>OZ005741.1:116608409-117808409 GCA_963930735.1 Dioctria linearis
ATTTCAGTACAAAAGCGACCTCAGCCCCCCCTCCCCCTCCCATCCTCCTCCCAAGAGCCCACAGTGGTTCAGAACTCTCATATATTACAACACAAAAGTGGCCCCAGAGCCCCCGAAAAAAGTTGGAAAGAGTGGAACCGTTTTTCCATACAAAAAGTGGTCTGGTATCGCCATAGCTACACTACTATTATAGTATCAGCGGTAATATACACTAATAAGGCTGATGGAATTTGATCTGCTAATAGAACTCTTAGGAAATTTAAAAAAGAATCCAGTTAGGAAATATACTGCAAATTACATTGAAATAAAAAATAAGGAAATCAACGAAGTCTGGCTGCAGAAAAAAAATATTACTGATAAAGTAAAATTAGAAGAAGCAAAATGAAAATTTGAGGAATTAAAAAATAAAATAAGTGTCTATCTCATTCAAAAAGAATCGTTGGAAATTTCTGACGAGATTACGCAAGAGACAATGGCAGCATTTGGTATTGCGACTGCAACAAAAATAATACCGGAGTTTGATGGTGATTTTAAGACACTATAAAATTTTCTTGGTCTAATTGAATTCTATAAAGAATCGCTAAAAGCCGATCAAGAGAGTATACTGTTGCGATTTATAACAACAGTAAAGATAGATAGATAGAGTAAATAGATAGATAGATAGAGTAAAGAACAGACTTTTGTCGGAAAGCGCACCAACAAAAATATCAGAATTAAAAGTAAATCTACAAAAAACATACAAAATAAATAAAAATCCACTGAAAATACACAGTGATTTGGCAACGATACAACAAGGCAATTAGAGTGTAAATGCCTTCGCTTGAAGAATAGAAGCACTAATAGCATCATTAAACGACATTCAAATAACGGAACAAGGAGTAAGTAATCGAGCACTGATCGTGAACATGAATGATCAATTAGGCTTAAGTTCATTTAAAAATGGCATTAATGAACCATACAAATCCATTCTCATATCAGCAAGGCCAAACAAACTATCAGAAGCCATAACAATCACTACAGAAATCACTGATAGTCCAAAACAGACAAACATGTATCACTACAAACAAAACTTCAACGGTGCTAACAGATACAACAACAACAAATATCAAAAAAACAATTACATGAACAAGAATGGGAACTATAATAAGCAATAGCAGCTTTTATAGATATGAGAATAACAATTTCAAGAATAGATATGGAAATAATACGAGAAACAATGGGCATTTTCTGTAATTTTTCATAAAATAATATTTTATGTTATTTAATGACGAAAAAACCCCTTCTTCATAAAATGAAAATAAAATATTTTGAAAATTCGTATTCTGTCGTGGTTCCATAAAATTATTTTATGAATTCTTTTATGAACACGTAACATAAAATATTTAGTACATTCCGCTATGTTTTCTATTACTTTTTGAACAGCTGGTCAATTGACATTTGCGTGATACTCTATCAAATCACCCACTAAATAATCATTTATGAAAGCAGCTGCTTTCTTAATAGCTCTTGAGATACTTTGGGTGTAAAAGTGCTAAAATATGACAACTCCTGACTGGACTTTGATACGAACCCTGTCCGTAGAAATGCAAAGCAACAGCAAGACATCGATTCCGTTCTATATTAGATTCCTAACTCAAAGTGAATGGAATAGATGTCTTTCCGGTATGAGGCTATAGTTACTCTATAAGTATTTGAATTTGTTTTCTTAAAACGAAACATTTTGGGTATAAATTAGAATTATTCATAAGTTTGCACAATTAGTTTACAGTTAGTTTAGTTAAATATAAGAAGTTTATTAATTATCCAGCCGAAAGAACTTTTGAAGCATAAGGTTGGGTAACTCACATGGATCGTAGGAATCGCGAAGATATCGTATCTGCATACAATTAAAACCTAGGCAAATATAATTAACTTTTTATATTTTACTATACCGCACCAGTGCAAATTTCTACAATTTCTGACAAAATAGTACTTTTTATGTATGGCGGTGGACATTTTAGTTTTTAATCAAAACAATTTTTGCACAACAAATGTTAATTGACGCATGTCATTTTCATAAAATGTGTCAAAATACCTTTAAAATGTGCTGCTTAGGATCTTTTATGTTATGCTCCATAACAGGAAATATTTTATGTTGCGATGCATAAAATAAAATAAAATTTCTGGTACAGAATAGGATTTTAGGGAAATATTTTATTTTAAGGCATAACATAACATAAAATCATAAAATTTTACCGACAGAATAGGGCCCATTAGCAGCAGCTATAGTAGCAGCAAGTATAGAGATAACCATAATAGATACAATAATAAATGGGACAGAGAATCGGAAAACTTAGCTGTCCCCGGAAAACAGAGAACCGGGGAAACACACTAAGGAAATAATACATTTAAACAAGGAAACAATTACACAAACTACATAAATATATATATAAAAGAAAGCAAATACCCGATGACATTTCTAATTGACACAGGAGCAGATATATCAATACTGAAAAGTAACCTAGTAGAAAATAAAAAAATAGATATATGTAGATGAATCGTGTCAAATAAACGGAATTACTAATAAGACAATAACTACGCACGGAGTTACAGAATTATAATTGTCAATAGAAGATATCATCATAACACATAAATTCCATATAATTGATGAGCAAATAAACTTAACTACGAATTTGGTGCTATGGCGTGATTTTCTGATTAAGTATCATTGTAATATAGATTACGAAACATGCGCATTAACGTTAAGATCAAACATGAGGGATAGAACGTTCCCAATAAATATGGACATCAAAACCGTCAATAATATCACGATACCACCTAGATCAGAGATAATAACACCGATTGATATTGAGATAAACAAAAACAGTCTGATCTGTGGAAAAGAAATAAAAACAGGGAATTTTGTAGCAAATGCGGTAATACCGGCAAAGGGCATAAAACACATAAGAGCTCTGAACACGACTGAAGAACAAGTTACTATAACAAAGGCTCACATATACACGCAACCACTCAAAAATTATTATATTGGAATAGAATCTATTAAGAATTGCATTTGCCTATCACAACAAAGCCAAAATAAATAATTCAAGGTTTGAAAAGGTTAAGAAACAGATAAGTGTAAATAGCTTATTCCCTAACGCAAAACAATCAATACTAAACATCTGTGAGAAGTTCGAAAATGTCTTTCATATAGATGGAGAACCACTGACCGTCAATAATTTCTACGAACAACGAATTTCGGTTATAGATAAAACACCCGCCTACACAAAAAACTATAGAATGCCAAATTCACAGCTTGATGGAATTAATACGCAAGTACAGAAACTTCAAGAGGAAGGTATTATTGAACCATCAATAAGTCCTTACAACCTTCGTATTACTAATTGTACCTAAGAAAGACCTTGCGGACAAAAGAAATGGCGACTGGTTGTAGATTTTAGATTTCTCAATAAAAAGGTTGTCAACGATAAATTTCCCTTAACAAGACTTGATGATGTATTGGATAAATTAGGTCGAGCAAAATACTTTGCATCTCTTGATATGACTAGCTCATTTCATCAAATTCCATTACATCCAAAATCAAGACTGTTGACAGCATTTTCAACAAACACAGGACACTATCAATTTACGAGATTACCTTTTGGGTTAAAAATCTCAACTAATAGCTTCCAACGAATGCTATCAATAGCACTAAGTGGCGTAGAAGCCACAGTATTCCTATATGTAGAAGATATAATAATATTCGGTTCTAACTTAGACGATCACAATGACAATCTTATAAGAGTATTAGAAAGATTGCAGAAATACAACTTAAAGCTAAATGCGAGTAAATGTAACTTTTTAAAACCAGAAGTTACATACCTTGGCCACCAAATCACACCTGAGGGTTTACGAACTGACCCAAAGAAATATGAAAGCATTAAAAATTATCCTGAGCCGAAGAACTCAGATCAGGTGCGAAGATTCGTAGCATTCTGCAACTATTATAGCAGATTTGTACAGAATTTTGCAGAGATCGCAAAACCACTAAATGAACTTCTAAAAAAGAAAAAAATATTTCATTGGTCTGAGGATTGCAAGAAATTATTTGAACTATTAAAGTATGAATTAATATCCCCACCAGTACTAAGTTATCCTAATTTCAGTGAAGTATTCATTTTAAGAACTGAAGCATCTAGCTTTGCATTAGGAGCAGTACTCTGGCAAGGCGAAATTTGACAAGATAAACCGATAGCCTATGCAAGCAAGTTGCTTAATAAATACGAATTGAACAAGTCAATTATAGAAAAACTTTTAGCGATCCACTGGGGAATACAGCATTTTATACCATATTTATTTGGAAGAAAATTCATAGTGTATACGGACCACCGACCACTAGTAAGCCTATTCACGCAAAAAAACCCATCATCAAAATTGACGAGAATAAGAGTTGATTCCATGGATTATGATTTCGAAATTATCTTTAAACAAGGTAAAATGAACACCAATGCAGACGCATTATCAAGAATTAAACTAGAATCCAAGGACTTGATAGCAATGATGCCGAAAAATATGCAGGATTATTATAAGGAAGGCAAAAGTAGTGCGAACTGTGGAAGTACCTTAAATTCAAACAAGAAGGCTGATCACCTTTACGTTTAGAACAGTACATCAATATCTGACATAATGTATATTAAAAAACTCGAGTTAACATTTCAAGATAAAACAAGCGCGCAACTTAAGACACACAATGATAACAAAAAACTGCATGAATATAAAGAGATGGAAATAAAAATCTCTAAAGATAAAATAATTGCAGAGTGTAATGATAAATCTTTACCAGAGTTAAAATTGGTTCTGAGGAAATTACTACTCGAAATAAGCAATGCGAATATAAATAAATTAGCGCTAGCAAATAATCATGAATTATTTGATATTATCGACGTCGAAAAATTAAGAAATATTTTGAAGGAATTCCATAAAGAAACAAAACATTGTGTTGATATTATTTTATATACACCTCCTAAAAGAATAGTAGAAAAAGAGGAAATGCACAGATTGATAGAAGAATACCATAACTCACTAATCAAATTAAATTAAATCAAAAAGAATTTATTTATAAGCCCCTGCTTGAAGCAACGTACAACGCTGGGCATTACGACATTAGTAGCTTAGTATAAGAGCTTAGTATTAACAGCAAAATAACATAAATCAGAGTAGCTGGTCAGGCCATAGGCCGTCCCGATATTAGACATAAAGAAATAAAAAGAATATAAAGAATATGAGATAGCCTTTTGAGATAGGTTGGACGGTAAGAAGGCCTTACAGCTAATAATATGAAGATACTAATATGGATACTATAATATATATAATAAATGAAATTAGACAAGATAAAAGTTAATAAATGAATGAGAGTAATTAATGAATTTAATGCTATAAAATGAAATGAAGTTAGCTTATTAGGCATTCAATGCTTGTACAAAGTTGTAGTTGTTATTATTTTCTAATTTCTTACCTAGTGATGTTATGGTCAAAGTTATTGTAAAAAGTCCTAACAGGTAATTTTATGTGGATACTAATATAGATACTTATAATGTAGATCAAGATTAACAAATGAATGAGAGCAAACTTAATAAATTAAATGCTATAAAATGAATTGAATTGAAAAATATTCTTACGCATTCATTGCCGGTACATAGTTTAGTACTTGTTATTATTCTGGATTCTTTTTTTTTTTTTTTTATATATAAAATTCAAAATATTCAGTATAAGTTGTGTTATGATGGCCTTACGAATAGCAGTTATTGGTGTTTAGACATTAGCTGTGTTTAGATATATAAGAATTTTTCAACGTTATGGACTCAACGACATTAGCAATTACGACATTAGCAATATATCTTAGCTATCAAATGATACCAACAGATTAGGTACAACAGACATTAGCCATTAGCGACAGCTCAGGCCTCTCTCAGAGAGCACATAGCTTTATTTTTGAATTCTTTTGTGGATCCAATTTCTCTGAGGTCACCTGGTAGGCTGTTCCACTTTGTAACCCCCTGGGAGTAGATATTTCTGCTGCCAAACTGAGTGTTCACCCTAGGGTATATCAGTCTGCGGCCGCCCCTGTCACTCCACGAAAAGCGATCGCACACGTACCCTGGCAATAGACCAACCCTTGCCTTATGTATGAAGGACAGTGCTGTAAGATCATACATTCCTTGTAGCGATCCGGGAGGAGGATTTCCAATAGTGGACCCAGATGCGTCCTGCGTCTCAGATTGAATACGAATCTGGTACATGCCTTGAGAGCACGCAGCAGCTTGGATAGTCCGGATTGTGACAGTGGATAGAGTACGATGTCCGCATAACGAAAGTGTGGTAGTATAAGTGCATTGAATAGTCGTAATCTTGTGGTCTCTTCAAGATGAGGGGAAACCGCGTAGAGGGAGCGGAGTCCATAATATATTCGAGAGCACATCAAATTTATGTGTCTTCCAGGAGAGGCAGGGATCCATAAGGAGTCCCAGGTTCTTCACAAATTTCGGTGTCAGAGGGATGCTATGGCCCAATATGATTATGGAGGGAATTTGAGATAATAGATTAGCGATTCTGTTGGGTCTAATAGCATACCCAATGGCCTGTGTTTTGGTTGGGTTAAGTGCTAGGCCGTTAGCAGCTGCCCAAAATGCGATATCAGCTAGAGTGTCGTTAATAATTTGTATAAATTCGTGCAGTCTATCTGCCGGAGAACCGATGTATATCTGGATGTCATCTGCGTATATGTGAAAATGAACATTATTGAGAATCTCCCCCACGTCATTGATGTATAGAGAAAATAGAAGGGGGGCTAGGACCGCTCCTTGGGGAATGCCCGATCGTAAGGGTCTTATATTGGAGTATGTTTCGCTTGATTTGACCATGAAAGATCTGCCTGCTAGGTAGTTGCGAATCATCTCAGAAGCGGAGGGGGAGAAACTAAAATGGGAGCAAAGCTTTGAGATTAGTCTTTCGTGAGGCACTGAGTCGAATGCCTTGCTGAAGTCAAGTAGCACATGGATCACTGAGAGACCCCTGTCACACATGTCTCGGATGTCTGCTGTCACTTCAAGCAGCGCAGTGCTGGTTGAGTGAAAGCGTCTAAAGCCAGACTGCATTTTAGATAGAAGATTGTTTTCGGTGACGAAGGTTGATATCTGATCAGCAATGAGGAACTCCAAGACTTTTGATATTGCAGGCAGTATAGTGATTGGTCTCCATTCTGAGATATTGGCAGGAGAAGCCGTCTTAGGAATGGGCGTGACCAATCCGAGTTTCCATCGGTCAGGAAAATGTGAGCTTGATAGGAGTCGGTTGATGAGATGGGTAGCAATTGGAATTATGAACAGTAAAATGAATTTGTAAAATTTTATTGGTACATCATTGTGTCCCACTGCATTGGACTTGACCCTATTGAATGCATTAATTACCTCAATCTCGGTTACGTTCCTAATACTGAAATTGGGGTGTTCTTCAAGAGCTGAATATGTACTGTTGGGTACCACAGTGGACTCGTTTGGGATGTTGTCAGAAGCCGGATTAGATATAGGATGAATGTTGGTTGATTGCAAGCGTTGGGTGTGATCCGAGCTCGGCCCGATGTTCAAAATATCAGTTCGGATAGTAGGTGGCTGGATGGAAATAGAAGGATGGGAGGGAGGGGTTGTAGCGCTGGAGCAAAGAAAATCGGCAAATTCATCAGGATTTAAGTAAGACTGGGTCTTAGCCTTAGAGCCAAGACCAATGTCGTTTACTTTCCTCCAATTGATGGAGTTCCCGTCTCTAAGCCCCGCAAGGGTCTTAGTTCTAAGTTTAGCCCGGATTATGTAGTCAGCTAGTCTCCTCTGACCGTGAAATGCCCTGTAGTTTAGATTTGTCTTATTCCTCTTCCACTGCCTGTATGCAATATCACGCAGTTGGCATGCAAGAAGATTTTCCGGTGAATTGAAAATGAATTCGCTGGACGAGCGCGTCCTCACAGTTTTAACCGGGACCTGTCTGTCAAATATTGCACAGATCGTATCAGAGAAGTGACCAGCAGCTGTTTCTGGATCAGGGTTGTTATATATAGGAGACCAGTCAGCACTAGTCAGATCTGCCTGAAGGGCATCGGTTTGGATGGCATTAAAATTACGGAACGACTTCATTGGGATTGGGAGTGATAGGGGAAGGTTAAAGGATGCAAATAACAGCTCATGGTCGGAGATACCTGGACATTGTCCTGTTATTATTCGTTGGAAGGAGGGTAGTGAAATTATGAGATCAGTGACTGTGGCTGAGCTTGGACCGTGACGGGTGGGCCCGTCATTAAGGATGATCAGTCCTTTTTCGGATAATAGGTCCGCCAGAGCATTCCTGATTGGAGAGTCCGTACCCATATCGATATTGAAATCGCCACTGATAAGTAAACGCGATGAATGACTCACCATTCTGTCTAGGAACTCATTAAGAGTTGATAGATCATTATCGGTGAATGTAGCAGCGCATCTGTAGACAACAGCAAGGATGATTGGGTCCCCGTTAGTTTCAAAGCCTGATATTTGAACCGCAAGTATCTTCCAGCTGCTGTCAATGAAGCGATATTGGTTGAGATTGCAGGGTACCGGCCGCATAGATGGCAACTCCACCACCTCGTCTGGAGGTCCTGTCCAATCTATGCATCCTGTAACCCAAAACCTCAAGCATTTTGGACGAGTGATGAGCCTTTGCCCACGTCTCACATATCATTAATGCCCCGACGTTACAAGTATCTGCCAGATGTCTTATTGTGGTTAAATTTTTAGGGATGGAGCGGAAATTGATAGTATATTGAAATTTGATTGCTGGAGAGTAGTTGCAAGCTCCGCTTGGGTGGACAAGGAACTGTGTTGTCTATCCATAATTACGAAGATGATCAGAATTAGTGGACTGAGGATGAGAAGTGGCACCCGTCAGGTGAAGGGACAGGGCAGATGTAAAACGGGATGCTACACTATTGGAAGCACAGTCTTGGGATTTATATGTGATATATGTACGACGATTTCTTGTAGAGACACACCCTTCCTTTTTAGGTCTAAGGCTTTATGAAGTAGGTCAAGATCTGTCGCATCGAGGTCTTCATTAATGTAAACCCTTGAGTTAATGCTGCCAGGGGAGATTTGATCAAGAGTTAAGGGCGATGTGCTTAGTAGTCTGATATAAGATTTAAAAAAACGTATTACAATCCTCTTCATTGTAGAATCTTATCACTGATTTAGGATTATAGACTTTATTGGTTATAGATGCTACATTGTGTTTAAATGGTGATGCAAATTCAATGCGGTTATGGAAGTAGGGATCCGATACTACGCTTGCGCAAAGATCAGGTAAAAATTTATCTTTAAAATTGTCGGATAGCAGGGCACTCGGCAGGTTGCTGATAATGAGAGACCGTCTCTTCTCTGAATTGCGAGTTAAGCAATTGATATCTGCAAGGGCATTGGCTGAATGCTTAGTTGCATCAGTCAATAGATCCACCTTTTTAGTTAGAAGGCTGATACTGTTCTGCAAATCTCCAATCAGCGTACTCTGATGATTTGCTAGATCTGTTGTGCCAATACCCGAGATAAGTATTGTGGAAGAGGCGGCCTTGACTGGTGCAGTCGCAATTTGTGCTACAATTTTGGATAAGTGAATAGGATTTTCTTCTGCGTTATACTGATTACATGATTTTGTTTTATTGGAGATATTCACTAGTTTGGGAGACTTCAGGCTATGTGTATTGACTGGAGGGAGTATGAAGACACTTTCATTGGTCAGCAATGAGATTGATTCATTGCCGCTGCTTGTTATGCTGTTAAGGTGCGAGTAGTGT
This sequence comes from Dioctria linearis, assembly GCA_963930735.1. Classification (NCBI taxonomy): domain Eukaryota; kingdom Metazoa; phylum Arthropoda; class Insecta; order Diptera; family Asilidae; genus Dioctria; species Dioctria linearis. The sequence continues at coordinate 116,618,257 of OZ005741.1, forward strand.
TTCCTTAGCGTACTAATGGAGGATTTGCAGACCAATTTGACTCTTTTTTCACTGTAGAAGGCGAGATAGTCAACAACCGTGACTTCAGCACAAGTTAGGTGGAACCATAGTTTACACCCCCAGCAATCAATCCAGTACACTCCTGTCTCGCTAGCTGATCTTTTGGGTGGGTCGTCGGTTGACAGACACTTACCGCATGGAGTGTCGTCTTCCCTAGAAGACGACACCGGACCCTTGGAGTTATTAGAGCTAGGCTTATGCACGGCAGGCGCGCTTTTTGATGATTTTTTGAAATTTCGCAGTATGTACCCATATAAATTAATCCGAGTAATTTCCTCATAAATGAATATTTCTATATACTTCAGTCTAAGTTATTATTTAAAAAAATTCTAGTCTAGGTTATGTTTTCAAAAAAATTAGTGAATGTATTCTAAGTTAGTAGTTCAAAAAAACTTAGTGAATATGTTTATAATTGGCACTATAATATGTGCCCATATAAATCTATCTGACTTGTTTCACCTTTAAATGAATATGTCTATGTACTGTAGTCAATCTACCTAATGCTCATTATTACCTCTCCTTGACAGCCCTATTATATCGCCAACTTACTTCATCAAATTATATTGACAACACAAATTAAGAGAAAAACTTACATGAGTTTATGCTGGGATCCACTGACGAGGCGCCTCATTGGATGTTCCGATGGACTATTATACACACAAATTACTTAGATTATGAACGTACAATGTGGTGTCAAGGCTCACAAGGACAAGGCGCCTGAAGTTTATCGCCTACTAGTTAACGTAAATTCTATAATTCCACCAACAAAAGTAAACTATTACTGGGCATCATCGGTGTCAGTAGTCCATGCTGATGGGGCAATGACTGGATGTCACTGATGAAACGAAATTTTGTTGTACAGGTACAAAATTTGTTACTAGACCAAGACTGGATGTCTTACCCGTCAAGAAAAATGACTGGATGTCCTGATGAGTAGAAATTTTGGTTGCATAGTTATAAAATTTGTTGCTAGACCAAGACTGGATGTCTTATTCGTCCAGAAAAATGACTGGATGCCTTATTCGTCCAAAAAAAATGACTGGATGTCACTGATGAGAAATAATCTTGTAATTAAAACGCCAAAGTTACCACAGAGTCGATATTGGACGTCCCGTCCCAATTCAAGCAAGGTGACTGGATGTCACTGATGCAACGCCCTTTCCTTGTGCAAGTAAAAATTTGTGCTAGACTAAGACTGGATGTCTTATCCGTCAAGAAAATGACTGGATGTCTTATCCGTCAAGAAAATGACTGGATGTCATATTTGTCAAAGAAAAATGACTGGATGTCCTGATGAAAAACGATTTCACTCGACCCAGAAATGTAAAACTTTGTTTTGGCTGATATATGAACAGGCAGGTGCTTAGATGTCTGCCGGTCTCGATCGCCTACCCCTAGGATTTTGTCGATTTTAATTTTGATGTTTTCCTCATATATCGTCTCTGGTTGCCTTTTATTACTTTTTTTTTTTTTTCTTGATTTCTCAGATCTCGCTTTTAACACTCGATATTCTCGGATAAAAAAATTTCTTCACCGTTCATGTGGCTATGGCCCGGCCGTATTCGCGTAACTCATCTCATCTCAGTGTAGCATATTGCTACATGCAGTATGCTACGACCATAACAAGCCTTCTCCAAAGGTAGACTTCCGAAAAGATTTCTCGTTCTTCACAGGAAGTAACGCGGCCCCAAAATCTTGTACATACTCATTTGGCATGTAATGGGTATGGGCTAGCTATATTATCTACTGCATTGATCTATGTAGGTGAGCGTCAAGATTCACATCTTTGTCATGCATTGTTAGATTCCGGTTCCCAAGCTCCTTTAATAACGGAAGCATACGTAAATCGGTTTGGATTGGAGAGGAAAAATGCAAGGGTATCAGAAAATGTATTTAAACAATTTGTCGGACTGGAGTTAGCTAACCCACAGTTTAACAAACTTGCTCAAAACGACATATTAATAGGAGCAGATATTTTCTTTGATGTGATACTGAATGGACAAGTAAGGAGCAAAACATCACAGTCTATAGCTATTTATACGATTTTCGGTTGGGTGATTAGTGGAAAATCCGTTGAGAATCAAAACAAACAAATAATGAGCTTTCATACAACAATTGATATTACAGACCAACCCCTGCAACGGTTCTGGGAGCTGGAAGAGCTTGCTGAGGCGCAACCTTTAACTGAAGAAGAACAATTAATTGAAAGGCATTATATACAGACACACACTCGGCGGGATAATGGCGGTATGTAGTTAGACTACCGTTTAAACAAAACAGCATAAATTTATCATCTACACAAAAAATCGCTGAATCACGATTAAGAGCAATGGAAGGGAAATTTAAAAAAAATAACAATTTTCGAGTTCAGTACCATGAATTTATGCGAGAATATGCTAAGTTGGGTCATATGAGGAAATGCAGCACCAACGTAGATCATGTATAATATTTGCCACATCATGCTGTGTTAAAGCCTGATAGTTCGACGACTAAGTTTAGGGTAGCATTCGACGCATCCTGTAGATCATCGAATGGAGCGTCATTAAATGATAAGTTAATTACTGGACCTGTGATTCATTCGGATTTAGCGGATATAATTGTAAGATTTAGAGCCCATAAGGTTGTAATTATGGCGGGCATCACTAAAATGTACAGGCAGATTTTGATTAATGATAGAGATGTAAAATATCAGCGGATTTTATGGCGTTAGAATGACTTTCAGTCTATGTATGAATACAAACTACTCACAATTATTTTATTTTTCCCGACGGGAATCGAATTGTTAGAATCGGTCAATGATGGAGAACAGAAGAATTTTTAAGAACTTTTATTTTTAACGATTCTATATTGAATTTACAATTTATTTGTACGCTTTCATCGTTACTGGTTAATGCCAGTTGAAAGCAAAACGTGACTTAGTAGGCTAGTTACAAATTAATAAACGCAAGAAGGAAAATCATCTGTCTCGGTAGCTCAGTGGTAAGAGCAGTCACCCGGCAAGCGGAAGATCCCAGTTTCAAGGCCCGGATGAGGCGGTTGTTTTTCTTCTTGTATTTATGATTTGATTTAGAATCGTTAAAAATAAAAGTTCTTAAAAATTCTTCTGTTCTCCATCACTCACAATTACTTATGAAACGGCACCTGCTTCGTTTCAAGCAACACGAACGCTATGTCAACTGGCATGAGATGATGGACACTTATTTCCCCTGGCAGCAAAAATTCTGGTAAGAGATTTGCATATTAATGGATCAGCTAATACAATTACTACATCGTGGGAGATTTGAGTTAAGCAAGTGGTCTTCAAATTCTGAGAAAGTTTTAAGGAACATACCTTTGGAGGAACGGTAGTATTCCGTTCAATTTTCAACAAAATCGGATACAACAGTGAAAAGTTTAGGGCTGTTTTATGTTCAAGGTTAAGTTGTTAGAAATTGAAAAGCATACTAGGGAATGGAAAATATTTGTGGCAACCCGAACTTCTACGATTATGAATGCTTTACTGAGAGCAAAATGGGCTAATGACAGTTCTAATCAGAATCCTGCGGATTGTGCATCTAGGGGTATATTTCCTTCTGAACTTCTTCAACATAAATTGTGGTGGAACGGACCGGACTTCTTGTATCAAGAAGATCAATATACAGAGCCTGCTATTATACCTACAGAAGTCTATGATAGCGAAATATGCACTCTAAACGTCGTTTTCTTGTGCGATCTTGGAAGGGTCGGGGAGCTAAAATTTATAAGTCGTATGTGGTCTTATTTGTGTGCATGGCAACCAGAGCTGTCCATTTAGAATAGGCAACGGATTTATTTACAGATTCATTTTTGGCAGCCCTGCGAAAATTCTGTGCTCGTCGTGGGAATTGTAGCCGAGCTTTTATCAATAATGGAACGAATTTTGTGGGTGCCCGTCATGACCTGTCTGAACTACGCGAATTTCTCAAGTCAGCTGGCTATAAGAAAAAGATGTCTCAATTCTTCAGTGATCATCAGATAGAATGGAGTTTCATACCCCCTGCTAGCCCGAATTTCGCCGGATTGTGGGAGGCTGGTGTCAAGGTGGTCAAGTTCCATTTACGCTGACTACTTGGATAAGCTCTACTTACCTTGGAAGAGTTTGAAACATTACTTAGTCAGATTGAATTTTGTTTGAATTCAAGACCTCATTTTTTAGTTGGAGGACCGATGACAAGTTTATCAGAAAAACCAATCGAGCAAGGCAGATTAAGTCTACTTTCCCGATGGCAATTAGTACAGCAGCTTTCCAAAGGTTTGTGGAAAAGGTGGCAGAAGGAGTATGTCAGTAACCTACAGCAACGTTAGAAATGGCGGTTTCCAATTGAAAATTTACCGTCGGGTGATTTAGTCATCATAAAGGAAGACAATATGTTTCCAGGGAAATGGGTTTTAGGTCATATCCAGGAAGTTCGAATTAGTCCGCATAACTCCCATCAAGACTGCTCCGTCAATAATAAAGAGGCCTTCATCGAAATTGTGTGTGTTACCTGTGGATGCCCTAGGGCGCCCATTCGAACTTAAGGTCTTTGATGAAGCCTATAATATTCTTTAGGGCCATTTTTTCGACATCCTCTGGCAGTGGAAATGCCTTTCCTAGATGTCTTAGCCTTATGCGGCACAGAGCTTCACAATCACATAGGACATGTTCAGGGGATTCATCGTCTTCCATACAGAATCGACAGGTCTCATCATTGACCTTACCCATCTTCTTAAGGTAGTATCTAAGTGCGCAAAGCCCAGTAAGTAGGCCCATTATGAGCCTTAGTTCCTTCCTGCTGAGTGTGAGGAATTCTTTGGTCCTCTGTTGCGAGTACTTTATAAATTTCTTCGCTTGTCTCAGCCCCGGGGTATTTTCCCAGTATTCCTTCTTAGTTCTGTCCTCCCAAAGCTTGATCTGAGCTGCGAGGTGACTTTTTGGGTGTCCAAAGACAGGCTCAGGGCCAATAAACGGAGATTTCGCTCCTTCATTTGCAAGGCGGTCCGCAATCTCGTTTCCCATAATGCCTTCATGTCCTGGTACCCAGATCAGTGTCACGCTATTTGTCTCGGCCAGTTGCTTTAAGACAGTAAGACAGTCCCAAACCAGCTTAGACTCAAAGGTAAACGATTTTAACGCTTTAAGTGCTGCTTGGCTGTCTGATATTATGTATATTTTTGCTCCACGCATATTTTTATGGATTATTTCGCGAGCGCAGAGTTCTATGGCGTGTATTTCTGCTTGAAAAATGGTTGGTGAGGCCCCCAGTGCCTTTGCGAGATGGCACCTTGGCCCATATATGCCCACGCCTGCTTTACCTTCCATTTTGGATCCATCCGTGTACCATTTAAGAGATCCTTTTTCAAAGCGTAGGTCCCCGTGTGCCACTGTTGACGGTTCCCCACGATCACCTTAAATGGTGTTTCAAAGTTATGGCGTTTCGGCATAACGTCTGAAATTGGGTTAGCCATCGGGTCCTCTATGAAATCTTGGAGGACTTTCAGGTGGCCAACGAGATTATTTGTACTTAGGAGGTTTGCCCTTTGTAGCCTAATTGCTCTAAGTATGGCCTGCTCCTTAACATGCAAATGTAAGGGTAGCAAGTCCAAGTTTCCTGTGGATAGTTCAAGCATTGAAGAAGACTTCAGGCGGGCGGAATGTCTACACGTGACCTATCTGGCAACATTTCCATTTTGGACGAAGGTGGACTTTAAACATCAAGTGACTCATCAAGAGTTAGTTCGAAAAAGTTTTGATGCAGTGACAAATGTGTGGAATATAAAGTTAAATAAATCTCTATTTTGAAATATAAATTTTTATCGGTTTTATTATTTTGATCCTTAAGTTTTTTTCCTCTGATTGTGCCTCTGGTAAAAAAGCCAGCATTGTGTAATAATAAACATTTTGATAAACAACTTGTATTATTTCATTAATAGATTTCTTTTTATATACCAGCGGAAAATGATTATAGCCATTACAATTGCTGCACTTTTTACCAAACGCAGGACAATGACCTCTTACATGTTTTTTACCACAGAACCTGCATTCAATGTTGACCTTCTTTGCCTATCGCCATTGTTGCTTTGCATTTGAATTACTCAGTCTGGAATTATAATCACTTTTACTACTATTACGATTAACAAAAATTATATTTTTTTGCATAACGTGACTATTAAATTTTTTATTATTTTTGTTATTCCTACTTAACTTGCCCTAGCTAGTTCAATTGCTTTTTGTAAGGTTAAATTTTCAGTTTCCAACATCCTTTTTTGAAGCCACTTATCATCTGTTCCTAATACTCTTCTATCCCGTAACATTCGGTATTCATCAGAAAATCCAATTTTTTTTACCATTTTCTTGATATCCATTAGAAAATTGTCAAATGGTTCCCGCTGACCTTGATTTCGATTATAAAAAATGAAGGTCTCATAGACTTCATTTTTTTTTTTGGTTTGCAAAAATCTTCAAATGCTTGCAAAACACAAAAAATTACATTTTTCCAGTGAATACGGACAAAATAAAAGTCAATTGTGCATTTTGTAATCGTGTTTTTCATAAAAGATGTGCAAGGTTAGATGATCAATGCCTGAAAGTATTAGAAACCAATCAAAACTGTTATGAAAGTATGTTGAGTGATTGACGACTGGACGTTAAGTCCCAACTGTCAGCATGAGCTGACAGATCACTCGGTGGACAGCGTTGACTGCAGGGCGGCACGCTAGCACCTCGGCTATTGCGGGAGAGTTATAGGGGGGTTAACCAAAAACCTGCCGCTGACACCTGTCATAATCAAAAATTGTCGTGCCTATAAACAAAATTTGTAACACACATTCCAGCCCTGAAGAGGCCTTTACACCGCTTACCTTTACCTGTGTGAAGGCACAGATGGACTGCCTTCTACTGCTTGCCCCATCCACCCAACGACATTGAGGGCAGATTGTTTTCAGTGTCCCTATGTTGACCTGAAAAGAGAAGAGTAGCGGACCTAGACGACCTTCAAATCAAGAGGGATCCAGGAGAGTATGAGGAGAAAGAAAAAGAAGCTAGCTACACAACACGTTATAACTTCAATTTTTATTCCTTTATATATTAAGACTGCCAAGTTTATCAATTTTGTTTCAATTGACAAATTTCAAACATAAAAATAAAGATTGCATAGTCGACCTATTCGCCTCACCGTAGTGATGCATGACATACTCTTAACAGTCCATAAATGATCCCGAGGGTCCTCTTGAATCTACTGTTGTGTTACTACCTTTAGAATTACCACGACAAGTAAAATCAAAAACTTTCACTGCTATTAATCCAACTTCGGTAATGCATACCGTCTCTAAACGTAAGTATGTTCTCAGGTAGGAAATCCCGACCCAAATAACCAAATTACCTTGTCTGAATTAGCTGTATCTATTCCTCCATGAAGGCCTCCTGGAGAGTGTCTGCATACCTGTAAGTAAAACAATTTACCGCGGAACAAATTTCTACCAAGGATTTCCCTTACAACAATCTCCCGAGAATTAACATGCACAATCTCATAACTGTATTTAAAAATGATATTTATAAAATTTGGTCAAAACGAGAATATCTATTATATATATATATGTATGTTCCGTAATCCTAATAATATCTTTCGATGATACTCTATTTCCTTAACAGGAAAAACAATTTCCATCAACTTGTCACCTCAGCGTGGAAACAATTCATTCCCCTCGCCGGTATATAAACTTTTCGTCTTGCCGGGCCATATGCCTAGATATGTATGGCAGACATGATCCCCAGTAGCGAAATTTCAAATCGTTGAGCGGAGTATATTGGTCCTTTGGATCGATATTCCTATCTATGCGTAGAATATATACTTAAATTCACTTTTCTTTCTCTTTAAAACTGAGGCTCTGGGCCCGCATGAAAGGACGTGTGTGTTTAATTGGTTTTCCTTAGTACAACGTTCTATTAGAACTTTTGAAACCGAAACTCATTGGGTCTCTCTTCATTTGTTAACTAGGTTTATTCCTTTTTGTTCTTTTTATGCTTTATCTCTAACTATATATGATTACTGTTTGTTTCTGTATATCCTACGTATGGTTTCCTATTATGGTAGTGCTCATCGGTTTTTTTTCCCTTTTTATTAATTGCCGGCACTGCACCGCTTTGAGGGCTGTTTGCCCTTGAAGTCTTCGTTCCGTTGCGAAGTTGATTCTGGTATACTTGGTGCCTACTGTATTTCGCGTCTAATGAGGTGCCATAAATTTCCCCGAATATTCATTTTGGGGTTTCCTTACTTGGCCTCAGCGAGATAAACTGCTTATTTAATTAAATGGGGCTCCGCTTATCGGGCGTATGGATGGTGAAGATGTTTCGTGAATGCCCGTGGTCATTGTGAAAACATTCGAAAAATTTACGGTTCCGATAATGGTTGCCACTATGTGTTTGTCTACGTATCCTTCCTCCTTACTATCTTCGATTCATGCTATTAGGATTTTCCTTTTCCAAATTTTTTCCAATTTTTTTTTAAATACGAATACTTGAAAAATTAAACTCAATCTACGACCGAGCTTTTTTTTCACCAAACTCTTTCCGTCTTACAGAAATCACTCTTGACCATTCCAGTTTGAAAATCTTCCTCTTCTTTTTCATACGATTTCCTAACGGGAACCCGTCTCAGTCAGCCTTGAGACGTATGGTCGAGTCTCGTTGACAACACATTCGCCGTGAGGTACGTAACTATGTTGCGAGCGATTTATTTTGGACGTGAAGTCCCAGCTGTCAGCATGAGCTGACAGATCACTCGGTGGACGGCGTTGATTGCAGGGCGGCACGCTAGCACCTCGGCTAATGCGGGAGGGTTATTGGGGGGGGGGGGGGGGGGGTTAACCAAAAAGCCTGCCGCTGCCACCAGCCATAACAGAAAAAATCATCGTGCCTGACAGACAAAAGCTATAGCACACACTCCAGCCCTGAAGGGGCCTTTACACCACTTTTTATTTATTTATTTAGCCAACATATATAAATATAATCTGAATTATATTTAACGTACCACAGTGTATAAAATAAAAAATAAATTTTTTGCGATAAATCAATAAAAAAAAAATAAAATCACAACCCCTTCAAAGAATCAAATTTCTAATTGATCTTGAATCAATATTAAAATCTAAAATATTTGAATATTTGTTATAAATTCTACACATATTACTGAGGGGCTCATAAAATCCATAATTCGTTCGATGACTCTTAAAGAAAAGAATATCGCGGTACCTTAAAATTCTACCAGGAGCATTCAACGAAATTGATTTAAGAATTTCAGGAGAATCTATTAATCCAGTCAAAACTTTATGAATAAAAACACACAATAAGAACTCGCGCCTCTTATGGAGTGACGTCATATTAATTAAAACCGATCAGAATATGGTGGAAGCTCAAACCTATCAATCCACGGAAGGTGACGAAGGGCAGAACGTAGAAACATTTTCTGTACAGATTCAAACCTATTGATATGTACACTGTAACAAGGACTCCACACTTGACAGCCGTATTCCAGTATAGACATCACGAATGAATCATACAAGGAACGCAATGCGTACGGGTCATTAAATTCCTTACCCCAGCGTCTAACAAACCCCAGGGTCTAACAAACCCAAGCATTGAAAAGGCTCTGCCAATAATAAAATCAAGATGGCGAGAAAAAGTAAGCTTTGAGTCAAAGATAATGCCCAGATCCTTAATGTGGTATACTACATTTATAGCAACTGTTCAGGCAGCATAACATATAGTACATACATACAACAACGCATTTATTCCATACAATAATTTCCATATAATTTAGTCATAATATAATTTGTTTAATTTCTTTCATTCTTGCATTTCTTCAATTCAAAGTCAATAATTTTGTATATTCAGCAATTATAAAAAATATTCCATTAATTGTAAATAAGGTCAATTCACTCGATTTGGAAATGTCAGCATTTTTTCGCACAAATAAATTTTTAGCAGTATCAAATTTCGTCTGGAAATTCTTTCCGGCGCGACTAAAATTGTACAATCAATCGCTTATTTGTAATAATCAGCAAGCTGATCATATAAAAAGCCGATAATGGGAAATAAAGCATTCATTAAGTTTTGATTCTCAACAGAAAATTGTGTTTTTATTATACGTCGTCTCTACTTCATACACCGCGCTAATTATAGGCAGTGTAATCAGCAGTTCAAACAGTGTAACGGTCCAAGAACCCTTGCACAATTCCTCAAGGTACTGGTCCATGAACCAGTGCCATATCTAAACTACGCCAAGAGTCCAAGTCCAAGAACTTGTACTCTAGCGGAGAACAAAAGAGTTCCTTCGCTATACAAACATTTTGGTGACCCCGACGTCATACAGGCACATTGCTGTATCATACAATCAGCCATTTCAAGAAAACAACTTTAAATCTTTTGTAGACGACAGCCTCAATCAACATGGATCAATTGGCAAACCAGCAACAAGCAACTGGCAAAGAAATTCAGACCATAATAGAGAATTACAGGAAAGATTCCTCAAGCCGAAAAGATCTGCCTTACTTCAAAGAAAGATTGCGCAGACTACAAGAGGCATGGGATAAATTCGAAGATGCAAACAACATTATAAGAACCCAGCATGGAGAAGAGTTGCAGCATCAATACTTCGTGAAGTATTATTATAATGCTGTCAAAGAAATCTGCGAAGCTTACCAAGAGCAGATGGCGACTTACATAGATGCATTGGAGGCTGGATCAACGCCGATAATAAAAAAGAGCACTAACACGAAGCTTCCTATTATTGAGAAGGAAACGAGTGCACCATCGCAGTCTCTGGATCAAAATAAGCAACAAGATGCACTCAAGATAGACGCCCAGTTTGAATCAGACAAAATGATTATCTCCCAAGAAGTTCACAGAGTAATAAGGAAACAAAAGGGAGTCATGCAATCTTTTAATCGACTCCACCAGCCTTACCAATGAAGATCAACAGCAGTCTCAACAGTATTATGAAGTGAAGTTAAAGACAATCGATCACTATTGGGCTCAAATCGAACAATACAACACTTTGGTATGGGAGCTTACTGAAGACCCAGCCTAGGTAGGATATATCATCGAGGATTACCTTGAATCGGAGGAACGCATACAGCAGGCAATCATTTCGCTTACACAAAAAATGAACAATTTGCACCTGCAAGCATCCAAGACGAGTTCAACAGATAATGCAAGCATTAAGCTACCAAAAATAACTTTGCCTAGTTTTGATTGTGACTACTTAAAGTGGACACAGTTTCGCGACTTATACGAACAACTAATTCATTTCCAAGGCATAAGCAAGGCACAAAAAATGTTTTACCTGACCAGCAGCTTAAGTGGTGAAGCAAGAGCATTAATACAGCATCTTGCAGCAACTGAGAACAACTACGATACAGCCTGGGATATTCTTCAATCACGCTACGAAAACAAAAGGTTGCTATGTACAGCACTTCTCAATAGATTCTTAACGCAACCAAATCTTCAACATGAATCAGCAGCTGGATTGAAGAATATTCATGATGTCACAAAGGAATGCATCCATGGTTTGAAGAACCTGGGGATTGCTACAGAATCTTGGAGTCCATTACTTGTGCATCTGATCATCAAGAAATTTGATAAAGATACTCATTCACTTTACGAGCAATCTTTGGAATCGCCAAGAGAGCTACCCACCATCAAACAGCTATTGAAATTCTTGGAGATGCGATTTCAAACATTGGAAGCATTGGGAAGAAACAAACATACATCTGGGCATGGCTGTCGTGTAATACAGATATCATTCACGAACAATTCAAGAACAGCAGCCCTAACTTCGACAAGGGTCAGCATTTGCGTTATATGCAAGAAAAACCACCCTCTGTACTCGTGTAAAGAGTTCTTATTGCAACATCCAACAAATCGTTGCAGCATTTTGAAAAAACACAATTTGTGTATTAATTGCATGAAGGAAGGCCATTCAGTCACATGCTGCACTTCGAAAAACAACTGTGCCAAATGCCTCAAAAGGCACAATCAATACACTGCTACACGTTGATACGACTTCGAGACATGTCGTCAAGACTGACCAATCTGCATGGTCAAGTACACAACGCAATCCTCGAGCAACAAGGAAGTGATGCGATCTCCTGTGCAGAGTGATGCCAGTGCACGTCACACAGCAACCAGCGACATAGTAGCTGAGAAGACAATCCTAGCTGCCCGCACTACTCAACTTGACTCCACCTATGTACTGTTAGGAACAGCTTTAATAGAATTGGTCAACCAAGAAGAAGCTGTAGTACAGTGTCGAGCTATTCTTGATTTCGGGTCGCAACTAAACTTTATGACGGAAGATCTAGCAAAGAAACTGGGTGTCAGACAAGTTACAGAAGTAATGTACATCAGTGGCATTGGAGAGCATGCCCAAAGGGCACAACATCGTGCAAACGTGCTTCTACGCTCAAGAGTAAACAATTTCTCAACTCGTTTGGAAGCATTTGTTCTACCAAATATTACGGCATATCAACCCGACCGTATACTCGATATCAACTCTTGGCCAATTCCACACAATATCCAATTGGCAGATCCAGAGTTCAATAAGCCTGGTCGGATTGAGTTTTTAATAGGGGCTGAGCTATATTACGAACTATTGTCCATTGGACAGATTAAGCTCGGTCCAGACCTACCAACATTGCAAAACACTGCGTTTGGATGGATCTTTTCAAGAGCGATCCGAGGAAAGAAACCCGCTTTAGCGACATGTGGCATTTGCAGTGAAAGTGAAAGAACTGAAAATCTCCTGGAGAAGTTTTGGAAACTAGAAGAAATTGATTCTTCGGACGAATGCTCAAACCTAACAGCAACAGAACAAAAATGCGTAAACCATTTCCATCAGAATGTCAAAAGAAGCAGAGAAGGAAGATTTATCGTGAAATTACCATTTTTAAATGATTCAACGAAACTAGGAGAATCCTGGGACATCGCATTAAAAAGATTTCTGTCACCAGAACGAAAATTCAACAGACACCCTACGATATGGTCGCAATACGTTGAATTTATGAATGAATATTGCAGACTCGGGCATATGAAGGAAGTAAACCCTACTGAGATCCCCAAGCAACATTATTTCTTACCACACCATTGTTTTCTAAAGCCTGACAGTAACACCACCAAGCTCAGAGTGGTGTTTGATACATCGGCAAAAACTTCATCTAATATATCGTTAAACGATATCCTACACAAGGGTTCCACTACCCAAGATGAATTATTTTCGATTCTTATCCGATTCAGGCTACCAAAATTCGTGTTCACGGCTGACATCGAAAAGATGTATCGGCAAGTTCTACTTGATGAAAACGATCAAAACTACCAGCTGATCCTTTGGAGAGACAATCCAGATACACCTTTGAAAACCTTCAGACTTTGCACAGGTACATACTGATTAACCTCAACTCCATTTTTGGCAACAAAATGTCTGCAGTCTTTAGCAGACATGGAGAGAGAACGGTTCCCATTAGGCGCAGAAGTTTTGAAAAGGGACTTTTACGTCGACGGTGTAATAACCGGATCTAACAGCTTATCTGAGTCCAAAGAAACGCATCGACAATTAAAGAATTTACTTCAGTCCGCGGGCTTTAATCTGCGGAAGTGGTGTTCAAATCACCCACAATTACTTCAAAACATTCCGAAAGATGACATTGCACTAGAGCTCAACTTTAATGAGGAATCGGAAGAACACATCAAAACGCTTGGCCTGACCTGGCTATCAAAAACAGATGCCTTCGCAATAAAAACAGCCTGGCAAGACACCAAACGGATTACCAAGCGAACTATATTGTCTGACATTGCCCACATATTCGATCCTCTAGGCTTCGTGAATCCCGTGACTGTAACGGCAAAGATTTTCATAGAGAAACTATGGTCGCTAAAGCTGGATTGGGATGCAGCCATACCCACTGAAATGCACACAACCTGGCTTAAGTTTCGAGAAGGTCTAAAGCAACTGAGCGATATCAACATTCCAAGACATGTTGCCTCAACTCAACAGCCAAGTTCAGTACAATTTCATGCGTTCTCCGACGCATCTGACCGAACCCATGGAGCTGCAATTTATGTCAGATCAATATCGCAAGATGGGATAGTCGTAGTACGATTATTATGTGCCAAGTCCAAGGTGGCACCCATAAAAACTACAACACTACCTCGACTTGAGTTATGCGCCGCAAAATTAGCTGCTCAATTGACTCAACGTGTTGTAAGAGATATGAAGTTGAATAGTCAAAAGATCTACTATTGGACAGATTCAGAGATCGTTCTCGCGTGGATTAATGCAGAGTCTTCTTCATTTCATACGTTCGTCGCCAATAGAGTAGCTTCTATTCAGAGGCAAACGAACACAGAGCAATGGCGACATGTGAAATCCGCTGAAAACCCCGCAGACCTCGTATCCCGTGGAATACCCCCAGAGAAATTGAAGAACTGCAACATTTGGTTTTATGGACCACCATTTTTACATGGCTCAGACCAGATTTGGCCGTCTAACTATTCCAAAGTGGACACTGATCTGGAAAAGAAAAAATCTAAGATTGTGTTAACCGCCTCAAGAGAATGCTCACCATTCAGCAGTGTCATCAAGCACGGAAATTCAGTCAAGAGGCTGCAAAGAATAATGGCATACGTTTTAAGATTTATTTATAATGCAAAGCCAAAAAATCAACATAAAAGTGGCGAGGCTTCAATAAGCATTCAGGAATTGGAGGAAGCGCTCATCGTAATCTTAAAAGAGGTACAACAAGAAGGATTCATGGATGATATCAACCAACTAAATCGAACTGGAACGGTTAACAATAGTAGCTCATTAAATAGCCTCGCACCCTTCATTGACGAGGAAGGTGTGATACGAGTAGGAGGAAGGTTAGAACACTCAAATCTATCATACGAGTCAAAACATCCAATATTGCTGCCTTGTGCTCATCCAGTCACTAAGCTACTAATGACAGACATTCATAACAGCAACCTTCATGCTGGCCCCCAAACCTTACTGGCACTTACACGACAAAGGTTTTGGCCAATCAGGGGGAAGACTATTGCCAGATCGATCGTGCAGAACTGTGTTCGTTGCAACAAGGTCAAGCCCAAGCTCATGACTCAGTTAATGGGAAATCTACCCGCAGCCAGAGTTCAAACCGCTAGACCATTTATAAATTCCGGAGTGGACTTTTGCGGCTCCATTTGGACACACTTCAAATTAAGAGGGAAACGCCCCCAAAAATCATACATCGCAGTATTCTGCTGTTTCGCTACAAAGGCGACGCATCTAAAAATTGTAAAAATCTTTATTAAAAACAAAATAATTTTGTTTTAAGACTAAGTCGGTAAGGTATAAAAGCTCTATTTGTTGGTTCCGGCTCAATGAATTCTCAACAGTTCCCTTACACACTAATGTGCAATCTTCTAGTAGAACATTTGTAAATAGGTTCACCACATCAAATGAAACTAATTTGGCATTTTTTGGTATTTTCTGATCTTTAATTTTATCCACAATATCTAGAGAGTTTTTTATTGTGTAGTTAAACTGGGGTGTAGTGTTTTTCAATATGTTGTTTAACTCTTTAGCTAGCTTGTAATTTGGGCTATTTATACTAGATACTACTGGACGAATGGGTATACCTTCCTTCTGGATTTTTGGGTAGCCTGATAACTTAGGTGTTATTGGGTTCATTTCTTTTAAATATGCAATTTTTCTATCTGTCAGTAAGTGTTTACTATTGTCAAGACCTATTCTAATATCACGGTTAAACTTTTTGGTTGGATCACAGCTCAGTTTGCTAAAATTATCACAGTTTAAAAAATCATTAACTTTACTATTATACATGTCTGTTGTCATTATTACGGATGAATTTCCTTTGCCTGCTTTACTTATAACTAAATTATTTTCTCGGATTTTCTCATTTAACGTTTTAGTGGTATTGAAATCGTCCAAATCAAAAGTATTATTATTGTAGCTTCTAATAAGTTGTGCGCACTGTTCTTTTAACAAATTGTTGTCTTGGGTCTTGGGTAATTTATTTATGGCAACTTCAGTTTCTACTGCTAAGTATTCTAAATCTCTTTTTGTTATCTTTTGCTCGGGGGCATATTTTTTGGCTTTTTTCAATAGATTGGTTTCTTTCACACTAAATTCCACATCTGTTAAGTTAATTAATTTACTATAAAAATTTTTGGGCTCGCTATTTTCATATCTAGCTGTTCTTGTATTAAGATTCCTTTCTTTAATCTCAATTAATTTAATCAATTTTTTCTCTTGTATAAGCTGTTTTTTCTTTATCTTTTATCTCACCGTCTAACTACTCGAACTCTAGGGCATGCATTTCCTTAGCTAAGCGCTTGTATACTATATAAAGGTATAAGCTTAAGTAATCCCTTGCTGAATACCATCTCTTCATTTCCGATCTCAACCAAATCTTTTCTGCTGTTTGTTGTGCTTTTTTTGCTGCAACTGAATCTACACTACAACGCACTTTCACTGGAGTGTTCTATTCCAAAAGCTTCTTGACTATTCTATTTGTTCTATTCCTGAACTTTCCTGTAGATTTCATAATCGATTCTCCGAACCTGAAGTCGTTTATTCTCCATTGCCCGTAGATGTCACCAGTTGTCTCTTTCTATTGCACGTAACACTGCCCCCTTCTTAAATTTGTTCGTCCCGAACAACAGGTGGTCCACGGTCTTGACGCTCGTAGTATTGACACAAGCGGTTCAAATGAACAATTTTGTGTTTGCCTCTTGTACCACGCTGAATCCTGTATACCACGTCATTAATTCTAGTTACTACTGAATACGGTCCTGCCCAGTGTTGTTGCAATTTTGGAGAACGTCCCTTACGTCGTTTCGGGTTGTACAGCCAAACAAGATCACCTTCGTTAAATCCTGCGGAATCAGCACGTAAGTCATAGCGGGTCTTCATCCGATCAGTATTTGCTGCTAATTTCGTCCTCGTGGCCTCGTGTACATCAGCTAATTGTTGTTTGAGCTCCGATATGTAGTCTTCTGGTAACTTTTGTTCACCTCTGGGGGTACCGAATTTGAGGTCGCTAGGTAAACGCATCTCTCTTCCGAATATGATTTTAGCTGGGGTTTGTCCGGTAGTACTATGAACGGCTGATCTATAAGCCATTAGGAATACAGGAATATGTCGATCCCAATCGCGTTGATGATAGTCAACTACTTTCTTTAGATGCTCGATCAATGTTCTGTTGAAGCGATCTACCATACCATCAGATTGTGGGTGTAGAGGAGTTTTTCTAGCTTTTCTTATTCCCAACATTTTACACATCTCCTGGAAAGTCCGCGATTCGAAGTTCCGTCCTTGGTCCGAATGAAGTTCGTGAGGCGCACCAAACCTACTGACCCAATTCGTTATTATTTGTTCCGCAACTGTGGTTGCCTCTTGATTAGGAATTGCATAAGCTTCAGGCCATTTACTGAAATAGTCAATGGCAACTAATATATAACGCTTACCACCATCCGTTTCTGGAAAAGGTCCAGCGATGTCTATAGCTATCCTTTCAAAGGGGGCTCCGACATTATACTTATGCATTTCTCCTCTGCTTCTGTGTTGCGGCCCTTTGCAAGCAGCACAGACAGTGCATCTGCGGCACCACTCCTCCACATCTTCTCGCATATATAGCCAATAAAACTTTTCTCGTATTTTGGAAATGGTTTTGTTCACTCCCAGATGTCCTCCACAGGTTCCACCGTGCATTTCTTCTAGAACGTCTTTGACGTTTGATGCCGGCACGACTATCTGCATTCGGAAAGATTCGCCATTAGGTGCTTCCCACTTGCGTTTTAATATACCACATTCAACATGAAGAGAGTTCCATTGAGCCCAGTAACTTTTCAGCTTCTCACTCCGTTCCGAAATATCCTTCCAGTCTGGTCTTTCCATGTCTTCTTTCCAAGCAAGAATAGGTGAAATGTCCGGATCTTCTAATTGTGCTGTTCGCAGGTCCTCGTTGTCCCAACCTGTAGATGGTTCCACGGTTACCAACTGTATAGTTGCTGTTGTTTCTTTTTCTTCTATCCGGGCGCAATTTTTGCATTCAAGTTTACATGGACGTCGTGAAAGGGCGTCTGCATTTCCATGGATATGACCTCTTCGGTGTTGTATTTCAAAATCATAAGCCTGGAGTCGCTCTATCCATCTCGCCACTTGTCCCTCAGGATTCTTAAACTGCAGAAGCCATTTAAGCGCTGCATGGTCGCTGTGAAGGATGAATTTCTGCCCGTAGAGATATTTATGAAAATGCTTTGTTGAACTTACAATGGCAAGTAGCTCCTTTCTTGTAGCACAATATTTTTTCTCTGACTTTGAAAGTGCTTTGCTATAGTAAGCTACTGGAACTTCTTGACCATTCTCCTCCTGAGAAAGCACTGCACCAATACCTTCATTGCTGCCATCCGTGTCTAATATAAAAGTTTTCCCAGCTTTGGATAGTGAAGTACTGGAGCTTCACAGAGCTGTTGCTTCAAATTTTCAAAACTTTCGTTGCATTTATCCGACCATATGAACGGCTTTCCCTTTTCGGTAAGTTGATTTAGGCTTCTTGCTATATCTGCAAAACCTTTCACGAATCGCCTGTAGTAGGTAGCTAAACCAAGAAAACTCCGTAATTGATGTTTGTCCTTTGGAACTGGCCAATTTTTGACGGCTTCGATCTTCTCGGGATCGGTTCTTACTCCTTGCGATGAAACTATGTGCCCTCTTTGAAGTACGTCCCGTAAGTTGTTTTTATGTTCCATGAATGTCCTTCCGATTACTATTATGTCATCCAAATAGACAAGAAATGTTTTCGAGGTTAAACCACGTAGAACACATTCCATTAGTCGTGCGAATGTGGCTGGAACATTACTTAACCCAAATGCCATTACTTTGAATTGACATAAGCTACTGCCAACTGAGAAAGCAGTTTTTTCTCGGTCCTCGGGATGTATTTCCACTTGCCAGTAACCACTCTTTAAATCCAGCGCGGAAAACCATTGCGCTCCGGAAAGGGTATCCAACGTGTCATCAATTCTTGGTAATGGATAGCTATCTTTTCTCGTCACGTTATTTAGTTGGCGGTAGTCTACACAGAATCGGGTGCTGCCATCCTTTTTCCTAACCAGAACAACCGGCGATGTCCAAGGGCTGTTAGATTCCTTTATTATGCCTTGTTTCTTCATGGAGTTCATCATGTCTGCTACTTCTGGTTGTTTGGCTAATGGCAATCTTCGTGGTGTCTGTCGAATAGGCCTGGAATCTCCTGTATTGATCCGATGCTGGACAAGATTTGTTTTACCATAGTCATCATCATTTATTGCAAATAATTCCGAAAATTCATTGATCACCTCTTTGGCATCGTTGTGTTGTTGTTCATTTAAGGCACTGGACGAAAGAAGTTTCTGAACCTGTTGAGTAGTAGCTGGTATAGTTTTTGTCTCCTTGACATTACTATCATTATCCAAATTGACGATTTGGTAAACGGGCTCACAATTTCCAATTATAGTACCTTCTTTTAGTTGTACCTCATTTTCGGATGTGTTAAGCACTCTGACTGGTATTAATGTTGCACCTTCTGCCTTCACTAAAGTCTTGCCAACAATGATGCTCGAATAACTTTTGTGGGGTTAGGCTCCACCAGATAGAATCGGCAGGTCCCGATGTCATCAGTAAGCTTTGTCCATACCAGAGTCTCGGAGCATGTCGAAAGAGTAATATTTTCGCAGACCATCGTCCTTACTTTCGCAGGATGATCTGCTCCTTCTCCTAATTTCATAGGAATTTCTATGTTCCCATATTTGAGAATCCGCTCTCCGACATCCAGATTTACTTTGTATGTGGTCATGAAGTCTATTCCAAGAATGCATTCATCCATTATGTCTGAAACCAGGAAAGTGTGAGGAAATAGTAGTTCGCCGAGTTGAACATCTAAAGTTATTTCCCCAAATACCCGTGCTGCTGCTCCAGTTGCTGTTCTTAGTAGATATTTGGTGGTATTGTGAAGCCATTGGTTCCTAACAAGATCTGCTCTAATAATTGATCTTGAAGCTCCAGTATCGATAGTGACTGCGCAGTCATTTTTTCCTACACTTCCATATATAACAAGACTGCTATTATTTCTTTGTAACTGACCTACTTGGATGATGACTTCCGGGCTGTCGATTCCACCAACCAACTTCTGCCCCACAAAGTTGGTTTTTACTACTTTTCCGACTGCTCAACAGGAGAGGTGATGCGACTAGTCACTGCCTGATATCTAGTCTCTCCATTAATAGCTTGTTCCCTGGCTCGACATCTTTGGCATTCTCTTTCCCCTCTTCTTCAGGTGATTCCACTCGTCGACGTTTTCTGCAGTCTCTTTGAAGGTGCCCTGGTATATTACAATTCCAGCATCGAAGGACACCACGTGAAGGCGGGCTCTGTGATGATTGCACTCTGTTGCAAGTACATTCTTCCACTGAAATTTCTCTCACTCGTACTGCACTCCGTGAAGCTTGTCTGGCGGATTCGTACGCTAATGCGTAGGCTAGCGCTTCTGCTGTTGATTTCCTTCCTGCTAGTCTTAACGCTTGTTGTAAACTTTGATCTGCAATAGCGTTCACAAATGCCTCCGTTGCCACTTCATTGAAAAAATCCGAATTCACGCTGGAGTATGAAGATGCGCTAATCTTTCTACATCTGCCTGCAGTTGTTGTAGTGATTCGCCATGTTTTTGAATCCTGTTCCGCAACTGTAAGCGATATACTTGCTGCATGTGTTCATCTCCGTAACGTCATTCTATCGGGATTCCACAGAATTCTTTTGATTCTCGAGAGAATTCTTTTGTTCATCAAAACGGGCTTCCATAGACTTCTTTTGTTCCTCAATGGAATGCTTTTGTTCATCAAAACGGGATTCCTTAGATTTCTTTTGTTCCTCATTGGAATTCTTTTGTTCATCAAAACGGGTTTCCATAGGTTTCTTTTGTTCCTCATTGGAATTCTTTTGTTCATCAGAACGGGCTTCCATTTTGCTCATTAAAGTACTCAAAAGCTGTTCCATTTTCATCTCAGACTCTTCTTCAAATTCGGTTCCTTCCAAGTTCTCTTCGAAAACAAATGTCTCAGGATTCTTTCCTTCCGCTATCAAAGCTCGTCTCAGTCGCTCGACTAGAACTTTCTTTGTACCTGTCGTTTGTAATGACCGGTTCCCTAGCTCCACTTTCAAATTCCGTATTCGAAGCTCCTCCACTTTGCGCCCCATTACTGTAGTAATTCACTCACAGTTGAATATAAATTATTTTCCAGAACTTTGAAAATTTAACACAATTCCACAAAATTCATCACACTTTGAATTTTTCAGTCAATTGCCACCACTTTATTTCACTTCTGACACCAGTTGTTGCGAGCGTGGCCTTTGGTTCGTTATTTAAAACACAATATTAAATAATTAATATATAAGTTCGCAACAACTGGTGTCAGAAGTGAAATAAAATTCGCGAAATAAGGTGGTGGCAATTGACTTAAAAATTCAAAGTGTGATAAATTTTGAGAAATTGTGTTAAATTGTGAAAGTTCTGGAAAATAATTTATATTCATCTGCAAGAGAATTACTAAAGTAATGGGGCGCAAAGTGGAAGAGCTTCGAATGCAGGATTTGAAAGTGGAGTTAGGGAACCGGTCATTACAAACGACAGGCACAAAGAAAGTTCTAGTCGAGCGACTTAGACAATCCTTGATAGAGGAAGGAAAGAATCCTGAGACATTTGTTTTCGAAGAGAACTTGGAAGAAAGCGAAGCTGAAGAAGAGCATGAGATGAAAATGGAACAGCTTTTGAGTACTTTAATGAGTAAAATGGAAGCCCGTTTTGATGAGCAAAAGAATTCTCTCGAGGAACTAAAGAATTCTTTCGAGGAACAAAAGAATTCTCTGGAATCCCGTTTAGATGAGCAAAAGAAATCTATGGAAAGCCGTCTGGATGAGCAAAAGAATGCTTTTGAGGAACAAAGGAATGCTTTTGAGGAACAAAAGAATTTTCTGGAATCCCGGTTAGATGAGCATAAGAAATCTATGGAAACCCGCTTGGACGAACAAAAGAGTTCTCTGGAGAATTGTATAGAAAATCCTTTGGAGGATCAGAAAAATTTTCTAAAAATTTCTTTAAAAGAACAAAATTTGAAAATTGAAGGAATCGAGCACGAAGTGGCGGGAGCTCAACAAAAAGTCACCGAGCAACTTGACAGTTTTAAAACAGATCTGGAAAGAATAAAGCATCGTCAGCCTCTAAACGTAGCAGCTGAAATATCCGGAGCAGGTAGAATGAAAGCTCCAATATTTGATGGAAAAAATTTGTGGCATATCTTCAAGAGACAATTCGAGGCAGCTTCAGAGGTAAATGGATGGAATGAAGAAGACAAAGCTATAGCTCTGGTGTTAGCACTTCGAGGTCCTGCGTCAGAACTCTTACAAACTGTACCGATTGAAAATCAACGTAATTACTCTTCATTGGTACAGGCGATAGAATGACGTTACGGAGATGAACACATGCAGCAAGTTTATCGCCTACAGTTGAGCAACAGTATTCAAAAACATGGCGAATCACTACAACAACTGCAGTCAGATGTAGAAAAATTAGCGCATCTTTCATACTCTAGCGTGAATGCGGATTTTCGCAATGAAGTGGCGACGGAGGCATTTGTTAACGCTATTGCAGATCAAAATTTACAACAAGCGTCAAGGCTAGCAGGAAAGAAATCAACAGCAGAAGCACTAGCCTATGCATTAGTATATGAATCCGCCAGACAAGCTTCGCGGAGTGCAGTACGAATGAGAGACATTTCGGTGGACGAATGTACTTGTAATAGAATGCAGTCAACGCAGAGCTCACCTTTGCGTGGTATCCATCGATCCTGGAATTGTAATAGACCAGCACACCTACAAAGAGACTTCAGAAAACGCCGACGAGTAGAATCTCTAGATGAAGAGAGGATAGTGGAATTGCAAAAATATCGAGCTGAGCAGCAGACTTGTAATAGATTGCAGTTATCACTGAGCGCCCCTTCACGTAGTGTTCTTCGATGTTGGGATTGTAGTAAACTGGGACACCTTCAAAGCGACTGCAGGAAACGCCGTTGGAAGGAATCAACAGAAAAGAAAGGGAGAGAAGAATGTCCAAGTTGGCGAGCCAGAGAGCAACCTATTCTTAGTGAGCCTAGAATCCAACCTTATGGCTTTGAAAGCCAACACAGGAAAGGACGTATCCATGGAAATGCAGAAGCTTTGGTACAACGTCAATGGGAACCTGAATGTAAGCATTATGGCTGGGAGAAAGGAAATGAAAAAACAGCCACTATACAGTTGGCAACTGTGGAGCCATCAAGAGGTTGGGACATCGAGAGTTTGCGAACAGCGAAACGAGAAGATCCGGACATATCGCCTATTCTTGCTTGGAAAGCAGACATAGAAAATCCAAAATGGAAGGATATATCGAGGATGAGTGAAAAGCTGAAAAGCTACTGGGCTCAATGGAATTCTCTTCATGCTGAATGCGGTATATTACAACACAAGTGGGAAGCGCCTAACGGTAAATCGTTCCGAATGCAAATAGTCGCGCCGGTATCAAAGGTCAACGACGTTCTAGGTAAAATGCATCGTGGAGCATCTAGAGAACATTTGGGAGTGAATAAAACAATTTATAAAATACGAGAAAAGCTTTATCGGGAGGATGTAGAGAAGTGGTGTCGCAGATGCATTGTGTGTGCTTTTTACAAAGGGCCGCCACGTAGCAGCACAAAAGAAATGTATAAGTGTAATGTCAGAGCCCCATTGAAACGCAGAGCTGATGTACAAGGGGCCACGGGGCGAAATTAGCAGTAAGTACCCATCGGATGAGGACGCGCTATGACTTACGTGCGAATTCAGCAGGATTCAATAAAGGTGATGTTGTTTGGCTATACAACCCGAACCGACGTAAGGGATGCTCTCCAAAATCACAAAAACAGTGGGAGGGGCCGTATTCAGTAGTAACTAGAATAAATGACGTAGTATACAGGATTCAACGTGGTACAGAAGGCAAACGAAAAATCGTCCATCTGGATCGCTTGTGTGAATACTACGAGCATCAAGACCGTGGACCACCTGTTGTTCGGGACGAACAAGTTTAAAAAGGGGGCAGTGTTACGTGCAATTGAAAGAGACAACTGGTGACATCTACTGGCAATGGAGAGTAAACGACTTCAGGTTCGGAGAATCGACAGGAAGGTTCAGGAATAAGAATGAATAGAACAGTCGAGAAGCTTTTGGAATAGAACAATCCAGAATAATCCGGAGAGTTTCTAGGGTATAAATATAACAGTTGTCATCGCCAAGAAAGAGTCTTGTCTTAGACGTTGCAGTGTTTACAAGCGAAAGAAATAAAGAAGCGAAAGTGTGTAATTAGATTGCGATAATTGAAAGTACAGTGTTAGCGATAATTAGAGTTGAATTGATTAATTGAAGGTTTATGAAATTTATATGATTAGAGTGAATTAAAGAACTTATTAATTATTTAATATTGTGTTTTAAATAACTAACCAAAGGCCACGCTCGCAACAATATGTTCACTAATACACCGAATATTAACATCTAGGCTAGAACAATTAGACATGCAAGACGACACATAAGAAAAATCATTTGCATTGCCATTGTCAACACTGAAAGATTTGGAGAAATAATCTGCAAAATAATTGGATATAAGAGACGGATCATAACACTGAAAGATTTGGAGAAATAATCTGCAAAATAATTAGATATAAGAGACGGATCATGACTGGAACTGTTCAAAAAGGACAGGCTGTTGGGATAACCATCGCATTTACGCTTAGCATTAACAAAGTTCCAAAAACGCTTCGGATCATATTTAATATTATTTTGGACGTTATTTATGTAAGAAGTATACGCCTTTTGAGCCTCCTCCTTAAACTGTTTTCTAAGACAAGAATAATTACGATAATCACTCATAGAATTAGAATTATTATAGATTCTCCACGCCTTATTACGCACATTACGCAAATTACGTAGACTGTCATCGAACCAATTAGCAGTAGAACTATAGTTCTTAGGTTTACGAATAGGTACAGCGTCAAGGAAATATTTAAAAATTAAATTATAAAAAATTAACAAACAAGAATCAACATCTGAAACATTAAACAAGGTACACCAATCAATATTGCTAAGTATCAACTTCAATTTTTCAAAATCTGCTCTAGCAAAATCAAAATTAAAATCTAAAAAATAAGTAGGGGTATCACCATAAACATCGTCGACATAAAGGACAAGAGCCGGATGATCAGGAACCTCACCCACCAAAGGATCCAATGAACGAGTAACACAAGCATTGGAGTCATCATTAACAAAAACAAGATCCAAAATCCTGTTGCGAACGTTATGAATGCCATTTACTTCCTTAAGCCCACAAAAAGACAGCACATCCAGAGTATCGTATTCCAGCACAGACGTAAACCCTGTTGGAATAAAAGAGCCTTCCTCAAGCGATGGAGTCCAACATATAGAAGGCAAGTTAAAATCGCCAAGAGCAACCATACCATCATCTGATCTCGACATGTCAAAAACCGAATTGATGCAGCTAAGATAGTCCTTGTAAACAGAAGAATTGGATCCCGGAGGTATATACAGAACAACTATATAAAACCAGGAAGCATAAGATTTAATCCGGACACATAAGAATTCCAAGGAGCTAGAACCATTCACATCAATAGTTTCAACCAGCAAATCTTTCTTGGTTGCAATCAAAACACCACCCCCGACCGGTCACTGTAGCTTAGTGAAGGCGCAGATCTCATGCCTTCTTGGCCACCAGGCCCCATCCAGTCAATGATACTGAGGGCCGTAAGTATATCAGTATCCCTTCGTTGACCTGAAAAGGAGAGAGGAGTAGCGGACATGTTCAACCCCTACATCGAGAGGGCTCCAGGAGAGAGAGAAGGAAGAAACCAAACGTCTAGTGCTTCATTACGCTATGATCGATGCTTTTACCTGTATTCTGAACATTATCGTTGTTGAAGACGATGAGTGCAATGAATTTCCTTCTTTATGCTCTTGAGTCTCACAAGCCCCTGTGTTGATTAATTCAGGTGAATATTTGTATATTTTCTTGCTTCACTAGAGCCTCCTTTGTTGACTGTATCAACTTTTGGGTTATACCAAGGTAAATGAAAAAAATAGATTACTTGACCACTTTACCTCTATGAACTGCTGCTCTTTATTCAATGAAACTCTTGTACAGACTGAAACTATTATCGATATCCCAAGCAAACTCGACCCGGTTAATCGTTAACTGTGCATCGAGCAACAAAAGAATTCTATCACAAATTGTCGGGTTTATGATGATCGCTGACAAAAATGACGATAGACTGCAAATTCTTCAAGAAGAAATCCTCTGCTATTCTTGAGTTACAAAAGAAGTGGCACCAACATATCGGCCTCCCAAGGGCGAGTTATCGACCTTCACAGCGTAGAGTCTGTAACGAAGTTACAAACATTTCAGCTAGACACCAGCGAAAACGAGTGTGTAGCAGCCGCAACAAAGTAAGCCAGCCGCCAAGAGGAGAGCACGCTACTGATAAGCAGCTCAGTAGTGTCCCGTGCTGGTGGCGTGATAGTAGAAAGGAGCATTCTACACCCGACGCCATCAGCCAGACTGCCTATAAATAGCCGGCAGCCAGTAGTAAGATCTCTCAGTCGATCAGTAAGCATCGAAGTGAAATCATCCGAAAGCTACTAGTCACCGTTCAAACAAAATATCCGACAGCGAGTGTACAACTCCAACGTAAACAGAGTTGACCCCCACCAGTGGAATACCAGAAGGCTGGCTATAAAAGTCAGTCAAGCACCGACAGATTAGTCAGTTGCCTCCCAGCAGCTCGACTAGAAACATCTCCCGTCCAGTCCTATCCGCAAGTCGTGTTGACCAGTTCAACGGCAAGCGCACGTTAATCGTGCTGGCCTGAGAATTAGTAAGCGCACGCATTCCGTCCCCGTTCCCCGGTGTAGGCTACTCTGCCGATAAGCGCACGTTAATCGTGTTGATTAAAAGAGTAGCGAGCGCACGAATATCAATTCCGTCCCCGTACCGTGTTGGCTACTCTGACGACGAAGCGCACGTTCATCGTGTTGGTCAGAGGAGTAGTAAGCGCACACGTACATTCCGTCCCGCATCCCCCGTGTTGGCTATTCTGACGACAAGCGCACGTCATCGTGTTGGTCAGAAGAATAGCGAGCGCACGCTCCGTCCCGCATCCCCCGTGTTGGCTACTCCTAACGACAAGCGCACGTTAATCGTGCTGGTCTAAGGAATAGTAAGCGCACGCTCCTACCCAGCACCTACGCCGCGTAGTCTTAAATTAGTATAAGTAAGTGAGTGAGTGTAGATTAAGTAGTGTGTGTGTATTCCGTATACCGCCCGAACCGCAGAGCTAGAACAGCGCTCTGAAACCCAGCAACGTCGGAAAACGGCCCTGGACAATCTCCTGACTGCCCGCACACCAACTACCGACGTTACATAAATTTGGCGCCCGAGCAGGGACCGGCTGTTCAACCAGAATAGATAGAGCGAGATGAATCCAGAAAAGACCCCCAGTTGGGTATACACACTAAAGAAGGATGACTTGGCTACAGAATTAATCTAGCGGAATCTGGACTGTACTGGCACAGCCGATGAATTAAGGAAAAGGCTGAGCGAACATCTCAAACGAGAAAGCCAGATAAAAGCCAAGCCAAACAGTGAGGTTGTCACTACCATAGCAGGCAACACTGTGACAACAACCAGCATCATAACTACGACTAGCAATGTGAGTGGTCTGACCAGAACCAGAACAACTGATTTTATCACACCGATAACTAGCTATCAGTTCACGACCATGCCACCAGTACCGCCAGTCTGCACACAGACATATACAAGTCCTATACCGTCATCGTTGCCAGTAGCAACGAACACTTCTCACATCACAGACTCAGAAGTGATGGACAAAGTGAGGAAGTGGAATGTGAAATTTGATGAGACGCAAGAGCCACTGATCTTCTTGGAAAGAGTAGAAGAGTTGGCCGATTGCTATCAAATTCCGACAGACCGATTATTACGAGCACTACCAGAGCTAATGCATAAAAATGCGCTCCAATGGTATAGAAATAACCGCCAGAACTGGTCCCAGTGGAATGATTTCGTAGAGGACCTGAAAGATTTTTTTCTGCCGCCTCGATTTGAAATCAAATTGGCAGATGAAATCAGAACCAGAACACAGAAACCCGGAGAAAAGGCGAAAACATACATCACAGCGATTCAATCATTGATGCAACAGAGAAATACTACTAAGGGGGTCCTTGGCTGAACTGCCTGTGGCTCCTCTTGTTATTAAATTCTTAGTTTTTTTAAAGAAAAACTTGAATAAAATACGTTGTTACGTTGAGTTTTTTTGCTTTGGTTTTTATTTTTTTATATCTTCTTACACTCTTTATTTTTTATAATTATTTTATTTTTGCTTTCTTATAACCTTTTTAATGGCTTAAAAAATTCTTGCAACTCGTATTATCTCTCAAGAAAAACTGACATAAAAAATATCTTTTTATTTTAAAAACAATTCTAAAATCTGGCCTACTTTTAAATTTAATTTTCGTGTAGGTACAGCAATTACAACGAAATGATTTTTTAACGAATAATCTAGTTGTGGAGTAGTGCCAGAGTATCAAGGCTCGCAAGCTACTTTTCTTTCTTCTTCAATTGCGGATCTACTTCATTTAAAACGAACGAGGGTAAATATCCCCATTTCTGGCATAGGAACAGTAGATGCTGCTGTAGTCAAATCTCTTGTTGAAATTGAGATTAAGTCTTGTGTCAATCCGTCGTTTCAGCTTCGTACAACGGCATTATTGCTACCTTCTCTAACTAAGCTCCGCTCACCCTCTACTTTTCAAATCGCTAATTGGCCTCACTTGGTGGACTTGTCACTCGCAGATCCTTATCTTCTTGATCCTACTCCGCCTGAACTCATCATAGGAGCTGATAATTATGGTGCTATTCTAATGGAGGGAATACGTAAAGGTTCACCAACAGCTCAGCAAACGGAATTAGGTTGGGTTCTCTCAGGTCCCTTCGACTCGTCAACTGAAGAGGGAGATACATACAAAGTGACAGCCTTGTGTTCTTCTACCGAGGTAAGTTCAAACACCGATGAACTACTTCGAAAATTCTGGGAATTAGAAGAGGTAAATGTTCACCCATGCCCACACTCTGAAGAGGATCAGATGGTTGAGCAATTTTATCAGCAAACAGTAAGGCGCGATGAAAGTGGACGGTACATTGTACGCCTGCCTGTCAGACCTTCTCTCAGGGATGTCAAGTTTTCGGGTACAAGGAAAGCTGCATTTAACACTCTAATTAGAATGGAACATCAATTTAAACAAAATGATGAATTCCGAAAACTCTACCAAGATTTCTTGAAAGAATATTTTGACCTTAAACATTTAGAGCCTATTGATGACGACCCAAAGTCTCTGGAAACTGCATCCTGCTTCTTTCTACCACATCATGGAGTACTCAAAAGAGACAGCGCTACTACTAAGCTAAGAGTCGTGTTTAATGGATCACAAAAATCACCATCGGGAGTCTCGCTTAATGATTATCTTGCTGTAGGACCCAAGCTGCAAACGGATCTACGAGAATTAATTCTACGTTGGCGGAAGCATGCCATCGTCTTTGCTGCTGATATAAAGATGATGTTTAGACAGATTAAGGTTGATAAGAAGGATTTGGATCTTCAAAGAATTTTGTGGAGAGAGTCAGAAGAAAAACCAGTTCGGAGCTTTCACTTGTGCACTGTGACTTATGGTACGGGTCCAGCACCATTCCTGGCCATACGTACTCTTCAGCAACTAGCAATAGATGAAAAGTCACATCACCCATTAGGATCTAAGGTAGTACTAGAAGATTTTTACGTGGACGATGTTTTATCTGGAGCCGATGACGTTTCATCAGCCCTAGAACTACAACGGCAACTAACTGCTATATTGCAATCTGGGGGCTTTACACTACATAAGTGGTCATCCAATAGAGCGGAGCTACTACTTGCAGTTTCTCAAGCAAAAAAGAACGAGAAAATTACTCTTACTCTATCAGCTGATGATGTAATCAACACACTAGGTCTGCTTTGGCATCCGGAATCTGACTATTTTAGGTTCAAAGTTACGCTAACTGCCCTACCTAAACAAGTTACGAAACGAAACCTGCTTGCTGATATTTCAAGATTATATGACCCGCTAGGGTTTCTATCACCTGCTGTAGTCTTAGCAAAGACGCTATTTCAAAAGTTGTGGTTATACAAACTATCCTGGGATGAACGCCTACCACCAGATTTAGAAAAGTCTTGGCTAAGGCTTAGAGAAGAATTACACCTCCTAGAAAATGCAATGGTTCCCCGTTGGATAGGATGCTACTCCTCCTCCTTAAGTTATGAACTACATGGCTTCTCAGATGCTTCTGAGATGGCGACCGCAGCAGTCGTTTATCTTCGTGTCTGTCATAATTATGGAGAGTACCAAATTTCACTTCTGTCCTCCAAAACTAAGCTGGCACCTATAAAACAGTTATCAATTCCACGTCTAGAGTTGGTAGCGGCACATCTATTAGCACAACTAATGGAACGTATAACTGTATCAATGGATTTTGGTCAGGTCCCAATCTATTGTTGGACGGACTCTCAGACCGTTTTAGTATGGCTACAGTCACATCCATCCAAATGGAAAACATTTATCGCCAATAGGGTCAGCGAGATACATCGATTGGTATCTACAGCACGATGGCGATTTGTCCCTGGAGTCTCAAATCCTGCCGATTGTGCATCTAGGGGTGTTAGTCCAGGAAAACTAGCAAATCATCCTCTTTGGTGGACTGGACCTCAATGGTTAACTTCGCATTCAACGGCTTGGCCTCAAAATCCTATTGGAAAATTATTAGACATAAGTCAATTAGAGGAAAAACCGAAACCAGTAATTGCTGCTGTTGCAGATCACGATGGCACGTGGGACTTATCCACTAGATTCTCTTCACTAAACCGATTATTACGCATCACTGCGTATTGTATACGCTTTATTCGAAACGCTAGCTTACCTGTTGGAAATAGAGATGGTGGACCTCTTGTTGCTTCTGAATTATCCTCAGCTCTGTTATTTTGGATACGATACAGTCAATCCTTAGACTATCACGATGAGTTACGACGATTAAGAAGCGAACACCCCATCAACCCATCCAGTTCTCTACTCCGCTTGGCTCCATTTTTGGACAAAGACACTAGCACTATTCGAGTTGGTGGAAGATTGCATCAATCCAACTTAACACAGGACGCGAAACACCAGTTTTTATTAAGTAAGACTTCCTTTTTGGTTCCCTTAATTATAAAGGATGCTCACGAATTAACTATGCACGGTGGAGCCCAACTCACCACTGGTTACATCAGATAACGTTTCTGGGTAGTTAATGGCCGAGACTTGGTCAGATATTACATTCGGCGCTGCATGAAATGTTTTCGTCAAAGAGCTACTGCTCAAAATCAGTTGATGGGAAGATTGCCATCTGAACGCGTTAGACCTGCTCGCGCGTTTCTTCACGCAGGACTGGATTATGCTGTCCTTTTTTAGTAAAAACTTCCCCAGGACGAGGACGAAGTGTAAGTAAAGCCTACATTGCGCTTTTTGTTTGTATGTCAACGAAGGCAGTTCACATAGAGCTAGTCTAAGACTTAACTACTAACGCCTTCATAGCTGCGTATAAGAGATTTACAGCTCGAAGAGCTCTCTGCAGCACCATCTACAGCGATAACGCCACAACCTTTGTGGCGATCATTTTGGCTGCTTCAGGAACAACTACCTGAAGAGTTCACCGCCTTATTAGCCCAACAAAATACTACTTGGTTCTTCATTCCGCCTAAAGCCCCAAACTTCGGAGGCCTATGGGAGGCAGGTGTTAAGGCAGTGAAACATCATTTAAAAAGAGTAATAGGTGAAACAATTTTAACTTTCGAAGAACTGTACACTTTTCTGAGCCAAACAGAGGCTTGTTTGAACTCTCGACCGCTTTATCCATTAAGTTCAGACCCACCAGATTTGCAAGCACTCACACCGGGTCACTTTTTGATTGGTAGTCCGCTCGTCACCGTGCCTGAACCAAGCTTAGTAGACGTTTCGCTCAATCGACTTAGCAGATGGCAGCTTCTTCACCAATTATATGAAAGTTCCTGGAGAAGGTGGTCCGTTGAATATTTGAACAATTTGCAGGTACGCAATAAATGGACCACTTCTCAGGTTAACTTATTACCTGACCAGCTTGTGCTAGTTCGAGACGATAAACTACCTCCTTCATAAAGGAGCTGACGGACTTGTAAGGGTAGCTTCCATCAAATGTCGAGAATCAATCATCAAACGTCCAGTGAGTAAACTTTGTCCTTTGCCGACCAAGCCCGATAACTAATTTTCATCAAATCATCAACCGTTTGGGCAGCCGCGATACGGTGGGCTGTTATAGATCTAAAACCATACCTGAAAAAGGGTAACAAACAATTTTTAATTAAAAGAATGCATTCAAATAAATTTTCAACAAGCTATTCATGCTTAAAAACATGATTAGCTTATCTACTCGATCAGTGAAGAAAATTGCATCAGCAATTTTCTTCACATTTCATAGAGTGAAACAAAATTATTCCCATGGCAAATTTGCCAGTAGAAATATTTAATTTGTAAAAAAAAAAAATAAAGCAAAAGACAAATCGTACCTTCAGTACGATTTGTCGTGAAAATTTCAATATGTATGTACGAACGTACATACATATCACAAAAAAGCTTTCGTCGTGAGAAATGCGCGCCGCCGAAATACATTGTATGTATATGCGCGGCGCGATTTCAGAACGACAGAACGGTAGCGGATGTTTATCAAAGCATCAAATTCCAAACCTCCGTCCAACGAAAAAATATTCTGGACTTGTTTAATCAAGTCCAGAATAAATGAAAATTTTCTCAGGGTGAAAATGCAACTATGCATTTTCTACCCTGAACGAAGGCTCTTGATCGCGACAAAAGTGATCAAGAGCGGAGTTGGTTTTAAAACTTGACTAGCGGCGGTTCTTAAAGTTGTTTTTGAAATCTCGTAAAGAACGGAGAGTTGATTATTAGATTTTCGGCACGGTTACCCCGAATGAAACTGCTGGTGAAGGTTCGGTTGTTTTTTGTGAGTTCCCAAAAAGAAGAAACGATTTTTAAAGAAAAACCTTGGTGGCGGCGCGGTTTCGGTAGTTCGAAAAGAAAAAAAAGGAGGAAAGTTGTGAAATACAAGAATAGTGTGTAATATCAGAA
This sequence comes from Dioctria linearis, assembly GCA_963930735.1. Classification (NCBI taxonomy): domain Eukaryota; kingdom Metazoa; phylum Arthropoda; class Insecta; order Diptera; family Asilidae; genus Dioctria; species Dioctria linearis. The sequence continues at coordinate 116,651,727 of OZ005741.1, forward strand.
AAAATTGTAATGAGAGAGGTGTAGTAATTAAGAGAAAGGTGAAATAAAAAAAGTGCGATAACCTCAAAAGTTGTTTTTCGGAGTACAGAATACCCGTCACGAACAGGGAATACGTAGGAATACAAACCCATAAGAAAGGTTGGTAAAAATAATAATTATAACAATTGGCGCAGCCGGTAGGATAGAGGAAGCCTACTTTACAAAAAAACAAATCGAATACGAATCAAAAGGAGTTGAGGACGAAATCGAATACTGGGCAAGACACCCTACCCTTCGCCTGAAGTTGAGTCTGGCTTCAGGAGTATTTCGATCTAGTCGGCTCCCAACGCTCGGGGTCGGACAGCTTTAACTGCCTCTGTTTGAAAAACACGCAGCCACCCCCTCATCAAAGCACAAACTGCCAACGTGGGACAATAGCGGGCTTCATCCCAGCCCAGGAACATAAGACGTCCACAGCCGAAAATTTCAAAGCGAAACTTGAAGGAAGAATCCTCAACCGACAATCTGCGATCCGGAGCTGAAAGGGACTTCGAAGTAGGCAACGCGCCCCCCTTTCAGCTTTTATCCAGGGGAATTTAAGAAGGCCACGGGCCCCCCCGGCAGCAAAAGAACTTCAATCACAAAAACCAGCGATCCTGAATTGAGAGGGACCTCGAAGAAGGCAATAAGCCCCCCTCTCAATTTGAACCAAGGGAATTAAGACGGCAGAAGCCCCCCTAGCTGCAAATTCTACATACGGTGGTCCATGAGCGAGGAAAGCTCCCACCAGGAGACGCCGCCGGAAATCTCACCAATTCCACCAACTCCACGACAATCTTCCTCACCGGGCGACGCACAGGAAGATCCGTCCCGGTACGAAGGAGGCAACGAGGGAGCAACATCTGCAACAGAGGGTGCTAATCAAACACCCCCAACAAATTCAACAGTACCAGGAGTAACATTAAGGAGTGGGACAATCCTTACAGGTCCCCCACAAGTAAGACCTTCTAGTTTAAATTTAGAAAATTATTTAAAATATCTAGAGGGGAAAGTGCGAGACTCCTCCGAACTTTCTGTTATACAGTGCGATTCTATCGATAAACAGCTCAAAAAGACCCGTGAACGGCGTCTTGAGCAAATCGCGCAATTCAAAGAAAGTACGGAAAAATTTAAAGAAAGCTTAAAACAGTTTGGGGAACTCTCGCACTCTCTCGAACCAGAAATTACAAATAATAGTGTAGAATTAAAAGAAGGTGCCATTGAAGACAGTGTCAGTGATTCCACCGTGAGTGAAATCCTATTGAATTGGCTGGGCGACTCCCTTTTGGAAACCAGCATAGAAGAAACTAGCTCCCCAAAAGTATCAAACTTAAGCTTCAGAATCCCCAATATAAACATGGCAGATTACGCGAAAATCGCCAAGTTAACTGCCCAGCTCGTTCCCCTATTCTCGGGAGAGCAGCACCCAAAATTGAGCCTGGAGCTCCAAACTTTCCTAGGATGCTGCAGGCAGGTAATCCAGTGCATTTCGGTGGAGGAACTATCGGCATTTTTGCAAATCTTCCCCACCAGACTTCGAGGCGAAGCTTACCAGCTGTTTGCCGCAAATATGCCTACTACTTTCAAAGAGGTAGAAGAACGGCTAAATCGTACATACCTGCCTAGGGAAACTTATCAGGAACTGGTAAATAAATTAATTACTACAAGGCAGTATCCTTTGGAAAACCTCACAGCCTTCACGGCACGAGTGAAACAAATGCTGGCACTCTGTAATGAAGCAGCAGAGTCCAAATATGGCGCTACAGCAGCCCCCGCTGTGAAAACACAGCTAGAAGACTTCGCGAAAAACGCACTAAAAACAGGAGTCAATAACCCGTATATGTGCCAATACCTTCTGACCATGACAGACGGCACGGTGGATGACCTCGTACAAAGAGCGCTTGACATGGAGCGTCTCCAGCAAAGTGCTCTATTTCTGCAACCTCCAGGGCATTTTTAATTCAGTACAGTGCAGAACCCAATACCACAGTCAATAAATGCACCTGTGATGAGTAATCCGCAAGGGATTCTAAATAATTCGCCTGCAAATTACCCCATATATAATCCAGGCATAATACCATGCGCACAGGATACCTGGCAAAACAGTGTGCCCTCCAATGCAAGCACCAGTACATTTCCATCACAGTTCACACAGGCAAATATAAAACAGGAGCCAAAATCACCAAATAGAAATTTTAATGTAAACAATAAAAATAATTATTTAAATAAAATCAGTTGTAGTTTTTGTAATCTGAGAGGCCACACATATGCTGATTGCCTCAAAAGGAAAAATACGCCTTATTGTGTGAACTGTAAAATGTATAACCATGACGTGCGTGACTGCAGAAAAAACAATAATAGTTTCCAGAGACCACACAACAATGGTGGACCATCGAATCAACGCCCTAGAGAGCCGCAGAATTCCAATAACAATTCCAGAGTATATAACGTAAGAAAAAAGTGTGAATTTTGTGGTCGTTCTGGACATGCAGTAAATAACTGCCAACAAAAACGTAAATGGGAGGCCCGGAGTCAGGGAAACGACGTACAGTCGACCCAAAACTCCCCGGCTCGACTATAAATCTCCCGTCTAATAAAATAGGGTCCCCTCAGCAGCCCGATTCCAGTGTCGCTACAGTAAAACTACCCTTAGACATAGGCCTGAACGGCCAAGCTAAACTAGTAGTAGACACAGGCGCTGAGGTTAGTATAATAAAGAAAAGGTCGTTAAAAGATCTCAAAGAAATTAACCACAATGAGGCATGTACACTTCAGACCCCATTTGGTACCGGAAAGACGCTGGGAAATTGCCAGGGAAACTTCGTTTTCAAAAACAAAATTCCCTGCAAGTTTCAAGTCGTAAAGAACTTGCCTGGCCTTTCCGATGATGGACTTCTAGGAAATGATTTCCTAGCAAAAAACTGTAACGTTGAGGGTCCTAATAAGGCACTAAGGTTTCCTCGCACGGAAACTAATCCAGACGAATTTGCTTTGCCATTAGAGTTTGAAACGGACAAGCCACATTCTGAAAAAGCAGTCGAAGTAAGAACACTTGCAGAAGAGGTAGAGTCTAAACAGGCTGAACTATCCACCTGCAGTGTCTTCAAGGCTTCTCAAACGAGAAAAGCTGGCTGTCAAGCTCCAAAAGAGCCCAAGGAATGTGAAAAAGGCTGTCTGGGCGAACAAGAGACCGATGAAATCAGGCAGCAATTGGTTACCTTTAAGGAACCAATCTGCATACCTGCCCGCTCTCAAATTGTTGCCCCAGTCCCGTTACAAATTCAAGAAGAAATGCTCTGTTTATCACAAGAGATAAGCGATGGAGTCTTCTTGGCAAACAGTTTGCTGTCATCTGGAGAAGAATTAGTGCTGGTCAGTATTCTCAACGCTAACAGTCATCAAGTAGTCATACATAGCTTAAAGTTACAGCTATTTCCAATAAACGACTACATCATAGTCCCATTAACACACACAAAAGACCACAAAAGAACACACATTCCACTACCAAATTTAGAGCCAATATCAAACAACACAAGAGACGGAACTGAGTGTCTAAAGCCTGCCAAAAAGGTGCATATAACTCTTCCGTCCAAAATCCCGAGGCATAAATCACTCTTAAACAAACAACGGCCATATAAAAACGGTAGCGAGTCGCTAAAGCCTATATTAAAGGTGCATATTACTCCACCGTCACACAACACAAAAAATTCTACATGGTCAAAAAGCAGTAGCATTGACGCGCATGAGTATCCCACACAACCTAAGGCAAAGACCACACAGGTGTACCAAACTCAGCCGTCAACAAGGCAGGAAGCAAATACCCTGTCAATTACTAAGAGCAACGAAATACAGCCTCAAAAGCAATCGCAAAATCCTCATCTATTTACAGGTCAAAAACCTAAAAGGAAGAGTAAGTCAAACCAAGGTTCAGCCGACAAAACGGCAATTTTACAACATGTACGATATCTATACCCGGATAATGAGACTCCGGACGACCCAAAACAATACCCGCGTATTTCTAGGCTAGAGCAAGAACTCAGCCTAGACCCTAATTTAACCGCGGAAGAAAAAATTTCGATAGCAGAACTCTGCGAAGAGTATAACGATATCTTCTTCCTCAAAGGTGACAAACTCACCTATACAAATGCGATAACGCATAATATTCCATTGGTGCAAGATCAAGCACCAATCACCAATCAAAAAATGTACCGCTTACCTGAAACACAGCGGAAAGTCATCAACGAGCAGCTAAAAGAAATGCTAGACAGCGGGATAGTCCAGTCTAGTAAGAGCCCTTGGAATTCACCTCTACTAGTTGTCCCCAAGAAAGCGGGACCTGACGGTGAAAAAAGGTGGCGCGTCGTTGTCGATTTTCGTAAATTAAACGAAAAGACAATTGGAGATGCATTCCCGCTACCCCGAATCGAGGATATTCTCGACCAACTAGGTCACGCAAGGTATTTCACCACACTCGATTTGGCCAACGGCTATCACCAAGTCCTTGTCGACAAAACAGACCGACATAAAACTGCTTTCAGCACAAGTTATGGGCACTACGAGTTCAAGCGTATGCCATTCGGGCTCAAAGGAGCTCCCGCCACATTTCAACGCCTAATGAATTTCGTCCTAACAGGCCTACAAGGCCTCGAATGTTTTGTCTACCTAGATGACATTGTCATCTATGGTAAAAATTTAAACGACCACAACGAAAAGTTGAGGAAAGTCTTCAATAAGTTGAGAGAAAACAACTTAAAACTGCAGCCAGAAAAGTGCCAGTTTCTACGAAGAGAAGTTGTTTACCTAGGACATAAATGTTCTAGCGAAGGAGCCCTACCAGACCCAAGTAAGACGGCCTGCGTCCAAACATTTCCTGTTCCAAGAACAGTAAGGCAAGTCCAGTCATTTTTAGGACTTGCCAATTACTACAGGAAATTCATCCCAGACTTCTCCAAAATTGTACGTCCAATCACAAATTTACTCCGAAAGGATGTAAAATTCACTTGGACAGAGAAATGCCAAGAAGCATTCCAAAGCATAAAAAATGCTTTAATATCTCCACCACTTTTAATTTACCCAGATTTTTCGAAATCTTTTAATCTCACTACAGACGCAAGTAACGAGGCTCTAGGAGCTGTTCTTTCTCAAGGAGAAGTCGGAAAGGACCAGCCCATTGCCTATGCAAGCCGCACATTAAACAAAGCCGAAAGAAATTACTCTACTATAGAGAAAGAGTTATTGGCTATTGTCTGGGCTACCAAGAATTTCAGGTGCTATCTTCAAGGCCGGAAATTCACGGTCTATACTGACCATAAACCTCTCAAAGGTGTCTTCAATGTGAAAGACCCTACTTCCCGTTTGGTGAGATTTCACCACAAATTATCTGAATTCGATTACAACATCGAATATAATCCAGGGAAGTACAACACTAATGCCGATGCACTAAGTCGCATCCCTCAAGCATTAAAAGAAGACAGTTTAGGCAATACCTTAACGGTAGAAGCCCTAGTCCAAGACACCATGGACTCAGATGTGGAGGAAAACAATTCCACAAATAACAAGAGAAAGAAGAAATCCGCTCATTGTTTCGTCGTGACTCGAGCTCAGAAGCAAAAGGCTCAAGAGACAGTAAATAGCTCCAGTGTGGAGACAGAAGAGCACACGAAAGCGGACCAAAACGAAATTCAACACACTGAGGCGGAAACACTAAACCCAGCATCGCTTGATCAAAAAGTAGGTACTGGCAAGACACCCGAAGTTATCACGAGCCCTATGGAAATCCGAACAATCTTAAAAGATTATCACGATTCTCCATTTGGTGGCCATCAAGGTGTCATAAAAACTTACAAACGCATAAGACGCAAGTATTGGTGGAGACACATGCTTAGCGATATTAAAAAATACATTAAAAAATGCCCAAAGTGCCAGACGATGAAAGCATCTCCACAATATAAAATGCCAATGGTTATCACGGACATCGCAGAGCAACCGTTCGACAAAGTTTACCTCGATATTGTAGGTCCATTAGAAGAGACCACATCAGGTAACAAATATATCTTGACCTTCCAAGATAATTTAACAAAATTTGTCGACTGGTATGCAATACCTAATGCAGAAGCAGTCACAGTAGCGCAAGTTTTCTTTGATGAGATCGTTACGCGCTATCGCATACCCAAAAGAATACTCACCGATCAGGGAACAAATTTCCTGAGTGAATTATTCAAAAGAGTATGTAAGCTTCTAAAGGTAAAGAAGTTACAGACTTCGGCATACCACCCCCAGTCTAACGGAGCACTAGAGCGTGCCCACAGGCCGCTGATTGAATACCTGCGAACAATCGTAGATGAAAATCCCAAAACATGGGACCAATACCTACGAACCGCTGCATTCGTGTATAACAATAGTGTACACGAGGGTACTAAACTTACCCCAATGGACTGCCTATACGGCTTCACAGCGGATGTCCCATCAAATTTAAAACGGGATCCCGAACCCGTTTACAATCATGAGAGCTACTATCATATACTGAAGTATAAGCTCCAAAAATCATATGCCACGGCAAGAAAGAACTTATTGGCAAGTAAACAGCGCTCAAAGGGGTACTACGATAAGACAATACGGCCCCTAACTTTCCATGTAGGAGACAAGGTCCTCATCAAGAATGAAAGCAGAAAACATAAGCTTTCCCAAATCTGGGTGGGACCTTATCAGGTAATCGCAATACCAAGTGATGTGAATACCACAATCAAAATTGGTAAGCGAACAGTAACGGTACATAATAACCGTTTGAAACCATATTTCGAATAAAAATATATCAAACAAAAATGAACCAGGTTGACTTGAAATTCCCACTATAGTGTCCATTAAACCTCATTTCAATACCTCCCCATGAACATTTGCGGTGGAGTCACTCCACTGCCCAGTTTAAATCGGCACAATGTACGTACAAGTATGCTTAAAGGATTGTTTTCTTCTCCTGAATTGTCCACAGAAATGGCGCTAAAATTCATCATAGTTGTCCTCTTCATCCAGTACACAACTGGAGCAACCGCTGACAAACCTTATGTAATAACCCAGCTAAAGGGCTCGGGTATATTTTTCGAGGACCTAGGAAATCTGATGGTATATCATGACACCTGGAATGTCCTCACCGAGATAGACTTGGATGAACTAGATGCACAGATAAAGCTAGCAAAATATGCAGAGCACTTAGTGCATAAACTCTGCATAAATATAACAAACCCAGAAGACCTCTGTAACGTGCAGCAACTACACATACACGCTATTATAGACAGCGTACGAAAGCGCACGGAAACTATTAGGGAACTAGTACCAGGAAAACGCAAGGCCAGATCGCTATTTGACGGAATAGGCAATGCCATGCACTATTTGTTTGGAACTATGGACAGCAACAACGAAAAAGAAATTTACAGCAGGTTAGAAGAACTTGAATCGAATACACAAGCCCTAGCCGAGCTAGAGAAACAACAAATCAGTGTTGTAAAAACTACCTTGGAAAAGATTCAAAAACCGCTGGCAATGTTAATAGACAGACAACAAAAAATAGCCCACCAGATAAACGATCTCCACCATGTGGCCGATGATTTAACTAGGAGGCAATTGAGACAAGAGATTATATCAAGCTTATTGCTCCAAATCATCGAAGTTGAATATCGACAACAAGCCCTCCTGGATATAATAATGGCTAGTAAAACCAATCATATTCATCCACTCCTAATGTCTCCCAAAAATCTGTTGGAGATATACCGCAAGACGGCCTCGAATTGCCCAAATGACCAAAATTGTCTATCTGTCCTATATCAGACAGCAGGAGCTCAGTCGCTCCTTATGCAGAATAAATTGGTGGTGAGAATTACTCTCCCAATTTTCAATCTGCCAAAAATGAGGCTACAACAGATTCAATGCTATCCTGTATCCAAGTCAGCAAATTACTCATTAATTCCAGACCCTGGTTATTCATACATAGCCAATAGCGAAAAAACTCAGGAATTTCTCTTATTAAGAGGCGATGACATGAAAAATTTCAAAAAAATAACAAGTAATTTGGAAGAAAACACGTATGTAGGCCGGCTGAACACGCCTATAATCAAAGCGGCAACGTCCAACGAATGTGCCATTAAATTGCTATACAACCCTCTAAGTGAAGTGCCCAAATGCAAGACCAGAGTACAAATCCCACAAAAAGACATGCTGATCAAATTAAGTAAGCCCAATACGTGGCTATTTTCTTTTATCACCTCCACGGTGCTACACATCACATGTCCAGATCACCTTGTAATCTCGAAACTGGAAGGACAAGGGATATTAGAGATAACGCAAACATGTCAAGTTCAAATAGGTGACAAAGTGCTTAAATACGAAGGTCAGAGTAAATTTCCACTAAAAATTATCCAGCCGAATCAGTTTCCTGAGCTCAACCACTCTCTACTCAACGTAAACCTGACTGAAATTTTACAAGGAACTCAAAACCACAGTCTGGGGAAAATCGAAATCTTAACGGGAGACAATATCCATAAATCAATTTATACCGACACCCATTCGCTGGAAGAAATCCGAAACAAAATTATAAAATACCAAGAAAGGATATCAAGTAAAAACTCCCATATCCTGTCCACAACTTCTCTATCATTTACGAGCCTACTAGTTCTGGCCATAATGATCGCTGTGGCAGTAAAATATCTTAACCCTGTTGTCATCAAGATGAGACAACAGAGAAATCAACCACAAGGTAACCCCGAAATTTCATCAAAGGGAATTCCTTTAGAAGAGCGAACTCCCGCTCCCCAACCCAGTTTAAGGCGAGCCAGAAGCCTCTCCAAAACAAAATCAGTCCAAATTGTTTAAAAAACGGAACACGGACACTGTCCACATGGCTCACCAAATAAAAGTAGAACTTGCAGAAAAAGTAGACCTGGACACATGTACAAAGCATAAAAACAAAACAAATTGTAGTAAAAATATAAACAGAAATAAAACAGACCTAAGGTGTCAAAAGGAAAAAATGTATTAAAATTAAGTTAAGTTAGAATGAATAAAAATAGGTAGTAGAAATGTTGGAATTAAAGAGAACAAAAAATGCATATAAAAAGAAAAATGTATAAAATTAACAGAAAAAAAAAAAAAAAAAAAACATTAATACCAGGCTACTAGGTAACAGCGAAATGGTTATAGGATTAAAATTAAACTAGTAAAATAATAAATAAAAACAGTAAGAAATTGTAACAAATACGTACAAGCTAATCAGAAAAACAAAAATTTGTTAACTGAGGTAGAGAACAACAAAATAAGAAAAGAGAGGTAAGAACCTTTCAAAAAATTAGAAAATTAAATCACCAAAATGTAAAGCCAAGCCGAACCGACCGCCGAATCCGGGCCGCCAAAATAGCACCCACAATAATAATAATAAAGGAAGTAGTAGAAATAAAAAACTAAATAAAACAGTTGTAAAAAGTAGACCTGGACACATGTACAAAGGCATAAAATAAATAAATTAAAACTAAAATTACTTCAAAGAAACTATAGAATTAAAGGAAAATGTCCTAGAATTAAAAATAAAATAGGAAAATGAAAAAAACATACAGTACCTACTCGAACAGTAGAAGTAACAAAAAAAAAAAGAAAAACAAACAATTAAAGATCAAGTACAAAAAAAAAGATGCAAAGTACCACAAAATAAAATTAAAATGCATTAAAATTAAAAACAAATTAGAATAAAAAATAAGTCGAATTATGACCAGAATATGAAATATAATAGTATAACTAAAAAGAAAAATGCCTTAAAAGTCTAAATAATTAAAACATAGAAGAAAAAATTTACCAAGCTACTGCAAATTAAAAGACATAAGTAGACGAGTAGTACAATAAATAAAATAAATAAAGAGCGTTAAAATGTCTAAACTAAACCGGAATAGCATAGAGCATCATATGCTAAATAGTTTTTAATTAGGCTAAAAAAAAAAAAAAAAAAAAAAGAAGGGGGCAACAACTCTCAACAACCAAAATTTTATAAGATCACAACCGGAATATAAGGCATAACCGAGCCCGCGCCAAGCCCAGATAGTAGCTACATAGTACCCAGAAAAACCAGCTTCTTTTTATATCTCTCTGACCCCCCGGTACATTTTAATTGTCTTTTCAAAAGGAACGGTGAGAAGATAACGAAAAAACCAAAAACAAAATGTAATCAAAAACCCAAGATAAGGAGTCCCAAATCAATAAAAAATATTCAATGGAACGAACTCTTTCCCCCGAGAGTTATTCCTCTCCAAAGAATAACTCTCTTTTTTTGCGGGGGAAGGATTGTTATAGATCTAAAACCATACCTGAAAAAGGGTAACAAACAATTTTTAATTAAAAGAATGCATTCAAATAAATTTTCAACAAGCTATTCATGCTTAAAAACATGATTAGCTTATCTACTCGATCAGTGAAGAAAATTGCATCAGCAATTTTCTTCACATTTCATAGAGTGAAACAAAATTATTCCCATGGCAAATTTGCCAGTAGAAATATTTAATTTGTAAAAAAAAAAAAATAAAGCAAAAGACAAATCGTACCTTCAGTACGATTTGTCGTGAAAATTTCAATATGTATGTACGAACGTACATACATATCACAAAAAAGCTTTCGTCGTGAGAAATGCGCGCCGCCGAAATACATTGTATGTATATGCGCGGCGCGATTTCAGAACGACAGAACGGTAGCGGATGTTTATCAAAGCATCAAATTCCAAACCTCCGTCCAACGAAAAAATATTCTGGACTTGTTTAATCAAGTCCAGAATAAATGAAAATTTTCTCAGGGTGAAAATGCAACTATGCATTTTCTACCCTGAACGAAGGCTCTTGATCGCGACAAAGGTGATCAAGAGCGGAGTTGGTTTTAAAACTTGACTAGCGGCGGTTCTTAAAGTTGTTTTTGAAATCTCGTAAAGAACGGAGAGTTGATTATTAGATTTTCGGCACGGTTACCCCGAATGAAACTGCTGGTGAAGGTTCGGTTGTTTTTTGTGAGTTCCCAAAAAGAAGAAACGATTTTTAAAGAAAAACCTTGGTGGCGGCGCGGTTTCGGTAGTTCGAAAAGAAAAAAAAAGGAGGAAAGTTGTGAAATACAAGAATAGTGTGTAATATCAGAAAAAATTGTAATGAGAGAGGTGTAGTAATTAAGAGAAAGGTGAAATAAAAAAAGTGCGATAACCTCAAAAGTTGTTTTTCGGAGTACAGAATACCCGTCACGAACAGGGAATACGTAGGAATACAAACCCATAAGAAAGGTTGGTAAAAATAATAATTATAACAGGGCGGTATCTAAATAACAATTAAATATGTAAAGTATTTCGTCGTATGACGAGGTGGGCGGTGATGTTACAGCGAAAATCAGCCTCCCTAAAATTGCTTCAATAACGTCATAGAATTGAGTTGTTTAATCTAAGAGGTAAATTTTACTTATCACTGTATTTGTATTTTGGTGCATACATTATTGTAAATTATTATTAGCAGCTCGGTACTTAATCTCTTACACAGTTACTTTGGAATTTGCCTCGTTTTTTTCAATTCTACTCAGTCAGTCAGTTAGTCTAGTAATATTTGTCCGTCGCGCAGCTGCTACACTTTTGTGAAATTATTTTAAAATAAATTAAATCTGAAGCAGAATAAACGTAAAGGTTTTTTAATCATCCACCTGCTTAGGTAACCTCCTCACTCATTAACATTTTTCATTAACAGATGGCTACAAATCCATGCCAATACGATGGCTGAGTCAGACCAGGCATATGTGGAGGCATCAGAAACGTCCATTATCCTCTTAGAATTTGCCAAAAGCTGAGACAGCAGCACGGCTGCACATAGTTCCAGTCGAGGAAGAGACACTTGCTTAACTGGTGCCACTCGGGACTTAGCTGTCAGCAAAGATACAGAAACTTCACCATCAGATGATATCACGCGTGAATATACAGCTGCCGCAAACGCTTTACTTGAAGCGTCCGCAAATCCATGAAGTTCGAACCGAAAATTAGACTGGGTCCAGTGTATCCATCTTGGGAGTTTAATTTTTGATATTTCCACTAATTCTTCTCGAAAGTTAATCCACTCAGTTTTCAGTGGATGGGGCAATCGTTGGTCCCAACTTAGTCCTAACAGCCATAGATTTTGGAAAAACAGTTTGGCCAGTACAGTACTGGGAGCTAGCCACCCCAATGGGTCGAACAGCCGTGCAGAATCTGATAGCAACGATCTTTTTGTGGGTGGTGAACAAAGTTCAGGAAGTTGAATATTAAATCCAAACTGATCCCCCGTAGGATTCCAGTAAACTCCAAGGGTTTTAACTACTTCTTCCTCCCCGAAAACCAGAAGGACAGGTTTTTCACGCTTTTCTAGTGGAATATTGCTTAAAAGCTCTTCGGAGTTGGAACTCCATTTACGTAAGTCGAAGCTTCCTTTTTTCAATAACGAAATCAAGTCACCTTGAAGTTTTAAAGCAGTAGAGACATCATCACATCCAAACATCACATCATCCTCGTAGCAATGATCTCGCAAAATTATAGCCGCTTCAGGAAACTCAGATTGGTATAGATGCGCAAGCTCACGTAAGGTTCTTAAAGCTAGGTAGGGAGCTGCTGAAGTTCCATAAGTTACTGTTAGTAGTCGATATTCACGAACCGGATCTGCAGAGCTCTCTCGCCACAGAATACGCTGAAAGTCGGTGTCTTTGTTTGAGATGAGAATTTGTCGATACATTTTTGTAATATCCCCTGTCAAAACAAACCGATGCTTCCGCCAGTGTAAAAGAATCGAAGACAAATCATTTTGTAGTTTCGGGCCTGGGGCTACTAACTCATTTAGGGATTCGCCATTCGAGCCCTTTGCAGAACCGTCAAAGACAACACGAAACTTCCTTGCAGTACAAACACGAAGAGAAAAGAAAGAAAATCTACATACCGAATTTCACAATTTTCTGACTAATTTCTGAGGACTGCCAATTAATCTCTCAAAACGAACTCATCCAGGTAATCTAAATACAAATTAATCCATGCGCTGATATATGCAAAACCAATCCATATACTGATTAATCCGTTAATCCGACTCTGAAGGACCAATGTTGAAGACGATGAGTGCAATGAATTTCCTTCCTTATGCTTTTGAGTCTCACAAGCCCCTGTGTTGATTAATTCAGGTGAATATTTGTATATTTTCTTGCTTCACTAGAGCCTCCTTTGTTGACTGTATCAACTTTTGGGTTATACCAAGGTAAATGAAAAAAATAGATTACTTGACCACTTTGCCTCTATGAACTGCTGCTCTTTATTCAATGAAACTCTTGTACAGACTGAAACTATTATCGATATCCCAAGCAAGCTCGAGCCGGTGCATCGAGCAATAAAAGAATTCTATCACAAATTGTCGGGTTTGCTTGGTGTACATATATACATTTTATAGGTAATTTACTTTAGACATGAATAAATGCAATATATATAAAAAGCGTTGTGAATGACATCGAGATCGGTAGATACATAAAATTCAGAAATTCAGCAAAACAGAATAATTATCAGAATGCAAAAAATTCAAGTTTACAATTCTTCTAGTACATACAAGTATAATTTTTATTTAGGATGATCGCTGACAAAATTGACGATAGACTGCAAATTCTTCAAGAAGAAATCCTCTGCTATTCTTGAGTTACAAAAAAAGTGGCACCAACAATCGTTGTTATATTACTCACGCATATAAGCAATTTGAATTAAACTATATATGTGAAACCAAAAACCACAATTTAGATACGATAAAGATTAAAAATTATAATTTCTGTAATATTAAAGGCTGAATATATACTTTAAACTTAAGAATTTCTGTCCGTAACTAATTGCAGTATAATAATACCTAAGAAATTTCTCGCCTAATGCGTACAAATTATCCAGTTTATTAGTAACTAACAAGTATATTAGTAACTAATCCAATTCAATTAATGTTCAATAAATTGTAAATTAAACTATAGACTGTGTACTACTACAAGTAAAAATAATAATAAAAACAAATACGAGTATATAACATGCAGTAACATCACAGTAGAAGCTGCATTTTTCTACAAAAATAGGTATTTTTTTTCCTTTTTCCTTCCTGCCATTTTGAAATCCTTAAATAAGTATTCATAATATATTCTGCCAGTATAGCTTTGGTTTAATTAATTATTATTTACCCGCGCGAAATTTCAAAACAAAAATCAACTATTTACCTTAGCGCTTAGCAATTGTGACACAAAATCCGTAAAGGACTTAACTTCCAAGAATCCCAACGGTCCTAGTAAAATACTTAGGTCTGCAGCGTTCACCAAAGTATCCATCCGAGCATTCGCACAATAAAAAAAATATCACCATAAGAAATGTGTTATCTTGATTTTCCATGCCGATTTTTCATATTGCTTGATGATAGCTGGTGTCTCTTGTATTTGGGGCTCAAACGCGGGAACTATTATAGCGACTTTTGGGATTCTGATTTATACGGTGATGGAACTAGCTCTACCCGTCCCAGTGGTTTAAAGGTATGTGATAGTCCATTCCACGCTCTGGGTCAAATCTCTTATAAGCACTGTGCAAATCATGATACACAAAACTTGGATACGTATTTTTTATTTATTTTTTCATATGTTATTCTTAGGTTGCGAATTTTGTGAAAGTCCTCTAAATCAATTTCACTGACCGATTTTATGACAGCCACATGATTTGGCATAAAAATAGGTGTTTTGTTAATAAAATTCTATGTAAGAACATCATGCCTTGTCAGGTATGCTAGGTGAGGCCACCGCTAGAGGCCATCGAATTTATAAGGCCTCTTGATTTTTGTAGCATTAGCGACGTGATATGCTTTTGTTTCAAGTTCTAAGCTATGATTATTGGGGACATCCAAATGTAGTCTTGTAGCAATACTGCCGTGACGTCAAGCTTGCCACTATGGGTGAATCCTCCGCTGAATTTATTTGATGCTTGTGGTGGATGTCTTTCGATGAAAATCTTTCGCAACGCCCGTTGGCGAATGGTAATTGTGTGATTGGAATAAAAATCACCTTTTCTTTTCACAAACACGCTTTTCTTCTCGACCTCTTGACAGAAGAAATGACAGGAAACGCTCTTCTTGTCGGTTTGGGTACGTTCGGTGCGCAGAGGCACTCGGTCCATATAGAAGGCAGGCTGGGCACACATGATGCATCTCGTCTCAGTGTAGCATACTGCTACATGCCGTATGCTATGACCATAACAGGGCAGGGAAGTCTAAACGACCTGTGGTTCAGACAACGCTGAAAAATGGTCGCCTGAGCTAGCCGGTCTTAAACATAGGCCTCATCGCTGCGGGCGCCCAATGTATGGCTCGACCCATGACTAATGAAAGCACTTCTCATTACTCAAGTCAGGCGATTACTACGTACTGTCCAAGACAGTCAGATGTACTCGACAGATGACGAATCGAAGCACATCCCTGAAGTCTCGCTAGTCTTTGATCAGACCTCGACATCAGTCTCCGTGTCGGTAACCCGAGGTGCACTGACAAGTTGGTAACCCAAAAAATCCAGCCGGTCCGTCCCCCTTTGCCTTCCTTGACCGAGTTGCTGAGAGACTTCGCAGTCAGTAACCTAACCAACTGATCGTAAAGCTCTCTCAGCACTGACATTTCACTCTGATCTCCGACCGACGCTTGTTCAAGGGTGTGCCCTCAAGGCGTCGTCGAAGCAGTGACGTTGCCGATTTCCTTCCTTAAATCGATAAAGACCGTAGACAGGGTTGAATTCCAACAGGTATATCGCCCATCATTGACTGGGCAATAGGAGGGCTTCGCGATATCCTATAGTTTACCAGTTAAGCTGGCTGGATGCCTTCTTAGGGCTACCAGGATCTAGATTTGGTTCTACCATGGCCGACGGTTGCCGACTAACGAAATGTTGCAGACGGACAGACAAAGAAAAGTCCTCCTAATGAGGCCGATCCAGAAGGGATTATAAACAGTTTATCTACTCGTAAGAGGTAGAGGTATGTTGACGAGGTTGAATTCAAACAGGTATATCACCCACCATTGACGGGGCAATACGAGGGCTTCGCGATATCCTATAGTTTACAAGTTAAGCTGGCTGGATGCCTTCTTAGGGCTACCAGCATTGAAAGTGACAATAGCCGGATGACGTATCCGAGAATATGATTATAACGGCCTGATGCTTTGGCGTGATAGACTCCTACCGTTATTTTCTGCACATCTTCAAGCTCGCATAAGGAGTTTCCGTTCTTTGACTTGACCCGACACTTTGGCACTAGCCTGCTGCTGGAAATTGCTTTGGGCATTTGGGATTGTAAGCTTTCGAACCCTGTTCAAACGCATAGTTTAAGTTCTCCAGCACTCTCGCACAGGAACGACATTCAGGCTTCCTTTTCGGTGTTCAATGGTGAAGTCGAAACCTTGAAGCTTCAAACTTCACCGAGCAAGTCTACCGCTGAGGTCCTTTTGCGACATCAGCCATCTCAACCTCGCATGATCAGTCACTATCTTAAACGGCATGAGTTCTATGAAGGGCCGCAACTTCTGTACGCTTAAAATTGCAGCTAAGCATTCCTGCTCTGTGACTGTATAATTTCGCTGTGCTGAGTTCAACTTTTAACTTCTCGTGGCCATCGTCATCTAGTAGAAGCAGGACTCCACCAATACCGTGTTGGCTCGCATCGCACTGTATAATGAACGGCTTGGTGAAATCTGGACTCACTAACAACGGAGCAGGGGTAAGTTTTTGTGTTGGCATTTCCAGAGACGTCTGGGCTTCAGGTCAGGTGTCCATTGGAACTGACTAGAATTCTTCAAAGTGTCAGTTATGGAGGCAGTTAGATCAGCATAGTTCGGGATGAACCGTCTATACCATCCCGCCATCCCTAGTAGGCGTCGAGCTTGCCGAACAGTTTTAGGTGACGGATAGTGAACTATGGCTGAGATCTTATTTGGGTCAGTCCTGATTCCTCCATTTCCGACAATAAAACCCAAGTATTTAGTCTCCTTAATGCAAAACTTACTCTTCTCAACGTTGATAGTGAAGCCAGCTTTCCTCAAACAATCCGCTACACGGGCTAGCAATGTGAGATGAGAGTCAAAGTCTGATGACAGGATCAATAAATCGTCCAAGTAGACGAGGACATTCTCACGAAGATCGAAAGGAATGGCCTTATCCATGAGGCGGCACATAGTTTGTGGAGCATTGCAAAGGCCGAATGGCATCACGGTGTACTGATAGAGGGGATGATCAGGTACTGTAAGCGCGGTCTTCTCTCTGGACTCAGTGTCTAGTGGGATCTGCCAGAAAGCGTCTTTGAGGTCCAGGCTTGTGATGTAGTCTGCCGGAGGAAGTCGACTCAGAAGCGCATGTATCTGCGGCAGCGGATAGGCGTCCTTCTTAGTATCGGAGTTGACCTTCCTGGCGTCAAAACAAAGCCGAACCTTCCCAGGCTTCCGCACTAATACAACTGGAGAGCTCCAAGGACTCTGGCTCTCCTCTATCACACCCGACGATAGCATTCGTCGCAATTCAGCATCCATCAAATTCTGTACTGCCGGTGAAATCGGATAAAACCTCTGTTTTATCGGAGTCGCGTCATTCGTTTCAATCTTGTAACTGACAAGAGATGTTTTTCCTAAGCCTAAAGAGGCGAAAGAAGGAAAAAGCTGTTTAGTAGCTTCTAGACGTTGTTGATCTATACCGGAAAGAACATGGCAATCGGTGTCAGAAGTAGCTATTAGACTTGATGTCACTTCTGCAACTATACCCGGGACATCTGGAGCCAACCCAAATAGACGCCAGAAGTCTATTCCTAGATATAGATTCTGTGTGAGCCCAGGAACCACGTAAAAACGAACGTTTTGGGAAAGTGATGTCCAAGTTCACATGACCATGCACAGTCGTCATGGCACCATTAGCTACTTGTACCTGTGTCCGATACCTCTTCCATTCAACCTCTGCTTCAGCTAACTTCTCTAGGGCTCCTTGGCCTAGGATACTGACAGTGGCACCACTATCAAGTAATCCAGTTCAGTTCGCCCGAGTAGTCTTACTTCGGCATACGGTCGAATGTCGTCTGGGATCGACACGGAAATATGTGACAGTTCCTTTCTTTCCTGTCTCATTCGTCGACAGTATTCCCGCCAACGAACGGTCGATCGTTTCTTTCTTGGTCTAAGGTCTAAGTCAGGATACATAATGTCAGCTCAGCCACCGAGGAGAAGATACGGTCTCTTACTGCTTCGTAGTTTTGCAACCGCGTATGATAAGGCATCAGCGGATATTAAACAGGCTCACGCCCACTTGTCATAACAGAGGTTGGTGGCCGCTTTAATATTGAGACGCCAGGAGGCCGAATCCCCTGCTCAGTAACATTGCCAGCGAAAAGTGCTGTCGGTGCTATCGGGACGTCAAAGATCAATGACTCTCCCAGAGAAGTGTCTAGTAGTGTCAAGGGCTCCCTATAGGTGGAAGCGCGAGCTTGAAAATCTGGGGAGAAGTCTATTAGACTCTCCGTCTCTTTCAGTGAATCAGTAAGACGATCAGAGGGGTGGTTGACATCATCAGAGTCACTAAATGATATCAGCGGACAGTTCAGTGGTTCATCGTTGATGTCTGCTGATGAAGCGGACCTTCCTCCCTGTTTAAGGCTTAAACTGGAGTCGTCATAGTTGTTGCCTTCGGGCCGTTGACACTGGTCGAGAAAAGGTGATGGGATTCCCGACCCGTCTCTCGTTTTTCGTCAAGCAGTGTCTACAAGTTGGCTTGAAAACGTTTTTGCGTCCGCATCCATAGCAGAGCACTTGTTATCTTTCCTACATGCAGTCCTGGTAAAAATTACCGGGTTGGTCACAGTTCCAACAACTAACACTCGGTAATGCAGAAATCGTAGATACTATTGCTGTTTCCTCACTGTTTTCAAGTGACATATCCTGCTCGGCGTCTGTCGAACGACAATCATCTAACTCGCTAACTCTCGGGCCAGCTGCACGCCGTCGCTATTCGCTGCTGTGTAGCCTGTATTTGAGTCACGAGATCTCGCAGTTGATGTATGGTGTTAGTGGGATGCAAACAGATTTTCTGTTGGATGTCTGGAAGCAGATTCGATTTCACGATTTCTAGAAACTCTCCATCCGCCAACGGGCTTTGCAATAGATCACGTAGATGTACCAGGTGCTGGTGATACGTGGCAAATGACTCCCCTGATTTTTGTTTTCTCAACATCAGCTGGACCCTGACCTTAAGGTCATCCTTCGGTACTCCCCATTCAGCTAACAGAGCTGCTTTTATATACTCCCACAAAGGTGTGGAGCTCTGTCTCAGGAGAGACTAGTACCAGTCCTTTGCTGGACCAGAAAGCACAGTCGTCATGTGCCGAACTAAAAGGTCAAAATCTCCGTCTACGTGAGGGCTTCTACTCTGAAAATAAATTCGTCGACAGTAAGTCGAGAACTATCGCCACTGAGCTCTGCTGTCTGACGTTACTCGACAGTTCCGTCCGCAATGTGTTCAGATTCTGATCGAGGCCTTCGCGAACCAAATCCTGTAGCTGCATGCGCAGACCTGCCATCAAAGCTTCCGTCGCTACTAAGTTTTGACCCTGAGCAGTAGGTAGTGCACTATTTCGTCGTGAGCTGGGATTTGAAAAAGTCATGGAACGCGGATCTGGCATTCCAGGTGATAGGGATCCTCGACTAACTGGTGGGATCGTTGGAGGTGGTAAATCAAACGTGGATGCTGGCAGTTTACGCTCGTTATTGACAGGTTTCGTCTTCGTTTTCCCGTATATTCGGTAAAATCATATTGTGTAAGGTGGAGCCGACAGTTTGGACAATTGGCCTGTTCGCCTATCCACGTGCGCAAACATGCCTTGTGGAACACATGTCCACATACAGTCCTGACAGGCTTTCGTTCGACTGACCAGTCTCTATCCTGACAGATAGAGCACTGCTCAGGCAACTTGTTCACACTGTCTGCCGCGGAAGGGGGTGTTCTCACAGTCGCCATTATGAAACAGAAAAAGTCTTACAATCCTCCACGAGTTTAACGAAATTGAGCGTATAGCCAATAGTCAAATCAATTCAGTTTCTGCAGCTTGTACAGAGGTTTGTCGTAATTTGGTCAAGAGACACGTGGGTCTCGACAAAAGTCAGAGAAAGTCTCGACTCGAAAACCAAAAAAAATTCTCAAAAATTCGAAAAGGAAGTCCTCAGGACTATCCACCGAGTATAAAAGTTCAGAGTTCCACAGGTCAAAAAAATATTTTATAATCAAATAAGCAATGTCGCAAGCCTTCAACACAAGCGAAATTCAATTTATCGGGGAATTCACAATAAATACGCTTGGAGTTGAAATCAATACTTGCATTAGCAAAATCGCACAGAAAAATAAACGCTAATTTGTGATATAAGATATACTCAAATTTCCGTTCGGACGTTCAACAAAAAATCAAAGAAATCACAAAAGTTCTCTCCTTCACCTTCACTAACTCTCAACACAAAGGTGTCACAGGCCCACTCTCTCTAATCAGGTCAGAAGTTATTCAGTAGGGATAGGGAGTGTGAGTGTGTGCATGAAAAATCTTGTGTCCTCACAGAGATCTGGGAACAGTCGAGTTGGGGAAGCTAGAGACTGAAAATGATACTAGAGATTCTTCAGCCAGGCAGTTAGCAGTATGCCAACTCCTGATTACTGAAGGTCTCCAGCATCACTTCCATCCTCCAACAACTTTTTCCTTCCTCTTCGCCTGATCACAGTACTTAGCTAACCTTCCAGCTGGGCAGAATCACGAATCAGGTCAACTGGTTAGCTAAAAGCCAAAAAGTCATTTCACAGATTGACGACTCCGTCCAGCCAGTTGGCCGACAAAGACATGCCTACGTGAGAACACAACAAAAATGTTGTGAGTCCACCTACTATTTCCATAGCAGAAGGCCAGAGGGAAAGATCAATTCAAACATTTCAAAAACGAAAATGCAAAAATTTTAAAAACTTACAAGACTTGAGGATCGACTAAAGTCAACCCTAACGGCGAACTTACAGAAAAACTTTCACAAACAAACAAACAAAACCAAATATCTCAAAAACAAAATAGCAAAACTTTAAAAACTCTAACGTTACTTTACAACAGTTTTCAACTAACAAACCAGTTAGACTCAGGTCCGCATATAACTTCCACTGGATATGAGACTTGAGGTCAACCAACTAGCGAATACCAGATGATCATATCACTCAAAGTCCCAGTCTCCAGTAAAAGTCATAATTAGACCACCGATGTCTAACTGAGGTGGCCCCGCGTTGGGCGCCATTTTGTTATGTAACTATGTTGCGAGTGATTTATTTTGGACGTGAAGTCCCAGCTGTCAGCATGAGCTGACAGATTACTCGGTGGACAGCGTTGATTGCAGGGCGGCACCCTAGCACCTCGGCTATTGCGGGAGAGTTATAGGGGTGGTTAATCAAAAAGCCTGCCGCTGCCACAGAAAAACATCATCGTGCCTGACAGACAAAAGCCGTAGCACCACTGACTTATAACAATGGACTGAGCGTATTGTCATTTTCCTATAGGAAAGCATGGCACAAGTTTTATAGTTCTCTCTTTCGCCCTATGGCAGAGTTGGAGCTACCAACACAAAATATTGCATTCTGGAACGTTTGCTTATGCCATTAGATGTTTTTATGTTGGCTACAGATGCAATCACCGCAGAAGGAATAAGGTAAAGATAGTGTTTACCATGCTCCGTCTCTCTTGCCCATAAGCAGGATTCAGTTAAGAATAACTTTTGAAAATTAAAGCCGGAATGAGTTTAATTCCTTATAAGCGATTAAAATATCACTTGGGCACAACAAAATATATTTTTTTAATTTAATTTGATTTTCGGATGTAAAATTTCATCTGATTGGTCGAGTTTTACATGTTTTTTATGTAATCGTTTTAAAGGGTGCTCTAACGGTGATATACAGAAACACAATATTGTTTGTGCCACATGAAATAGCAAATCGCTCAGTCCATTGTTATAAGTCAGTGCGTAGCACACACTCCAGCCCTGAAGGGGCCTTTACACCACTTACCCTTACCTTAGTGAAGGCGCATATCTCATGCCTTCTTGGCCGCCAGGCCCCATCCACCCAATGATACTGAGGGCCGTAAGTATATCAGTAACCCTTCGTTGACCTGAAAGAGAGAGAAAAGTAGCGGACCTGTTCAAACCCTACATCGAGAGGGCTCCAGGAGAGAGAGAAGGAAGAAACCAAAGTCTAGTGCTTCATTGCGCTATGATCGATGCTTTTACCTGTATTCTTAACATTATCGCTGTTATACTATTCACGCATATAAGCAATTTGAATTAAACTATATATGTGAAACCAAAAACCACAATTTAGATACGATAAAGATTAAAAATTATAATTTCTGTAATATTAAAGGCTGAATATATACTTTAAACTTAAGAATTTCTGTCCGTAACTAATTGTAGTATAATAATACGTAAGAAATTTCTCGCGTAATGCGTACAAATTATCAAGTTTTCCATTATATTTCCGTCGACGGCAAATACTTACGATCTTGTAGATTTATAATCGATACGTATAACTATATTAGTAACTCATCCAATTCAATTAATGTTCAATAAACTGTAAATTAAACTATAGACTGTGTACTACTACAAGTAAAAATAATAAAAAAAAAACAAATACAAGTATATAACATGCAGTAACATCACAGTAGAAGCTGTATTTTTCTACAAAAATCCTTAAATAAGTATTCATAATATATTCTGCCAGTATAGCTTTGGTTTAATTAATTATTATTTACCCGCGCGAAATTTGAAAACAAAAATCAACTATTTACCTTAGCGCTTAACAATTGTGACACAAAATCCGTAAAGAACTTAACTTCCAAGAATCCCAACGGTCCTAGTAAAATACTTAGGTCTGCAGCGTTGACCAAAGTATCCATCCGAGCATTCGCACAAAAAAAAAAATCACCATAAGAAATGTGTTATCTTGATTTATAGCGACTTTTGGCATTTTGATTTATACGGTGATGGAACTAGCTCTACCCGTCCCAATGGTTTAAAGGTATGTGATAGTCCATTCCACGCTCTGGGTCAAATCTCTTATAAGCACTGTGCAAATCATGATACACAAAACTTGGATACTTATTTTTTTTTTTTTTGCATGTTATTCTTAGGTTGCGAATTTTGTGAAAGTCCTCTAAATCAATTTCACTGACCGATTTTATGACAGCCACATGATTTGGCATAAAAATAGGTGTTTTGTTAATAAAATTCTATGTAAGAACATCATGCCTATGCTAGGTGAGGCCACCGCTAGAGGCCATCGAATTTATAAGGCCTCTTGATTTTTGTAGCATTAGCGACGTGATATGCTTTTGTTTCAAGTGCTAAGCTATTATTATTGGGGACATCCAAATGTAGTCTTGTAGCAATACTGCCGGGACGCCGAGCTGGCCACTATGGATGAATCCTCCGCTGAATTTATTTGATGTTTGTGGTGGATGTCTTTTGATGAAAAATTTTCACAACGACCGTTGGCGAATGGTAATGAAAACTGTGATTGGAATAAAAATCACCTTTTATTTTCACAAACACGCTTTTCTTCTCGACCTCTTGACAGAAGAAATGACAGGAAGCGTTCTTCTTGTCGGTTTGGGTACGTTCGGTGCGCAGAGGCACTCGGTCCATATAGAAGGCAGGCTGGGCACACATGATGCATCTCGTCTCAGTGTAGCATACTGCTACATGCCGTATGCTACGACCATAACACTGTCGGGTAGCATACTGCTGCCTGCAGTACGCTACGACCATACAAAATATACTGTGGAAATGCTCCACCTGCTGAGCTCTACCCATAGATGCTCTGATCGATAAAGTCTCAAAACTTGCAGATGAAATTTCTAGTCTCAGGGATGAATTTGCAAACTATAAATCAAAAATTAATCAACGAGCAGATTCAGCCATTATCTGCATTCCTGAGCACGATCAGATTCCAGCATGTTATAGTGTATCATCAAATATGCGGAACAAAAGTGCAGTAAAAAATTCTAACCAGTCAAGTAATTCATGTTCATCGCATTCATCGCATTTAGATGCAATGGCTCCAACACCTGCCGTTGGATGCTCTAATCTTATGACGGATACCCATATTATTTCTTTAGGTCTTCCCCTGGTATCAACACCAACTACAGGAAAATCCGTCCAGAGTATAACTGATGTGGTATCTGACAATGCTGAGTATTTCGCAGTAAGAAAAGAGGCCACAGAATTGTTGGCACTGCAGCACCTTCAAGTGAGTTATCAGTGGTTAATAAATTTAAATGGTTGCATGTCTCTCGCCTTCATCTTGAAACCTCCGAAGTGGCCCTTGTCAAATTCGTAGCTTCCAAAGCGAACATATCGCATGATTTACTCTTATGCAGGCAGGCATTTGCTAAAAAAGACGCTGATAGATCGGGGTTAAGGTTCATCACTTCAAAACTAGGTGTGCCTGAGCATTTGATCTCCAAAGTACAGGTAGCAGATTTTTGTCCTGCAGGTATTGTTATACGTAATTTTTCCAATTTGCAAAAAAAACTTGATATCGGAAAATGCAACGAAGATACCAAAATAATTGGGTATTTACAGGCTGCATATGAAGACTTTCCACTTCTTAATTCTTTAAATTATAATAATTCACGGAGACTTCAAAACTTGTCATGTTTTTTAAGCATATTCTACCAGAATGCCCATGGATTGAGAACAAAGGTAAATAACTTTTCATTAGCTGTACTGGACAATAATTATGATGTAATTGTTATCACTGAAACATGGCTAAATAAGGAAATTCTGTCTTCTGAATTGCTTGACGACAATCTTTATACTGTTTATAGAACGGATAGATGTCCCCTTTCGACGGGCATGGAGCGCGGTGGAGGAGTATTGATTGCTGTTAAATCGCATTTTTTTACGGAACGAATTTCTCTTCACAACAATGATGATAAGATTGAACAATTATGTGTAAAACTTAAATTAGGTAACTCTCAGGAAATTCTTAGTATTTGTGTTAGTTATATCGCTCCTCGCTCAGAATTAGATCTATAAGGATCACATTTTGAATGTCTATTCATTAGTTTTAAATCAAAATGATAATGAATTCATGTGCTATCTAGGCGACTTTAATTTAAGTGGTGTAAATTGGATTTTAAGAGAAGAAAATGATCTTTTAATTCCTTCTAATGTTTCAACTGAAATTGAACAATTTGTAGTTGATCTTTAAGCAGTATAGACTTAAGGCACTTTCACATCAAACACAAAAATCGAAAAAATTTAAACCGAAAAACTCAATTTATTCCACTTTGAAACAAAATTTTTGCTCCAATGATTAATAAAATCATGGGAAATAGGATAAACTAATAATTTTACTCATAAAATAATATATTTATCTTAGAATTTTTAAGAAAACACAACTTTTATGATTTATCGGACGAATTTTTCCGCCGAAAATCTTTTTCGGCCGATAAAACATAAAAGTTGTATTTTTCTTCAAAATCTGAAATAAATATAACTATTTTCTCAGTAAAATTCTTAGTTTATCCTATTTCTCTAGATTTCATTAATCATTGGAAAAAAAAATCCTGTTTTAAAGTAGAATAAATTGAGTTTTTCGGTTTACATTTTTCTGTTCTTGTTTTTGATGTGAAAGTGCCTTTAATGCAAAGAAATAAATTGTGTAACATGTAGATTTCTTGATCTTGCTTTTGTTAATAGTGACGTTATATGTAGAGTTGATTAAGTTGAATTACCTTTAGTGAATACGGATATGCATCATAAAGCTATTGAATTAAACTTGACTCTTTATGAATATGCTTTTGATAATGATTTGAGTACTATGTGTTTTGAGTTTACCAAGGCAGATTACATTAGTTTAGATGTTTTTTATTCAGGTGTACATTGGTCGAAACTACTACAAGGTAACTTGCAGCAAATGTTTAATGGTTGTTTAAATGTTGTGCATGATGGACTGGACAGCTTTGTCCCAAAATTTCGAAAACTGCTAAAAGTCATCCAAAGTTGTTTAATTGAATACTTTTAAACTTGAATAATGCTAAAACTAAGGCGCATAAAAGATTTAAACTATCAGGTAGCTCCGATGATTTAAATAATTTTGGCGTTTGAGAAAGGAATTTAAGTTTCTTCATAGGTTTTTGTACAAGCAGTATTGAATCTAAGATCAAGTCAAATAGAAAGGCTTTTTGGCACTATATTAATGGTAAAGGTAAGTCAACCGGATTTCCTAAAGTACTTGAATATAACAATTCAAAATCTCATGATATTACATCTAGCTGTAACATGTTCGTAGATTACTTTGAAACAGTTTATTGTGTGAATCATAGTGATGGTTACTTTCCAACATTTGATTTTTGCACTAACGCCCCAATTGACGTTGGCGATATTTCGATAGATATGGAGGATGTTCAGTCTGCTATAAATAATTTAGGCCCTAGTACAAATCCTGATATGGATAACATATGTACTAATTTACTTAAAAATTGCTTATCATCTCTTTCTTATCCTCTTTCATGCATGGAAGACATCTTATATAACTCCTATCCACAAATCTGGATAAAAAAATTTGGTAATAAACTATCGGGCTGTATCTATTATGAATAACATTCCAAAATTGCTGGATTTT
This sequence comes from Dioctria linearis, assembly GCA_963930735.1. NCBI lineage: Eukaryota > Metazoa > Arthropoda > Insecta > Diptera > Asilidae > Dioctria > Dioctria linearis. The sequence goes on from OZ005741.1 coordinate 116,678,469, forward strand.
ATAGTCAACTCTAAAATTTCATTTATAGTAAAGGAATTTATTTCTTCGAATCAGCATGGATTTATCTCAGGTAGGTCAACATGTACAAATCTTGCAATTTTTTCAAACTATGCTATTAATTCTATTGAAGAGCATGCCCAGGTCGATTCGATATATACCGACTTTTCGAAAGCTTTTGGATCGTGCTGATATTATGCTTTTAATTAATAAGCTTATGCGTCTTGGCTTTAATTATAACATTCTCACATGGATTTCCTCATTTTTAACAAATCGTAGGCAATATGTTAAAATGAGCAATAAATTGTCAAAGGTCATCGAGGTAAATTCGGGCGCTCCTTAGGGTAGTCACCTTGGTCCGCTTCTATTTTTGCTATTTATCAACGGCATTGTTAATATTTTTTGCTTCGAGGAATGTTTATTGTTTGCAGATGACTTGAAATTACTTGTGAAAATAAATTCTATCACCCATTGCATATTTCTTCAAAACGATCTAAATGCCCTTGGTAGATGGTGCTCAGAGAATAACTTGTCGCTAAATGTTTCTAAATGTAAAGTAATGTCCTTTTACCGAAAATCAACACCAATAGTCTTCGATTATAAAATTGGAACTTCATCTGTTCCCAGAGTAGCGGAAACTAAAGATCTAGGTGTCATTTTCAATTCTGACTTATCTTTCATTAGTCATATTGAATATATTATTTCTAAATCTTTTATGATGTTAGGCTTTATAAGACGTAACACAGAGGAATTAAAGGATCCTCACTCCTTGATAGCTCTGTTTTATTCAGTGGTAAGTTCCATAGTGGAATACGCCCCCATTATTTGGTGTCCATCATATAAAGTACATATAAACCGTATCGAAGCAATACAAAAGTCATTCACAAGACTAGCGCTAGGTAAACACCCTTATTGGAGGCATAACATGCCTTCGTATGATATACGCTGCTCGCTGTTAGGTTTATCCAAGCTGGACTTCAGAAGAGAAGTTGCTTGTACACCGTTTATAAGAGATATTATATGTTATCGTATTAAATCACCGGAGCTCCTCTCAGTGATTAATTTGTATGTTCCAGAAAGGCTTATAAGACCACGTCATTTGCTGCAAGTACCATTTCATAGAACCAATTACGGTTATAATGAACCTATCACTAATTCCGTTTTACAATTTAACAAATATATACATACTGTACTGATATTGCTCTGCCTAGAGAGAAATTTAAAAGTTGTATTTTTGAATTGCAGAATCTACATAGTTGTTCGTAGTTTATTCTTAAGGTTTAGTCTGTAAGGTACTCTGTATCTGTAAACAGGAAATAATAAATAAATAAAACTGTTAGTATTTTTTTCTTTCTTTTTCATTCAGTGTAAAGGAATTGAATACCTCCACTGGATCAGGCTCCACAGCATTTAAGAGAATTGCAACTTGAACCGCTTCAGCTTTTTTGTTTAGTTCAATTGCTGCTACGAGTATCTCGTGTTCCTTAGGTTGTTAGTTATGACATCTCTGGAGTAGACGTGTTTTTGAATGGTTTATTGCCTAATTCCGCGAGTTCTATCCGAATTATTCAATTAAGTATCCAGCAATATAGTTTCACATCTGTATCCGACGTAGATAATTAATTTGTTAACTTCTGAAGTGCGTTATCCGGTTGTTTGTTTTTCGTAATTATTCGCAATGGGAAAGAACGAGATTGCAAATTCTAAAAAAGTCTCCAAAGTACCAGCTCTTAACTCTCCCGCTACAACGAAAGGTCCAGCGAAAAACCAGCGGAGTGAGGTTGACGGCAACGGCTGCCCCCAGTCCAGCAGATCTAGTTCAGTTAGTTCCGTTGACCGCTTTGAACTTCTTGAAAAAACTCTTATAAACAAGCTGATCGATGTTATATCGGAGAGGTTTGAAGCATTTGAAGATCGATTAACTCAAAAAATCGATAACATAGTGTCATCAACTCAGAAGGAAATTGCTAAAGTTAACAACAATCTTGAAGACCTTAAAGCTGAAATCAATACGATTCGCATCGAGCTTGATAGTGTACACCATGTAAATAGACTTTCTGATGCAGTGATCACCGGTATACCTCAATGCCCCGACGAAAGTCCTCAGTGGCTACTTTCAGATATTTGTACCAGAATTAATCATGTTTTATCTCCCTACGCAACCGCATTTCGAATACAGTCACGTCATCAAGGGAAACGTAATGTAAAGAACAAGCCGTTAATTGTGAAGCTCTCTTCTATTTGCGAACAAAGAGAGTTTATTCAGAAATTTAAGAGACACGGTCAATTTAAGTTAAACGAGCTTAGTTCTAATTTGTTATCTGATAGCAGGATTAATATCTTTGAAAGTTTAACGCAGCAAAATAATCAAATTTTGCGATGTGCTTTGAAGCTTAGAAGGGAAAATCGCATACACGCTACTTTTACCCGACGTGGAAATGTTTATATTTGTGTCAAATCAGATGATCCACCCGTTATAGTTCCAGTAGGTACTTGACGTTTTATTTGATATGATCGGCGAAGCAATTAATTCAGAAGAATAATATCTGGCTGTTTCTTTAACCTTTCTGTTTTTCTTTTTCTTTTCTTTGTGATTATTTTCGAATTTGGTAATTTTTCTGAATATATTTATGTAGTTATTTAATTCCTTTATCGTAAATTCTCTTAAATCTAATTTCCTTAATTCTGATTTGTTTTATACATATATCTTATATTACGTAATGGGTAGACTTGTTAGCTTTAATTTAATAATTCTTTATATTTTGGTGTTGATCTTATTACCTCTAATGTGCGTTATCTTGAGTGGAGCTTTCGCTTCTTGCAGATCTGTTGTTTTCTGTGCGTGGAGGATTTTCGTTGATCGGTAACGTTTTATCGCTGGACGTCGTGATGGCACTTGTCAATGTTTTTTCTTCTCGATCTAATGGATTAAATCTAACATATCTCAACGCTAGAAGTCTCCGTAACAAGGTCGGTCTATTGAAGGACATTTTCTCTGGGTCACAAGTTCATGCTATACTTGCTGTGAAATTTGTTTGAATGAAAATATTTCTTCACAAAGCTTGTCTTTACCGAATTACAGTATCTTTCGGAATGATCGTGTTGGTCGTAATGGAGGAGGAGTTGCTGTCTACATGCATAATTCCTTAAAAGCATCTATAATTAATTCCTCTTCTCCCGGTAACATAATTGAGTTCCTTTGCGTCGAGATAGATACGGGTTTTGACAAATGTGTTCTTGTTAGTACTTACTATCCTCCTAATTGCTTCAGCATTGATGCAGCTACAGAGTTTAAAGAATCTATATCACTATCCATTTTACGAAATCGTAATGTTGTTCTCTGTGGCGATTTGAATGTCAACTCTCTTTGCGTCAACGCATTATCAGATAACTTACAATATCTATTGCAACTCGATTATATGCTTACAGTTGACTACGACAAAGTTCAATTTCATAGTCAAATTAGCCCTCCTAGTGAACTCGATCCTGACCTTTTTTTCTTAAACTATAACCTTAGATCGAAACCCTTGTCGAATGAACCGGTCATTACTTATCGTGATTTTAAGCATGTTGATTATGTTGGCCTTTGTGCTGAGTGCCGAGGATTGACTTGGGATGCTATTTACACATCCAACTCTATTGATCGGAAAGTCGACTCTCTCTTACAAACACTGACTTGTCTTTACAACTATTACGCTCCAATTCGCAGTTTTCGTCTTAAGTCCTCCAAATGTCAATGATTAACTAGTGAGATTCGTCATATTATGGCTGAGAGAGATTTTCTTTTTGGTCGATACAGACAGACACGTAGTCCTGTGATACTTTCCAGGTACAAAAAGGTCCGCAACAGAGTTAGAGCTTTAATTCGATCCGCAAAGAGTGCCTGTTTCAGAGATAAATTAAACACCAATCTTCCTCCTAAAACCTTATGGAGGAATATTCGCAACTTGGGCGTATTCGGTAAGAAATTACCTGAGATAAATATTGATCCGGATGAGCTTAATAAATTTTTTGCATCAACCGCAGCTTCTTCATCTCAGGCACCCAACGTTAGTCTGATAGATGACTTCTCTGTTGATGGTTTTGCCTTTTGCTGCGTTGATGAAGTTGAAGTGTTATCTTATCAGCATTACATGCAATTAAGTCTAATGCTGTAGCATCGGACGAGTTACCACCCAGATTCCTTAAATTAATTGCTCCGGAAATAATGCGAGTTCTTACGCATATATTTAATTACTGTCTTACAACTTCACAGTTTCCTGCGCGCTGGAAGTAGGCTCTTGTTGTACAAGAACTTCAAAGCTTTACATATGGAAGATTTTCGTCCAATCAGCCAGGACTGCCTTACATTACTTGTCTTGCTTGACTTTAGCAAAGCTTTTGACTCCATAAATCACTCACATTTAATAACATAGTTAGCAAGTCAGTTCTTATTCTCTTCGTCTGCTATTAAGCTGATAAATAACTTTTTGCAAGGACGTAGTCAAATTGTTCGAATCAAGAATATTGATTCCAAGCCCGAGTTCCTTAGCTGCGGCGTACCCCAGGGATCCAAACTGGGGCCTCTACTGCTCTGTCTATATATCATTGATTTTCCTGATGTAGTGCTGTACATCTCTATGCGGACTACGAGCAAATTTATTTCAGCAGACCAATGGGATTAATGGAGGACTGTGTATGTCGACTTAATGATGATCTCCAACGCATTCATGAGTGGTCATTACAAAATGGTTTAACACTTAATCCAAGTAAATCAAACTGCCTAGCTATTTACAGAAATGACATTGACGCAAGTATGCTTCCTCCCATTCTATTAAACAGGGTAACACTTCCTTATAGGGACTCTGTCATGAATTTGGACGTTGAACTTAATTCGAAGTTCTCTTGTTGCAACCACATTAAAAGGACATTAGGGAAAATATATGGCTGTTTGAGACAGCTCTGGCTCAACTCTAGTATCCTCTCGCTTAGTTTGCGTCAGCGGTTAGTCAAAACTTTAGTTATTCCACATTTTACTTTTGCCAGCATAATCTTCCCAGTTCTTGACTCAGTCTGCCGGAAAAAAATACTCGTAGCATTCAATGATGTGATTAGATATATTTACAAATTGCCTAGAAATAGCCACATCTCATTATATGCAAGCTCTCTTCTGGGTTGCAATTTAGAGACTTATTTCACTTTTCGCAGCCTGGAATTTCTGCACAAGCTTATTTACCTTAAGAATCCAGTATACTTATTTGAGAAGCTACCTGCAATCGACCAGACATGAAAACCTTTTGATTCCTCGATGCAAGAGTCAATATGGTGAGCGCTCTTTCTTCGTTCAGTGCGCTCGTAGGTGGAATCAGCTGCCAAGCAGCATTCAGCCCACGGCTTCAAACAGTAACTTTTGTAGGCTCATTAGACTAGCAAGCCTTTCTGTTTAGTAATGGTGACGCACATTTGAGGTCTTTGCTGTTTTTTCTTCTCTCTCTCTCTTGTACGCTATTTTTAGTTTTAGTCTATTAATCTATAGTCTTTACTATTCTTTTCTTTATTTTTATCTTTTGATTTTTGTTTTTTGTTTTTTTTTTCTCTATTTTGAATTGCTTAGTTCGTAGTTGTTTTGTAGTAACGAAGAATTTTATATAACCACTGCACTTTGTACAATCTAAGATAGCATATGTATCTTTGTACCTAGCCAAATAAAGAATTATTATTATTATTATTATCTCAAAACTCTGGCGAAAATTTTTCCAATTTTCGGAAATATTTCAATTCGTCCAATTTCTTAACAAAATCCATATTTGAATATATATATGTATATATAACTCTATTTTTTTTTAGGTTTGCCACGTGGTCTTTTCACACTCACTATGTCTTCAGTGTATTTTATACTGATGTTTTTCTTACGATGTGGCTTTTTTCTGGAACCGGTGCAATTTTCTTGAATATGCCCATCAATTTTTCTATCTTGCATGAATGCACGCACTGTTTTTTTTTAATTAGAAGCGGACAGCATCACAATAACTTTTCATCACGGGCATTTCAAGGTCACTTTAGCTCCATTTGATTCGATTTCAATATTCGGCTGCGCCATGTAGAGTCTCATCTATTGTTACTGTAGACAAAATATAATTTATATACTACCGGTTGCGCTGCGCGACCTGAGGTTAACATCTGCTCTTAACAATTATATTTATTGAACTGCTGTGTTAACTGTCCATTGCCGACCAGATGCCGCAAACTTGTCTGTTCAACTTGACATTGGATTGCACCACGTGTTAGACAAATGGGCTATTGCTCTTAATCTCTACACTAATCTTTTGTGTGCCTTATCTAGTCAGAGAGTACTGTATGTTTAGTTCATTTAGATAATTGTTTAAGGCTTTCCCGTCCCCTTTTAAAGTAACTCTAGACCCTTTTATATTTTTTCAGGGCCACTTTCTCTTATTTTTTACTTATAAGATTAATTTAATAACGTTTATTACTTAAAAGAAATTATTATAATTAAAACAAAACAAAAATACTAATAATTTATATCTGTAATATTATAAAATATGTTTTAAATATATTTGTTTTATCAAGTAAGACCTTAAATAATTATTAATCTCGATGTTCCTCACTACAAAAACTATATTTAGTTTTGGTAAATTTTTATTATTCAGTAAGTAATACAATAAATTAAGAATTCAAGACAAAATTTAACAAATGAATTTCTCTGCAATAGAATATTTTAAATAATTTAAGCGATATGACAACAAACAATGTTGAACTTTCCTATGACTAATAATAAATTTACTGTCTTTACAATATAAGATAATTTGTACGCATTTTGAAGAACATTTGCTTAAAAATGTATGCTATCTTTAAGACGATTTTAGCTAATCTAAAAGTCGGTTGAAAACAGAGGCGAAAAATACATTCGTGAATCCAGTAGATTCTTAGGATACCCTAGATGAACGCCCGTATGTAATTTCGTATGCCTGCAAGTTTGATTGTTGAAGAGGTTTTTCATATATATTTCTAGAATGATTCATCGGACAGTAAAAATGATTATGATCAATTGCATAGGATCTTAAGGCACTTTCACATCAAACACAAGAATCGAAAAAATGTAAACCGAAAAACTCAATTTATTCCACTTTAAAAAAAGATTTTTGCTCCAATGAATAATAAAATCATGGGAAAGAGGATAAACTAATAATTTTACTAATAAAATAGTATATTTTATATATTTAGTATATTTTCTCAGTAAAATTCTTAGTTTATCCTATTTCTCTGGATTTTATTAATCATTGAAACAAAAATCTTGTTTTAAAGTGGAATAAATTGAGTTTTTCGGTTTACATTTTTCTGTTCTTGTTTTTGATGGGAAAGTGTCATTTCTGTTTTTTAATTGATATGAAGATTTTAACAGGCACTAGTGCCAGTATAAAACTTTGCACAAAATAAACTTCGAAGATAAATAGTTTTGAAAAGAATTGCTTCCGTACTTTTGTTAAATTTTCGCAAAAGAATTTTAAATTGAGTAAACCTGTTCACAAAACAAAAGCACTGTTCAGCCCTGAACAACCATCATAGCATCATTCTAATCATCAGAATTAAATTAAATTAAATTCATCATAAAATTTGTCTATTCGGAGTTCACTGACTCATGGCAGCATAATTTAATTACTTTATGCTAATCAGCGCATTTTTCTTATTGCAATTGACCCACTTGCTTTGCACCTCCATCGGTAAAGTAAATAAAATCGCTGACGACAGTGACGAAACCATTTTAATATTTTGCCATGAGTCAATGCACCCATCAATTTGTTTAGTAATTGATTTGTTGCTTGTTTAATTGTTTTTTTTTATTATTGTTGTATATGGTAGTTTAATTGAACCAATTATTTTGTATAAATTAAGCTAGCATAATTCAATAAAGTCTAGTCTAAATTGAAGAGTGTTTAGAATTGTCCATCCAATATATCAAGATTCAACACACTGTTGAGTCTTAGTTATTCAAAGCAATTTAACCAGTCTTACACTTCAAGCCTATCTTGATTTAACACACTGTTGAATCATAGATCTTGAAGTAGACTTTTAAAATCTCACCAGCTCAATTCAGCACACGGTTGAATTTTCCACCTCATCAAGAACATCTAGATTCAACACACAGTTGAATCTTGCGCAAGCACATTTGACAATCATGGCTCAATCTCTCTTGAAAAATTACGCTCAGGTACACGAATTATATACGATTCAGCCATTCCTCTGGGGCAAGATGTTATAACTTCGAAATATTCGACGTTCGACAATTTATCGATAGTCGGTATGTTGTAACACTTTCGACAGGCGATAATTGCGATAGAATATCACTGAGTTTTGCTGAGAGTGATAGTACAAGCGAAGATTAAAAGATGTATGTAAATTTAGGAAATTAAATTTATATGTTCCATTTTTTTTAAAATTTATTCAATATAAATGATTTTAGATATTAATTATATAGATTCTGCAAACTTGAAGTTATAAAACTTGTAAGAATATTTCTTAAATTCAAAAATCAATAAGGCAGTACATTTGTTTAGGCATATCCATAACATAATATATATATATAATATATTCTTTGTCCTGGTAATTAATTATTTCTTCGTCATTTTCGTTATCCTCCACAAATAAAGCCATTGCGCTTGAAAAATTCATAAATTCCAATTTTATTATTATTAAAATTTATCAACAACTAGAAAAAGAATCTATAAATGTCATTTTTGCTAGGGGAAAAAATTCGGAAATAGTTTCGAAACAAGAAAAATCGCCTGTCGAACGAAAATCTTATAACATACCGCCAGATCGAAATCTTCGCTTCGATGAAAGCTTTCGATGCGAAGTTATAACATGTCGCCACTGTTTGCTATATGCTCTAAGCTTATTATCGTTGTCATTTAAAGTTACAGATAGCATCACGGCATGCGTCAGGGTATGAATTACATTTGTAGACAAAATTGAGGTTTGTCTTGTTTCGTGTATTGTTGTTCTTTTTGTTTAAAAGAAAAAAAATTATAAACACGATGTATTTCAGCCCTTTAGCTATAACAGGATGCTTCACTATAAAATCTATCATGATTACAAATTGTTTTTTGTTGTAATTTTTACACTAAAAATGCAAAAAAAAAATTTAATTAATAAAACCAACTATTGAATTTTATGTTTTAATGAACAACTTATGTCGATTTCGATGGGACTTCGGTGCAACACCAGTATTGCACTTTTTCCAGCAGTGCAACACTGAAAATGTTCGATGGGACAATTTTTATAGCAGAAGTGCAACACAAGCTTTGCACTCACTTCCCCTACTTTGCACCGGATATTATTTCGGTGTTACAAATACATATTAGGTCTGTTTGCGTACTTCTCGTGCAAAAACTTTCTGGATAAAAACCTACTCGTGTGGTGGGGGAAGAATGTAAAATGCATGAAAAAGTAAACGAACGCTTTTCATGCAACTTCGTGAAAAACAAGAAGAAGAAGTGTGGAATAACATTTGCGAATGAATATTGTTTTATTTTTTTTTAACTTATTGCAGTCTTGAAAAGCCCCTGAGAGCATTAATACTTAAACTATCTTCATTCGACATTTTGATTGCGCTTTAAAAACTTTTCAGAAAATTACAAAAATGAACTTTTCCTATGACAGTTGTCAATTTTCCTTGCAAGAAATGTGCAGTAACTAAAAACTTCTGGTAAATTCATGCGAGAGGGGAAGCTGAGACGTATGCAAAGCTCGTGTAATTTTGTGTGCACGAGAAAGTAAACGAACGGAAAATGTGTAAGTTCGTGCAAATTCATTGCAATGCATTGTCCCAAAACTGAGTACGCGAACAGACCTATTCAAGTTGAATTGTCATCTGCTCTGTCAGTGTACTGTCGCGATTATTTGTGAAATTTTGGAGTTAAATGAATTAAACATTTTTATTTGGGAAATTGGCTTTAAGTTAAGATTAAAATTGTTTCTATATAATATATCAATAACCAACATTTATTACGTTTGATAGTTCCGTGTATATAATACGTGTGCCCACAAATACAAGGAATATTACAAAAATATGTTCGATGGACTTTAGTTCTCCCAGTTCTCCGCTGCCAGAAAAAGTCCAAAACTGAAATGGTCCCATCGAAATCGAAGTCGTATGTTTTCGACAAATGTCACTTTAAACGACAATCATAATGCCATTTTTGTGTCATAACGCCATTTCTCACTTAAAATGACAACGATAATAGGGGTGTATGTTGAAAAATTACCGTGAAGGGAATTAGAATGAATTAAAAGATCCTAGTTACACGAGTGAAATAAGTTTATTCAGACTAATACCGATTTCCACCGATCACGTTTTCTAGCATAAGTGTTACACTTTTCTTGTAGTGTTACACCAAAATTGTTCCATTGACCTGCACTGCTAGAAATGGTGTACGTCAAAACGCCTGTGGTGTTACACTTGAAAAATCGGCGGTGTTACACCGGAATACGCACACATCTATCTGATAAATGTCACAATTGAATGTCATTGAGCATCAGATATCAATCTTCAACTACTACTCTACCAAATTCATCCGCAATTACGCCAAAATCTTTTAAATTCTAATTTTCATAATTTTTACGTTATTTGTGATGTTATTGTTCCCAGAAAATTTCAATCTGACAAATTACACGGATATGAGCTACTATTCCATTCTCATCGCGTCAAAAGTTGTTCCATTGAACTCGTTTTTCATTGATTGACGTGCACTTTTCTTAAAATATCAATGGCAATGTGAAAGAGTCTCGAGAAGAACTGACTTCTGAACTGCAATCTCTCATTGAAAGTGGTGAGATGGCGTGGGTGATCACTTACGGCGTAAAGGCACTTTCACATCAAACACAAGAATCAAAAAAAGGTAAACCGAAAAACTCAATTACAACTTTTATGATTTATCGGACGAATTTTTCCGCCGATAAAATGTAAAAGTTGTGTTTTTCTTAAAAATTTGAAATAAATATAACTATTTTCTCAGTAAAATTCTTAGTTTATCCTATTTCTCTGGATTTTATTAATCGTTGGAACAAAAATCTTGTTTTAAAGTGGAATAAATTGAGTTTTTCAGTTTACATTTTTCTGTTCTTGTTTTTGATGTGAAAGTGCGTTAAAGGTGAAAACCGTAAAGGCACTTTCATATCAAAACCGAAAAACTCAATTTATTCCACTTTAAAACAAAATTTGTTTGCTCCAATGATTAATAAAATCATGGGAAATAGGATAAACTAATAATTTTACTAATAAAATAGGATATTTATCTCAGATTTTTAAGAAAAACACTACTTTTAATTTTACTAATAAAATAGGATATTTATCTCAGGTTTTTAAGAAAAACACAATTTTTATCTTTTTTCGGCCGTAAAACGAAATTTCGGTTGTAGCTGTCAATTTCTTTTCGGTTTCCACATGTGGAACGTTTCGGGACGAACATTTTTTTCGTTCGTACTAAACCTCACTTTTGTGTTTACATTGAAAATTATATTATTTTATTTTATTATTTATTATATTATTATAATATGGATAGGGATTTCGAAGTAAAATTAAAATATGTTTTTTGTATGAGCTCTCATCATACAAGTTTTATGATAATTAAATGTTACTTCTATTTAACCGAAAAAAGTTTTCGGTTTTTGATGTGAAAGCAAAAGCGAATTTTCGGTGTAGAGCTTATCGATTTTTGATTTTCGGTTTCGATGTGAAAGTCCTTTAACCCTCGGAATATAATACAAGCCATGAAGTCGCCGAAGGCACCGACACATTAAAAGGCCTTCACGGGTACAGCTTGCAGTAAGAGCTCACTCTAACTGTTTTTTTGTATACTCGTCATGGAGGAAAAACTAAAAAAGACTGTGGATGTCACCTGCTGACCGGCCCTCTGCTCTCTTTTTTCGACTTTGTGCATGGCTTGTATATTCCGGGGGTTACGTGAAAACCCAATGAACGCGGCAGGCGTCGCGTCGCTTTGTGTTAGAAAAGCTTGAGTTATTATTTAAAAGTGAAATAGTGGATAATCAGAGTTATTAAATGTGACAGTTCTGGAATTTGCAGCTTACTAAGCATATAAACAGTTTAAAATCAATCAAAAGAACTGTCAAAGCATCTGCCGCGCGTTAAAAGTAAAGTGGGTGTCATACCGAGAGCGGCGCGGCACGGCGCGCCATTTTTCAGTTGCCGCTGCACGATTGTTCTTGCAAAATTAAATGTATAAGTCACACCGGGAGCGGTGCGGCACGGCAAAATAGTTGCCGCGCGGCGATTTTTGAGATTACTCAAAAACACAATTTTGCCGCTGCCGCTGGCGCAAAATTCCTTTTCATTCGAAATAAGTCCGCACAATTCGTTAAATGAAGCTTTTTGCATTCTTAAGTATATTTGTAATCGAACATCATCACTTTTCTCTGTTTTTCTTCAAGCAGATCTACTAATAATAGAATTTCTTCCTCGGAATTGGAGTACATTTGGATAAAATCTGCCGCTCTCGGTGTGAACATTCTATTTTGCCGCGTGCTACCGGGCAGTGCCACGCTGTGCCGTGCCGCGCCGCTTCCTGTGTGACCAGGGCTTAAACATTGCTCTACTTTCGCGTCGAGTCCGGCAAGCACGGCAGCCATTTGGCCAGCATGAACTTACAATCAAAGTGACGCGATGCCTGCCGCGTTTATTGGGTTTTCGCCTTAGCATTTTCACAGTGTATATTTACTACTTCTATGAAATCACCGTGTACAAAATTTCAAATTTTTGTATGGCAACGCCACGAAGTAGTTACCCGATTTATCCCATTTTCGAACTTAAATTCACTTTCTTTATGAAAAGCACGCGTTCTCGAGTTAGGAGAGAAACAGACGAGCATGCAAAAATCGAAATAACTTTTAATATTAGGCTTAGGGATCCAATCTCTAACATCATTATTTCTATGTGTTACAAACAGAATGACAGTATACCCTATGAATTCACCATCTAGCGTAAAAAACGGAATTTCTGTATGGCAGCCCTACGAAGGAGTTACCCGATTTGTCTCGTTTTCGAGTTTGAATTTGTAATTTTTCTGAAAAGGCCGTGTGTGAAATTTCAGCACTCTATGGTGAATGCGTTCTCGAGTTATCGTGCTGACGGACAGACGGACATTCAAAAATCAAAATAACTTAATATTATTCTCTTAAACTTAAAATTAGAAAAAGATTTCATGTAGGGTATAAAAACCGAACTGGACTCAGCTAATTAAAGTGCTGATTACATAGCACTCGTTCCATTACATTCCATTTCGGCCCGTTTCAATTCAACTATGAAGTGATCACAACGCCCCGGGCGGCCGTCGCGTATTTGACTGTTATCTTCACTTTGTTTTTAAAGAAGTTTGTGAAATTTTATCAGCTATTTATTTGACTTATTTCAATTTCTAAATTGAATATAAAAACTTTTGGATTGGCAGATGATGATGTTGATGACCTAATCATTCTCCTGAAAATTGAACAAATAGATGTAACGCTACAAACTTTCAATGATACACATGAAAATTTGAAATTTACATTGGAAGGAGAAATAGATAGCAAAATTAACTTTTTGGACCTGACATTTGAGAGAAGCATAAATAACATAGAAGTAGACTGGTACATGAAACCGCTGGCATCAGGAAGAATCTTAAACTACCTCTCTGCACACCCCAACAGCATGAAACAAAACATAGGATATGCCCTAGCCAACAGAATTACTGTTAGGCTAAGCGATACACATCTACACGCAAAAAATTACTAGGTGATCCGCCAAATACTTCACGCCAATAATTATCCCCAACATATCACCGCACGTATCATCAATAAGGTCAAATATAAAAAACAAACGTTGGCAGTAAATAATGGACAAGATCCATCCATAAATGAACAACAGGAAACCGTAATATACAAACGATTTCCATATATCCCTAACGTCACAGAAAACATTGTAAACAAATTAATGAATATTAATAGCAACATCAGGCTTGGTTTACAACCAACAAGAAAATTGAATAATCTATTTAGCAACACTAAAACTAAAATTGATACACCTCGCTGTGGCGTCGATTAAAGATGAACTGTGAATGCGGGCAGATATATATAGGGGAGACAGGTAGAGATATAAAAACTAGCATTAGGGAGCATAAAAATGACTTTAAGTCAGCCTCACGACAAATTGATAATCAGGAACCCACATATTATAAGACAGCATGTCTGCAACATGCCATGGATAAGAAACACCAGTTGATTTTGACAAGGTAATGATTCTGAGTAAGGAAAAATATTGGAGAAAAAGGAAAAACATAGAATCCCTGCACGTACAATATCACAAACCAGAAGCAGTTAATTTTAAAGTCGACACGGCATACATTAACCATCAATACAAGCATCTCATTAACATACACAGAGAGAAAGCACAGAACCGGAATAGCTGACAATAGACTTTACATTATAGCATAGGCATTTAGTTTTATATTATTATTGACGACGTATATACCGACTAGTGTAACGTTTTTATGTTTATTTAATTATTTATTCAGTAATTTATTTCATACATGTACCTACCGTTTTTAGTGACCGTGTTTAGTTTTTACCTTGTTTTATGTGTAAAAAAAATTCGTAACACTAATGTAACATTATTTATCAAATGTAAGTACATATTTTGTAATTTTAGAAATAAGCCCATGATGCTGAAATACTTTGTTACAGTACTGTATGCCCTGAAGATGGCCCAATCAAGGGACTGAAATATAGGCTATTGAAAGGAAAAAAACAATAAAACGTTTTTAAGGTCGTAATATCCAGGTTCTTCATCCCCTTATAACTTTAAAACGACCAGGATTTATAATATACATATATATATATATATATATATATATATATAAATGGAAGCAGCCAGGCGCTCCGAGAGCTATGATTAAGGTTAACAAGCATGCTGAGGTTATCGTAAGGTGCCTTAAGGCTAGAAGGAATTGTGTGTCATTAAATGTTAGTGAAGAATAGATAGGAGGGGAAGGCAAGAGGCTGGCAGGAAAAGACCTAACCTTGTCGAAAGGTCGAATGTTGTGTGTTTTTTTTTTTTGAATATTCATTGGAGTTACTTACTAATAGTGTAAGAGCCCGATGGCCTCGCCTTAAGTTCCTACCCATAGTTATAGTATAATAGGTTAATGAGAATGCCTTAAGTTCCGATAAATCATAAAAGTTGTTTTCTTACAAATTCTAAAATAAATATACTATTTTATTAGTAAAATTATTAGTTTATCCTAATTTTCATGATTTTATTAATCACTGGAGCAAAAATCTTGTTTTAAAGTGGAATAAATTGAGTTTTTCGGTTTACATTTTTTCGATTCTTGTGTTTGATGTGAAAGTGCCTTAACATTACTTTTTTTTATAAAAAGTGTAAACTGTACACTTTCCACTTTAATTTGACCTATTACACCCTATGTGCTAACTGTAGCCGTTAAAGAGTTATTAGCTCTTAACGTTAGACCTTTTTTCTATTCCTTTTCGCTGCCTTCCACTGATGTCGTCGACCTCTATCCTTCTAGATGGATTTAAACCAGGGGAAGAAGAGTGGAGTTATGAAGTCATTGAATCGGGGTGGTTGTTTCACTAAGCCCATTGATACTTAAATCATGCTTCCACTGTATATCATCTGAAGGAATGTTAAACATGTTTCGGCAGGGGAGCTAGCGCCCGCTAGCTGAGTTTCACTTACAAGCCATTGTATTACCGCGTGGACGGAATCAATACGCGGTTAGATTTATTGATATATTGATTCCGTGAATAGCTTGCTGGAACGGGTTGATCTTGCGTAGTTTTATTTAATTTTCTTATTCAATTTTTTTTTCTCGCCTGTGATTAGCTTATCGTTCTTGTACGATTGAAGTCCCAACGTGGCAACATCATATCCAACTACCAGTAATTCTTAGCCCTAGGCCGATCCCTGAGGTGAAGCTCAAGCGGACGGTTACAGTTGTCTCAGGCACAAGCATGCTATGCCGACCAGAGATCGAGAAACCCGTCACCACCTGAAAGTCGACTCGACCGACATCAGCCATTAAAATTACTTCACCACAACTTTTTTTGATGTGAATGTGATGTTGTTATGGTATCTATGTTGAGTGATTTATTTTGGACGTGAAGTCCGAACTGCCAGCATGAGCTGACAGATCACTCGGTGGACAGCGTTGACTGAACCACGGGTGGTCTAGACCACTCTGCCCTGTTATGGTCGTAGCATATTGCATATAGCAGTATGCTACACTGAACTAGATACATGTCTAAGCGACCCGTAGCATGAGATGGCGCGAATTGTTTACCGTATGGATGGAGGTCGAGACGGGCCGAACGCACCCGAAAAAAAGAAAAAGAAGAGGAAGAGAGGTTTCCTGCCACTTGTCAGATGGTTTCCTCTTGGTTTTGTCGAAAAATGTGCAGGAAAGTAAGAAGAGAAGAAGGTTGTCAGGTGAAAAAAGATCTGAATGATTTTAAGAAAATCGTGGATAATAAAGTTTTAAACAAAATAAACAAGAAAAGTCAAGTGTTAGAAAAGAGACCTAGTACAAGTTCAAAAGGAGAAAAAGGTTTCCAAAAAGGCTAGATTGAAAAGGAAAAAAGTCCGACACGAGGAAAAGGAAGGATATTAATTCCCTCTATAAGGGAGTATTCTTTAATACTATTATCCCATTTGGGAAGTAGTCAAATTAGTATCAATCAAAAAGACGATAACGGATGAAACGTAAAAACATTGCGAGTAAGACGCATGTAACTATTAGGTTAGGTACGACCTGGGGCCACATGTCTCTTTGAGAGGTCGGCGAAGCAATCGTATTCTAAAAGAAGATAGCCAGGGGCAGGTATATTAACGTCAAAGCTGAGTGAAGGAGCGTTTAACCAGAAGAGATCGAAAATTTCACGGCATCACATAGTACCTCGAACAGGCGGGGGCAGCTCAACTTGTACCCTGAAAGGCCTTGCTAACGGTCCTCTTAAAATCGGGTTCTGTTACATTACACAGGGCTGCACCATATTCGCAACATACCACATCGCGGCGTATTATAAATTAGTAGTAGCATAATAGATTTTGTTCAATTGTCTTTCGACATTCAAACTCTTTTGTCACCTTACGCAACCTATAGTAGCGTATCATAGAGTATTTGTAAATTTGAAATTGACATTATTACTTGCATTAGGATATAGCCAGGAGAACAAGTGGTGCTGAGGAACCTTTTCATTGGTTCATAAAAGGAGCAAGGAGTGGCGTAATAATTTAATTTACCGTGGCGACCACATATACCATATTTGAACAGCTAAATTTCAGTTAATTTTCTCATTTATAGTAACTAAATTCAAGTTGTAATGTCTGCAAAACGACAAATGTCTTTTCAGGAATAGCACAACCGCCTCCAGGGACCTCCTTCGAGGGAACCGGACATATGTAAGTTGAAGCTGTGATATTGTCATTCTGATCATATTTGATTATGTGGTTACTTATATATTTTTTTAAATTGATGCATATACATTTTCTTATTATCTGGCTATATCTATGCATATTTAAATATATTGTTGTATATATATATATATAATTGGTATTCGTATAGTGTTGCTGTTATACAGCATAGTATTCTGTCATATTGTCATGTCGTACGCTTATTTGATGTTAACGCGGTGATCCTATACATATCACGATACATTGCATTTAGTTATTATGTCATTGAATTAACGAAATATTTTTTTTGAGTTAAATGAATTACAGAAGTACATCCGCTGAACTAATTAAGGTCAATAGTACGACCGAAAAATTTTTCGTCCCGAAACGGTCACATGTGGAAACCGAAAAGAAATTGATAGATGCAACCGAAATTTCGTTTTTCGGCCGAAAAAAGATCAAAGTTGTGTTTTTCTTAGAGATCTGAGATAAATATCCTATTTTATTAGTAAAATTCTTAGTTTATCCTATTTCCCATGATTTTAATAATCATTGGGGCAAAAATCTTGTTTTAAAGTGGAATAAATTCAGTTTTTCAGTTTACATTTTTCGGTTTTGATGTGAAAGTGCCTTAAGCTTAGTATACCTTATGTTTCATCTAGCAAGCTATAAAAAAAAACTAGTTGTCCTCCCTGCGTTACTTTGGGTATACCCTTTGAATAAATAACTAATAAGGAAACGGCGTATCGGGTGAAAACGTAATCATCTCAGTGAAAAGAATTAGTGTGCTCTGTTTGTATTCATTTCGTCATGGCAGTAATGAAATTCTGACATTCTGAAGGGGAACATTTTTTATAATCCAAATTCCTATGTAAAATAAACAAATTTTTAGCTCCCCCTTATTTTCAGATAATATTTCTTGGCGTTGCCTTTGTATGACTGGAATAATTTAGGCACCAATGACAATTCAATTGTAAACAAATAAACCGGCATTGGTAAAATGTTAAATCTTTTGCCATGGCTCTTTATTTTTATAGATATTTCACTTTTATTTTGTTTAAAACAATATAATTAATAAGTAAAGCTATTAAGCTTACTTGAAGAATGCTTGCCCACGACAATAACTCCGTTCGTTCCTGGAGCACAGCACAGCGCACTTCATTATGATAATTTAAGACTCCGGAGTCTCTATTACACAAAATATCGTTCACAAAAAAATATTTCGCACTTATTTCACACTACTATTACGTAAAAATCACGTTTAATTAATTATTTTTCACAATATCGCGAATTCAAATCCGAAACTTATTTTCAAAAAATATGAAATGTCAGAATGTTGAACTGACACAAAATAGCGACAAGGCCCTCTTGTCATTTCTCCCCCTCGAACTTAGGTCGCACTGTCATTGAAATGCTTAAACACGTACACTGTATTCGCATGATACCCCGCTTCCTTATTAGGTATTTATTCAATGGGTATACGATAATTTTAAAAATTCAAATCGAAGACAAGCACGATCGCATTGTTGGTACATGGATAGATAAGTGACTTATGACTTCAAAATAAAAATACAAAAAAAAAGTGCTAGAAGCAAAATTTTTGTTCGATGTCGTAATTTTATTTAAAAATGTAAAGCATTTAGCTTCATTTGACATTTGAATTAGAAAAATGGATTGCTCCGTAAATATGATTTTTTGAAAATTTGCGTTTCATCGTAAAATCAAGAAATGAGCTATTTTCGTGCTCCATAAAAAGTTTCATCCAAATCGGAAATGGTCGGATCCAATATAAGTCTAATTTGATCGCTTTCGTGTGGAATGGCTGTATAGATTTGTGTTGGATAAGACACCCATTGGCACTTTTCTAACAAATACTTACAATACCAAACTCCACTCGACTGGTTTCGTGGAGTTAACATGGATTGAACGAAACTCAACTCCATTCTCGCTTCTATGGATAGTGCAAACACAGTACAGAAGTATTTCGAATTACAGCCTGCTTTTCAGACCATGCGCATTGTAGTTTTTCCGTTATTATTATGCGTTTTATAATTTAAAGGATTTTTTTTTTGTGAACTGCCCATTTGTAAAAGTACTATGGAGTGAAGTAGCAACAATTTTAATTTTCAATCGATTATTTTGGTACTTATTTTCTTTTGAATTAAATCATAGAAACAACAATAAATTACACAAAAGTTCATATCAGCAAAGAAGTACAGTTCAGTTCTTTTATCTTAAGTGATTATGCTGAGAAAGGTTGGTATGAAAAGACGGAATAATAAAGCTAGAAGAAAGGTATTAATAGACCATTTGTTGTTATTTTGTTTTGATTTATATTAAAATAATTCAGAAATTTTAAAGAGGAACAAGTTAAAAATATTTGTTATTAAAAAAAAATTCTGAACTAGAAAATAGAAAATAGAAATTCCTTTCCACAAAACGTAAATACGAATACTTATTATACGATGGAGTATAGAAGAATTTTAAGAACATTTATTCTTTAAAGATTCTAATTCAAATCATAGATACAAGAGGAAAAATCAGCCGCCTCGTCCGGGATGGGTTCGATTCCAGCCAGGGAAAAATAAAATAAAATTGAGTTTACAATTTTATTTGTGCGCTTTCATCGTTACTGGCTAATACCAGTTAAAAGCAAAACGTGGCTTAGTAGGCTAATTACAAATTAAGAAATGCAAGAGGGAAAATCATCGGTCCGTTAGCTCAGTGGTAAGAGCAGTCGCCCGGCAAGCGGACAGTCCCAGTTTCAAACCCCGGACGGGCGGGTTGTTTTTTTCTCTTGTATTTAACATTTGATTTAGAATCGTTAAAAAATAAATGTTCTTCTCCATTTTTGGCCGATTCTAACAAGTGTGGGTTCGATTCCCGTCAGGGAAAATAAAACTTATTATACAGTAAACGTGGGCGAGCTTGTACTTATTTGTATATAAAAAACAATGAAAGCCTCTTGTGCAAAAGCGTGACTGTAAATTTAGTCAGATCCATCACTCAAGTAATGCACTCCACAAAAACAGATGGCAGTAGCAATTTACACAAAACAATTCTGTTTGCTAAAACCCAGATCTGGGTATTTCTTTATGCTTTTCTGATGAGATCATATGAAGGCACGCAATGACAATATCATTTTAAGTTTCTTTTAGGGTAGACAAATCTGCGAATCTGCCGTAATTTTCATTAATTAAGTGCAACTAAATTACGAATGATTTTGATGCCACTGTTGGTAAAAAAAATGCATGTACATATGTATATGTACTACATACATATACAGGGTGTCCAGTCTTGGGTGTTTCGCCCGGAGGCTATGGGTAAGTCATACCTAGGCAAGCAAAAAATTATATATACAAATGTGTGGTGGAGGGGAGTTCTAACGTTTTCCCAGATAACGGGGCTTAGAAGATATTTGGGTATGTTTTTTATTAGTCAACCTGTAAATTCTGAACCTTACACTCTATGATGATGATTTAACCTTAGATAGATAATCGTTGGACCTTTCTACAAAGTTTTCCTCTCCGTTTTGAAGTTATGACTCAACAAATTTAAAATTTCGGAAACGTTTAAAACTTATGGTTAGGATCTATGTACATACCCAAATATCTTTAAGTCCAGTTATCTCAGACGCCGGTAGGATTCCCCTCCTCCACCTATACAATTTTTTGCCTGGGTATCCATAGCCTACGGGTGTAACACCCTGTATATAATGAAAAAAATGTACAAATACTGTTAATCCTTGTTGCTGTTCCCATTTTTAAAGTGGAAATGCAAAAAAAAAAGTACATATTTATGTCCAGATAACATTACATATTACATAAAACAATACTGATAAAAATCATCAGTTTCTTCATACAATTACCTCATAACACATTTCAGTTAATATTTCTTATGGAAATTTAACGATGCCTTAAGGAATACACCATATAAAAATAAAAACATCTTTGTAAACTATGGCTTTTTACAAAGGTATATCCAGTTGTATAAAAATGTAAATTTGTTTGCTTAAATTTTATAATATTTCAGTTTAAAACAATCACAAGCGCAAATGAAATCAACGAATTTAGCTTGTGGCACAAACATTTTTAAAAACTGGTCGGTTGTAATGCAAGTCTTATTGAATCCTTGTGTTTCATTGAAAAATTCTCTTAAAGCATCGATGGATGAAATTAATCTAATTATTCTTTGGTTGGTAATAAATACGAATTTTTTTTCTTTGGTTCGTTACATGCATACATGTTATTGTTCTTATTTATATTTTATTATTATATTTTATTTTATTTGAATAGTAGAATTTTAAATATTTATGTGTTCATAGTTTTTATAATTCTTATAAGTAAAATTTAAAGCCCATTAGAAATACCGACAACCGATGTCGGTGAAGCACATTTTGGTTGTAAATTGAATTGAATGGGCGCTGGATATGAGTCTGTGCTTAGAGATAAATATGGGCAGATAATATTCAGAGATACATATATGTAGGTACAGCACTCTTTACAAAGTTATAATGTAAAGTTACTTTATATTTTCTAAAATGAAAAATACACCTGAACATCAACCACCTTTAAAGATTTTAAGCTATAGTTAATTTTAGTAAGTGATTGTAAAACTCTAGATAGCTGTGTGTAATCTAAACGACTTTACTCAGATTGAATATAGGTATCAATACCTATACATTTCCGATTAAATAAGCACCTCAATTTAATTCATAAAAACATCTCCTGCTCTATTTAAGAAAGCAAAGCAGTATACAAAAAATCTCATTTATGATATTATTTGACTAAATCATGGTAGCTTCTTTAAGTCTCAAATTGAAGTGATACATCACAGAAAGACAGAACTAAAAAACAGAATAAACAAGATAATCCAATAGAATAGTTAATGAATCAAATGAAGAAAGAAGAAAAGAAGGGAATAGAACAAAGAGTAAGGCTTTAGAAATACAAGGAAGAAAGCGAGGTAGAAAAAGAAGAGGAAGGTAGTATAGAAGAGAAAAAGAAAACACAAAAGATAATATATGAAGAGAAAGGAATAGATATACACAATAAAAGGACAACAAATTATCGTACACACACTGTCACTACTAACAGAAAACTTTCCGCATCTATTCATCATTCATTATTCAAAATTCAAAACCCTGAGCTGAGTAAGCAGGACAAATAAGATAAATCACTAGAATAGAAAATAAAAGAAACAAGTGAAAAAGCTAGAATTGGTCTAAGACCAATTCTTATGATACCCTAGATGAATGCCCGTATGAAATTTCGTATGGGTACCCATTTGAGCAATTTTGATTTTTGCAGTGGTTTTTCGCATATATTTCTAGAACGGTTCGTCGGCCAGAAAAAATGATTATAATCAATTTTATAGGATTTCATATTCTGAAGAAGTTTTTAGTACAATAAAAATGTCTTGGACTGATCGTTTTCACAGTATACATAAAAAACCTAATTTTTTATATGACAACAACAAGAATGGGTTGCCTGATTTAGTCCATTTTTGAAATTTTATTTGCTAGTACAATGAAAACACCACAAGCTAAATTTCAGCTCTCTACGGCGACTCATTCTCAGGCAGTGTTCAAATATATAACGGAAAACGAAATTTTTGTATGGCAACCCCACGAAGGAGTTGCCCGATTTCTCATTTTCGAACTTAATTTTACTTTTTTTTTTAAAATCCGTGAACAAAATTTCAGCTCTCTAAGTGTACGCGTTCTCGAGTTATCGTGCGCACCGACGGACGGACATGCAAAAATCAAAATAACTTTTAATATTATGTATGGGTGTCCAATCCATTTTGCTCTACCATCATTATTTCGAGGCGTTACAAACGGAATGACAAACTTAGTATACCCCTTTAGATTTCATCTAGGGTATGAAAAGAAGGGAATAGAACAAGAAGTCAGGCTGTAGAAATACAAGGAAGAAAGAGGGTAGAAAAAGAAAACGCAAAAGATAATATATGAAAAGAAAGGACAGTATTGGACAATAAATTATCGTACACGATGCGTAGCAGGACAGTGCGTTGTGCAATAGTTTCAAATTATATGCATTACTTTGCATCTTAATATGGTTAAAAAAAATGTTGTGACAGATTTTTAGGGGTTGCCGTGTAGGCTCCTGTTTGGCTATAGCACAGATAAGTAATACCCAGATATGTAAGGAGATAGGAAAGTCAGTTCATACCCCGTATGTGATGAAATCTTCAAGGCTCTTTGTACATTATTTTGGTTAAATTATACTTCTATAGTTTTTGATTTTTCAAGCGCAGGCTGAAACCAAATTATTCAGCTGGCCTATAGGCTGGTTAATGTTGAGATTTTGCCTTTGCTAAAAGCTAAGGCTGGCTGATATATACATAATGGCTGGCTCATGAGAAGCAGATTTTTAACATTGGTTTCTAAATCTGGGTATTAGTTATCTGTGGCTATACTTAACTAGTTTCGTCCCAGCCGCCATGGGACTCATCAGAAGTTTTTCTTTCCCTATCTTTAAACGTTTAGTTTGTCAACTATGTACCTTATTGTACAATTCAATTACTAATGTATTTCTCTTTTTCGTTTTCAGATATCAGTGGATATTCTTGTGGTTGTATCGTATGGTATTCCCATTACGAACCACTTTCCAACATTATGTCACGGAATATCGCGAAATGTATAGGAAAGTACGGTACAGAGAACGCAATACTCTCTCCTCTCTCTCATATAAAAATGTATATACATTAGTCAAAGAATTACGTCACAGGCTATCAGCTGCAATGTGCCAAAATTTTAATAGGAATACTTGTCTTCTATATACCTTGAAGCACGCACATGATTGACTAGTGCTACGCAGGACAGTGCATTGTGCAATAGCTTCAAATTACATGCATTACTGCGTGTTGAAAACTCTTAACGAGACTTCGTACTTAGTAAACAGGCAATGGGCTCTATCTCAATGATGCATCGCGTAATGAGTTTCTCCCACTTAATCTCTTCAGAGCAAAACGAATGTAAGCAGAAGCACGTGCTGTTCAAATATCATAGGAATTACACTAACAAACATTGGTATTGGTATAAAAAACATTGGATAATTCTCTAAACATTTCAGGAAAACCGGTTTTTACAAAAGCGCGGGAACATTTTTTGAGTGAAATCTGAAAATTCCTCATTTATTTACGAAAATGAATCATTTGCCATGCTGTTTCGTTGCATGTAATCTGCGCTTTAATATTTTTGTCTTTATTCGTAAAAGTTTTAAAGAGAGGAGTTTTTTCATCTTCTTTCTTTCCTTTTCTTGCCGTGTACATTTTAAATGTAAAACAATTGGAAAACCCTTTTGTGTCCTAACTTGTCATTAAGTTAACTTTGATAAGATAGCATATAATTGCAAGTCGCCCAAATAGTTTATAATGAGTAAATCGTCACTTAATCGATGTGCCTTCTCATGACGAGAAACGTACAGCAATGGCAGTTTCGAAGCGACACAGTATTATACAAGATGTACAGCCGTTCAATACAAACTTACATACGTGTTTTCGACGGTACTTTGCATACATGCCACGAGCTTTGAACTTTTTCCACAATACTACTGGGTCAAAACCGTCGAGAAATACTTCCCAACCGATTAAACAGAAATCCATGTGTGACTAAACATTATTTGTCCCATAATGATCCTATTTGTTTCTGGGACATCGGTTGTAGTGTTGTACCAATAACGGTAAAAATTATTTCAACTTTTAGAAATTAGAATACTACCGACTTGATTTTTTAGTGAAATAGTCATTCATATTTTTTTAAATGTTTGAAAGTGAAGTAAATGCTAATTCAAGTGTGCCAGACTGAAGTAATACGCGCGGTACTTTGGCGTGGAAGGAAGAAAATCGTCGACCAGTCGAACTGAAAAAAAAAGTCATCTAAAACGTGGAAGGTGAGACATTTCTGTTGTTTTCCATTATAAGATGAAGATTCAAGTGAAATCTCGTATGGGTAACATTATCAAAAATAGGTGCGTAACCGATCTTTATCAAATTTGGCATACAGAGATAACTTAATTTCAATTTTCGGCAAGCCGCAAAGAAAGACGAAATAGGTGATGGCGTATTTTTTCTTGTTTTATATGTGCTTTATTATTTGCAACTGTGTAAGGAGTATGTAGATAAATTTCGCAATTACGGCACTGTCTTTGTACCTCATAAGACTACAAAATGCTTGATTGGAAGACGGCAGTATCTTCATTTCCAATTCGTGCTATCTAAGGTTTTCATATTAAATCGATTATCAAACAATGTGCACATCCAAGGCCTTCTACAGGTCGCAAGTTGGAATGGCGAAATGAGCGATATAAACCAACAAAACTAAAAGCCTGCAAAGTTAAAAGATGTGGACAATCTCATGAAAAACATTTTGGACAACATTGGAAGGAGATTGAGAATTTGGAGTTTATTCATAAGCTATGCAGGAGGGAGGGTACGTTGAACAACGAAGCTATACCGGATAGAAATGCATGCTTCGCAAATGTAAACATCGCAGTAAATTTAAGGACATATTGGCCCGTATTGCTCAATCCGATGGATTAATAATTCCCGCCGCAAGTAAGATTCACTTCCCCTTCACGATGCAATTTTTCAATCCGCCGGCGGAACTGCCACATTCAAGTATCAGGATTCGATTCACTTGTTTTCAATAATCAATGGAAACTTGATTTTTTTACTTCGAGCGTTTTCGATAATTACAAACTGGCAAATGCGCAAACTCAGCTCTCCCGGCGGATTCAGCAATAGGGGCCATTATATTTATTTTCTAAATGTGCCAAGTTTTGTTTTTGTTCTTCAATGTATTTTTTGTTAAATCATGTAAATATGTTATTACGCGTTCATTCTTTATAAATTAAAAGTGTTATTATCATACATTGAGCTTTTTTCCTTTCAAAACTAGCTTAGTCACAGTAATTCTTTTCCAAATCAAGGCTTGTGCCCTACTGATTTCCAAAACGATCTAAGTCCGTTTGTAATTATTCAATTATTCAATTTGTGTAAACTTCCATATGAGTATTGTTTATTAAATACATAATAAGGAAAAGAAGTGAACTTATTGTGTTCCCTCAAAATGTAAAGATTACTATTTTTCGTCGTTGTACTCTAAATGTTTTATGGTGGACAAGACAACTTTTGATAGTGATCAAATATATGCTATAGAGCTAAACTATTATCCATACATGAAAAAAGTCTTAAGAGTAATTTTAAGTTTCGCCTTACCTTCCAAAAGCACTTACTATATATGTACGTTATTTGACGAAAAAATTAAATAGTTTTGAATAAAAAGGAACCTTACCATTTTACGCTCAATAATTCTCAGCAGAGAAATAGTTGTCGCCATAGTCCACGATGCAAGCATCTTCATTCGTATTCATCGGACCACCGCCCATTTCCATATGCAATTATTACTCAACTGGAAGTTTTTGTTTTTGAGGAACCATAGCCATTCAGTTAATAACAATAACAAAGATTTAAAATTGTTCTTACAGTTGGAAAGATAAGAAAGCAAACTTAGATTATCAGAGGATCATTTTTCTGTACGAATAGTAGTTTAGGGTGCAGGACCTATTCAAATCAAACCTTATCAGTTTTACATAATAACACTGGATTTTACATCATGTATTAGTGAGAGAGAAGTATTGAGAAGTATTTCTCGAGGGTTTTAATTGGGTCCATCAAACATTTTCTAACAGAATACTTATGTGTAGTAGTCTAGCTAGGCAAGTACCAAAGAAAAAGTACTTAAGTACAAGTACCGAAGGCCGGAGTACTTCAGCGTAAGTACAAGTACCTCATGTATTAAAAATACTTGTAACTAAGTACTAAGTCTATAAAAAGTACTGAGTACTTTTTGAAGTACTTTTTTAGAATCTTTGTACGTTGGCAGTAATATAATGAAGTTTATCGAATTCAGCTAATAGATATTAATAAATAAATATCTTTTGAAAACTATAATATGTATGGGAACCAGTGGCTAATATTTATAGTTTTTTTTATAGTTTTCACCTATCATTGCTACACTCATATAAACTAATAGAGGTCCGCCCAAGCACCCATTATCGCCTCAGATAACAATTATAAGGAAAAAATTTCCAGTAAATTTCTAAGAAAGAATTGAGGCCTTCCCTACATCAGGTCAAGGCATCGTTGATTTTATATTGGAACGAGGCATTGCTTGCTTACCCTGGGTTATGTCCACTGACGTATATAATATGGATTGCTTACTTTTCTATTTCACGTGGGTACAATTGCTTGTGTAAAGAATTCGTCGGTGCCAACATTGAAAAAATCATTGGCGGGAAATTGAAAAAGTGAGTACGCAGCTCGGAAAGTGATTTTAATAAAACATTTAGAATTTCTTCTGCGTATCTAATGAATGTATTGTCTTTGGTAAAACAGCTTTTTATCAGTAATAACCCTAAATGATTAATTTAAAATCATGTATTTCGACGAATCCACTAATTTATTTGTTGTTTTCAGTTCTCTCTCAGTTAGTGCTTGGTGCTTAGACAGAAAGAGTCAGCAATATAGAAGTGAGCCCACTTTCTGCAGTATATTTCTACTGAATACGTTCAGTCCATATTATAACATGTCAGTGATTATGTCATCAAGTCGAGGCATCGTTGATTTTATATTCGAGCGAGACGTTACTGGTTTTTGTTCTACTTGTATGTTATCAGTTTATTTAAGGTTCAGCCTTGATGCGTGAGTGCGGCACATGCTTTAACAGTTTTTTGCGTGCTTTAAAACTAAACAAAAAAGGATTTGCGCTAGAGATTGTGTTTGCTTTTCTACGAAGAGTTAGATATTTGTAGGTATTTAATAAACTCAGAAATACTTAAGTAAATATCTTGGTACTTAAGTACAAAACTTAAAGTCTTAAGTACAAGTAAATAGAAGCAATTACTTATGTTCTACTAAGTAGTAGCATTTCAAAAGTATTGAGTAATAAGTCTTAAGTAACGAAAATGTACTTTAAGTAGTACTTAATAAGTCTTTTTTTAAGTATTGCCCAGCTCTGTTACGTATCCGTTCAATATTTACATTAAACTTTTCTTGTAGGCATAAGAGAGTACCAACTGTGTTCGAAAGTATTGTCGAATGGAACATTTTATTTTTAAAATATTGGCACAGTTAATAATTCTGAATATACAAATTCGCTAGAATAACTATCACACCAGTAAAAATTTTTTTTTATTCTATTTGCGTAGCCTTCGGATAAAGAGGAAAATAGGTCAGGCAGAATATCCCAACATATATATAGCCTTCTTGCTTACATATTTTTCCCCTCCTTCGTAAGGAATTATAGATATCCATTCCTCTTACTTTAAGACATTATATATAGGTTCAATCTAAAAAAAATCAACTCGTAAAAACAAAGTTTTTCACTATAGATCCTTTATATGCGAGGCGATTGATATTTATTTAAATTTTAATTGTGTGTGTGATGCCAAAGTGCAAGTTTGCGGACACGGTGGTGAAGTTAAATAACATTGGGACAAAATGCAAAAAGTTTGTTTTAAATGCATGGCATAAGTAGGCTTAAGTACCTATTGTATAGTTTTTTTAAAAATAATCAAATTAAATTTAAGGTTAAAGAGTGCTATGTACATATATATATATGTATGACTATAATATGTATAGATATTTATTTAAAAAAAAAATATTTTTCAGTCAAATAGAAATTAATGTCAACAAATTATATTTACTTTAAGAGTAATACTATACAAATAATAAAAATATGTCTTAAGTTGCTAAAGGAAAATATATATGAAAAAATTGAAAAAATGTAATAACACCAAATTTCTCATTTAAGCTAATACTCTTATATTCTTAATGACTAGACAATAAGTTTTTTTAAAAACAACTGAGAAAGAATAGCGTAACTTGCCCATTAGATAGTATAAAACGTGGGAAAGTAATATCAACAATAGACGCCAAAACAATATTTGAAAAATCAAACAAAAAAAAACTTAATCTATATATCACAACGGAATATTCAAAAAGTTATACACTTTATCGTAGTATTGTTCCTAGAGATTTTAAGAATTTTGTATTACTTTTGATTAATTTCTATGTAAATATTTCTACCATGTAATACTAATATAGCACACTGTCTTCAGTCACACCGCTTATTGAGGGTACCCGAGAGCCGCGGAAAGAAGTGGTTCCCATGATCTGTTGATGTCCATATAAAGTTTTGTGCACTGTTCAGACAATAGATCGTCCTCATCAAGTATGGTAATAGGAAACAAGTCATTCTGTAAAAATATTATATTTTTTTCGTTTTAATAAAAACAATCATAAAGAATGATCTTACATTTTTGGATTGCCATAGTTGTTCAAGCATTCTCAGGAATCTTTGCATTTCAGAACTGCTTGCGAAAAAGATCACTAGATCATCAGAATTTTCACGCACTTCCTGACAGGAGAACTCCAAGATGCACCACCAGCTGTCATTGTGCGACGGAATTCGAATAGCAACCATTTCCTTAATGGCAGCGCAAGTTAAGACCTCTAATCCGGAATTTTTTCCATAAAAACTGCTCATACTTGTCGAACTCCTTTCAATATTCGAAGTATGAAATGCTATATTGTTTGTGAGCGATTTCGAAATTTGTGACATTTTAGTTGGGGTTGAGTTTACAGAAGAGTTGGAGCGGCATGTATTCTTCGTCGGTGTACTTAATGTAGAGCTTAGCTGAAAATAAATACTTTTACTATCTTATTAATAATTTTATTACGATACTTACTGTACTGTTTGTCTCTAAAATATTTGGATCGTAGTTTTCTTTGCAAGGTGATGCCTTATGACTTGCTGTTGTATCTTCAGTCGATTTATTAATTCTACGTAAAGGAGCAGTAAAATCTTCCCGGAGTGTTATCAAGTTATTATTAGTCATAACTAGAGTACATCCCAGAGTTTTGTGCTTTGCTTGCATTTCAAACAGCTGATGGAACAAGAACGGTTAAAATGTATATTTCATCAATACTGCATATTACCCTTACTCCACTAGCGGACTGCACTAGTGCTTGCAGCCATTCAGACGCTACATATTCATCGGGAGCAGCTAATTGCAGGATTTCTCGTTTGAGTAGAATTTCAAAGCAGTGCGGGCGTCCAGCCTTAATTGCCCGTCGTGCTCCTTGACATTCTGCCAGTGCCATAGCCCACGTTGGTAGCTTTTGACTAGAATCATTAAAC
This sequence comes from Dioctria linearis, assembly GCA_963930735.1. Lineage (NCBI taxonomy): Eukaryota > Metazoa > Arthropoda > Insecta > Diptera > Asilidae > Dioctria > Dioctria linearis. The sequence goes on from OZ005741.1 coordinate 116,709,155, forward strand.
ATGTACAAAACTCCAGCTCTGAAAATATTGACATTTTAGAATATCAAGTTATTATCAGGTAGCAAAAAATGAAGTACTTTAGAAGAAAATAACCAGCGTGCCAAGTTTCCTTCCCGTTACTATTTTCTTGCACTCGACGATGCATGAGAAAACCTTTGATGTGAGGACCAAGAGGTTCTTGTTCACTTCCAAGAACGCCAGCAGGTACACTTACAACCGAATAGTACAGCCAAGAATCCTGTTTGCAAACAGATGAATTCTCTCGAACAAATTCTTGAAGTGGAGCTAAGTGTTCCAGCGTTAGTTTGCCAACAGCTGGAAGTGTGGAACCAGAACGACGAGCACAAAGCTCTAAATTGGCAACTAAGCCATCAGCTGGATAGGGTCCACCTGCCAGAAGAACTTGTTGCATATCACGTGTACTGTTGCTTAGCAAAACTGTATTTCCATAAGGTCCCATCTACATAGAAAAACAAGAGAAAAAATTATAATTGGTATAAGACCAATAATATTATACCGTAAATAAAGTGAAAACCCAAGGTTTTGTATGGCAACACAAAGAAGGGGTTGCCTGATTTAGTTCACTTTTGACTTTTTATTTACTATTCTTATGAAAACGTTATGAAAAAAATTACAGCTCTCTGCGTAGACGCGTTCTCAGGCAGTGTCCAAATATATAGTGAAAACCAAAAAAATGGTTGTCAGATTCTCCTTTTTGGAAATTTTATTTACTATTGCTATGAAAACACCATTTACCATTCAGCTTTCTACATCGACGTGTTCTCAAGCAGTGCCCAAATTAGTGAGAAACGAAATTTTTGTATGGCAACCTCACGAAGAAGTTGCCAGTTCGAACTGAAATTTATTTTTTTCTTAAAAAAAAAAAGCCCGTGAGCAAAGTTTCAGAACTCTAAGTGAATGCGTTCTCGAGTTATCACGAGGACGGGATAGACAGACGGACATGCAGAAATCAAAATAACTTTTAATATTATGCGTGGGTGTCCAACCCATTTTGCTCTCTCTATTAACGTTATTTATGTGCGTTACAAACGGAATCATAAAGTATACCATATTATTTCAACAAATATGATTTTATTGATGGCATTGTTTTTTTTAAAGATATTTATTTGAGATTTTTTTATGATTTGATAACCTGAAAAATACGAATACACTCTGATAGCATCAATTTTTCTTCAGTAAATACAGCGGTCTGCAAGACGAAACCGAAACCTCTCATGTAGCTAAATGCTTATTCAGCATTAAAGAATGATGCAGAATAAGGTTCAAATTACCATAACTAGGAACAATCAATAAATTATTCTAAGGTCGCCCTTGATGAATGCCTGTAGACAAGCCTGATTTGAAATTTTGCTGATTTGTTTGTTAAAATAGAATTTCGGTGTTGTATACACAATATACAACAAAAAACCTGCGTATCATTATAATTAAAAATACATAAAAACCAATAATAATAGGTACCCTGAAGAAAATTAAAATCCAATCATAAAAAGGGCCCAATAAACCGATCATGCTAAACAACGTGACCGGCTTATCTTCTCACAAGTTGCATCAGCAATTTCTTTGCATGGCCCACATGAAAAAAGGCGACAAATAAAGTCGAATTCCATGACAATCTTACCCTCAGTAAGATTTGTCAGCATAAAATATAAATTCAATCGCGCAACAAAGTAGCGAAATGAAAAAGCAATGCGAGAATTCAAGTGCGCAACAATGTAAGAAACGATAAGACGACGGGCTGGTGGCTAAATATTTATGAAAATATCGGGTTTCACCTCCGTCCAGTGAGAAATTTTTGTGGCCATGATTAAACATGCCCAACGATAAAATAATTTCTCAGGGAAGAAATGCGAATTAAGCACTTCTTTAACCCTGAACGAGGCGATTATCAGCGGGTTGAAATTGATTAAGAAAAGCAAAATTAAAAATGAGAGTTCGTTTACAACCTCGCAACGGGTCGCATCGCGAATATTTTATCTATTAAAAAACGGCTTGGAATTTTAAAATATAAATCAGTAAACGGATTTTGGTTTGAAAAAAAATCTTCGGTGTTGAATAGAAAAAAACGGACTTTGTCTATTAAAACCATATTTGTTATAAAGAATTAAAGAGAGCTCACTGTAAAAAATACTACGATCGCCTCGCGGATATTTTGAATGCTTGATAATTCCTCATGTTCGATAACTAGTTGGTTCATTTTAGAATTACATGGTGAAGTGGTCTGGTTCTGACCCCGGTGAAACTTTGGCCGCGCGACACAAGTGGCTGGACAATTCCTAATTGTAAACTGTTGTGTTTGTTTGAATAATATTAAATAAAATATAAAAGTACAAGTACAACACAATCCAAGGTTATTTTAATCTGTCAAATCCCTCATAACAACAGTACGCGGTGTTAAAGTGATTTCGTTAAAAGGTGCCCAGAATACGTAACAGGAACGGTAAAAGTGGTCATATATAGGTAACCTGTAAAACCATCTACCTTGATCATTATTTAAATTACAGTCAAGTAACATCAGTATTTGTGGTCTATATTTCAATAAAATGTATCAGATTGTAGTAAACAATCAATAGTTTATTCTAAAGTAGTATTGCACACATATATACATATTGTATTTAACCTCTCTCGAAATTAACACATCTAAATAAAAAAATAACTGTACGCTTAATCGTTGCTTATCTCAATTTGAACAATGTTAAGGGCATATAAGAACTGCAAGCCTCACTTGCACTCTAGAGCTCAGTCGATGTACGTTTATAAAATTTATCGTTGTTGGTAGTCAAATAAATTAATCAGTGATATTGGTACCAAGTGGTTTTTTTCTTCATTCTACCCAAAAGTACAAAAACTCTTGTGTTTTCATAGTCCGTTTCATAGATTTCTACATTCAGAAAAATTCTTCACCAAGATCAAAGCAGAAAATGACGTTGAAGTAAAATTAGATAAAAAACAAGTGAAAAAGCTAGAATTGGTCTAAGACCAATCCTTATGATACCCTAGATGAATGCACGTATGAAATTTCGTATGGTCACCCATTTGAGCAATTTTGATTTTTTGCATTGGTTTCTCACATATATTTCTAGAACGGCTCGTCGGACAGAAAAAATGATTATAACCAATTTTATAGGATTTCTTATTCTGAAGAAGTTTTTAGTACAATAAAAATGTCTAGGACTGATCGTTTTCAAAGTATATGTAAAAAACCTAAATTTTTATATGGCAACACCAAGAAGTGATTGCCCGATTTAGTCCATTTTTGACATTTTATTTGCTATTAATATGAAAACACAATGTACCAAATTTCAGCTTTCTATGGCAACGTGTTCTCAGGTAGTGTCCAAATATATCGTGGAAAACGAAATTTTTGTATGGCAACCCCACGAAGGAGTTGCCCGATTTGTCTCATTTTCGAACTTAATTTTACTTTATTTTTTAATGTCCGTGTACAAAATTTCAGCTTTCTAGGTGAACGCGTTCTCGAGTTATCGTGCGCACAGACAGACAGACGGACGGACAGACGGACATGCAAAAATCAAAATAACTTTTAATATTATGCGTGGGTGTCCAATTCATTTTGCTCTACCATCATTATTTCGAGGTGTTACAAACGGAATGACAAACTTAGTATACCCCTATAGATTTCATCTAGGGTATAAAAAGGCGAAGCTGAAGATGGGTTATCTCTATCTGGCTACATCGAAGAAACAGCATTGGGAGCAAAAGTAGGCGAGCCATCTGCTCTATAAGGAAAAGAATTCTTTTGCGGTAAATGTAACATGGTGTGATTCTGTTGACTGCAATGCTTAACTCTGTTGGGTGACTGTCGCGGCACTGAAGTACAACTTGTTGTCGAATCGATGTGTAATGAATTATAAACTTACTCGTGCAATAAAACACTAATTATTGACCAGAGGCAATTGCGAAATTCTCGAAATCTGAAATCAATCCAGTGTCTTCGCAAAAAGAATTTACCTCTCGTCACAAAAACTCCAAGTAATTTTTACGTGGCGATCAAGAAGCAAGAAAAGTAATGCAATTCGGATCGCGGAATTGGGTTACGAAGTGAGAAGAAAGTTGGGAGTTATATTTGAGTTTTGGAAAGGTGAGCGATTTTCGATAGAAACTAATAAGTTATAATTAAAAAAAGAAAAAGTTGAAGGTGTTATAATTAATAAAGAGTTGTTTTATTCAAATTCCTGTCCTGTGCATATTAGATTCACGACATTATTTGGCGCAGCCGGTAAGAATAATAGCCTAAAACTAATCCCATCGACTTGAGAATTCCTTTTACAATAAGCCTTACCTTATCAGAAATCAATCTGCCAAAACAAAAACGATGGTTACAAAGACTCCGATATTAATCAACAAGTATATAATTCGAAACTGACAGTAGGAAAGAATAACACTCCTAATAACATATTTTTGCCAACAACCCAACGAAAACAACTACATAGACGAACTTCAAGAAAAGAAAATGACGAAATTTCACCTGCGAACATAAAAGCACACAAAAAATACTCAGTAGCAGAACTGCGATACGAGCACCTCCTTGGTCAGATGTTATGCTCTTCGGAAGAAATCGCGCCAGGAATATTCACGGCATGGAAACATATAAATAGTAGACATTGAAGTACAAAATTTCAAATTAAACAATTACTACGGTTAGATTCGCTCTAGTCTACTTATAATTTCACTGGTTTGAATACAAACAAAAATATTTTTGAAGAAGTTTGTGTAAATTGAGGGTTTTGTTGCTTCTGAAGACCAAAATTCAATTGCTGCCCTTTAATGTGTTGCAATGACATATTGAGCATCGATACTGTAGCTCGATATCAATTGTTCGAAGTAACTTTTAAAAAAATTCAGTCTATTATTCGCCTTCTAGAACTTCCACACAAGACTTGAAGTTGATCACGGAAAAACTGATGTGAATTGCTGCTACTCACAAAACTGAATATGTCCGCAAGAAAAATGACAAAGTCGGGAATTGCTCTCTGGATGTTCAAAAAAAAATGAAGGAACAAAAAACACTCGGAATAATACTTGGTAGTTGTTAACTTGTCAAGATCACAAACTGAAAGAAATTGATGCTTAGTTACAGCACATTTTTATAGCCAGATCCGCCACGTTGTTTTTATGTTCCAGTGAATTTTTGTGAAAAAATGGTAAAAATCATGACTTTGGGGAATGAAAGTTGTAAGTTTACAATGAAATTTGCTTGAAGCATTCTAGTTTAGATCGCTTCGCAATTTCAATTAATTTTTCTCTGGTTGTTTAAGTTAAAGCTCTTTTGCTTTAACTGAGATGTATAGGCCTAGATGCACAATCTAGACCGATGTAGAATTGAATATCGATGCTTGTATCAATACTCAAAGTAATGGGGAATGGTTGAAATACTTACCGTTCTGACTTGAATTAATAGAAACGCACTGATTGTCGATTATAACAAAACTGATCTTATTATTTATTTCATTCAATATATTTATAACAAAATTGAACATGCGTAATCAATATTAACAAATCAATACACAAATTGACCTGTAAGAAACCGGGTTCATCGACTTGAGCGATTAATAATTCACCGCAGTGAGAATGCTGACTCAGCAGTAATTCCCCTGGCGTAAATATTATAAAAATTGCATGTAAAGCGAAAAAATGGAAATTGGCATTGCTCACGGTGGTGAATTATGATCGCTGGTTCAATAAACTTAAGAATAATAACCCTTTAAAATGCTTACGCTAGACTAAATGAAATTCTTGATTTACATGATTAAACTGAATTTGAATATCTTGAATTAGTAATACTAGTTTAATTGTTAACTTAATAATTAAGATCTGGGTCATAACATACTCCCCCGCGTTGAACATACCTTGTTCAACTGTCAATGTTTACCCTGAAGTCTAGGGTTGTAACTCGTCTCGGGCTGGGTTTAGGTGGCTTAGATGTATTGCAGCATGATTTAATTGTTTTGCATTTCCAAATGATTCCACAAATTGTAATAATGATTGCCAGGGACAGTGTTAGATATCCTACCGTGTAGTGATGGACGTGGTGTGCGTGAAATTTATTTGGGAGTTCTCTTATATCCTGCATTTGAACTCCTTTCTGAAGGGCTCTCAATTCTGCTAATTTAGCGTGATACGCTATGGCATTGTGTTGTATCATTGGAAGGTGATCGAGGCTTATGGGTTTGGGAATGCTTCCGACACGTGTGTAGGACAATTTGCTGGTAGTGAGATATACATGATGCCCTTGGATCGTCAAGAATTCTTGCCTGATAACACAGTTTGCTTGAAGTTTCAAGAGACCGGAACCTTCGATTGACATTTGAGATACATCATTTCCACATACGGCGTTGACTGTAGTCTTCTCCTTGAAAGCGTAGATCCATTGATTTGGGTGAAATAACTGTATCCATACTGGGTCACTGTTGGTTCTTCTGAGATCGCATGTAGGTGAGATTTCCCTGTGATGAAACAGTTCAATTTCACACAGGCTAACATTTGCTCCTCTTCGATAGATTGGATGAAGCTGCTTGCATAAATAGATAGTTTCATCAGTTTGTAGACACGATGATTGCTGTTACTTAGACAATGGGTAATATTGATCTCGATGCAGATTAATTGCTAGAAACTCTGATGTTGGGTTAATTGCAACAAGTGTTCCATTGATTAATGCTGGAATGGGAGTGACTCGGAATAACTCGAATTTCTCTAAATTTACGAGAGGTAGTCTCAATCGAAAGATTACATAATTTTCAACGACTCGGCCCTCTATTGTCATCAAGCGATAGAACTGTAGTATAGAATCCTGGGATGCTGGTAATTGAAGAGATGTGGGTAAATGGGCCTTGATGATAGTAAGCTCTTGAGCTAATTGCCTTGGGGAAAGGAGCATGTGATTAATCCTTCCATGGTGGGTGTCGGTGATAGTGTTTATTATTGCTGATTGTGTTTTTTGAAAGTTTAACGTCATCAGAGTCAGTTCCATTGCTAATGAAGAAAACAGTTCCATCGCTTTCTGCTGATACAGTCCTTCACTGATATTATTTATGCGCAGGTTTATCTGGTCAAGGTGATCATCTATTTCTTGGAACTTTCGTCAACACTTTCTTGATCAGTTTTCATTATTTTTATTGTGGAATCTATCAAAGACGTCTGATTTTTTAGTAGTGTGAGGAGACGGTTTTCATTTTCCTTTATGTTCTCAATAGTGTTAAGACATCTCTGCTGCATATTCCGAGTCCAGTACGCCGAACAGGGCATTTGCCACATTGCCAATGATATTATCAGCACCTCTTTTGGTTCTAGTAGATTTAGTTTTGGCGTGTAGGAGTTCATTATCAGTAGAAATTTCCTCTTGCAGACGATTGAATTGGTTAACTAGTTTGACACACAAACTCGTCTGTTTTAGCACAAAGAGAAAGTTTATCTGAGTGCATAGGTGATCTAGGGTTTTGGTGCTATTTATAATTGCTTGAAAATCGTTCCAGTATGTCTCCATTTCATAATAGACTACAAGGTTCCATTCATTTGATATTATGTTAGTCGTGCCGATATTCTCAAAATATAACCCAGGTTGTGGTGTGAAAGGGGATGTTTCAATAGGCCGTCCTCTGATAATGGGTAGAATCATACAGGTTAAGAGAAGTGTTGTTAGTGCGGAACCGTACGTGTGACGTGTCTTTTTTTTTTGGAACCTCGCTGCTACTGCATGTAGAGTTGTCGTAAGCTTCTGCTAATTGGGATGAGTTTCGTCGTTTTGAAGTTTGACCTTCTCTGTCCTGATCATCATGACTAGCCGATCTATCTTCGTTATCGTCCTCTATAGGCAGTGGAGCGAGCCTGTGTATTGGTCGCCGTAATGTATTATTTGCCGTTCGAACGTCGGCTACTCGGACAAGACCATCATTGCCCTTGAATGTTTTCACAATTCTTCCTAGCGGCCATTTGAGTGCTGGCAAGTTATCCTCCTGTATGATCACGATAGTACCTGGTTGGACATTTTGGCAGCTTTGCTTCCACTTAACACGATGCTGCAGTTGGTTGAGATATTCTCATGACCATCGCCTCCAGAACTCCTGTTTAATGTGAGTCACTAGTTTCCATCGTTTGAGAAGACTTATTCCTGTTTCTTCACATCTGGGATCAATGGAGGCCGTGAGGGGCTCAGCGATCAAGAAGTGTCCAGGGGTCAAAGCCGTGAAATCATTTGGATCAGAGGACATGGATGTAATTGGTCTGGAATTGAGTATTGCTTCTATTTCAATCATGACCGTTTCCAGCTCTTCATACGTAAGTGAAGCTGAAGCTAAGCTGCGTTGGAGTAGGTATTTGGCTGACTTAACGGCTGCCTCCCATAGACCTCCAAAATGGGGAGCTCGCGCAGGTATGAAATGGAAGTCAATTCCGCTTGCGCTGCATCGATCTCTTCTCTCGCCTTGTCTGCGAAGATGCTATCCAGTAGTTCTGTAGTTGGTTTCTGGCGCCAACAAAATTCGTAGCATTATCGCAATATAACTTCTGGCAGTGTCCCCTTCTGCCAATGAAACATTTCAGAGCACCAATAAATGCGTTCGTTGTTGGATCACTCACTACTTCCAAATGCTTTGGTGGCAAAGCAGCAAAACACTGCTACATAACTTTTTTGAGGTTTCTTCCCTCTGAGATGAAAATGCGTCCATATTGGCCGACAGAAATCCACACCTGAGTTAGTAAAGGGTCGTGCCGGTTGTATTCGGGTAGCTGGAAGATTCCCCATTAACTGTGTTCGCATTTTCGGATTGCTTCTGAAACATCGGACACAGTTTTGCACTATGGAGCGTGCGATGGTTTTCCCTTTTATTGGCCAGAACTGTTGCCTGGTTATTGCCAGGAAGGAATTTTGGTGATTTATATGATATACGAAATGTGGAATGCTGTTTTATATGGTTTTGGCCATATTGATTCTTCACCGTGTAGGAAGGGAGGTCCATAAAACCAGAGATTGCAGCCTTCTAATCTTTCTGGAGCAATACCACGGGATAGGATATCGACAGGATTTTCCTTTGAATTTACATGCCTCCATTGTTGGGGTGATGACAGTTCGTGTATAGAAGCAATTCGATTGGCGACGAATGTTTGAAATGACGACGATCTAGAGTTTATCTAAGCGAGAACTATCTCCGAATCTGTCCAGTAGAACGTGACGGCATCTTTTGAGATCTTGCATTGCGCGCTTGGTAAGCACAGCAGTAAGCTTCGCGGCACATAATTCAAGTCTAGGTAGTGTCAATTGCTTAGTTGGAGCTACTCTCGACTTAGCGCAGAGTAACCTCACTACGATACGGTTATGACTATTGACAGAACGGATATAAACGGCTCCTCCGTATGCCCTTTCAGAAGCATCTGCAAATGCATGTATTTGTGTGGATCTTGGGCATTCTTGGCTGAACACGTGTCTTGGGATTTTTATGTCATTCAATAATTGCAGCCCTTCACGAAATCTGATCCGACTTGTATGAAGCTCTGATGGGACTGCGGCATCCCAGTCAAGTTTAAGATTCCATAATTTTTGAAGGAACATTTTGGCGGTAACGACAACTGGCCCCATGATTCCGAGCGGGTCGAGCAAGTGAGCTATGTCCGATGGTATGAGTCTTTTGGTCACTCGATCTGTTTTAGTTCAATTGGTTTTAATGGTATCCATGTTAAGCCCAGGGTTTTGATATGCTCTTCAACTTCATCATTGAAGTCCAATTGAATAGCAGTATCTCTCGTGAAATGTTTTGAAGTAAGCGTGGATGGTTAGCACACCGCTTTCGAAGTTTGAATCCGCCTTTCTGGAGTAAAGCAATCAGTTGTCCTTGAGTGTCAATGGCTGTGGCTAGGCAATTGGACCCTGTCATGAGATCATCTACGTAGAAATCGGGCTGAATTACCTCCGAAGCTGTAGGATAATCCTTGCCATCTTCCTGTGCCAACCTTTTTAGGCATTTTGTGGCTAGGAATGGAGCTGTTGTTGTTCCATAGGTCACTGTGTTCAACTGATAGAATTTCAGTGGGGCATTCGAATCACTTTTCCATATGATTAACTGAAATCGACGATCTTCTTCATTGAGTAGGACCTGGCGGTACATCTTCTCGATGGCAGCTGTGAAGACGAATTTGGGCAATCTAAATCGCAGCAAGATTGAAAAGAGTTCGTCCTGTATAGTCGGTCCTGTTGCTAAGACATCATTCAGCGATACGTTCGTGGAAGTTTTGGCAGATGCATCAAAGACAACTCTTAGTTTGGTCGTTAAGCTGTCGGATTTGATAACGCTATGATGAGGAAGAAAGTAGTATGGATGTTGAATAGTTCTTTCGTCAATTTCTTGCATGTGGCCGAGCTTGATATATTCATTCATGAATTCCACGTATTGTGATTTAACATCATTGTGTCTGGCAAGTCTTCGTTCTAGCGACAGGAATCTTCGTAGAGCGATATCCTTGGACTCCCCTAGCTTGTCAGTGGCTTGATTAAATGGTAGGCGCACTATGAATCGTCCCGTAGGGTCTTTTTTCACAGTTTGGTTGAAATGATTCCCACATCGTGCTTGCTCTGGTGAGAGTGTTTGAGACGTAGTCTCCAAAACCTTTCTATGTCAACCGTTTCATCTTCATTGCAAACCCCACAGGTGGCCTTGTCTAAGTGTCTTCCGCCGACCCTTCCGGCTACTATCCAGCCAAATACAGTATTCTGGAGGGTTGGTAAGTTTTCGCCCAACTTTATTTGGCCTATACATAGCAGGTCATGGTAGAATTCTGCTTCTGGATTGTTGAAGTTGGGATCGGCTAATTTTATATTTTTTGGTATCGCCCAGGAATCTGTACTTATTTCTTGAGTAGGTTGAGGTGCTATGATTTGTGGCAGAACGAAGGCCTCTACCCTAGTAGCAAACCCATTCAATTTTGACTGTAAGAGCATATTTACTCTTCGTTGAGTATGCTGTTTTGTTTGTCCAATGCCTTGATCCGGAGTCCAGTACTGCTCTGCATTCGACGCTCATTCCTTTACTGTCAACTAAATTCACGAGAATTGTACTCAATAGAATGTAATTTTGTTGTCCTGTGGCTGTTTGTGCGGTTAATGTTGTTGGTCTGTCGTTAACTTCACATTTCGTTGGTGATTGCGGAAATACTTTTGGAAGTGACTGAGATGAGGCTGAATATGTCTCGATATGTAACAGAGTGTTGTGTTTTCTAGTACACTTTGTACAGCTTCTCAATGTGTGTTCGATAGCGTATGCGTTCAAGAAATTAAAGGGTAAAAATTCAAAAGATTTAGAATAAAAAATATTGTGTCCACGATTAGGATCGAACCCGCGACTCTTTTGTTTCCCGTCAATCACCACATCCACTGAGCCATAGATTATCCAACACAAGGTGTAAAAAATATTCTTAAATAAAACAACTTCCTTTATCCATTTAAAACCAAAAGAATCTTTTATTTGATATTATACACAATGAAAAAACTTCTAATCTAATTACACGTTCGTTGTAATCAATTTGGGAGAAATATAACTCAATCATAACACCACTTCACGACCGACTTTTCCTTTCAAATACAATAGATTGATAAGAAAACTAAAATTATGGTCCGTCCTTTTGGTTTCTTTTAAGTTCGATTTCTAATTTTTTAGGGTATGCTATCACTTTGATTTCGATATTTTTAAGATTCCGAAGTTGCGCGCGCTGCAAGTCTTTCTTTTTGACTGGCCTCCCCTTTTTTTAGAGAGTTTCTAAAAAATTCTTAATGATTCTAGAATCTGTACCGTTTTTACGGTACGAAATATTTTAATTTAAAGAAATTTCCCCTTTTTAGATTATGCGAGATTCAAATTTTTTATCTCATTTTCCAAAATATGTCTGTTTCTCTCTACGAAAAAAGTTTATGGTACATAGAATTCGTCAAAAATGAACGAATTCAACGAAGAATATGGTTACAAGAAAATGGTAAAGGAAATGTCAAGTCGTGCTGCGGTGATTTGTGTTACAAAAAACTTTGGTAAGTATGGTGTATTAAAACCAATATGAAATTACACGAGAATAGTGCGTGGTTTCCCTTGCATGATATGCAATTTGCTATAGTTGTAGCAGCAGAGGTGAAAGGTTTTTTTGTGCCTTGTTTAATGTTGTAGTTTCCTGGAATTTTTGCCCTGCTTCCAAGTGCTTCCAGAGATTGGAATCGATTCTCCAGAAATGATAAGAGGCTCTTCGTAGATTGAAGATTTCGTGGATGACTTAGAGATTGTTCGTATAAACGATGTGTAGTTTGATCCAATTTCTTGATTAGCAGATGCATTAGTATTGGATCCCAATCAGCGGTGGAAACCTTAAGATTCTTAAAAGCCAGTTAACATTCCTGTGTTGTATCATGGAGCGTTTTAATTGCTATAGAACTTTCGTTCACAATAACTGGTTGCGATAATAATTTGTTGAGTAGAGCTGTGACTAACAATCTGGAGTTCTCATAGCGATCCTTTAACATGTCCCAAGCAGCGGTGTAATTTTCATCTGACAAAGTTAAATGGCCTATTAACCTTTCAGCTTCCCCAGACAAGGTTGTTTTAAGATACCACATTTTTTGGCAATCGGCCATTGATTGTTTGTGAACCATTTGGTTAAACAGATCATAAAACTGACGCCATTTTAAATAGTCGCCATCAAATTTTGGAAGGACTATTTTTGGTAGTTTCATCATGGTGTTATTGTTGATTGTTGTACTAGAAGTTGTTAATTTATCCCGTTTGTCGGATAGATAAACTAGTTGATCTTGTACCTCTTCTTCTAATTGCACGTACTATCAACATTGTAACCCATTTGAATTGGATCTTCGGCCAATTCCCAGATATTCTGGTTTATATTTTCGATCTGCAACCAATGTTGATTTAACCTACTTATTTTCAGGTTATAATAATTTTTATTCTGTTGATCCTCATCCATTTTCATTCCTGCAATGAGCCGACGAAGTGCCTTGATGACTTCGCCTTGTCGTCTTATTGCTCGAATTATTTGCTGTTGTGGGTTTGATTGAATCTCTGTAGCTCTACGACGCTCTTTATGAGCATTAGTGTCATCAGACTTTTGCGATTTTGGATCTGTGGCATCTTGGTTATGGGCGTTGTCACTTGTACCAGCTATGACCTCTTTAGTGGTGGCTTTGTTGAATAATTTAATTTGGCTGGTGAAATGGTTTTTATACTTGTTGAAGATGGTAAAGATGGCGTTATAGTAATCATTCGTAAAGTAGGCATGATCTCTGGGTACATTCTGTAATGCTCGTATCTTGGTGTCTGTAGCATCAAACAAGGACCAACGTTCTTCGAGACGCCTCAGTCGTTCCTCATAATATGTTAAGGTTTTCCTGTCGACCGAGTCTTTCTTATAATTCGAGATTATTGCTTCAATCTCATCTCCGTTCAGATCTTGTTCCTTGAACAGTGCTTCCATAATTTTGTTAAGTTATGGAGGTTTTCGTGTTAATGAGATTTTCACTCAATCTCACTTGCAATCTCACTTTGTGATGGGAAGTCAAATAAAATCTTCCTTCAAATGCGATGATAAGTTTTCCTTCTGGCGGAAATAAGCGCCTCAGTTTCAACCAAAATGAATGTATGTATGTGGGAATCCGCATTTTGCTAATCATTTAGAGTAAATCTCTCTAAATCTTATTAACCACCCTGTTCTTATGAAAGCTACGCGCACACCAACACACTCAAAAAACACATGCAACAACGGTTGCCTATGAGGTGAGACGAGCTTGACGACATCAGCAACGGGCACTGGTTGTAGAGACTTCATCCGAGACGTATCGTGAGCGTGCAGCTTACCGACAAAATTGTTAAACTCTTTACTTATACTAAACTAAATACCTTTAATTGTCTAATTATACTAAACTAGCTACATTGAATTATAATTAAAAAGCTATGTTCATTTGAGTTCGCCGGGTCATTTTTATTTAACCGTGTGTCCGCCTCATTACCTGATCCGACAAATGGGGGCTCAACCGGGATCGGCAAATAAAACGAAATAAAAAACAAAGTGACCTGTGAACTAAAAAGTGACTTTTGATCTAATAAAGACGAGTGACAAAAATCTAAAAGTTTTACTTTAAGTAAAAAAGAGCGAATTTGCAAAATTCAAGACGGCCAGATAAAAGAAAGAAGCCAAAAGAAGGTGTGAAAGAGACGGGAGCAAGACGGTAGGCGGTCGGCAAAGGAAACAGTCATTAGAGTGTAGAATAGCGTGAAAATCCTTCATGTGGCATTTGCCGCATTTTCAGTCAATTCCGTTATTACGGTGCACGAGCACAATACAACCAGTCAGAAATCCAACCTAATTACAATTAATATTCGTCTGTGTATTCAAGTACTAAAGTCTTTTATTTGTAGATGTTAGCTGATTTTTTTCTGAGGTTCATGCACGGCACATTCCCGTAGGAGATATAGTCATACCATATTCATCATCATCATACGCACACAACAATAAACAACCAGTGCCCGCATTAACAGAGACAGCACAGCACAGTGTTTAAGCAGTAAGGCAACAGTAAGCGAGTATATGCAGTCAATATTAAAGCTTTTCGCACTTGCGGAGTGACAGCACAGCACAGTGTTTAAGCAGTAAGGCAACAGTAAGCGAGCATATGCCGGCAAAATTAAAGCTTTTTGCACTTGCGGAGTGACACCACAGCACAGTGATTGAGTAGCAAGACGACAGTAGCAAGCACACGTATTACATCATTCAAGCTTTGTGGAATTATCCCATACGCAGACAATAGCGGCAGAGTTCCAGCGCTTGGTAAAGTCGTAACACAGTACGCCATCAGTATCAGGTGCGTAAGTTTTATATGCATACGATTTATTAAAAGAAATAGTGCGCATCTGTATTCGCATTTTTATATATAAATTTCTGTCAGTGAAAAGTAAAATGTCATAAGAGAAAAGCTGTCTGAGTAAAATCTTGACACTACGTCACAGGGTGCATCTGATTTTGAAGGCAGAACGAAAATTTTATATATTCTATTGATAAATGCTTATAATTAAAGAAAAAATTTAATTGATTCTAAAGGGAGTAAATTTGTTATTGCAAAATAGAGTATAATAATAACGAATACTTAAATGAAAAAAAAAGTTGGTATCTAGGCGAAATTTTATGATTAAAATAAAATTTGGGGGTTTGCTTAGGAATAATAGACGCAATTCGACAAATAACCATATAAGAAAGCGGTAATGGGGAAAGGTAAAAATATTAGGAGGCAACGTCATGAAGAGAACGATATAGAAGAAGATAGGGTACGTTGGGTGACAGAGGCTGGGTCAAGCAGAGAGTCTAGAGAGATAAGGAAATTTTGCTAGAACGAAATAAACGACTCGAAACTGAACTATCTACATACAAAGAAGTTTTAGCGGGCATTACGAGAGGGTCAATGACATCCACGAAAGTACACAGCTGCGAAAGTGAATCAACTATCCATCCTTCTCCGATAGTCGATGCGACATCAGTGCAGGCAAATGTCACATCATCTAGTATATTCAAATTTGAAGATATTGAGAGCTCTGTTTCAAAATTTAGTGGGAAAGAAGGGGAACAAAATATCGTTACGTGGCTAAGTGATTTTGAGCAGACACATTAACATTTACAGATCTGCAGAAAATGGTGTACGCAAAGAGGCTTATTGTGGGTACCGCGCGGCCAGCACTCAATGCAGCCGGCATTATTAAAAATTGGTCTTCATTGAAAGAAATCTTATTAACCGAATTCAAGACATCACATAACAGCGCCGATATTCACACGAAGATGACTAAACGCAAAAAGAAAGCTGATGAAAGCTTTCTGGAGTACCTTTTTACGATGAGGGAGTTAGGTCGGAACGCCTCATTAGAAGACGAGGCTATTATTACGTATATAATTAAAGGCATTCCAGATACGGAATTTAATAAAGCAGTGCTTCATGGGGCGAAGAACTTACAACACTTTAAAGAAAGATTAAAGACGTACTCTCGCAAATGTGAAGAGTCAGTCCGGAATAGTGAATCGAGACGACAAGAGAATAGAAGTAAACAACAATCGGGCAAAACGGACCGAGATTCACGGTGCTACAACTGTGGACGACGCGGTCATCATTCCAAGGAATGTAAAAGTAAGCAATTAGGACCAAAATGCTTTCGGTGTCTTACTTTTGGCCATAAAGCGCCGGACTGTCCAAAGGAAAAATTGGATGGTAATCCAAAAAGAGATAATATAGCATATGTGAAGGAGATAAAGAATTCTAATGATATGAGCAAAGTAATACATTGATGGTGTAGCCGCTACAGCGTACTTCGATAAAGCGACCTAAGCTTCGTTCGCGAGGATCAATATATACAGCTGGGTAGGCCAATGTTAAAGAAGCCAATCCTGTTTCAAGGAGTCGGATCAGGAGAAATGCGAACTTTGCGCTCATTCAAGGCAAAAGTTGAAATCGACGCCTATAATTTTGACGAAGTGTTCCATGTGGTTCCACAACAGATTTTCCCAAAAGAAGTCGTTATAGGGAAGACGTTATTAGGCCGAGTATCTCTGAGAACTACACCAACTAAGATTGAAGTACAACCATGGGAAGATTCACATATATTTTCATGGTTACAAATTGATGTCCCCAAATTAGATCTGACGCATATAAAAGATCACAAAATCGCGAAACGTGTAACTCACCTAATTAACGAATATCGTCCGAAGGACGCTAAGCCACCACCAACCGAGATGAAAATTATACTGCGTGAAGACGCACCAATATGGCAAAATCCGAGACGTTTATCCTCAACTGAAAATAACATCGTACGTGCACAAATAGATGAATGGCTACAGAAGGATATAGTTGAAGAAAGCAATTCTGACTTTGCGAGTCCTATAGTACTAGTCAATAAAAAGGATGGGACCAAACGAATTTGCATAGATTATAGGCAGTTAAATAAAGTAGTCATAAAAGACCGGTATCCCTTGCCATTAATTGACAACAACATTGATCGCTTATCTAAGGCAAAATTATTTTCAACTCTCGACCTAAAGAACGGCTTTTTTCATGTACCAATTGCGAGGGAATATCGGAAATATACTGACTTCGTGACGCCATTTGGACATTTTCAATTTAAACGAGCGCCGTTTGGCCTTTGCACATCACCGGCAGTGTTTCAAAGGTTCGTCAACAAAGTCTTTGATCAACTAATCAAGCAAGGAAAGGTACTTACCTATGTTGATGATTTGGTAATCCCGGCAACATCTGAAGAGGAGGCTATGCAAAATTTGGAAGAAGTTCTGAACGTCGCTGCTCAGTACGGCCTTGAGATTAAATGGGAAAAATGTCAATTACTTCAGCGGAGTATACAGTATTTAGGATACGTAGTAGAAGAAGGTAGCATAAAGCCATCAGAGGATAAGATAATAGCCGTAAGGCGGTTTCCAGAACCTAAAAATCTGAAACAAGTACAGTCATTCCTAGGGCTAACAGGCTATTTCAGGCGATTTATTGCAAGCTACTCAGAGATTGCCAGACCGTTAACGGACTTGCTTAAAAAAGACTGTGCATTTCAATTTGGCTCTAATCAGAAGAGGGCATTTGACGAATTAAAGGCTAAATTATGTGTCCAACCAATTCTAATGATTTACCGAGCTGACGCCGATACCGAACTCCACACAGACGCCAGCAACCTAGGATATGGCGCAATTTTACTGCAGAGAAACCCCGAAGATCGCCAATGGCATCCCGTGTATTTCTATAGCAAGAAGACAACAAAAGCTGAACAGAACTACACCAGCTATGAGTTAGAAGTACTGGCGATAGTAGCAGCGCTCAAAAAGTTCCGTGTTTACTTGATCGGGATTCCATTTAAAATCGTGACTGACTGTAGTGCTTTTAAGGGAACGTTAACAAAGAAAGATTTATCACCAAGAATTGCAAGATGGGTGTTATTATTAGAGGAATTCACCTACCAATTAGAACACAGACCTGCAAATAACATGAGACATGTAGATGCCCTTAGCCGATCACCCGCGGTGATGTTAATCAACGAATCTGTACTGACTAGAATACAAATCGCTCAGGGGACAGATGAAACAGTCAGGGCAATTATGGAAACATTAAAACATACCAGCTTCGACGATTACTTCTTGGAGAGAAATGTACTCTTTAAGAATAAAGACGGAATGAAACTACTCTACGTACCCAAAGCCATGCAAGCCGAAGTAATCAAAAGTATTCATGACCAAGGACATTTTGGAGTTACAAAAACGGAAGAATTGGTGAATCGAGATTACTTCATACCGAAACGTAAAGAGAAAATTAAAAGATGTATCAGGAATTGTGTTAAGTGCATATTAGCGACTAAAGAAGGTAGAAAAGAAGGATTCCTTCACTCAATTCCAAAAGAAGCACTACCGTTGCAAACGTACCATATTGACCACCTAGGCCCGCTGACTGCAACACCAAAAGGGTACAAATACATTTTTGCGGTCGTTGACGCTTTCACCAAATTTGTTTGGTTATATCCTACGCAGACTCTATCTACATCAGAGGTCTTGAAAAAACTAAGGCAGCAACAAACGAATTTTGGAAACCCTGAGAGAATAATTACCGATAAAGGGCCTGCTTTTACATCAGCCAACTTCCAAGATTATTGTAAAACCGAAAATATTGAATGTGTCCAAATTACTACAGGCGTTCCCCGAGGTAATGGACAAATAGAGCGTATTCACAAAATAGTCATTGCGGTACTAACAAAATTAGCTCTGGACAAACCAGCTGAATGGTATAAGATGGTAGATAAGGTCCAAAATTTATAAATAGTACTATATCCCGGAGCACACTAGCAACGCCATTCGAACTTCTTTTTGGCACGAAGATGAGAAATCCTGAAGACTCAAGATTAAAGGAAGTTATAACCGAAGAATTGATGCAGACCTTTAATCACGAACGAGATGCGTTAAGAGAAGATGCCGCTAAGCAGATCGAAGCTATCCAAGAGGAAAATCGCAAGAATTATAATAAAAAGAGACGTGAGGCCACCAAATACAACATTGATGACATTGTGGCTATAAGACGAACGCAGTTTGGTACAGGATTAAAGATAAGTCCAAAGTTTTTAGGCCCATATAAAGTCATCAAGGTAAAAGGGCACGAACGTTACGATGTTCTTAAAATCGGAACTTGTGAGGGACCCAAAACAACTTCCACGAGCGCTGATAACATGCAACCTTTTGCTTATTTCGAAAGCGATGACGAAGAGGATGATGAAACAGACGTTGAAAACGTCGAAAGAGCACCAGCCCAAGCAATAAATAATGTAGAAATCTGACGGTGCACCCGAAAATAGTCCCGCCAAACCCAACGATGCGACATAAAACTAAAATGAATAAAATAAAATCTTTTCTAAGATTTATTAAGAGTTATTAAGATAAACAAATAATTATTTCAGAAGACGCAGAGTAGTTTGCATATCCATGACAAAACCAAGACGATAATCGCGTAGTGCACTCCGTGACGTTATTAAGACGATGAAACCCAGCCTAGACGCTACTTCAATATTAAGACGTTACTTGAATATTTGGACGTTACTCCAATAATGAGCTTTTACCCCAATATTAAGATGTTGCCGATACTGAAGGTATGGGAAAACTATGACACCAGAAAAATTATTCTCAGACGGTACCCCAATAGTAAGACGTTATCTCACTCTAAGACGCATTATAATGCCTGCAAAACCATAAGACGCTACCTATATCTAGAGGTAAACAAAACAATGAAATATTACTAAGCGCTAATTAAGCTAAAGTAAGAAAGAAAAAAGAAAATTGCGAATACCACTCACTATTGCACAATTTAATAAAGCCAGTATGTTCTGGAATTAAAGAGTAACCACAGAAAGAAGATTAATAGAAGACGCACTAATAGTTACCGAGGCGGTAACCCAGTCAGGACGACCGAATGTGGGAATCCGCATTTTGCTAATCATTTAGAGTAAATCGCTCCAAATGTTATTAACCACCCTGTTCTTATGAAAGCTACGCGCACACCAACACACTCAAAAAACACATGCAACAACGGTTGCCTATGAGATGAGACGAGCTTGACGACATCAGCAACGGGCACTGGTTGTAGAGACTTCATCCGAGACGTATCGTGAGCGTGCATCTTACCGACAAAATTGTTAAACTCTTTACTTATACTAAACTAAATACCTTTAATTGTCTAATTATACTAAACTAGCTACATTGAATTATAATTAAAAAGCTATGTTCATTTGAGTTCGCCGGGTCATTTTTATTTAACCGTGTGTCCGCCTCATTACCTGATCCCACATGTATGTGATTCAAGTGATGCACTTGAATCACGTCGGGGTCACCAATGTTTAAATTAAAGCCCTTTTGCTTTAACTGAGATGTATAGGCCTAGATGCACAATCTAGACCGATGTAGAATTGAATATCGATGCTTGTATCAATACTCAAAGTAATGGGGAATGGTTGAAATGCTGACCGTTCTGACTTGAATTAATAGAAACGCACGATTATAACAAAACTGATCTTATTATTTATTTCATTCAATATATTTATAACAAAATTGAACATGAGTAATCAATATTAACAAATCAATACACAAATTGACCTGTAAGAAACCGGGTTCATCGACTTGAGCGATTAATAATTCACCGCAGTGAGAATGCTGACTCAGCAGTAATTCCCCTGGCGTAAATATTGTAAAAACTGCATGTAAAGCGCAAAAATGGAAATTGGCATTGCTCACGGTGGTGAATTATGATCGCTGGTTCAATAAACTTAAGAATAATAACCCTTTAAAATGCTTACGCTAGACTAAATGAAATTCTTGGTTTATCATGATTAAACTGAATTTGAGTATCTTGAATTAGTAATACTAGTTTAATTTTTAACTTAATAATTAAGATCTGGTAAATATATCGCGCAAACTCATTTCTAAATATCGCTTAAGCAAACTGGCTCTGCCAGTATTTATGGCTCTTTCGTGATGTGGAACTTGAATACTACCGACCTTTTCTTGCTCTTTCTCTTTTACTCCTTATTGGATATATGATAAAATATTAATTATCTTATATCTTTTACTGGGGATGTTTTCGGTACTTTTTATCACCACCAGTGTGTTTCCCGGGAAAAAAAACCACAATTTCATGTGTCATATGTTGACAGTAATTGAAGGAATGTCAGTTCGCGGTATTATTGTATTTCTTTTCGCAGATTTGTTTACGTCGCGATTTCGTGTGACTTCAGGCGTAATTTCAGGTGAGTATTGTTCTAATATGGTTTTGGTGTTGTATTATTGTGGTTTCTATGTTTTTATTGCCACAAATTGCTCAATTTCTTATAAATTGAGAATTGTTGGTTATCTGTCAAAGGGATACATTTTTCAGTTGAATTTGCCAATATTTTGCTACTATTAACAATTTAATGTATCCAATAACACTTTTAGTGAGATTAGAGTAAGTTACAGAGTGGTCAATTGCTTTAACTTACTTGTTCTAAAGGTGATCATTTTCTTCACGGCAGCTATAAACTTTTATTTCAAGATTTCTACCCGAGCTGCTCATGGGAACATAATTACATGTAAATATTATGTTAAAAATTGTGTTGCGAAATATAATTTTGATCAATTGTTTGTTTGTTTTAATTTATGTGTATTTATTATTATCTCATAATCTTATTATGTCATAATTTCGTCGTGCTGTGCAAATAATTTCAATTTATCAAGTCTTAATCTATTTTCGAGTATTTCTTTTTAAGAGATATTGATTTAATACGAGTGCTTTATTATTGTTTATTGAAGTTTACAAGCAATAGTACGTATTTAATTGGATTAGATACATGCGGCGGTCGGCTTACATACTACTATCAGCCGGACTTGGATACGCTGGATATTTCAAATTCATTATACTCCACAATTCTCGGATCCCGGACAAGACAATTAATTGTTCCAGTTATTACTTACAGTGCTGTAGATAATGAAATAAGGTATCCAGTAGTTTATTAGAAAGGTGTATAAGGTTTGGATACATGTGGCTGTCGACTGCTCTTATCAGCCCTACTTGGATACGCTGGATGTTTCAAATTCTTTACTTCACAATTCTTGGATCCCGGACAAGATAATTAATTGCTCCAGTCATTACTGGCACTGCTGTGGATAGTGAAATAAAGGATCCAATAGCTTATTACTGAGGTGTATTGTCATCATATAAATTGTATTTCAACTTTACGTCAACACCGCCACCTCATCATCAATATTGGTACAATAATTCTATACTATGGCGCCTAAATGTATGCTTTGTTCTACATTTATGAACAAAAATAACATCGGTTTTAAATGTATCGAATGCAACAAGCATTTTCATGCTTCATAGATTGTTAATAGCTTATCGAATGGGGCTGTTGCCTATCGTTGTACGAACTGCACCGCTGTTAATCCCAATAAATCCATATCGGACGGTAGCCCTGAGTGTGATGTAAACGATTCCACGGACATTGCTTTTGTCATCCAGGAGATGAGTACAGAAATTAACTCCATAAACTCTAAGCAAAAAGAATTTAGTAATTCTGTGAACTTATTAGTTGATGGCCTTAATGATATAAAAAAATTAGCTGGTAAGGTCAATGTAAATTCCGATAAAATCGTCCAGTTGGAAAAGGAAAATATGTCACTCAAAAATAATGTCAGTCATCTAATGGATCGGGTCTCATATTTAGAGGATAAACATCTGTCATCCATCGCTGAAGTCAGAAACGTACCCTTTCGAGCTGATGAAAAAGTACTGGAATTAATTAGGAAGTTTGATGTATCTCTCAATATGTCTTTAAAGGATTCTGATATCCTGAACGCCTACCGCAAATCACAATCTCAACATCAACATTCCCGGGACTCGCCAGGACCTATCATTATCAAATATTCCTCACAATCTATTAGAGATATGGTAATTATAGCAAGTAAAATTTATAAAAGTATTTTAAACAGTAAAATTTTTGACAATGATAGCATGATTATTATTAATGAATTTCTTAGTAAGGAAAAGAGGCCAATATTTTATGCGGCAAAACAATTTAAAGTGAAATCTAAGTATCAATTTGTATGGATTAAAAATTCGAAGATTTACTTAAAGAAAGATTCGAATTCTAATCCTATCTTTCTAAAAAACTGGGCCTGTCTTGATCGCATCGTTAATGAGGGCATAATTAAATAAAATGTCTCTCAATATTTATTATCAAAATGTCAGAGAGCTTCGCACCAAAACCGAAGAAGTCAGACTAAGTATATTGAATAACGAATATGATATTATATGTTTTACAGAGACCTTTTTGAATGAGGGGGTTAACACTAATGAATTATTTAATAGCAAGTACTCTGTTTACAGAAAGGACAGAAACCTTGTCAACATGGCAGCGAAGGACGGAGGTGGTTGCCTAATTGCGATCAACAATAGTCTTAACTCTTATCGTATTGAATCATTTGAAACGGATTATGAGGATCTGTGGGTAACGGTTTGCTCGCAACATAGAACGCTATAGATTTGTTTAACGTACATTCAACCTCAGTCCTCGATCGACTTGTATAATTCGATATTTTCAAATATCAGCCATAGAATCTTATCCTGCTCTAAAAGCTCTCAGTTTGTAATTTTGGGTGAATTTAATTTGCCATATTTACAGTGGGAACGTTGTGTTGATGGAAAGAGTATGATGCTCAATAACGCTTTTAGTAGTATAGCTCTTTCTTTACTCAATACTATGTCGATGTGTAATCTCAGGCAATATAATAACCAGTTTAATCACAATAATAGACTACTCGACTTGATACTAACCGACATCACCCATTACAATATTGAAATATCCCCATCATTATCCCCCTTATCTAAGATTGACTCTCATCATCCTACTATTGACATATCTCTCTCCATATCAGTTGAGAAAATTTTACATAATAATATTAATAAACAGTTTGATTTCAAGCGTGGTGATTATAATAGTTTAAATAATTATTTAGAGGAAGTAAATTTCTCTATGTTATTCAACTTAGACATCGATCAGTCTTTCAATGATTTTTACCGAATTTTAAATAATGGCATCCATAATTTTGTACCAGAGGTTAAACAGTGAAATAAACGTTACCCGCACTGGTTCTCCAAACAGCTAGTACTTACTCTCAATAGTAAGGAGAAATTTCGTCGTCTTTGTAAAAAAGTGCGTAACCCTGAAACTTACAGCACGTTCTCCTACCTTAGAAGAATTTCCAAGAAAATGTTGCATGATTGCCACAGTAAACTAATTAATACCACTGAAAGTTCACTAAGTGATAACCCCAAAAGCATTCTGGGCTTTCTGCAAAAATTTAAATAAATCCAACACTTATCCGAATGAAATGGTCTATAATGATGAGGTGTCACGGTTTCCCAGTCAATCATGTGAAATGTTTTCTCGTCATTTTAAATCAGTCTATAATGCTGGTGATCTTTCAGCTGGACTAAATATCGTAAACGAGGTGAATGAAATTCACAATAATATTAAACTGAACTCAATATCTTGTGAGGAAATTATCAAGGTCTTAAATCAACTAAACATAAATAAGAATCCTGGTTTTGATGGAATTCCAAACTTGTTCTATAAAAAATGCTCCCGCACATTAGCTCAGCCATTATGTGATCTGTTCAATATGTCTATTGCCCAAAAAACTTTTCCTTCCATTTTGAAGCGATGCTTTGTTACACCTATTTTCAAGTCAGGAGACCCAAGGAAAATTATTAATTATCGTCCTGTTTCCATTTCCAATAGCCTGGCATTAATATTTGAGAAAGTTAGTTTTAATCAACTACTCCCTCTAACGAAAGCACTTATCTCGGAGAGTCAGCACGGTTTTTCCCAGGTCGTTCCACTGTTACAAACTTGGCTTTCTTTACGGATTTCGTAGCCTTCTCTCTTGACCAAGGTAAGCAAATTGACTGTGTTTACACAGATTTTTCTAAAGCCTTCGACAAAATAAGTCACAGAATAGCTTTTGTCAAGATGGCACGTTTGGAGTTTCACGCGAATACTATATCTTGGTTTTCCTCTTATCTTTTCGGTAGGGATTGTTTAGTTGCCTTCAGCGGTTATAACTCTAACCCGTACGAACAGATTTCAGGTGTTCCGCAGGGAACGGTACTTGGTCCATACATCTTCCTGTTATATATTAATGACCCTGCCAGAGTTTATCAAGTCAAATTGCTTATTGTATGCTGATGATGCCAAGATATTCCGGATTATAGATTCCGTCGATGATTGTCTCCTCCTACAACACGACTTATACACCCTTCATAGCTGGTGCGCTGATAATAATTTTGAAATTAACATTTCTAAGTGCAATGTTCTCACGTTTTCTCGTAAAAGCTCTCCTATTTTACTCGCATATAATCTTAATAATACACCTTTAGGCAGTGTGGATGTTGTTAAGGACTTGGGCGTGCTGTTTGACTCGAAATTGCTCTTTAGAAGCCCTTTAAATCACATTACCTCGAGGGCTTTTCGAATGATGGGTTTTATATTTCGAGCTTGTAAGTCGTTTTCGTCTCCGTCTTCTTTCATTATATTATTTAATTCCTTTGTAAAATGTATTTTGGAATACGCCTCTCAATTTTGGAATCCCTTCTACTTAACATATTCCAATCAGTTGGAAGCAGTTCAGAGGAAATTCACGCGAATTTTGATTTTCAAGTTTGAACATATACATCGAGTATGGCACCAGACTAGCAAGATTTGACCTAATGTCCCTTGAAAGCCGAAGATTGTATTTGGATGCAATGTTTCTCTTTAAACTGGTTAATGGTTATATTGATTGTCCGCTACTATTATCTAAACTAAATTTTAATGTCCCTCTCAGGACCCTAAGGCAGCAAGATTTGTTTTACTTACCTACACACAGAACTAATCTAATAGAAAAGTCACCATTACTTAGACTTCAGAAATCTTATAATAATAGATTTTCTGATATAGACCTATTCAGTAATAGCTCTCTGACATTCAAAAGAAGTATTTTAGCTAAGATCAGGCAGCCCAGTTAATGTAAATCCCTCATATCTTTCTCTTTCTCTTTGTTAAATTGCTTATTGCCCTTTTTTCTAGTATTAGAGTTTTAATTAATGTCATGTAATCTTCTGATGTAATTAAAATTAGACGCAGAGCATGGATTTGAATATTTATCGTTTCCGTTAGTTCTTAATTTTTCCGTTTGAATATTTGCTTGTATGTAATATTTTCTTTTAGTTTTAAGTGTATTGAATTCATATTTCATAAGTAGTTGTAGTTCTATTTAATCCTAACAGTATTGCTTATTTTGAATTTTATTTTATATGCTGTTTATATTATAGCTTTTTAGTAGCACCACGAATTAATAGCTGTGTACACCGGTAGAATATAATTGGATTTATAATCTGTAATCTATCGTAGGAACTGGCAATTTAAATAAATAAATAAAAATCTTGCTTTCTTTCGTACAGACTTCCGCGTGGGATGGTGAGATAGGTGGGTATTTATCATTCACCTTGATGCATACTGATTTTAATGCATGCTTTTTAATTGTAGGTGTGGCTGAACATCCCAAATAAAAATTCCAATGATTATTACCGAAACTGCGGAAAATCCGTTTGGAAAGTCTACCTGGACATACTGTAAGCCAAGCGTCTGAGAATGGTATTCGCTTGCATTGGTTGTTCTGAAAGAACTTTTTAAATTGAAATAATAAAAAAAATGCAAGAAAGTGCAACCAAAAGTATGTCTTTTTAATGCAGATTCTGGTGCATTACTTGAGCCATTTCCATCCCATTACAAGGTTTGCTTCTTTTTCTTTAGCATAGATAACCCTACGGCCGTCCTTCATTTACAATCCTAGCTATTAGAATATAATCTTAATCCTAGAAGTTAGTAGGTTGTTAAAGATAAATTTTTCATCCTCTTTTGTTATTAGAAATTCCTTATTTTATTTTGTTTTTTTAATAAATTTACTGATTATGCAGCTTTTTTGCTCTCGCTTTTTCTTCTCTGCAGGTCCCAAAAAAAATGTCCCCGGAACTCGTGCCATTCCAACCGGAATTTTTAGTCTCCTTCTTGTGGTACACGGTGTTGCACTTGGATATGTATGTGTTAAGGGCCGTCCGACCATCGCGACTCAGCAGCAACGTTGTTTGGCTAGATATTTGCTTATTTATTCACTTATTCATATATGGTTTATTTAGGATTAGACTTCTTTTAGATAGTAACTTAAGACTACTAATGTTCCATTAGGGGATTTTAAATGGTCCAAATATAGCAAGAATTTTTGGGATCAAGACAATTATTTTCTTCGCACCAATAAACGATTGTCACGGCCCCGCCCATGTTACAATAGTAGGAAAAACTCCCTGAAATTCACAATCGAAATAAATACATATTACTTGTGAAGACGATTTAACCCAATTTATAGATTACTACGCTCCCCCAGACGCGGAAGCAGCCACCCCGTATCGCAAAAAGGTGTAGAAAGGGAGCGGTCGTTCCCCCTGGATTACATAATCAAAATTTGGCCCTTCAAAACAACGAAATTTAGATGATACGATTTTAAGTATAAATATTCTGAATCTCTGACACTTAGGTCTGTACAGACGTTTTTTTTTCAAGCAAACAAAAAACTTCATGATATCCTCCTCCTTCATTGAACTTCTACGGTAGGCGATCAGATCTGATCGCTGGGTCGAAAAATTCAATCATTTTTTTGCACTTAAAATGCATTCTGTAAATTTATTGAAAGTATTTTCAATAAATTTCAGTCTGTTAACACGAGAAATCTCCTTCGTATAATTTCTACTTGGTTTATCCATATGCCACCAGGCAAAAAAAGGGGAACAATCACCCAATTTCAAAGCGCAATGAGAAATCTTGCCACCATATAATTAACATTTACTGTTTATAAAAAGTATTTATATGGGCAATTTGTGTGACCTCGACCATTGAACTTCTATGGTAGGCGATCAGAGATAACCATACCGATGAGACCTCTCTGACCGCTGCGTCGAAAAGTTCAATCATTGTTTTGCACTTATAATGCTCTTTGGAAATTTATTGAAAATATTTTCAATAAATTTCAGTCTGTTAAGACGAGAAATCTCCTTCATATGATATCCTCAACATATATGGAAAATAAGTCGAATTGTTTCGAAACTTCCAGGTGGTAGAGACCAGAAATCCAGAAGTGGTGTTACTCGTTTAACAGACTGAAAGGTCTCTTTATATCAAACCTATATATTTTGTAATACAATTTGTGTGGACATCTTTTTGTTTCGCTCTTAAGATTCTTACGCTCCTCTAATCTGAGCAATAGTTGCATGTGTGTATGTGCCACCGTAGTTCGAATCTTCAGGTAGGTTCATTCGAATTCATCGGACCATCGCAAATTGAACATATGCAATTATTTCTCAGATGAGACTTTTTGTATGGGGACGTGTAGTTATTTGGTTAAGATAATTTTTAATGCTAGATGAAATCATAGGATATACTAAGTTTGTCATTCCGTTTCTAACGCACATCATCCGAGATCTTGCTACAATGGATGTGATAATTTTCATTGCAAGAGACGCATGTTAATCAATGAGAAGAACGAGAAATTTCGTTACTGCAGGTATCGCATATCCGAACCATTTTCGGAGTCACAGGTTGCTATTAATAATTGACGGTATGTACTCGTTCACAATTATTTGTCACTGTAACATTCAATTAGCATATCCTGAGGCGATTGCAAAATCAGTGTGGTTTTTGCATTAAATAAAAGTGTATTGTTTTGTAGAGATCAGCATAAAAATAATAAACAAAAGATGACAGAACCACAGGTGATCACCAGGGAAGGAAAATGAACAAAATCAAAATCTGATCTAAGTCCGTATCTCCTTTTAAGAATTATAGAAACTCAGATGCCAAGAAAATAACGCTGAACCTTCTTCCATGCGCAAAAAAGCAGCAGTGATCAGAGTAGATCTCAGTATGCATGCTACACAAAATTCCGAAAAATAATGCTACCACAAGCTGTATAATCAATTGAAATAATAGAATAAGTTACTAATAAAGTTTTGACGAATTTTGTAGCAATTTAAAGTTCAAAAGAAATTATTCCTTGTAATAAAAAAACCGCGAAATAAAATCAAAACTATTCTGACAGAGTCTTCTCTCCTCATTTATAGATGGTACTCTTGATTTATTTTTAGTAGGAAACGAGTATCCTTTAACACTAACACTACTGTCATTTATTGGTTGGACTTTTAAGTACCTGCTATTGCCTTGACATGACTATTTTTTTTTAACTTTTCTTTCAATATAGCTGTAATCTTTTGTTGAAACGTGAACATAATTTACTTTTGAATCTTTTGTCAACCTCCAATAATGCACACATTCTGAAGAAAAGATTGAGCTTCCTTACATCACGTCGAGACATCGTTGATTTTATATTGGAGCAAGTCGGAGCATCGTCGTTTTTTTTATTATTATTATTAAGCCAAGGGAGATAAGGAAAGGATTGGGGGACATGAGGAAAATGGTGGAGGTGCAGATGTATGTCACTCTTGAATCTTCGCAGAATGTAGGCCCGAGGAAAAACAGAAGATGGTAGACTGTTCCACATTCGCATAGTTCGTGATAAGAAAGCATCACGGAATTTTACTGTTCGGCCGAAAGTATCTTGAAGGATGAGAGAATGTGCGCGGCTTGCAGCTCAAGTATTGCATGCAGGAATTAATCTACAAGGATCAGACTAGATATTTAACATTAACATTGACCATGCGTGTAGCGATAAAAGAGCGACATCCAACATTACGGCGGTGCTCTAGTGAGTCGATATGGCAAGTTATTGCCAAATCGCCAATTGACAATTTTGTATTCGAGCGAGGCGTTGCAGTTTTTTGTTCTACTTGCCCAGTCTTTGTATGTTATTAGTTTGTCTATGGCATGATTCTTTAAGGGGTTAAGGTCAATTGGCAACTTCAAAAAATCGATTTTTTATTTTAAATTTTGGAAGTATTCTCTGTAAATTTCATAAAGATCCGACCGTAATGTATGGAGATATACAATTTCAAGTGAGGTGATCTCGAGGGGTCTTTCGGTCTACCTGAGGTGAATCTTTTGTTGAATACTGAAATATATGTATGTCAATAACACCAACGTTCCTATCTGTCATTGCAAGTTTCTGTTTTCATGCTTGTGTTTTTGTTAATTTAGTGATTTTATCGTTAATTATTTGATGTTCGTGAGTGATATTGTAATTTAGCCATTACTGTGCCATAGTGCTGTTTGTTATTATCTGCTTGTTTTGCACTCGGTTTGGTTTTTAATGCTAATTTGTTACTGCAGCTGCGCTGCCCTTTTTGTTTGCCGGTTGAGGCTCATCGCTCGTGCTCATCTGTATTGTTTATTGTTTTTTTTTCTTTTTTGTGAATTGAGAACTTCTTCTTAATCGCTGGTATTTCTTTTTAATTTATTTTTTATCTATTATATATATATTGATTTTTCATTTGTTATTGTTTTCGATTTTAATTCGGCCCTCTATTTGTGAATATTCTCGCTTTGCGGAGATAATTGTGCATTTTCGTTATTCCCTTCGCGGGCTTAAACCATTCAACGGGCTGGTACATTGTGACTCAAAAAAAATTTTTTTTTTTTTTTGTTTTTTTTTTTTTTTTTTTTTTCTGTACATCTTCAATTTTTTTTATTTCAATCGCCATCACTGAGAATGGCAACTTGTAAAGTCTGCTCTTTAGAGAAATCAGAGGACGTGGTGGCTTGTGACGGTATATGTGGTAAATCTTTCCACGCTTCTTGCTTGAAGCGGAGCTCCAGAGCTCCTACTCCTGGACTTACAACCTGCAGCGAATGCTCAGATATAAAGCCCTGCCACACATTAAGGTTTTTAAAAAGCTTTACCGAACGTCTTGACTCTTTCTCTACCGTTCAGTCTCTCATTGCAGATAAATTTAATAGCTTATCTATGAACTGGACTGGTCTCGAAGTATTTTCCAATGACATTAATGTTTTAAATGGTAAAATTGATAAGCTCTTGAAACTTGTGGATGTATTGTGCATGAATTCAGACACACTCCTTGAAAAGTCTCATAACCTAGCTTTCAAAGTTCAAAATTTGTCTGACTCACTGGTTGATGTTAATGCAGTATTTGCCAAAGACTCACCATCTGCGTCTCAGAATTCCAACAGCACGTTACTTATCCCAGTAATCGACGACGTTCGGCGTAGTTTAAAGCGTGTTGAAGGCGATATCGGATCTTGGGTATCTGCTGTTTCTGAAAACTCGAGACTTATCAGCTCCATGGCGACTGATGTCAAAAAATTATCTCCAGTGGATAAGGAATTGTCTGACTCTCAACCATCACCTCTCCTGCAGCAAGAAGTAGACTCTAACCGTCCGGTACCTAATGCACATAGCAGTAAACCAGCCAAAAAGCAGAGTAACCGCCGAAGACGCCAACATAGCCCCAATGAGGCGATTCTTTCATATCAGGACTCTGTTCAATCCACAGCAAGCGGTGATCTGGCTCTCGTTACATCTGCTTCTGTAGCTGAAGTGAGGGAGCGTTCCACAGTATCGAATGATACTTCATCTGTGTCCCCTCCAGGAAATGGCATTGGTGCCTCTTTGAGAACGGTACCAAAACCTTCGAATGTTTTTGTCACCCGTTTCTCTCCAGAAACGATGTGCGAGGACATATTGAAGTATTTGAAGTCCAAGAATATTGCAACAGATGGTATTTCTTGTCGAAAAATTAGTAAATCCTCTAAACCTGTTGCATCTTTTGTTCTAACTGTGTCCGCGGATGAGCAGGATAAGTTATTGGATCCCACTTTTTGGCCCTCTGGCGCTTTTACTAAATTGTTCGTACCTTCTGGACACCAACATAGAAGTACAGCTAAAATTAGCAGCGATATCTCAAAAAACTCAAATCGCTTTCCCTTTACTATCAAAACGTAAGGGGGATTCGGACAAAAACTGCAGAAATCTTTAAGTCCTCTGTTGCAAATTGTTTTGATATAGTTGCTTTCACTGAAACTTGTCTGCATCATGGTTTTCGCGATGCTGAAATCTTTGACAATTCTTATCAATTTTTAGAAGAGATAGGTATACTGATTCTGAAGCTCGTGGCGGTGGCGTACTCCTCGCCTGTAAAAACCACTTAAATTGCAGCCAAGTTGAGCTCCCCAGTTTCTCCAACACTCTCGACATTGAACTTATAGTTCTTAAGATGTCTCTCTTAAAATATGACTTATACATACTTTGTTGCTATATTCCTCCAGACTCCATAAATATCGTCGACGACAAAGGTCAGAATATTTATGACCTACTCATTTTAACATCTAATTTTATCCATGGTAAGATGGAACCTCTTGACGAATTACTACTTATTGGTGATTTTAACCTACCCAATATACAATGGGTACTTAATGATGATGACGATGACTATCTTCCACTTAATAACTTGACAACAAGGGAATCACTTTTCCTTGACACTATTTCATCTCTTGGTCTCAGCCAAATCAGTAATGTTAAGAATGACATGGGTAGGCAGTTAGACCTGGTATTTTCTACTGACGCGGGTAACTTATTAGTTGAACCTAGCCCAGTTATAATGTCTACTCTTGACAAATACCACCCCCCTCTTCAAATTACACATTGCTATGTAACCGAAAACCTCACATATTGTGGCGAAGCGCAATACTTTTTCAATTTTAGAAAGGCTGACTTTTCAGAACTTTCCAGTAGACTTACCTCTATTGATTTCTACACATTTCTGTCTTGCAATAGTGTTGATGAAGACGTTTCTAAGTTTTACATAATTCTTTTCGATTTATTTTCTTCTTGTATTCCCCGCGAGCGTCAGCGGTTGAATAAAACATCACCGCCATGGTTTAATAAAGAACTTAAACGTCTTAAAAATAGGAAGAATAAACTATGGAAAAGTTATATGAGGGACAGGGACATTATAAGTCACAGCAACTTCCTCACATCCTTTAATAAGTTCAGAGAACTTTCTTCTGCACTTTATGATGAGTATGTTCAAAGGATGCGTACGAAATTATTTAGTGACCCACGCATGTTTTTTAAGTTTATTAATATGAAGAAAAAAACGAACAACTACCCCAATACCATGAGGTACAAGGATTCTGCTAGTGATGATTCGTCTGAAATTTGCGATATGTTTGCTTCAATTTTTGACAATGCCTTTGCCTCATCAAATTTTCAACCTCAAAATGGCAACTTCAGTCATATGAATGATTCCCATAACGTTTCATTCACTATCCCTTCAATTTCAGAAGAGCATATACTGGATCATATTAATGGGCTTCCAAATGACTTTACAACTGGTCCTGATGGGATCCCTCCAGCCTTTTTTAAGTCATGCTGCCTCGCCCTGGTAGCTCCGCTGAGAATTATCTTCCAAAAATCGCTCGATAGTGGTTGTTTCCCGCAGCTATGGAAAAACTCCTTTATCATACTTATCCACAAAAAGGGTAGTAAAAATGAAATTCCTAACTATAGACCTATTGCAAAATTATCTTGCATGCCCAAATTATTCGAATCTATCATTTACTCTCAACTATCATCTTCCTGTAAGAATTTGCTCTCTTCAAACCAGCATGGGTTTTTTTTCGGGCAGGTCTACAACCACTAATTTGTTGGAATTTGTCTCGGATACCATTTGCGGGTTTGCAAAAGGCTATCAGACAGATTGCATTTATACAGACTTTAGTAAGGCGTTCGACAAGTTATCTCACTCCGTGATACTGTTTAAAATGGAAAAATATGGGTTTCCCCCAATATTTCTAAAATGGACGGAGTCTTATTTAGATAACAGAACATACCAAATCTTATTCCGCCATTCCATCTCTAGAGTATTGAAGGCTTCGTCTGGCGTACCACAAGGGAGTCACTTGGGCCCGTTGTTCTTTATTCTGTCTATTGACGACATTGTCTCTGTTGTGAGGTACTGTAAGGTCTTGATTTATGCTGACGATATTAAGCTTTTCGCTCAGATTAAATCTGCTAACGATTGTGAACAGGTACAGGGTGACCTTCAAAAATTTTACAATTGGTGCAAGAGCAATGATTTGGTACTCAATATCAACAAATGTGAGGTTATGACTTTCCACAGGAATCAGAAACCAATCACTTATGATTATGAGTTCTCGGATTCCTCGGTTCGCCGTGTGGACTCTGTCTGTGACTTGGGTGTCAAATGTGACCACAGATTGAATTTTATCTCCCATATAAACTACATGGTTTCAAAGAGTAGTTCTATGCTGGGCTTTATAAAACGTTGGTCCCGAGAGTTTTCAAATCCTACCATAACATTGCGTTTGTACACTTGCTTTGTGAGACCACTTCTTGAGTATGCTAGCCAGGTCTGGTCTCCATTTTACGGTACACACATCGACCGTATCGAGTCTGTTCAGCGGAACTTCCTACGATTTGCTCTCAGGCATCTACCCTAGAATAATTCTTTAATTCTTCCACCCTACGAGGATCGCTTGAAGCTTTTGAATATGCACTCGCTTGAGAAACGTCGCTTGGTTGCCGATGTAACATTTGTGCATCAACTCTTAAACGCGAATATTGATTCCCTATTGTTACGTAATAAAATCTCTTTCCGTGATAGTAGCCACAATTTGAGAAGGCTACCTCTGTTGCATGTTAACTCCTCAAGGTCTAACTTTAGCATGTATGAGCCTATTAATCGCATGTGTATTACTGTCAATAATATGGCTGAGAATTTTGTTGTTGACGTCCCTAAGCATGTTTTAAAAAAACGCCTATTTAATATTTAATTTTGTTTTAATTAACTTTTTTTAAATTGTCTTGTTCTATGTTGCATGTCATTTTATCCGGTGTTCGGTGTATGTTTAGTGTAACATACTAGTACTAACACCGACTAAATGATGAAACGCATGTATTGTTGAGACGTTTATTTATTAAACGTGTCCATGCAGCGAGCTTGTGTTAAGCTGGTTCTGATAGTCTTAAAATTATTGTACTCTAAGAGTGTTTTACAGCTGTGAAAAATATTTGTACGTTGATTTCGGAACAGCAGCTGCTTTGAAAGAGCATTTTAGCGTCGCACATCGAGCTGCGCATACGTTGAACAGAGAAGTTGTTGTTTGCGTTTATATTGAGTTTAACATATTTTTTGTACAAAATTGAAAATCGTAAAATCTCAAGAAAAAGAAGAAGGTACGAAAAAGTATACAAGTGTAGAACAAGAAAAGAAAGCACTCTTTCAATCCAAAAATTGCAGATCACGTTAGTACCGCTGCGCTGTTAGTACTTCAGCAAAAAAAACTGAAGGAACAAGACGAATTACACGTATTACAGGATGGCTTTGTTAGTTACAAAATTTTAAATTTCTTTACAGTTTTTTCTGTAATTTCAAACTTAATAAAGTGTGTAAAGTGCGATGGAAAAAGGCAAATTCAAGTGGCGGTTCAATGCGGTTTCGGATTTAAAATTGCCGTAATGTGTAAAAATTGTGCTCCTCAGTATGTACGTTCTTGATCGCATAGTGGAACTGGTTATGAAATTAATCGGAGATTTATATTAGCGATGCGTGATTTAGGCATTGGCTTGAAAGGCGCAACAAAATTTTGATGAACTTACCGCTATTTCTGAAAAAGTTTACGTATCAAATTATACTAGTGTATATAAAGCGTAAAGAAGAAATTACAAAAAATAGTGCAGCAAACAACGTTGAAAACGGCACTGATTTAACTATAAGTGGCGATGGAACCTGGCACAAACGTGGATTTACATTTTTGTATGGAGTAGTTTCAGTGATTGGTAATTATACGGGAAAAGTCTTAGATGTAATCGTAAAAATTTCATATTGGGAACCTAAAAAAATATTACGGAATATAAAGAATTCTACGAGGAACACGAAAAGAATTGCAAAGCAAATCACGAAGGATCGGCAGGAAAAATGGAAGTAGATTCTATCGCTGAAATATTTCTTCGTTCAGTGCAAAGGCTTGGCGTAATTTAAAATATGTCGGCGATGGCGATTCGAAAACTGCTCATATGGTGCAACTGTTTTTGATTGATAAAAAGGAGTGCATTGGCCATGTTCAGAAGCAAATCGGTTCTCGCCTACGTGCATTAAAAAAAATACTAAAGGACTTACTGCAATACTGATTGAAAAATTGGCAGTTTATTACTGTTTAGACATTCGTCGGAACTGTGACTCACTACGCCGCTCAAGAAGAGAATGAGAGGATAAACATCAGTAATAGACGGGTACAACAAAATACTCGAGAGAATAGAATGGCTCGACGCCAGCAGAAAGTAGCATCTGCAGAGGCTGCAAATAAGGCAGAAGGTTTATTATATGGTCCTGGAATCGATGACACTATGTAAGTACAAGAGAACATTTTTTATCTGCATGTAAAGTCCACTTAAAACTTTAAACGCATTTTTCTCAAAACATTTTTGAGGCGGTGTTCACGATGTCTCAAGAACCGCTTATCCGATTGCTTCCAAATTTTGGTCACTTAATTAGGATACAATAATCTCACGGGTGGACAAAGGATTTTTTTATACGATAATTTTTTTTATAATCAAAACATTGGCGCCTCTTTTTAGCGAAAAAAAAAATGTGCACATCCGCCATTTTGTAAAAAATCAAAATTAGCCTAAAACCCTTCATTCAGAAGCTAGTGTTGATAACTAATGCTTGCATACAAATTTTTGATTACAGATAATCCAGTCTTGAGCAGCAGTAAACACTGTAACAATCGCAAGTAGATAATCGCCTGTAGAGCCTGATAGAAATCATGTTCTTAGGAATGTGAAACAGCATAATTACAGTGTAGAATTAGCAGGTTTGGTACTTGGGAAGGAAGTACAAATAGTGGTGAAGGCGAATTTAGTGAGAGCCATCTGGTAATCTCGAGCGAGATTCGTTATGACATGAGTGAAGCGCGTGGTAAAACAATTTGGGAAAAATTAAGAAAATTCTAGACGGCAAGCGACTAACGGAAGCCAATTGTTGAGTCATTCTTATTAGAGCTACGCCCGCGCGGGAAGTTGTGTGAGAGTTGTGCGAAAAGTATGGAAATTGCAAGGCAATCGCAATCAAGTTAAATACAAATTTAGAACGAAGTGCAGCCAGAGTTAAAAGTCAATTTTAAGGAAAAGTTTTACAAGAACTGAGTGCGATGCGCCAGAAAGTAAAATTTTTAACCTGACTTGGAAGAGCAGGGAATTACAGGAAGGTCCAAAATACGTGCTTCCAAGCAGTCAAAGAAGATAAAGAAAGCGGAAAACAAGTTGCTTTTCGGTGCCAGGAGCACTGGTTCTCTAAATTTAAGGTAAGAAAACATAATAATCAAGGTCAAAGGGGTCGAATTGATGAAATCCTTTTATAATTTAAGCTTACGTCGGCGGCGCCAGTCGACAGCTAGGGCTCGCCTCCAACGACATTTGCTCACATAGTTACATACATGTGCAGAATACATATGATGTACATATACATACCTACACAATTCATATTAATCATTCCAAATTAATTCTAAATCATAAAATATTGCTGCATCATAATTTCATTCACCTTTCATTCAATTGACATAATTTCATAAAACTCAGTGTCAGCAATATAACGATCGCACACCTCAGGTGAGTGAACTTATGATGCATACTTTATTTACATATGTGTCGACATAATTTTCGGTAGCGAGCAATTTTTTGTAATTAACTTTAGTGCTAGAGAAAACAATCATAATGTAAATATATAGATTAATTTTTATAATAAAGTTCAGTTCTTGAGTAAAGACGATATAACACAACGTGAATCTTTTACTTCGAACATTTGGTCCTTCGAGCCATCGGAAAGTGTACTAGATTGGTCCAAGCCATAATTTCGTCTTGTGTGAGGCTGCACAAGGGTCTAGTACAAGCAGCAACGATAGTCTTAATTAAGATACTATCAACAATTCAACAAACCTAGAGAACAGAGGATCTTTAGGTATATATATAAAAAACTTCATCCTCTGGCACAACGTGTCCTGAGGCTCTGTTTACGCCTTTGCATTGAGGAACCAGTGTCCTCAATCACACTTAATTTTTCTTCTACACAGGTTTATAACAAGAGTTCGCAGTAAGCTGATTGAAAATGGATCAATTAATCATCAAGCAAAACGCTGATGCCAAGAAAATTCAGAAGATCTCCAATAACATTACAAAGGACCCAATTACTAGGAAGACTAAGGAGTATTGCGCAGCACGCCTACAAATACTAAATAATGGCACTATACACCGACAAAATTGCAGTTGCGCTCGATGAAGGGAAACAAGTTGACTCTATCCAAACTGATTTCGCTAATGCTTTCGACAAAATTTCACACTCTCATATACTCCAAAAATTATCCAATATAGGTTTTTGTGATAATTTAGTTGCATGGTTCGCATCATATATCCGCGAACGACTGCAAACAGTAGTCCTTAATGGTCACCAGTCCTGCCCTTTCTCTCAAACCTCCGGTGTTCCACAAGGCACCATACTTGGTCCTTATATCTTTCTCCTCTATATCAACGACTTACCACACCTATTAAACACCGATTGTCTCTTATATGCAGATGATGCTAAAATTTTTAACGTCATTCACACAGAAGAAGACTGTAGATTACTTCAAAGAGATATTCTTACCTTAGTCAATTGGAGCAAGCATAACTTCTTGCCGTTGAATATTTCCAAATGTAAAGTCATAACTTTTTCTAGAAAAGCCAATACCATATATTATGACTACACAGTGGGTGATTCATCTCTTAATCGCGTTACCGAAATGAAAGACTTAGGAGTAATTTTCGACCAGAAACTATTATTTCAAACACATATCAACTGGATCACCTCGAAAGCATTTAAATTGTTGGGTTTTCTATTCCGAATCTGCAAATCATTCAAGTCTGCTACCTCATTAATAACTCTTTATAATTCTCTAATAAGAACTCATCTAGAGTACGCATGTACTATATGGAACCCTTTCTATGCTGTATATATACAGCAAATTGAATCAGTACAGAGAAAATTCACCAGACTTGTTTTATATAAAACAGAAGAACACTATCTTAACTACTTCAATCGTCTCGACAAATTTGGTATTCCATCTTTGGAAAAGCGTCGTCTTTTCTTAGATGAAATGTTTTTATTTAAATTAATACACAACCTTATTAATTGCCCTGAGTTACTCCATAATATTAACTACCTTGTTCCATCTAGAGTCACCAGGTGCCCATTAACATTTGAAATTACTACCGCCAGGACCAATTTACGATACAAGTCCCCCTCTTATAGGATACAAAAAAATCATAACGACTTATTCAATGAACTTGACATCTTCGCTCTTAGTCTCTGTGCCTTTAAAAGAATTATTAGAAGTGAAATTCCAGACTCCCCTCTCTGAATAACGGATCAATATTGACCCATTGAATTTTTTTTTCTCCTCTTTTCTTCTCTAATCCTTTATAATTTTAATTATCTTTTTTTTTTTTTTTTATATATAATTTTAATTTAATTTTTCCCCCTTTTTGTAATTTTTTGAATATTTTTTTTGTTTCTTTTTTGAATTGCTATTACACTTAAAAAAAAAAATTTGTTTTTTTGTTTTTTTTTTTGTAACATTTTAATCTTCTTTTTCTTGATGAAATACATTAATGTAAATACTTGGATTTAATAATTTAACCGGTAGCTTTTAATTGTGACTTTAGTCTGTAAGCTATCGCTGTAAAGCTATAAATAAATAAATAAATAATACATGGGAGAGTTTTGAGCAGCGCAACATTGAATTAGAGCTACTAAAAAATCAGATACCTCAGCATAAATACTTTGAGGAAAATTTCTTCTTAAAGATCGAGAAAATATATGAAGACGCAAGGGAAGCCTTTGAAAATGCTATTAAGAATGCAATCGAAAGATCGAAAGACACTGCGAGAATAGAAGATCAAGTGAGGACTATAAGGAAAAAAATGCCTTAATAGAATCTCTACAACGAGTGATCGTTCGAATCAAGCTAGAGTCATCGTCTCAGACTTCTGAAGCATTTCTTGTTCAAAAAAGCAAGCTTTTAAATGGATACTGGGAGCACTTGTAGGTACTTTGATAATGATGTATTCGCCAAAAAAGAAGATAAATACCAGACAGTGCTCATCAAAATACAAGCGCAGCTCAACAAAATATCTGCAGAACAGGTACGAATGCTGCCACAGCCGCAGAACGAGATATTAGTATCTGAAAGTCGAAGTGAAATAGATGAAAAGAAGAATCATATCAAGCTACCAAGTATTGACATTCCTGTATTTGCCGGAGACTATCTAAAATGGCAATCATTTAGAGATTTGTTCTCCGAGCTAATACATAAGAACGATAAAATGGCAAATGCGGAAAAGCTATTCTACCTTAAAACAAATTTAAGGGGTGAACCGAATGAGCTGATTCAACATTTATCAATAACAAATGACAATTATAATACAGCTTGGAGCATACTTGATAAGCGATACAATAATAAAAGAGCATTAGTGACAGCACAACTTCGTACTTTATTCAGTCAACCTGAGCTCAGCAAGGAGTTGGCAGAAGGTTTGAAGCAACTACACGATACTGCAACAAAAGTTTTACAAGCCATTTCGAACTTGTTAATCGATACAGAAAACTGGGATGCAGTAGTAATATTTCTATTAACACAAAGGCTTAATAAAGAAACTCACCGATTATACGAGCAATCGCTGAAAAGTCCAAGAGAAGTTCAAACGTTAAAGGATTTCCTTGAATTTATCGAAAATCGCTTTCAGGGATTAGAAGCGATAGAACCATCAAAATTTTACACAGCTTATAAACAACTTGACAAAAGGCAAAAATTAATGAAAATCCACCATAGCTCAATTAATCGACAAAAGGGTCCAGTCTGCAAAGGTGAGCACAAAATATATGGTTGTGAGAAGTTCTCAAGGTTAAATACCCAGCAACGAATAGATGCAGTGCGCAAATCAAACTTATGTGCAAATTGCTTAACAAGGGGACATCTAACAGTTGACTGCAAGAGTTGGCGAGTGTGTAAGATGTGCAACAAAAAACACCACACACTTCTACATTCGACCCACCCAATTCAAAAATCGATAAACATCCAGAAATCAAGACCAGAGGCTAGTGGGGAACGAATTATAGTCAACAGTCAGCCGACGGAGCTCATCACGCATTTTACTAGAAACCAAATTCATCATACAGTACTATTAGCAACTGCATTAATACAAGCCCGTGATAGAGATGGAAATTTCATTCAGATAAGAGCACTCGTAGATCAAGGGGCACAAGGTACATTTAT
The DNA here is from genome assembly GCA_963930735.1 of Dioctria linearis. Taxonomy (NCBI): domain Eukaryota; kingdom Metazoa; phylum Arthropoda; class Insecta; order Diptera; family Asilidae; genus Dioctria; species Dioctria linearis. The sequence goes on from OZ005741.1 coordinate 116,750,605, forward strand.
TACAGAAGACATAGCACAAAGACTAAGAATACCTAGAAGGAAAATTAATGCAACAGTAACTGGAGTTGGAGAGGCTAGTGTAGGAACTATTCAGACATGTGTAGAGCTTACATTAAAGATTTGCATCTACATTTGTACTCACAACCACTGCATTAGTACTCAAAAAACTAACAAAAATTCTGCCTACCGAAAAAATCCACTCGAATTCCTGGAAGCATACCAGAAATTTGATTCTGGCAGACCCAAGGTACGATATGCCAGGTCGAATTGATGCCATATTAGGAGCAGATGTAGTCGGAAAAATACTACTAGACAATGTCTTGAGAGGAGTCCCAGGATCTCCCATAGCACAGCAAACTGAATTGGGTTGGCTACTGTCAGGAGAAATAGCCAGTGTAACAGCAGACAGAACAATTCAATGCTTCATCTCAGAAATAGACATCAGCAGGGAGCTTCGTCGATTCTGGGAGAGCGAAGAGCTACAGTCTGACCAAATAATGACAAGCGAGGACGTAGCATGTGAAAACCATTATAAAACCACTCATAGAAGAGGAGCCAATGGACGATACACAGTACGTATCCCATTTCGGGAAGATCCTGACAAAGCAGACGATTTACACGGATCTGGGCAGTTAGCTCTAGCAAGACTCTTTCAAATGGAACGAAAATTTAAAAACAATATCGCATTCGCTACCATGTACAAGGATTTCATGAAAGAGTATATGCGCTTGGGACATATGGTGCTGACTACTGATATAAACCAAAACGCTCATTATCTACCACATCACGTAGTAGAAAAAAAGGACAGCACTACATCGGCACTAAGAGTAGTCTTTGACGCCTCAGCTAAGCATAAAGGTGCACGAAGCATAAATGAACTAAGGATGATTGGTCCTCAATTACAGGACAATTTACTGTCTATACTGTTGAGATGGAGAAAGCACAAAATTGTATTTACGGCGGACATTGAAAAAATGTACCGTCAGATTAAAATTGATGTTAGAGACCAAGACTACCAACGAATACTCTGGCGAGATTCACCAGATGAATCGATTCGCGAATAAAAATTGACAACAGTCACATATGGTACAGCTTCGGCACCATTCCTCGCCATTTGTACACTACAGCAAATAGCCAAAGACGGAAAACGTACATATCCTACAGCTTCAGAAATTATCATAAACGATACATACGTAGACAATGTGGTCTCCAGAGGGAACTCAGTGAATGAAGTCATTAACTCCAGCACGCAATTTATTAAACTTTTGAAGGAAGGAGGTTTTAATCTTCGAAAATGGTCAAGCAACAGTATGGATCTTATCAACAAAATTCAAAGAGACCTAAGAGAGAATGCAAAACAGCTTGACTTCGAAAAGGAAAAGACAATAAAAGCACTAGGCTTACATTGGAATCCATCTACTGACAACTTTAAAGTACAAGTTAATATAGACATTAATTCTAGTCCATCAAGTAAACGTGAATTATTGTCAGAAGCTGCAAGAATATTTGACCCTATTGGACTCCTAGCACCAGTGACGATAAAAATTAAACTATTATTTCAAGAAATATGGTTACATGGATCCAATTGGGATGATGAACTGCCCATTAACATACGGCAAAATTGGGAAAGAATAAAGTCAGAACTTCCAGGCTTGCAACAGATTCCAATTTCCCGATGGATTGGTTACACAGGTAAAGGCTGTAAGTGCGAATTGCATGGATTCTCAGATGCATCCGAAAGAGCATATGCTGCTGCAGTGTATTTTCGAGTAGTGAAAGGCAGACAAATTTAACGAGTCTTATAACTGCGAAGACAAGGGTTGCTCCACTTAAATCCAAGCTATCCCTACCCAGATTAGAGCTTTGCGGAGCAGCACTGCTGGTTGATCTCATCAAAGAAACCCAAAAAGGTCTGAAAATCGAGAACCTGTATTGCTATGCCTGGACAGACTCCACTATAGTACTTGCATGGTTACAAGAAGACCCACATAAATGGAAAACATTTGTGGGAAATAGAGTAGCTGAAATTCAAGCAATCATCGACAGCAGTAATTGGTTTCATGTGAAATCTCACGAAAATCCTTCTGACGTAACATCGAGGGGAATATATCCCTCTCACTTAAGGAATCTTACTCTCTGGTGGGAAGGTCCTCAATGGCTCAAAGAAGAAACAATCGCCTTCCCCAAGAACATCCCACAAAACATCGAGGAAGAAAAAAAGAAAGCATTAGTCAAGGTCAGTACTGTAACGAACGAAAAGGAACCACCAATAACTCGGTTACTTCTTCGATGCTCTTCCTTGGGAAAATTACAACGCGTACTAGGCTACTGTAATCGTTTTATAAACAATGCAAAGGTGATAAAAATTCTGAAAAACACGGAACCATTATCAGTCGATGAAATCAACAAGGCACTAACATACGCAATAAAATTTGTACAAGACACTCACTTTCGAGAGGAAATAAGCAAATTATCAAAGGGTCAAGATCAAGAGCTACATAAGACAAGCAGACTATATACACTGTCTCCCTTCCTTGAGAACGATCAACTACTCCGAGTGGGTGGCCGTTTAGAAAGATCAAACATGGCTTATGACCAAAAACACCCAATACTAATACCTTACAATAGCGAATTCACGGCACTGATAATTGACAAGGCGCACAATGATTCACATCATGGTGGAAATTCTCTAACATTAGAAATAATAAGGCAAAAATACTGGATACTGAATGGGCTTAAGGCAGTAAAAGGACATATCCACAAATGCATTAAGTGTCATCGATATAAGGCACAAATGTCTCAACAAATAATGGGTATGCTGCCAACAGCTAGAGTCGTGCCCAGTCCTCCATTCACACACACTGGTGTCGATTACGTCGGACCCTTCGAGATGCTACTAGCAAAAGGTAGACGCAATAAAACTCATAAAGTCTATATTGCAATATTTATATGCCTCACTGCAAAAGCGATACATATAGAAGTAGTTACTGACCTTACATCCAAGGCATTCATCGCAGCCTTTAAACGATTTACTAGCAGAAGAGGACCAGTAGCACATCTTTACAGTGACAATGCTACAAACTTTGTTGGCGCAAATAGAATATTAAGTGATCTTCATAAACTAAATTCGTATAAGACTGATGTAAATGCAGCTCTACAGGAAGTCGGAACACAGTGGCATTTCATACCTCCCGCATCCGCCCATTTCGGAGGTCTTTGGGAGGCTGGCGTCAAATCTATTAAATATCACATGCGAAGAGTTATTGGAGAAACGAGACTCACATATGAAGAAATGTGCACGTTAATGGCGCAAATAGAGGCATGTCTCAATTCGCGGCCACTTTTTCCACTCTCAGAAGACCCAGAGTCTTGAAGTACTCACTCCTGCTCACTTCATAAGGGGTTCTCCTATACTGACAGTTCTAGAAAAGGACCTTCTAGAAGCAAATCCAAACCTACTAGATAAATGGGACCGCACAGAATGAATGAAACAGGAGCTCTGGAAAAAATGGTCCATTGAATATTTAGGAAGGTTACAGCACAGATCCTAGTGGGCTCAGCAGCAAGAAGATTTAATAAAAGTAAATCTAGTGTTGATAAAGGACGATCAAATGCCACCGTCAAAATGGGCACTTGGTCGAATAATAGAGACACATCCTGGAACTGATGGTCGAACTAGAGTTGTAACACTACAAACAAAGAGTACTAAAATAAAACGCCCAATAACAAAGCTCTCATTACTCCCAATAATCGATAATAAAATAAGGGAATCAGTACAATTATATAGCAGTGAATGAAATCTACTAATGTACTATGACTTATCAACATACTGGAGGGAATTTAAAGGAATTACAAAACTAGCAATACGATTAGGCGAACTCTGCGAAGTGAAGGAACACACAAAGGTGGGCAGGGAATTATGCAGTGCCACAATGCTACAATTGAAACATCAAATTCTAGAGTGTGAATACATCAACAATGTTCTCTATCAACAAAATGAGAATACACGAACTCAAAACAAACGAGCCCCTCTGGAAATAGTTGGAACTATAGCAAATAAATTGTTTGGCATACTTGACCAAGATTTTGCTGATAAATATGAAAAGCAAATTGAGAGTATCAAGGAAAACGAAAACATGTTCCATGACCTCCTATGAATCAAACATCAATGTCTTGAAGAAAAACCATCAAGCGATTCAGCATCAATTGAACGTTGTCGACACGCAAATCGAAACACTTAGCAAAAGCTTCAATCATTCTCAACAAGAAATAATGGTAACACAAACTTTCACTTCTGCAGCTGTTCTCATTACCTTAAGCATAGTCAACTTTCAACACATCCAAAGAAGCATTCTATCAGTGTTAACGGACACCAGACACGGACGGCTAAGCCCTTTGCTCTTAACTCCAACCCAACTTCACGAGCACCTCAAGATCATACGGGAACACCTACCGGAGAATCTAAAACTACCTGGAAATGGTAGTCAAACTTCATTACTTGCAATTTACAATTCCATGCATGTAATGATGAGAATCACAGAAAAGAAAGTATTGTTTGACACACGTATACCCCTACTGAGGGCAGAATCATATCGGTTATACAAACTAATACCGATACCTATACTTCATCAAAACAAACACGTATACATTCAACCTTCAACGACATATCTGATGATTATTCGACATCGAGATCGCTACAGCCCTATAACCCAAGAGGAACTACGAACGTGTTTACATCAAACAAATACTCCACTAATCTGTAACCTAAAGCAGCTAAAGCAGCCGATATTTACATTAAAGTCAAATCAAAGTCGCTGCGAACTAGAGTTGTTAAGCAATCAACGAATAATATCATCTTTTTGCCAATTGAGAAGTAAGCAACCAGAAAGGGCATCGATCAAACTCAACGCAGCAGGAACCTGGATATATATAATGGATGAAGACACGCATTTCGACATAATTTGTGAAGAAACTATGCACTCCATATCTTTGAATGCCAGTGGGATCATTCAACTTCGCCCAAACTGTATGATCAAGCATCCTACACTATATATCAGCTCTAACAAACTATCGGGAAACATATACTCATCGTTCATTCCTGATGGGCAAGTCATTTCAAACCATCGCAACCTAAGTGCTCGATCACAAGAAGTAGTCCAGCTTCCACAAGTGATTAAAGAAGCAAGTAGTATCAACTTAAGCGAATTAGAAAATTCATAATTTCATAAAACTCAGTGTCAGCAATATAACGATCGCACACCTCAGGTGAGTGAACTTATAATGCATACTTTATTTACATATGTGTCGACATAATTTTCTGTAGCGAGCAACACCTCGAAATAATGATGGTAGAGCAAAATGAATTGGACACCCACGCATAATATTAAAAGTTATTTTGATTTTTGCATGTCCGTCCGTCAGTCTGTCTGTGCGCACGGTAACTCGAGAACGCGTATACTTAGAGAGCTGAAATTTTGTACACGGACATTAAAAAAAAAAGTAAAATTAAGTTCGAAAATGAGACAAATCGGGCAACTCCTTCGTGGGGTTGCCATACATAAATTTCGTTTTCCACGATATATTTGGACACTACCTGAGAACACGTCGACGTAGAAAGCTGAAATTTGGTACACTGTGTTTTCATACTAATAGCAAATAAAATTTCAAAAATGGGCTAAATCGGGCAACCCTTTCTTGGTGTTTCCATATAATAATTTTGGTTTTTTATATATACTTTGAAAACGATCAGTCCTAGACATTTTTATTGTACTAAAAACTTCTTCAGAATAAGAAATCCTATAAAATTGGTTATAATCATTTTTTCTGTCCGATGAGCTGTTCTAGAAATATATGCGAGAAACCAATGTGTTTAGACTTCAGTTACATAGATATAGTAACTAGAATATCAATATAAGATATATATACCTACATACATATAAAAAATATAAATTCATATTTCATTTTTTCCATTCTCACCGAATGGGAATCTCACGCAAATTATGCTGAGTATGCACATGTGCCCGTCGCCACCAGACGAAATACGATATGCACATTTGTGTCGTATTATGAAGGCATGCATGGGAATCCGACTTTGTGTGAAATTCTCATTCTTATTATTTGCAAAAGAAAGGAACTAGCTTAGTAAACATTTTTTGAGTATTATAAATTAAGTTTATGAAAATATAATTTTTAGTCTGGTTTCAATCATCAAATAAGAAGTTTTATTTACAATTCTACGTAGTATCTATTTGGAGTTGGCGTTGCGGTACAAGCACCGTTAGCATAGCATATTGTTAAAATCAAGGTACAAGCACCTTGATTAAGCAGCACGAGATTCGAGGTAGAATTCGTTATATTCTTTGGCGTTGCGGTACAAGCACCGTTAACGCAGCCATTAGATCAAGGTACAAGCACCTTGATCCAGTAGAATAAAAGAATTCTATACACAATGCAAAAAATCAAAATTGCTCAAATGGGTGACCATACGAAATTTCATACGTGCATTCATCTAGGGTATCATAAGAATTGGTCTAAGACCAATTTTAGCTTTTTCACTTGTTATAATAAAGTTCAGTTCTTGAATAAAGACGATATAATACAACGTGAATCTTTTACTTCGAACAATACATATACCGGTACGACGATCCTGAAACCCAACCCTAGGGTCAGCTTAAGAGAAAAAAGAAAACGGAGGGGGGGGGGGGGGAGACCCAGTTCACCTGTAAATTACGTGTTGAAATTGCTGATTTGGAAAAGGTCCGTAGGGGAACTCAATAGATGTATCGCAACTAGTCTAAGTAGAGTAGGCTAACTTAAGTAGCTGTACGCCGTTGACCCCAGGACGAAAGAAAGGAGGAAAACCAAAAAAAAAAATATTTGAATGGTCTGCTATGAATAAAGCAAGCCACTAATGTTGAAAAGGATTAGCCCCCGTGCATATAACTAGTTCTTGGGGTCTCCAGGTTAATAGAATAAGTAGCTGTGTAGGTCTTTGTACGCGTGCATATCACGTAAGGAAGTTACTGAGTAGGGTTAGATAAGTCATAGTGAACTGATCATTCAAGTACCTCTGAAAGTATATATATATATTTGAATCTATAAGGAGTTGAACTAAAGTAGGCATTAGTTATTGGCAGGAATATTTTAGAAATAAGTAATTGAACTAGGTGAGCAGATTATATATAGGTATAGGATTACGATTAAGGTGATTGGATTTGTATGCATACTAGTGAAGTGGTTTACCAGACACGGGTGGCATTGCCATTCCAATGTGTGGGCAGACTTAAGTAGGCTGATAGCCACAGTGTCAGTCATTAATACATTAAACGTCCATTAGGCACATAGATGGTTAAGGAGTAAGGCGATTCGAGGAATAGAAATTTTTTTTTATTAGTTGACGGAACGTTTGAGCTGATGGTTTCATAAGCGAGGTAGTCGTAGGAAGATCAACCAAGTAGGTGAAAGTCAAGAACTGAGTTAGTTGTAAGAACATTAAGTTTATTAATGGAAATATTAGAAAAAAAAGGGGAGGCTGATGGTAACAAAATTATATTTAAGTCAAAAACTGAATTAATTGTAATACATTAAGTTCATTAAAGGTAATATTTGTTGAGGTCAAGGTTTTATTAGGTTAGGACTGGCAAAATGTCGCCGTTACCTCAGTGAGGTCTCGTAATTGGGGACCTGCACGCTTGAAATTAAGGAAGAAGGTAATGTCGGGAAACTATTATTTAAAGGGAATTAAATGGAATAGAGAGTAGTGAGAGTGCGCCCTTCGTTCGGTCCTTGCCGTGGTGTCATCACTGGTGACCCCGTGATGCAGGAAGGGTGGTGGTTAAGTTGCAATATGTTAGGAGGAATGTGATTGGTAGGGATCCGGTTCGAGGGTCCTGTTTCAGAGTTGGTTGATGCATTTCTCATGTGGTAGTAGCGTGTAGTTGGTGAGTAGCCGCGACGTTAGCCGACACACTTGTGAGTCTTCGTTGTTCATTCATTCGTGTACCGCGTGTACCTGATTTCCTCCCACACCCCATCGACGATCTTAGCCGGCATTCCGAAAGGAGGTCCCGGAGAGCGGGTACACGTCAAAGCTCGGAATAATCGGTCATAGAAATTGCGAGCTGTCCAATGAAGTGGTCCAATGGTATGATACGGTTAGAAGGCGGCGGGAAGTAGACCGTTGCCAATTGGTCAGCATAGAACAGCAGGAACTCTCGACAGTTGGGGAACTTCCTCCACAGGACCTGGCACCCAGTATGCCTTAACTAGCGGATGTTGATTTTTTGTACACCTGTCGTATCGACCTCCGATTTATGAACCTAGGGCACTTCGAGCGAACCCTGGTATTACATAAATGGCGCCCAACGTTGGGCCCGTTTCCGTTAGATTAATTGGTGGCAGCATGCTGTCATCATAATAATAAACATATTATTAAAATTGGCTAGGCGAAATTGATTTCAAGCTCTGCTCTGGGACTCGTATCCTAATTTTACTATCATCCGCAAGCCAAAAATGTGGTTAATTCAACTTTTCCTAGTGACGATAACCAGACCTCACTTGTGTACTTACAGTATTCAGATTTTTTTTTCTTTTATTATTCTTCTTTCTCTCGGTAACTTCAATAAATTGAATAGTTTAATTCAATGAGTTAATTAAGTGTCGGCTTGAGGCCTAATTACAGAGCAATGTTCGTAGTGCAGTGAAATGAATGAATAGGGTCGTGTATGCAAAATAAAGATGGAACTTACTTGGCTTGTTGAACCAGTGGCTGTTTAGATCTTCGTGGCTGACTAGCGAGCCTAAGTAACAATCCGCGCGAAGTAGTATCCTTAAGTGTAAGATGACATCGCGTAAGAATTAGAGCTGTGTGGTCACAGACAGATTCCGTGGAGGTAAAATTTTGGGAAGTTAGAGCCGACGGAGGTGAACTCTCTCGTCGGATCCTTCTTGAATAATCCACCGTAGAAAATTGGGAATGAAATAAGTGGTCTTATCTCATTCTTTCTGCAGGTTAATACGAAGTGTCAGTACTGGTGCCCCAGGTCGCCACTCACTGGTTGTGCGAGGTAGAAGCTTCCAACATACGCGGTACGAGTAAGTTGAGTTGTAGTGAGTAAGTTAACCCACGTTGCAGGGACGTACGAAGGCGTGCACTTTTAATTTATGAGAGTGAATTTTTAGCACAAACCAATTACTAGGCTATTGAAAGTTGTGAATAACGTTTAGGATAGTGGAAGTATTACAGTTCCACCCCTTGAGACTTGAAATACTATAAAAGCAAGGATATAACCATTAAGTATAGTAAATAATCGTTAACAACTTAAGTTAGTTTAAGTAATAGAGTCCGTAAGTCAGAGTCGTAAACTGGAGACCTCACTATAGTTCCCCAAATTTATCAAAACGCAAGTCCAGAGACCCCCCCCCCCCATATCAGAGATCTATTTATACTGAATTGTAAACCTTGATTTCGTAGTCAAACCCAGAATCACGGTATATCTAAGGTACACAAGGAAGTCAAGTCTCGACTTGCGTTGGCGCTACCATCAAACACGTAACAGCGTGAGGCTGCAGTTAAAAATCTGCCGGAACAGCTGGAGCAATTCGCATTGAAACTTCTGGAGTTCCTATTGCAGGTAGACAGCCTCGTGTATTATTCGAGTATCGAATCTCAAGTTAACTGAAGTTATCTCAAGTCGGAATTCCGATCTCAAAGAGTAAATAAGTTATATATAGCTGAAGTGCTAGCGGCGCTTCCTCATTTCATTCATCTTAGGATTACAATCCACCATGAATACCCATCTGTTAGAGCCCGATGAGCTCGATTATGAACTCAAATGGCGGAAATTACGCGCGTCCAAGACATCGCACCCCATTGATCGGTTGCAAGATCTCTTGGATAAGGAAGAACAACGTCTAAGTAGGAGACCGACCGAGTTTCCTCCCATAAGTAATATATGTAGTAGAAGAATGGAGTACGTGTTAGACGAAGGCATGGTCCTTACAAAAAACTGTCAATATCGCAGTGGCAATTAAGGATAGCATGGAGTTGATCGGTGCGGAATCACGATTAATACGCTTGCGTACCAGACTCAATCTTTTGATTAGCGCGGAAGCATCCCCAATAGTCATTATATAGAGTTATTGCAAGCCGTTGAGGAATTGATAGCAAAAGTAAGGCGAGAATTGGCGTCAAATGCGAGGGAAATTCTGCTGCCGGTTGAAGCATCGGCGGGAGTAACAACCGCGAGAGTACAAGATTATGGCGATGACAGAGAAAGTGCAACAGTCACGCTAAACGACGTGAATGGACGGGGTGATCGTACCTCACATCTAGCTACGAGCAGTGCATCAAATAAATACTGATGTAACGTTGGCCAGTAGCCGTGACATACCCATAAGGTTTGGGGCTCAACTACCTGTGACTAGCACCGGACCTATTTCTAAGAACTCTGCATACATGGCGGAACCACCTAAGTACTTTCTTCCAGTCGTTATATCACAAGTATATCATTCGTGATTCAAAGTAGCTCACCCGGCTGATAAGGATGTAAACATTATCCAGAGCACCATTTCAGTGGCTGGTGCCTGGACAGGTCTCGGTACAAGGGGCTAGTACTCCTCGTCAAACCCAATTTAGACACAAAACCGGTGTCCAACCTCCAAGATCGAGTCTTCGGCTCGACAGCGGGTAAATGAATGACTAAAACCACTGAGACTGCCTTCCTCAACCTTTCCGACATTGGTCGGGTCATGGTCAGAACGAGCAATTTGCAAATGCACCAATGAGTCAAAGACCATTCGATCTTATTGACCGTAATCAATCCTTAATAAATCCAGACGAAGTGATTCGGTCTCAGCGAGTGGAACCTCGCCAATCTTATCCTCCGGAACAACCTCAGCCTCCGCAGAAGGGGCAAAATGGTTCAGCCAGACGAGCAAGTGGGAACCCAGTTACTAATTGGCAGATCCGCTTTGATGGATCCCCTCGAGATCTGTCGGTTGACGACTTCCTATTTAGAGTTGGGACCCTCGCGCGTGCAGATGGCGTTGCCCAAAATAGTTTGATACATGCTATCCACCAGCTTCTTAGTGGTAGAGCGGCCACCTAGTATTGGCAATTCTGCAGGAAATAACCTAGTGCGAATTCGCGTCAACTATGTTACGGCTTATGGAGCGAATTTGAAGATAATTTTAGCGACTACGATGTTAAAAGGCTAATCGAGAATCGCAAACAGAAGCCGAAAGAGAAATTCAGTGACTTCCGATTAGAGGTTGAAGGCGTAGCACTCAGGTTGAGAGAACCAATAAGAGAGGCAGAGCTTATTCAACTTATTATGCGGAATATGCACCCCGGTCTACGCAAGGCGCTCATGTTGCAGGACTTCCGCAGCATTGGCGAATTAGATCAATTATGTCGCAGAATTGAGAACAAAATTGCACTAATGAAAAACACCCCCAGCACATACAAGAATACGTTCCTGATTTGCTGGAATTGCGACGACATAGGACACTCTTATGTAGACTGTCCATCGGATCTTTTGTTATACATGCGGGGCGAAGAACATAATTAGACCCAATTGTATTTGCTGCATGAAGGGAAACAGGCGGGCGGGTCTGGACATCAGGGGACACCCAAGCCCGCGGAACCCCCAAAAATACCCCTCCAAATATTATCTCCCAAGCGAATCATTCGACGAAAACAACCCAAACAATTACAACAATCCGGAATTAAGCCCCTACTTGCCAAAACCCCCAGACATTCGACGACAGGCTAGAGCATGTGTTTATCATCAGGCCGTAGAATAATGAAGAAGCAAGTACTGGCAATGACCATCGCAGCCGAAGAAGACGGAAGACCAATAGCCCGGATAAGGATTCGGAATAAGCAGCTAAATGGCTTAGTCAATAATGGTGCTAGCGTCAGTTGTCTTGGAAAGGGCGCCCTTGAACTGCTAGAACAGATTGATGTTCCCTGGTCTCGATTCCCCGCTTCGGTCGAAACAGCCGATGGAAGCAAGCAAAAGGTTTTTGGTTTTGTGTACTTGCCTGTCGAATTTAATAAGCGAGTCCAAGTAGTAAAATTTTTCCTCATCCCGAATATAGTACGTCAAATTATCCTAGGCGTAGATTTTTGGTCCGCCTTTGATATAATTCCAACGATTATTTCCGAAGTACAGTTAACTCCAAATTCAAACCACCACCAACTAAGTCCAATGCAGAGACAGTGTCTTGACGAAGTGATAACGGCAGTCCCCTCGTTCAGCAGGGAAGGACTGGGTAGGACGTCCATATTAAAATACACCATAGACGTGGGCGATAGTAAGCCGATCCGGCAAAGACACAACCCCCTTTCGCCCCCAATGCAAAAACTTTTGAACGAGGAAATCAATAGGATGCTCCAGTTAGGAGTCATTGAAGAAAGTGAGAGTGAGTGGTCGTATCTACTGGTGATGGTGAAGAAGCCGAATGGAAAGATCAGAGGCTGTATGGATTCACGGAAGGTTAACGAAGTAACACGTAAGGATGCTTATCCCCTACCATAAATTAATGGCTTTCTAGGTCGAGTGAAGCCTCCACTTAAAGGATGCGTTCTGGCAGATAGAGCTTGAACCTGCTTCACGTGATAAGACCGCCTTCGTAGTTCCTAGGAGGGGACTGTTTCAATTCGTTGTCATGCCATTTGGTCTAACAAAATCCCCGAAAACCATGTGTAAACTGATGGACAAGGTAATTCCTTATGATTTACATGAGGACGTCTTTGTCTATCTGGATGATCTTCTAATTTTATCAAAAGACTTCGATAGCCACCTTCAGGTATTGAGGCAGGTTAAAGATTCCTTACGTAGGCCGGCCTGACCAGTAATGTGGAGAAAAGTAAATTCTGTCAAAAGACCATTAAGTATCTCGGCAACATCATTAGCGAGAAGGGAATCCAGACAGACCCTGAGAAAATTTCAGCTGTTCAAGACTTTCCGCGTCCCAAGACTAGTCTAATTAGTCCAATAACGGACTTATTAGAAAAAAAACCCTACTAGTCTCTGGTCCGGAGCTGAAGCCGCCTTTATCAAGGTTAAATCCTACCTTACAGAAGCTCCGGTCCTTGCAAGTCCAGATTTTGAGAAGCCCTTTATGATTCAGTGTGATGCATCCTCAGTAGGAGCGGATAGCGTACTCTGCCAGACAGATAATGAAGGTAATGAACACTCTATAGCATTCATGAGTCAAAAACTAAATTCAGCTCAAAGGAATTATAGCGTGACGGAACTCGAGTGCTTTGCCGCGGTACTGAGCGTGAAAAAATTTCGCCCATACATAGAGGGCTCTCATTTCACCATAATCACCGACCATGCGAGCTTAAAATGAATCAAAAAGATTTATCTGGTCGCTTAGCAAGATGGAGTCCAAAATTGTAAGGGTTCTATCTTGAGATCCTACACCGGAAAGGTTCAGATAATGTGGTAGCAGATGCACTGTCACGGGGAGACATTGGGGAATTAGACAAAGTAGTCGCACCTCTAACGCTAGATTTAACACATCCAGCATTTCAGGAAAGGGAGTATTTTGATAGAGTGAGGGTCGTCCAAGACAACCCAGAACGGTTCCCCGACCTGCGAGTGTCAAATGGGATCCTCTACAGGAAATCCATAACCATCAATGAAGATCCCTTAATTAATTAGAAGTCCATCCTGGAAAATATGGGTTCCTACCAACTTAATCCCCATAGGGCCACGACCCTCCCTCTTGTTATGGTCGTAGCGTATTGCATATAGCAATATGCCACCCGGAGAATACTGCAGCATGTACGCCGGCCTCTGTTTACACTGACAGCTGAACCCACCCCAAATTCGACGAACAAGCTTTGACATGCTGGGTGAGAAGAAGAAGAGTTACGACTACTGACGGATTGTCAAAAGCAAAAGTGAAGTGGATAAGCAAAGTTCGTGGGAAAAAACGTACGTAGCAAACGAACATAGGTATAACATCTAAAATTTTCTTTGGTCATCGTACTTGTAAATTGTGATAATAGTAAAACGTTCAACATTGTTTTAGTACCTGGATGATTTGGCCTAGCAATTTTGGCCAGGAAAAATTAGCGAGAGCGTCGGCAGCCATTTGAAAATCTCCATACGACTTCAAATATTAAGTGTTCAACGATAACACATTATTGTGTCGGCCTTGCGCAACTAGAGCGTTTCTTATAAAGATACCCCGAAGGCTCAAAAAAAGGGTCAGTGAATGTGTGGTTCAAAGAAAGAAAAAGGGAAGGAAAAGAACCCAAGAATTAGACCACGAGTGGCGAAGAGTCGGCCACGCTCGTTTGGCAAAATATCCCATCCAGGCTGAAATCACTAAGCTGAACTCAGTTCCAAGTTCCACGGGCATTACAAGTTAGAGGCGGATGACGTCTCTCGCTTCGTTGACGATTTTTGCGCTGGCCCCGCCAGATTATTATATATATATACGCATAGAAGTCGACGACCGTTCGTCGTGATAAACAGGTAACCTGTAGACCGCCACGTGAATGTGGGATTCCGTGCGCTATAGGAAATTGGTCAATAATAACCTGAGAGAAAATTTTTTCTGAGTTCATAAATAACTTAAAAATAATTATGAAATAGGATTAGCAGTCAGAGGCAGCAATAAGTCTAGTTTTCAACTCGATTATTATAATTTGTTAATTTTCCAAAAGCTGCTTTCAGTAAGGGATTACTGAAACGCTCTATCGCTTAAGGTTATTTACATAGTTTCGGAAGTATTAAAAGACGTTGGAAAACTGGTTATTTTAAACAATTTCTAAAAGGGAAATGTAGACTTCGGCAACCTTTTTGTGTGTGTATCTGAACATCTTCCAGGAGCATTTGGATGAAGATTCGATAATTCCTGTATTCGATCAAAGTATACGAAGAGATCATCTAGTGTAAAACTTTTGATGTTTTTGATATCGGTAAGCTGAAAGAAGATACCAGGTGACCAAATAAGTTGATAATGTATAAAGATTTAGTATTATAGCCAATAAGGAAAAGAAAAAGTCAAGGGTTTCGAAAAGTACAATTCGAGAAGACTTGATAGAGAAATTGATTAAGACTAATTAGAATTAAAATTTGCAAAAAAAAAATATAATTCCGTAGCGTAGTTGGTTGAATAAGAGGAGATTCAAAATGATGCGCCCCGACACGAAGTTGCAGGGACAATAACTGTAGATCCAGTGTAAAAGTTTTTATAATAGCAAGGGGGTATCCTTTGCTGTGCGCACCGGTTTACTAATTGGAAGGACTCTTATTTATTTTAATCATTGTTACACGTTTAATCAGCAGCATAGCGGAGCAACCACGGAGGCGCCTCTGCGGTGGACCCCAGCATGACCATGTAAGTTATAACCTGGTTTTTGTTTACTTATACGAATTTCTATTTCATTTGCATTTCGGATAATACAGATGTACATATGTATTTTGTTTACTTATACGAATTTCTATTTCATTTGCATTTCGGATAATACAGATGTACATATGTATTTTGTTTACTTATACGAATTTCTATTTCATTTGCATTCCGGATAATACACATGTACATATGTATTTTGTTTACTTATACGAATTTCTATTTCATTTGCATTTCGGATAATACAGATGTACATATGTATTTTGTTTACTTATACGAATTTCTATTTCATTTGCATTTCGGATAATACAGATGTACATATGTATTTTGTTTACTTATACGAATTTCTATTTCATTTGCAATTCGGATAATTATGTAATACACAGGTATAACAGTAACTTTGCGGCTTTTCCGTAGTAAAGACTAATCGGGTCGCCGAGTCTACGTCACTCTTTAGTTGAATTCTCGAGCAAGTAACCAACTTAAATTTTTTTAACCAAACGGCACGAAAATAAGACCGATTCACGGAAACATAAGTAGTTACCATAACTGATAGAATAAGAAAAATGCGGGAACCATTTTGAACCTCAATAAGGAAAAGAGTTAGAGGATCCCATACCTATCGAATGAACTCTATTCTTGCATATTCCGTGTATAAGATTTTTTTTCTCTTGCTGAATTTTGTATACACTTTGTATAAGATTTTTCTAATTTGCTGATTCTTGCATATTCCGTGTATAAGATTTTTCTTCTCTTGCTGAATTTTGTATACACTTTGTATAAGATTTTTCTAATTTGCTGAACAAAGATTTAGGTTCTATAACGTAATGATGAGCTGCTGAGTACTTTTATTTTTCCTTCACTATCCCGGAGCCCTATCGAATAAGATGAAGGTTGCCTAGGCTCGCCTAGTTTTTTTTCTCGCTCTTCTACAGGTCAGCCAAGGGACTTTGGAAACAATGCCACCCAAGGTCAATGGGAGGATGGGGCTTGGCAAGGGAGGCATGCCATCTGCGCCTTCAGTGGAACTTAGGTAAGTGACGTAAGGGTCCCTTCAGGACCGAGTGTGTGCTGGCCCGTTTTTTTTGGTATGTAGGCACGACATTTTTTTTTGTTTATGGGTGATGACAAGCGGCAGGTTATCTCGGGAACTCCTCCACACTCTCCGCCACCCTTAGCCGAGGTGCTAGCGTGCCGCCCTGTTCTATCGCTGTCATCGAGTGATCTGTCAGCTCCTACTGACAGATTGGACTTCACGTCCTAGCCAATCACTCTTCTTTTTATAAGACCATAACACTCTTTCAGCACATAGTGGTATCGCGAAAACCATGGAGAAATTGTAACGAGTATTTTATTGGCCGCGAATGTCTCAACCCATCCGAGAGTATATTCTAGAATGTCAAACCTGTAAAGAGTGCAAGCCTCCAAACGAGTGTATGCGTCCACCTATGGGTAAGCCTATCATCCCACTACCACCGTGGCAGTTCATCATCATAGATCTTTGTTATGGAACTATGTTGAGTGATTTGGCTTGGACGTAGTCCCGACTGCCAGCATGAGCTGACAGATCACTCGGCGGACAGCGTTGCCTGCAGTCGGGACTTCACGTCCAAGCCAAATCACTCAACATAGTTCCATAACAAAATGGCGCCCAACGTGGGGCCACCTCAGTCAGACTTCGGTGGTCTAAGTATAAATTTTACTGGGGACTTGGAGATGGTCATCTGGCACTTTGCTAATTGACTGACCTCAAGTCTAATATCCAGTAGAAGTTATATGTGGACCTGAGTCTAACTGGTTTGTTATTTGAATCAATCTTTTTTGTAGAGTAAAGTAGCGTTTATGAAAGTTTTTGAAATTTTGATTTTTGATTTGTTGATTAACGTAAAGTAAAGTAACATCTTTTTGAAAGTTTTTTGTGAAAGTTTGTAAGTTCGACTTTAGGTTTGACTTTGGTCAAGCCTCAAGTCTGAACAAGAGTAAGTTTTTGAAGTTTTTGAATCGATCTTTCCCGTTGGCCTTCTGCTATGGAAATAGTAGGTGGCCTCACAAATTTTTTGATTGTGTACTCACGGAGACATGTCTCTGTTGGCCAACTGGCTGGACAGAGTCGTGAATCTGTGAGACGACTTTTTGGATTTCAGCTAACTAGTTGACCAGATTCATGACTCTGCCCAGTTGGAAGGTTAGCTGGATATGACCATCAGGTGAAGAGGAAGGAAAGAGTTGTTGGAGGATGGAAGTGATGCTGGAGACCTTCAGTAATCAGGAGTTGGCATACTGCTAACTGCCTGGCTGAAGAATCTCTAGTATCATTTTCAGTCTCTAGCTTCTCCAACCCGACTCTTCCCAGATTTCTGTGAGAACCCAAGTTTTTCATGCACACATTCACATCACTTGCCTTTCTCGATTGACTTCTGACCTGATTGGAGAGAGTGGGCCTGAGGCATCTTTGTGTTGAGAGATAGCTCTTGGAGAGTGAGGGAGAGAACTTTTGTGAAATTTTTGATTTTTGTTGAACGTCCGAACGGAAATTTGAGTATATCTTATCTCACAAATTAGCGTTTATTTTTCTGTGCGATTTTGCTAGTGCAAGGATTGATCTCAGCTTCAAGCGTCCTGATTGTGAATTCCCCGATAAATTGAATTTCGCTTGTTTTGAAGGTTTGCAACAATGCTTACTTGATTATAAATTTTTTTTTTTTACCTATCGAACTCTGAACTTTTATACTCGGTGGATAGTCCTGAAGACTTCCTTTTCGAATCTTTGAGATTTTTTTTTTTTGTTTTCGAGTCGAGACTTTCTCTGACTTTTGTCGAAACCCACGTGTCTCTTGACCAAATTACGACAAACTTCTGTACAAGCTGCAGAAACTGAATCGATTTGACTATCGGCTATATGCTCAATTTCGTTAAACTCGTGGAGGATTGTAAGACTTTTTCTGTTTCATAATGGCGACCGTGAGAACAGCCCCTTCCGCGACAGACATTGTGAACAGGTTGCCTGAACAGTGCTCTATCTGTCAAGATAGAGACTGGTCAGTCGAACGAATGACTGTATGTGGACACGTGTTCCACAAAGCATGTTTGCGCACGTGGATAGCCGAACAGGCCAATTGTCCAAACTGTCGGCTCCACCTTACACAATATGATTTTACCGAATATACGGGAGCCGTCCCAAAGAAACCGAAGACGGAACCTGTCAATAACGAGCGTAAACAGCCCGCACCAACATTTGATTTACCACCTCTAACGATCCCACCAGTTAGTCGAGGATCCCTATCACCTGGAATGCTTGATCCGCGTTCCATGACTTTTCCAAATCCCAGCTCGCGACGAAATATTCCGCTACCTAACGCTCAGGGTCAGAGCTCAGCAGCGACCGAAGCCTTGCTGGTAGGTCTGCGCATACAGCTGCAGGATTTAGTCCGCGAAGGCCTTGAGCAGAGCCTAAATACCTTGCGAGCTGAACTGGCACCTAGCGTCAGGCAGCAACTCTCAGCTGCAATGCCACCAGTTGATTTTTCACGACCACCTCCTTCTGTGGGTGAACCGAGACCACCGCAAGAGTTTCACGACGTTCGTAGTCAGTCGTTTAACAGACCGTCATCAGCTCTTTTGCAGCCTCTTGGTCAGCCTAGACCAAATCTTAACCAGCCTCCACCAGCTCCATCTCATCGTATCCCGTCGGGCCTAGGACCACGACGTTCTGGTAGTCTCATCCGAAGATGGAATATCTCATACAGTGGCGATAGTTCTCGACGAATTTGTTTTCAGAGTAGAAGCCCTCAGTACTCGGCCTTAGACGGAGATTTCGATCTTTTAGTTCGGCACATGACGACTCTACTTTCTGGTCCAGCAATGGACTGGTACAGGTCTCTCTTGAGGCAGAATTCCACGCCTTCGTGAGAGTATGTAAAGACAGATCTGTTAGCTGAATGGGGAGTACCGAAGGATGACCTCAAGGTCAAAGTTCAACTGATGCTGAGGAAACAGAAAGCAGGGGAGTCATTTGCTACGTACCATCAACACCTGGTACATCTGCGCGACCAATTGCAAAGTCCTTTGGCGGACGGCGAGTTTCTGGAGATTGTGAAATCGAATTTGCTTCCAGACATTCAGCAGAGAATCTGCTTGTATCCTACTAACACCATACACCAACTGCGGAGTCTCGTGACCCAAATACAGGCTACACAGGAGCGAATCGCGACAGCGTGCAGCTGGAACACCTATCGCAGCCCAAGAGTCAGAGAATTGGATGATTGTCGTTCGACAGATGCTGAACAGCACAGGTCACCTGAAAGCAGTGAAGAAGTCGCAATAGTATCTGCTCTTACAGCACCCCAGAACATTAGCTGTTGGAACTGTGACCAGCCCGGTCACTTTTACCAAGACTGCCTACAGGAAAGACAAATTGTGTTCTGTTACGGATGCGGACGCAAAAATGTTTTCAAGCCGACAGAAAAACCTGAGACGGGTCGGGAATACTACCACCTTTTCTCGACCAGTGTCAACGTCCCGTGCGGCAACTGCAAGGAACACTCCAGTTCAAGCTTTGTACAGGGAGGAGGATCCGCTCCATCAGCAGGCTCCGACAACGAAGCATTGACTTGTCCGCTGATATCATTCAGTGATTCTGATGATACCAGTACTCTACCTGATTATACGAATACTTCACTGATAGAGACGGAGAATCTAATAGACTTCTCCGCAGATCTTCAAGCTCGCATTTCCACCTTTGGGGAACCCATGACACTATTAGACACTTCTTTGGAAGAGTCTTTAATTTTCGATGTCCCGATAACACCTACAGCACTTTTAGCTGACAAGGTTACTGAGCAGGAGATTTGGCCTCATGGCATTTCGATATTAAAACGGCCACCAAGCTCTGTTATGACGATTGGGCGTGAGCCTGTTGTACATCCGCTGACGCCGTATCATACGCGTCTGCAGAAATATAATGCAGTAAGAGACCGCATCTTCTCCTCAGGAGTTAGCTGACATTCTGTATCCTGACCTTGATTTTAGACCAAGACAGAAAAGATCTACCGTTCGTTGGCGGGAATACTGTCGACGGATGAGACTGGAAAGGAAAAAACTGGCACAGATTTCCGTGTCGATGGCAGACGACATTCGACCGTATGCCGAAGAAAAGCTGCTCGGGCGAACTGAGACTGGATTACTTGATAGTGGTGCCACTGTCAGTATTCTAGGCCAGGGAGCTCTAGAGAAGCTTGCAGAAGCAGAGGTTGAATGGAAGAGGTATCGGACACAGGTCCAAGTAGCTAATGGTGCCATGACGACTGTGCATGGTCATGTGAACTTGGACGTCACTTTCCGTGATAAGACCCAAAACGTGCGTTTTTACGTGGTTTCTGGGCTCACACAAGCACTATATCTAGGAATAGACTTCTGGCGTCTATTTGAGTTGGCTCCAGATGTCCTGGGTATTGTTGCAGAAGTGAATCCGAGTCCAGCGGCTACCTCTGACACCGATTGCCATGTTCTTTCCAGTCTAGATCAACAACGCTTGGAAGCCACCAAACAGCTTTTCCCTTCTTTCGCCTCTTTGGGCCTGGGAAAAACATCTTTGGTCGCTCACAAGATTGAAACGAATGACGCAGCTCCGATAAAACAACACTTTTATCCGATATCGCCGGCAGTACAAAGTTTGATGGATGCCGAATTAGAGTGAATGCTGTCGCTGGGGGTGATAGAGGAGAGCCAGAGTCCTTGGAGCTCTCCAGTTGTTCTGGCGAGGAAACCTGGAAAGGTCCGGCTTTGTTTTGACGCCAGGAAGGTCAACTCTGTTACGAAGAAGGATGCCTATTCGCTACCGCAGATAGACGCCCTTCTGAGTCGACAACCTCCGGCAAACTACATTACGAGCCTGGACCTGAAAGACGCATTCTGGCAGATCCCACTAGACACTGATTCCAGAGAGAAGACCGCTTTTACAGTACCTGGTCATCCCCTCTATCAGTACACAGTGATGCCATTCGGCCTGTGCAACGCTCCACAAACGATGTGCCGCCTCATGGATAAAGTCATTCCTTTTGATCTTCGTGAGAACGTTCTCGTCTATCTAGACGATTTATTAATTCTGTTATCAGACTTTGACTCGCATCTCACGCTACTATCCCGTGTAGCGGACTGTTTGAGGAAAGCTGGCCTCGCTTTCAACGTCGAGAAGAGCAAGTTTTCCATCAAGGAGACTAAATACTTGGGTTTCATAGTCGGGAAAGGAGGAATTAGGACTGACCCAGACAAGATCTCAGCTATAGTTGACTATCCGTCACCTAAAACTGTTCGGCAGGCCCGACGCCTACTAGGTATGGCGGGATGGTATAGACGGTTCATCCCGAACTATGCTGATGTAACTGCCTCCATTACAGACACCTTGAAAAACCCCAGTCAGTTCAAATGGACACCTGAAGCCCAGACATCTCTTGATTTGTTGAAACAAAAACTTTCTTCTGCTCCGTTGCTAGTGAGCCCAGACTTCACCAAGCCGTTCATTATCCAGTGCGATGCGAGCCAACAAGGTATTGGTGGAGTGCTGCTCCAACTAGATGACAATGGCCACGAGAAGCCGTCTCGAAAAAGTTGACTCAGCACAACGAAATTAAACAGTCACAGAGCACGAATGCCTAGCTGCAATCTTAAGTGTACAGAAGAACTTATGCCGTTTAAGATAGTGACTGATCATGCAAGCTTGAAATGGCTGATGTTTCAAAAGGATCTCAGCGGTAGACTTGCTCGGTGGAGTTTGAAGCTTCAGGGTTTCGACTTCACCATCGAGCACCGAAAAGGAAGCCTGGATGTCGTCCCTGATGCGCTGTCACGCATTCATTGTGACAGCTTGTCCACACCTGAAGATCCTGGCCCGGAAGTTCGCCATATTTCAACTCGTTGGAATATGAAGAACTGAGGCATAAAGTTAAAACGAATCCTGGCAAACTACCAGATCTTTGCGTCAGGGATGGCGTTCCGATTCAGGAGGAAGAAGCTTGGGAGCTTTGGATTCCACGAGGGCTTGTCTCCGACGTTATTTCAAGAGCGCATGATCCGCCACTAGCTTCGCACGGAGGTATTACGAAAACACTGGAACGTTTAAGAAGACACCTGTACTGGCCACGAATGACAGTTGATGTCAGAAACTACGTAGGCGCCTGTGACGTGTGTAAAGAGACCAAAGCCCCCAATACCATTCTTAGACCACCTATGCGAGTCCAGTCTGTGACAGAAAGACCCTGGCAAAAGTTGTACATCGATTTCCTAGGTCCATATCCTCGGTCAGTGAAAGGAAACGTCTGCATATTAATTGTTCTTGACCACTTTTCAAAGTTCCCGATTCTCAAACCTATGAGAAAGGCATCTACTCTCAATGTGTGTCAGTTCATCGAAACTGAAATATTCCATGTGTTCGGAGTCCCGGAAACCATAGTCTCTGACAATGGAGACCAGTTTTGCTCGGCTCAGTTCTCCAGATTACTGGACAAGTATGGGGTGAAGCACTTGCGAACGGCAGTTTACTTGCCATGCGTTCGAACAAGGTTCAAAAGCCTATAAACTCAGGGCGAAGCCTGTTAATTTCAGAGTGGGTCAAGAGGTATTCAGACGGAATTTTTCCCAAAGCAACTTCCAGCAACAGACTAGTGCTAAACTGGGACGAAGATTTGTTAAGTGTCGAATCAAGTCAAAGAAAGGAAACTCCTTATACGAGCTTGAGGATCTGCAGGGGAAACCGTTAGGAGTCTATCACACCAAGGACATCAGGCCGTGACACCCATATTCTCGGACATACGCCTGCCTACTGTAACTTATTCCTGGTAGCCCTAAGAAGGCATCCAGCCAGGTTAACTGGTAAACTATAGGATATCGCGCAGCCCTCCTATTGCCCCGTCAATGATGGATGATATTCCTGTTAGAATCCAACCTTGTCTACGTTTTTTTTTAAATTGAGTAATGAGGATAATGCTCATTGGGTCGTGGGTCGAGCCACACATTGGGCGCCCGCCAGCGATGAGGCCTATGTTTAAGACCGGCTAGCTCAGTCGACCATTTTTCAGCGTTGTCTGAACCACGGGTGGTCTAGACCACTCTGCCATGTTATGGTCGTAGCGGAATGCATATAGCAGAATGCTACACTGAGACGTACTGAAGCATGTATGCCGGCCTGCTGCCAAACCGCCAGCCCGAACGCACCCCAAAAGCGAAGAGCTCTGACTTGTTGGTTGAGAAGAAGAAGACAATCGTCTCTGTCTTGTTAAACCTTTCACACAGTGAAGACGTAGAAAAAATAAAATCAAGAATTTTCCATCGACATCGACGATCAAATCAACCCCTCACGTAAGTTCAAAAGAGTATTTATTTCTACTAATAGCATATTTTCAATTAGTAAAAATATTCTCCTCATTAGCATATTTTCAATTAGTAAAAATATTTCCTCATTAGCACAAGAAATCCGGAGAAAAAGCATCAAAAAAGCCGGCTGATTTTGGATTTGGTGGAGCATAGCAGTCTGGTAACCACAGTGCTTAGCGTTAATTTTGTTGTGCTAGTAAAATGTGAAACGATAAATCACTCGATAAACCTATCCTCTCTGTGAATGATAGAAATGGCTAGAAAAGAATGACCAATTTCAAGAAAAGCTCCTGAAATTTTTCGCAAGTCAACAAGAAACGCATGTGGAAGTCTCTAAAGCAAATTTTAGCAACAGAGTCTACCTTGGCCTGAAAATGCAGTAATTTACTTCAATTAATCCACCACCTTCTTTTCGTCCAGCTGAAAAGTATTCAGACATTTCGGGCTTAATTGCGTTGTATACAGACCCGCAGTATAATAATGCTGAAGAATTTATTACTGTAATGAACTTACCGATGGATTTAACTGCCGGTTACTTGGCATTACGTGGGGCAAGTAGCATTGTCGGCTAAGTTCTAAAATATAAATAGGTTGCGATTACGAAGAATTCGCGGAAAAACAATTAAAATATAAACATGTCATCATTACGTTGACTCCTGAATAAAGCAAAATCTAAAAGGTACGCAACATGGTGCAGTACACAAATTAAACTCTCCCAGTCAACTGTTTTGCAGATTGTGTTTGGTACGTACATTATAAGGTAGATTATAATATAAATATATAATTATAAAAAAAAAGGATTAGAGTTGAAATTAGTTCACTATAAATGAAATAAGTAAACAGAAGAAGAACGCAATGAGTAACGTAGAAAAGTAAGGAGAGGTTGTAAGTTATAGTTGCTTTAAGTTCTATCAAAAATCAAACTTTATTAATTAAGTATTAAGATAGTTATTAGAAAGTCAGCCTTGATTAATTTACAAATACTAATGCTTTATATTCAGGTGAAATAAGCTAATTTTTACTATTGGAATTGTGACATGTATGTAGGTAGGGTATATTAATTTCCATAAATTTATTTTTCGGTTTTTACATTAGTACCAAAAAGGTACAAAGGATACATTAAACCACAAAGTTTTCGAACTTGATTGATAAGGTCTGTCTAGTGAGGTGACATAAGATCTGTGTAAGGAAAATAGGACTGCGTGTAAAAAGAGAACAGGTATAAGCTTGAATACCAAGTAACCGTAAGCCCACAGTTCTCCAACTGTTCAGCCACACCTGAAAAAGAAAAGGCCACATTAAAATCAGTGTGCGTGAAGGTCCATGATACCAACTTACCTGCACCTGGGACAAGCGTCAGGGGTTACCATCCTACGCAGAGATCTGAAAGAAAAAGATCAAACCAGTAGAAACCAAATACAACTGAATAAAATATACAAAAAAACTAGCAATTGTGTAATTATTAAGTGACCAAACATCACTTTCAGAATTACCCATGTATATGAAACAGAAAGTCTCCAAGAAATCATGTTCCCGTGAGCAACTCAGGTAGAACTCTGAATTACAAATCACCTGTTGTTATATGCAAGGAAGGAACATCATTTTCTAGAGAATTCACAAATAACATAATTACCATACGTGAACTTATTTTAAATGGTAAATAGGTGTCCATGGATATGGTTTATTGCTAATAGTAGCATTTCATGAACTTAAATTACCATGAATTCAAGAAAACATATCCATTTGACACATAACCAACAATTCTCAAATTATAGGAATTTGAGGATTTTGGCTATATTTAATCATAAAAAACCACAGAAACACAACACTGGAAGTACTATAAGCACACACACACCTGAAAGCTGTACCTGAAGCACCTGAAAACGAAATAAAACACTTCGCGAAAAACATAAACAAAACGAACGCGGATTAACATTTCTTCAACTTCTGTCAACATATGACACATGAAGTTGGGGTAGTTTTTCTTGCGGAATACAGCGGTGTAACTAAAAATCTTCAAAAACATTCCCAGTAAAAGATATTAGATAAATAATAATTTATCATATATCCCATTGGAGAAAAAGAGAAAAACGGAAGGAAAGAGATCGGTAGCATTTCAAGTTCCATATTCCGAAAGAGCCATAAATACCACCAGAATCAGTTTGTTCAAGCAATATTAATTAAGGAATTTGCGCACTATTTTCAGCGGGAAGAAATTCATTGAAGTTACAAAACGATGTAAGGGAGAATGCTTCAGGTAAGTTCCATCATAAATTTACAATGATCATTCTCTGAGGTAATGAAATTTACATTTTTGTTACAAATTATCACTGTGGAACATAAAATCAATATGGCGGAACTGCCTATAAAAGAGTGCTGATCCTAAGCATCTTTCTCTTTTTTCGTTCGACAAGCAGACAATCAACAAGTACATAGCAGCAGTGAAAATTTTTGAAGTGCAAACAATTCTGAGTGGTATTATTGTGAAAACTTTTCTGTGGGATAACTATCTACGGAACATAGTGAATGGTGAGCGAGGTTCTAGTGTTTTTGGTGCGTTTTTGTTTTTACATCTTTTAAATATTGTGATAAAATTTTTTCACAAATTCTACGCCAAACAATCCACATCGAGACACAAGATCCCAAGAAGGGCATCGTGTCTCAACATGTGATTGCAGCAAACGAAGGGGAGTTTTTTTTTGATTTGCCGTAAAGGAGTTCCATCAGTGAAACATCGGAATTAAAAAATCTTTGTTTTTTCTAGCGATATATTATATATATATAGATATTTTTCCTTTGTAATTTATAATATTATATCATATATTTTTTTTGGTAAAAAGTTCTAGTACAGTTTGTAGTACAGATAATTGGTAGACGTTGCAGTAAATGCATGATTAAAACTTAGAGTATTGTAGTTTGTACTGTAGTCGTAAGCATTCTGGTTTTTTTTTTGACGCAATAAAGAACAAAGGTGAAGTAACGCTCGCATTTATTTCTCACTGTACCAGCATTCCTTTCAATTTCCGCTACACATACCGCTATAGTCATTTCAACATTTGGATCTTGAAAAAAAAAATTGATTTTTTGTTGAATTGATTCCCTTTGTCGGAACATTTTTTGGTGGTTCCATCCAGGAATGCGGTGCACCTTCACCTTTGTTACATGATTGTATGCGAAGATAGAGTGTACTACAGTGCTAAACAGCAAATACAATCTTTATCAAAGTTACAAGCAAACCGTAATCTTGCAACAAGAATCTGCGAAGATACAGCCGAATTATTAGCGATATACACATACGGTACTCATATAGCGGTACCTACGTTACGGAACTTAAATCACAACATTCACGAATTAAAATCAACTCGTCATCATGCCAACTTTAGAAGAGTTACTAGCCTCAGAGCAAATTATACGAAATAGGTTGGAAAAATTAATAGAAAATGGCAGAGCCGTCGAGGCAAGTCAAAAAACGCAAGGCTTTTTTGAGACAAAAAGGGCTGATCTACAAAGGCTCTGGGAAAGGTATGCTGCAACGGATTTTGCTGTAAGTAGTTTTTTACTACAGAAGGATGCATCCCATGAATATCTCAAAGGAGACTATTTCGGCGATTTGGAATACAAGTACTCAACGTACCTAAGCGAGTTAGCGGAAGGCTTGCGATCAGTTCAGGTTACAGTAAAGACAGCATCAGATAACAGCACGTCGCAAACAGCAACTGCGAGTTCACAAGACTTAAGCTTACCCAGAATCAGTTTACCAAAGTTCAACGGTGACTACGATTCCTGGCGATCGTTCCACGATTTATTTGAGGCATTAGTACAGAAAAACACTAATTTATCTCCAGTGCAAAAACTTCATTATCTAAAGTCATGTTTGACTGGCGAAGCGGAGAAATTACTACGCCACACGCCTATCACTGGCAAGGATTATGCTCCAGCATGGTCAAAATTAAAGGAAAGATATGAGAATAAGCGGATTCTGGTGAATCATCAGCTGAAGGTGTTAATCAATCAACCCAAGCTTAGCACGGAAACGGCTCATGGTCTCAAATCCTTGGTAAATACAACCAAGGATTGTTTACAACAATTGAAGAGTTTAGACTTAGAAATAACAACGTGGGACTCAATCTTAATATATTTAATCGTACAAAAATTGCCCTTTGCGACCCTTAAATTATGGGAGGAAGAACTAGGAGCATCGCAAGATCTTCCAACTTACATTCAGTTCAGCACATTTTTAGATAAAAGACTGAAAATCTTAGAATCCATTTCAGACACAATAGTCTCTAAGCAGGCACTCACTAAACTTCCACCTAAGGAACGCACACAAGCATTCCATGCGGCACGAAATGATGGATGCCCAGCATGTCACAAAAATCACTTTGTGACAATCTGCCCTAAATATCAAGGCATGGGTAGCGAAGCACGATTGAAAGTCATCAAAGCAGCATCCCGCTGCATCAACTGTTTATCAGGAAATCATACAAGTCAAGATTGTCCTAGCAAATACACCTGCCGTAAATGCAATCAAAAGCATCACACCACTCTACACAGGGAAGTACAAACCAAGTACTGCATAAATGCATCGTCGAAATTTAAGAGCAACAAACCTGAGCATACAGCAACACAGTCAACCTCACAACAAACCAATACAGGGTTACGAAGACTCGATGGGGCCAATGAAACGCAAGCACCTCAAAGAGTCATCCCTCAGCAAGGATGTTCATCAGCTCAGGCTACAGCCAACAGGGATAAGCGAGCTTCAGAATCACCTCCCATCATCGGAGCTGATGAATTTAACACTACTCAAATCTTCTTGAGTAGAGAAACCCATTATGCATTGCTAGCAACAGCATTAGTAATTGCACAATCCCAACATGGGGAACCAAAATTACTGCGTTGTCTCATAGACTCAGGGTCACAATCCTCTTTTATAACAGAGGAGGCATGTCAGAGACTAGGTGCCACGCGCACACCAACATTGGTGAATGTTACAGGAATTAACATAAGTCCTGCTGCAACATCACGACATCAAACTACTTTACAACTTCGATCACGAGGATTGAACAAAACAATCTTGAAGGAAGACTTTCTTATTTTGAAAGAAATCACTGGCCATCTTCCAAGCAAGACAGTTTCCAAGGTGCAATGCGAACATTTGCAGGCTCTCCAATTGGCGGACCCAAACTTTTGGAAACCAGGCAAGATCGATGCCTTACTAGGAGCAAGAGCGTATGCTCAAATTGTACTACAAGGCATGCGAAAAGGAACAGACACAGCACCCATAGCTATTCAAACCATATTTGGATGGATTTTACTTGGTTCAATAGCAGGGACAAGTAGTAATTACGGGTCAACATGTGCCAACACAACAAACGATTGTGAACTCAGTGCACAGCTCAAAAAATTTTGGGAGATAGAAGAAGTACCGACAAGAAACATTCTCAACGAGGAAGATGAGATGTGTCAACAACTTTACCAAGAAACACAAACACGTTCAAAAAACGGCCAGTACCAAGTGAAGCTGCCATTTCGGAATAACGAAATTCCCATATTGGGCCAGTCTCGGCCACAAGCACTACAGCGTTTCTACCACTTGCAACGACAATTAGCAAGGAACCCCGAGCTGGAAGTAAATTACAAACGGTGTGTCGATGAATACTTAGAGTTAGGACACATGGAGGAAGTGGAGCCACCCAAGTCAGGCGAACCTCATTACTATCTACCACATCATGCGGTACTAAAGGATAGCACAACTACAAAGACTAGAGTCGTCTTCGACGCATCAGCGAAGACAACCAACGGCACTTCACTGAACAATCACTTGTTAAAGGGACCAACCCTTCAACCGAAATTGTTCGCAACATTACTCAAGTGGCGAAAGCATAGATTCGCAATGCATGCAGACATCGAAAAAATGTATAGGATGGTTAGCGTACATCCACAACACCGCACTTTTCAACGAATCATTTGGTTACATCCTGAAACGAACAGGATCCAGGATTACCAATTGAACACAGTCACGTTCGGCACATCATCTGCGCCATATCTAGCAGTACGAACGCTGCATCAATTAGCTGAAGACGAAAAGGACACTTGGCCCCTAGCATCCAAGGCAACAATCTCTGATTTCTACGTTGATGACCTGTTGACGGGAGCAGATAGTCTCAGTGAAGCAAAAATGCTTCAAGAAGAAATCATGGCACTGACGAAGGCAGGTGGTTTTAATTTAAGAAAGTGGGCAAGCAATGATACACGGTTGCTCAGTCATTTGTCACCTGATCTTCTCGAGTTGCAGAATACGTTGACATTTGCAGAAGATGAAGTCATCAAAACATTAGGTATCCGATGGCACCCAGGACAAGACCATTTCTCATTTGTCATCACACTAAGGCAAGCTCCAAGAAAAATTACAAAGCGAACCATACTCTCAGAGGTGGCATCATTGTATGATCCTCTCGGATGGTTAGCCCCAGTGATAATCGTGGCAAAAATATTGATGCAGACATTGTGGATTACAGGATTCTCATGGGATGACCAAGTGCCCGAGGCTGTCCAAAGAGAGTGGGCAATGTTTAAAGATGATTTAGAAACTTTACACAAAATTAAAATTCCTAGGTGGATACGATATCAAACAGGAGCTCACATGCAACTCCATGGATTTTGCGATGCATCATCTAAAGCTTATTCGGCTGTCATCTATTTACGAGTTGAAGATAAGGACACCAACGTGTGGTCTACACTGCTCATAGCAAAAACCAAAGTAGCTCCCACCAAGCCCACCACCATACCACGTCTAGAATTGAATGGAGCAGTCATATTGGTAAGACTGCTCAAAACAACTGTCGAAGACATGCAACTGCACACTGTTCCAATGTTCGCATGGACAGATTCCACGATAACATTGCAGTGGATCAAGGAACATCCGTCACGGTGGAAAACGTACGTGGCCAATCGAGTCGTTGAGATTCAAGATGTACTCAAATATGATCGATGGCGTCATGTACCAACCACCGACAATCCAGCTGATTTAGCCTCAAGAGGTACTACAGCCTCCAACTTAATTAAGCAGACAATATGGTGGCATGGACCAGAGTGGCTAACCAAGAAGCCTGACGATTGGCCGTCACTCAAAGGGAGCGATGGTCACACAGAGTTAGAAGCCAAACCTATTCTCACTACTCTGGTAATAAAGCCAGAGGAAGATATTCTATTGCGATACTCGTCTTTTACCCGCTTAATTCGCATCATGGCTACATTGCAACGATTTATTCATAATTGCAAAAATAGAGCATCAAGGCGATTAGGCATTCTCACTAGTGCGGAGTGGGAACAAGCACATATCTCAATTTTGAGGGTTGTACAGCAAACAGCCTTCCCAGAAGAGTATGAGCTGCTAATAAAGAAAAAGCCGTTGGCAAATCAAAGCAGACTGATAAAACTACAGCCATTCATAGACCCGAATGGATTAATACGATTAGGTGGGCGATTGGACAACGCATCATTACCCTACAATCGCAAGCACCCAATCATTTTACCTCAGCATCATCATATCACGTCACTCATTATTGACAAATTACATCGCGAAACCTTACACGGAGGCATTTCGCTAGTATTAAGCGTGAGCCGAAACACGTATTGGATTTTGAATGCACGACGTTGCATTTCAAGCAACTTGCACAGATGCGTTATTTGTACACGGCATCGCAAGATTACATCAACTCAACTCATGGGAAACCTTCCGTCTGCAAGAGTGAATATAACTAAACCCTTCACTAAGGTTGGCATTGACTACGCAGGACCAATCACAGTGAAGGCTTCAAAACATCGAAATGCTAAGGGTCATAAAGCCTATTTCTGCGTATTTGTTTGTATGGCCACCAGGGCCATACACATAGAATTGGTCTCCGATCTAACTTCAGAAGCTTTTTTGGCAGCGTTAAAGAGATTCGTGGCCAGAAGAGGGTTATGTACCGATATCTTTTCAGATTGCGGCACTAACTTCGTCGGCGGTAAGACTATTCTGGACAAAGATTTGAAACAAGCCATCGAAGAAGCGAGCCCAGTAGCAGCACAGTATTTAGTGTCAAGGGCAATTACTTGGCATTTTAACCCCCCAGCAGCTCCTCACTTCGGAGGACTTTGGGAAGCGGGGGTTAAGTCTATTAAATATCACTTACGTCGAACACTCGGCAATTCAATCTGCACCTTCGAAGAGTACGCTACTATCTTAGCACAAATCGAAGCATGCCTAAATTCAAGGCCATTATGCCAAATCCGAAATGATCCGGAGGACTTATTCATATTAACTCCAGGACATTTTCTAGTTGGTCATGCGCTACACACAATACCAGAAGTGAACCCCAATGGGTGCACGACTACATCTTCACAACGATGGAAGCACACACAACAGATGATAAGGCAATTTTGGGATAAATGGTCCAGGGATTACTTGAATCAACTTCAACATAGGCCGCGGTGGCTAGCACCACAGCCTAACATAAAGGTCGGAGAGGTGGTGATCCTCAAATGTGAGAACATGCCACCCACGTGCTGGCCTTTAGGCATAATTGAAAGGATTTACCCTGGGTCAGATGGACTAGTAAGAGTGGTTCAGGTTAGAACCCAGAACAATACCGTCAGCAGACCTATCACAAAACTTTGTCGGCTGCCTCTTGAAGAAGACAGTTCTTTCTGACAGTTACCAAGACTTCTCAGTAAAATAAAACTCCTACATTATTTGTGTTCGTTGTCAGTGCTGTCCCCTGGTGATCGTCCCCTCAAGGGAACATGTTACTCATTCTTATACTTTCAGATGTACCAAGCGCAAGAGGAAACGAACGATGTCCTATACATCATGGAGGATATTCGATTCTCACCTCCAAACAGCCCCATGACAGACTTGTTCGTGCAGCCTGGATGTGATGTTTTGACGGGGCTGCCGAAGAAGCCCAGCACAACTGTAGCCCAAGCGACTTCGGTGAAGGACGCCACCATCAAGATGCAGCAGATGTCGACACACGGTGCAGGACCCAAATATATCAGGACTCCTCACACTACACCACACTTGTCCCAGCCAGCCACTATAAACGGATATCAGGTCAGTCAATTGGAAAAGCTGAGACCTACCACCACATTGGCAGAACTCAAGATGCGGGCGGATAACACCCATCAACGTTTTATAACGCGTGAGGGTGAAGACATCTACCTGTCACAGGACGTTCTGAGCCGAATTAATTACGAGGCGATACGTAACAGACGAAACAAGGAGAAGACTATCAACCTGCCTAACAGGTATCAGGTTCGGTTGAGAGTAAAGGACAATGGACAACTCATGCTCCATCATTACCACAAGCGAGGCATCCGCAAAATTAAAGAACGGTTGAACGCAGGCATTCAACGGGCGGGAGAATGTTCAGCCACACCTGAAAAAGAAAAGGCCACATTAAAATCAGTGTGCGTGAAGGTCCATGATACCAACTTACCTGCACCTGGGACAAGCGTCAGGGGTTACCATCCTACGCAGAGATCTGAAAGAAAAAGATCAAACCAGTAGAAACCAAATACAACTGAATAAAATATACAAAAAAAACTAGCAATTGTGTAATTATTAAGTGACCAAACATCACTTTCAGAATTACCCATGTATATGAAACAGAAAGTCTCCAAGAAATCATGTTCCCGTGAGCAACTCAGGTAGAACTCTGAATTACAAATCACCTGTTGTTATATGCAAGGAAGGAACATCATTTTCTAGAGAATTCACAAATAACATAATTACCATACGTGAACTTATTTTAAATGGTAAATAGGTGTCCATGGATATGGTTTATTGCTAATAGTAGCATTTCATGAACTTAAATTACCATGAATTCAAGAAAACATATCCATTTGACACATAACCAACAATTCTCAAATTATAGGAATTTGAGGATTTTGGCTATATTTAATCATAAAAAACCACAGAAACACAACACTGGAAGTACTATAAGCACACACACACCTGAAAGCTGTACCTGAAGCACCTGAAAACGAAATAAAACACTTCGCGAAAAACATAAACAAAACGAACGCGGATTAACATTTCTTCAACTTCTGTCAACATATGACACATGAAGTTGGGGTAGTTTTTCTTGCGGAATACAGCGGTGTAACTAAAAATCTTCAAAAACATTCCCAGTAAAAGATATTAGATAAATAATAATTTATCATATATCCCATTGGAGAAAAAGAGAAAAACGGAAGGAAAGAGATCGGTAGCATTTCAAGTTCCATATTCCGAAAGAGCCATAAATACCACCAGAATCAGTTTGTTCAAGCAATATTAATTAAGGAATTTGCGCACTATTTTCAGCGGGAAGAAATTCATTGAAGTTACAAAACGATGTAAGGGAGAATGCTTCAGGTAAGTTCCATCATAAATTTACAATGATCATTCTCTGAGGTAATGAAATTTACATTTTTGTTACAAATTATCACTGTGGAACATAAAATCAATATGGCGGAACTGCCTATAAAAGAGTGCTGATCCTAAGCATCTTTCTCTTTTTTCGTTCGACAAGCAGACAATCAACAAGTACATAGCAGCAGTGAAAATTTTTGAAGTGCAAACAATTCTGAGTGGTATTATTGTGAAAACTTTTCTGTGGGATAACTATCTACGGAACATAGTGAATGGTGAGCGAGGTTCTAGTGTTTTTGGTGCGTTTTTGTTTTTACATCTTTTAAATATTGTGATAAAATTTTTTCACAAATTCTACGCCAAACAATCCACATCGAGACACAAGATCCCAAGAAGGGCATCGTGTCTCAACATGTGATTGCAGCAAACGAAGGGGAGTTTTTTTTTGATTTGCCGTAAAGGAGTTCCATCAGTGAAACATCGGAATTAAAAAATCTTTGTTTTTTCTAGCGATATATTATATATATATAGATATTTTTCCTTTGTAATTTATAATATTATATCATATATTTTTTTTGGTAAAAAGTTCTAGTACAGTTTGTAGTACAGATAATTGGTAGACGTTGCAGTAAATGCATGATTAAAACTTAGAGTATTGTAGTTTGTACTGTAGTCGTAAGCATTCTGGTTTTTTTTTTGACGCAATAAAGAACAAAGGTGAAGTAACGCTCGCATTTATTTCTCACTGTACCAGCATTCCTTTCAATTTCCGCTACACATACCGCTATAGTCATTTCAACATTTGGATCTTGAAAAAAAAAATTGATTTTTTGTTGAATTGATTCCCTTTGTCGGAACACCAACTTTTTGGTTAATGTGTTTCCTTCGTAATGGAAAATCTGTTGCATTTTTCCCACAGAGTAATCGAAATTTTACCAAAAAAAATTTCAAATACATAAATATGTACATATTAGTTTGCAAAAAAAAAAAAAAACCGAGCTAGCGTGCGCCCTGCAGTCAACGCTGTCCGCCGAGTGATCTGTCAGCTCATGCTGGCAGTCGGGACCTCACGTCCAAGTCATTCACTCAACATAGTTCCATAACATCTCCTTGGATCATACTCACGCTCTAAGTCGGGAAACACCACCCTTATCATAGTATCAGACCAGTTCACCAAGTTCATTGTTCTTAAAGTTATTCGGAAAGCCACAGCCATCTCTTCTGGGCCACGGAAGGGTTGACTTCCGATAACGGCTCGCAATTTACTGCAAGAGAATTCAAGGTATTGCTTGAAGAGTATGGGATCAAACACCTCAAAACGGCCTTGTACACTCCACAAGCAAACGCAGAAAAAAAAAAAAAAAAACCGATTACCTCAAATTTATCATGCTTCAGTTTAGCATCACAGCGTCGACAAATGCGCATTTGAGGATACGCTGGTGAGTACGTTAAGTAGATTTTTTACAGTTTTCCAAGTTTTAAAATTTAATTCAAAAAAAAAGTTTTATTGGATTGGCGGAAGTATACAGGGTGTCCCAGAAATCAACAAGCCGGAATAGGGCAATAGACCAAGTCGTAACAGTTATCAGAAAAATATAAAAAAAACATCTAAGTCATGTATTTTTCAAATTATAGACATTTCATTTGTTTTTGAGAAAATGCACACCCTGTGATGGTTTCTTAGCTCCTGTTGCTACAAATCTTTACTTTTTTGCTTATGTATTCCCGAATAGTGCTTCTGTAACCTGTTGCTTTAAATTCTAAGCCAACTGTCCCAGCTAGAAGGAAAATGTCACATTTTGTTGAACCAAGAATAAAAAATTAATATTTCACCCAACTTTAACTGACTGTAATGAAAAAAAAAATGTAGTACGCCAGTTTGGCAAGTAACTTCAAAAGTTGACGCTTTTAATAAGGATTCTAAAATGGTACAATATTTCTTAGATTACGAAAAAAAAATGTTTCCTTCAAGAAACCCAGTTTATAAAAATTTCTTTTCACCTACTAAAAATGATTCTAGTGTACCCAAAGCTTGCCGAAAGACCGTAACTTTAAGATTCTAGTTTGAGTGAGATAGAGAGTCATTACATGAAGTGTGAGTGAGACAAATAGTGACGCTTTCAAGTTAGAGATCTTAACTTTTTGTTGAATTTAGGATAAATTTTCCTTAAGTGTAAAATTAAACACCAATTATTTGGATGTTATTTATTATTTACAAAAGATGTTCAAACTGCCTTCCTTCAGCTGCAATAAAAGTTCGACATCTTCTTAAGCAGGATCGGGCTATCAGACGGGCAAATCTTCCTGTTGACAAAATCAACTGCTTCCGGAATTCTGAAGCTTATATTTTTGTAAAATTCGGTGAGCTATACTTTTAGGCACTCCTGTGCTTTCCTGGATTGCACGTACCAAAGTACTTGGGTCTACGTCCTCGTAAGGCAAGGAACTCTTCCTTCACCATGTACTTGATTTGGAAGTCGGCCTTCTGTGGAGAGTAGACGATGCACATTTGTAAAAACTCAATAATTTGATAAGCTAGCGTCACTTCTTGATCACTCACATCTCATGCAATGACTCTCCGTCTCACTCGACCTAGAATCTTAAAGTTACGGTCTTACGGCAAGCTTTGGGTACACTAGAATCATTTTTAGTAGGTGAAAAGCAATTTTTCGAAACTGGGTTTCCTGAAGAAAAAAATTCCACAACAACCGTTTGGGAGTTACAGGGTGATTAAGAAAAAAAGCTAGATTTTCACATAACACCCTGTATCTGAAAAAGTACATAAAGTACGGTCACAATTAAAGACTTATTGTATGTAGAACCTCATGAAAAAAAAATAAGGAAGGAAATTTTTCCAATCTGTCCCGCAGGAGACGGCGTCGAGTCTCAGCGAAATTAACCAGACACGGGCATCATTGCAAACGAAGAAAAAAAAAGGGAGAATCCCTCACTTCTAATAATAAGTAATAGGGTACCCGTGACCTCCAGTGACCTCGAGGAGTTAGGAATGTCCTATGTTCTATAGATAGAATTAAATTAAGATCACAAAGGCCGTGTGTAGCATAAGATTGTATAACCTCATTTAAAATATTTATTAAAAAAAAAAAAAACAGGAAAAAACACAAAACACAAATGCATTTGGAGGATAACCCGTAAGATACCTGGCCAAGACCAGGATATGTATATACCTTGAAGTATATGAAATAGAAAAACCAATCCTTTGGAAATATATAGAGTATAGGTTATACAACCTATTCAATATAATTACATGAAATTTTAGTATATACATATATACATATAGAGTATAGGTCATACAACCTATTTATTGGAATTACATAAAATTTTAGTATATATATATATATTTATATGCACATATGCACATATTACGCAGCGTATCCATTGAACTATTCGGTATACTAGTATATATATATATATAATATATATATATGTCTATACATACATAAATAGAGATAAAATGAACATAAGTATCCGTAGAATGACATGTAACTAGTAATTATAGTTCCTAAGGTTTACACGGCCCGCTTAGTTGAACCGCTACAATACTTATATTACATCCTTAAGGTACATCAGTACCGAGTACCTTTAGATTACTATATATATTTTTATATCCATATATACCTATGCATCGAAGCAAGAAGTAGGGAAGTAAATGGTTCATAACCGGAGCCGGATTGCGAAATCGAATTTAATGCACGATCCCAATTAGTATAGGCGGCTAGTAATAAGTTATCACCATAGTTAACGAGATTCCTCCGTAATGTTGGTTTCTCATTAAAAATGAGTACCAATAAGTAAGATTAACTTAGCATAGACAGTGAGTGACCTAGGAAAAGGCAGTGGTAGGGAGTATTGTATTCCTGTAGGGTGCTGTCATTGACAGTAATTAAGAAAATTAGAATTATGAATTATAACCCAAGATGTGGAAAATGTCTAATAAAGGGTAATCTCTGTATACAAGCTAAGAAGTAAACAGTAGTAAGGGAAGTAAGGGAACAAATTTAGGTTCAGAATAGGAATATTCAAAAAAAATTTCTCAAAGTGGTCTTGTGTGGTACCCGGGCTTATTTTTTTTAATGCCACCAGTTGTGATGTGGCAAAATTTTACTATTATTATTTTTATTATTTATTTACGTTTTGCATGAAGAGATTGAAACTTGATAGGCCTGCCTGTTGCTGTTGTCTTAAAAGACTAATTTTAAGGCGACAAAATGTTATTATGAAATCATAAAGCAGAAGTACGTTGATACCAGACAAGACACCGTAATCAGACTTACAGAGCTAGTGAAAATCTTTAATTGTGTGATAAGAAATTTGTCTAAATGCGAATTTTAGCTAATTAAGTATTTGTTAGTGTTTAAAAAGCGAACATGAAACAAAGTTTTCTTTAGTTGCCATACAGTGAGCCACAAGTTTTTAATTTCCTCACTGAGTTTGCTTGATACACTGTCACTCATTAAGCATTCTGGTGTACCTACACTAAGCCCAACCAAACAAAAAATCGAGTTAAAAGAGCCAAGATCAACAATCTAAATGATATAATATGTACGCTAAGCATGCATCTCTTGAAGTTGTTCCCCAATTTTTGTGCAATTTTTCCCGGTCGCTAGGCGGTACAAATGGTTATATATATATAATGGTTCTAACTACTTCAGAAAAATCAAATCTTACTTACCAAAATAACATCTAATTCCGAGTACGGTAAAGCAAACTTGTTGCATAGACGATTGCGTACGAGGTCCGTAACATAAAGCGTCCGGTCTGTTAGAAAAACCAAAACCGGTGTCATGTAGCCTTCTCGACTATAGCCCGTGTACAGTTTGAAAACCTTAAGTCATTTATGTATATTGAACTTTAATTTGAAGTTCTCATAAAAAAGCATTAAAAATACCTTCATTAAAATCTCAGTGTCATCTTTTAATATATGAAAACAGTTTCCATTGAAAATTTCAACAGAAATTTCACCCATTCCCAACTCAAAATGCGATATATCTTCCGTCATACTTGTCTCAACTCCAACTAATTCACGACGGGGAGAGTTAGCTCCGGACATTTCGATTTCCATAGCGATTTCAGCATTTAGATCTTCAATCAGTTCTTGATTTTTTGGCTTCACCCCTCGTAGGTACAAATTTCCAGAGAACAGTTTCTTTTCGTTTTTTATTTTCTCGACAAAGAAATTATTTTTACGAATGGATGATTCCATAATTTTCTTTTGAGTAACGTTTCTCAAAAAGCGATTAATTAGGCTAGACTTCGGAGGCTTCAATAAATGATTCGAGTTATCTGTTTTTTGTACAGTACTCTCGGGGTAATCAACAATCACAATATCACTCTCATTTTTATCAGTATCTGTTGTGATTGTAAGTATGTCATCGAATTCTTCGCTTAAAATTGTACTCTTTGATTCTCTACCACTTCCACCATATAAATTGAAGATGTCCGGACTCATACGGCTACGATCAAAACGAGTTGTTGTTATGCTGTTGCGTTTCTTCATTGGAGACGGTAAGTGGCGATTTTGCTGTTGAGTTTGATGCATACTTTTGAGTATTTTCGTAGGTGAGCTACTGCTTGTCATTGCATACACTTTCTGCCACGAAGCGTCAGATAAGTTATCACAATTGTTTGTAGTGCTTGCAGTTGATATTGTCATGTCGGAACAAATTGAGTCCTTATCGAAATTGGAAGCTTTCAAAGTTTTACTGCTTAGTTTGCTCTGCGAATCTTCCTTCGCGTCACTTTGATTTTCTTGTGCCCCCCTTTCTACTCTGTATGATTCAGCTTTATCAAAGAATTGTTGCGTTTCTTCCTTTTTCAAAGTGGGAGAAGTTGCAGTCTCTTTTAGTGTTTTCAGAATGTTTACAAAAGTTTGTTTAATGGGAGCTGACATAAATCCACTTATTTGCGACGGTTCAGCTACTGGTGTTGCCTTTTCTCCTAAATTAACGGGTTCAGCTTCATCGACGCCCGTTTCGTATGTATATGAAACACCGGTATGCTCAAAAACAGTACTCTCGCAATTGATAATGAACTTGTTCCTGAACTGATTCATATCAGCTACAATTTCTTGTATTTGCGTACTCTGAGAATCATCATCCGTTTGCTTTTCATCATCACTGTTTTGTCGAGTTGGGGCATATAAATCTTCTTCATTTTTTCGTCTTAGTTGTTCATCTACATTGTGTATGAATTTCTTTTTCGTTTTTCCGCTTTCATCTTCTGGTCGC
This sequence comes from Dioctria linearis, assembly GCA_963930735.1. NCBI lineage: Eukaryota > Metazoa > Arthropoda > Insecta > Diptera > Asilidae > Dioctria > Dioctria linearis. The sequence continues at coordinate 116,791,000 of OZ005741.1, forward strand.
AGGCCACCATCCAGACTTTTACTTAAAAACGCTCTAGGTTTTACTGGCGAAGTCTTATCATTCTCACATTCAGGAATGCACTCATAGACAGACTGAACGTCTTCAGATCCCTCAGGAACTCCACGCTCTGGAAGAGGAATAGCAAAAATACTCTTCAATGATCCAAAAATCAATTTGCTGTTATCTATCAAATTGTTCATGTCGTGCACGTTGAATTTTTTTACTTTCATACTCAAATCATGCTCTTGAATAATATCGGTATGTCTTTTAGTTTTTTTCAGACAGCTACTCTTTGGTTTTTTCTCTTTACTCCAAACAGACTTTCTAACAGAGTCAGGCAAATTATCAATATTTGGTTCAGAAAAGTAGCAATTTTCACTAATAAAGTTGTTGTTATTATTACTTACGCCAATGCAATCACACGAACTTGATTTAGCCTGCCCATAATTACGATTCGAATTTTTGTCACCGTCATCACCCGAATCTAGACTAGAATTAGAACTGGAGCAAGAACATTTATACAAGATTTGTTTTTCTTTCTTATCTTTCTTATTTTTTTCTTCTGGGTGATATTCAAAAACACCAGAATTATCATAATTCAAATAGTTACCGTCAACCCCTTCATAAATTTCAGCATTTCCGTAATCGAGAACGTCAGAGCAAGCATTGCGATATACAACTTGCCTATTTTGGTTTTCATTTTTATTTGTGAACTCCCCTCCATCTCCTTCCGAACACCACGAGTATCGTCCAGCAATAACTCCACTCTTTCTACCGTTTTTGTATGTTATAAAGCCGTGCTCAATGTGAATATTGTCTGTTCTAGTGTTTTTTAAAATATCTTCATGGAATGAAACTCTCTTCTTAGGAGTCTGCTTAGACGTCCCGCTCGGTTTTTTAACTCTTCGCCTGTAGACAATATTTTCTGCGTCAAACGTTGAGCAATTACTCGTGGTCATAGCATCATTGGTATTTGTCATTAGGTCGGGTGGCTTCTGTTCTACAATATTGGAGTTTTCAAAATCAGATTTTGTTATTCTTAAAGGTTTTGGTGACTGTTCTCCTGCAGGTAGTACTAAATCTGGGAGTTGACTAGTAGGGGCGATTACAACAGTAGGTTTCTCATCAAAATCAAATCCCGTCTGTGAGGTTATAGACTCTATCATTAATTCACTTGACTCTGAATCAAGAAGCTGAACACCAGAGTCACTCGGTGTGTTATCGTCCAGTATACTTCCATCACTTGTTGTCATAATATTGTTTTTAAAATCGTTAGTATGATTACTTAACTGTTGAATTGTGTTCAGCATGGGATCGTCAAATTTGCTGCCCTTGGTGTCCAGAATTGGTTCCATCGTTATGTCGTATGTTACAGGCTTCTCAACCAGTGTTTCTGAAATTAACAAGTTTTTTTAATTTCTAATTTTTAAATAATCGAACTAAGAAAAAATAGTTATAATTGGATCAATTGTGGTGATAGCCTAGAATTAGTTAAGTAGTAGTCCGTAAATATAACTGTCCCTCATTTCTGAAAATGTGCAATTAGAATGTGTGTTTTTTTTTTAATTTTTGGAACGGTTCGTCGTAGTTTAAGTTTGTATATGCCAAGCCTTTCGAATAAGTACATTGGTGAATGTTTGTTTTTTAGACTATATAGCAAACTTGGGGCAGTGACATCCCGGTAAGCATTCAACGAACATCCCAAAAGTGAGGGAATATATTGTGAAACTTGATCAAAATGACATAGGCCAAAAACAAGCCGCACACAATCGTTGTATGCTACGTTTAGCTTCTGATTCTCTCGTGTCTATAACCGCACTTTAAAACGATAAGCAAGTAGGCTTCTTCGGAGAGCAAGAGCCGGTTAGATCGCTATTAATGCGAGTAACACAGTCTTCCTGTAATCCAATAGGTTTAGTGTTATGGTCGCAGGACCACACGATTCAGTATGCTACTTCATGTAGCTATGTCATTAAGCGACAACTAGATCGAACCCACACGGCGAATGTGCTGCAACTTTTTACACGACTGCCAAGCAAGAGGAAGCATCGGAGATACCGGATTAGGACAGCCGGCATGGATAGAAAGTAAGGCGTGAATTACAATTACGACTGATCTGTCGACTGCGACTTGAGTCGACGCCGACGTGTCTAGTCGATGACAGTCCCTGCCTTGTACCTGATTTTCGTTCAACTTCTCCACAGTGGAGATTGTTAAGTTTTTATCATGGCTACTTTACGAACAGTACAGATGCCAGACCAGTGCAGCATCTGTCAGGACGGATCACGAAATATTGCGAGTGGAGATCTCAGATAGTGCTCGACAACAAGTTTTCGCTGTTGCTAATCAAGTGGATTTTTCTCGTACCATAACCTCTTGGAGAGCCTGTGATACCACCTAGACCTTTTACGGAACCTTACAGACATTTCAATTCAAGACCTTTGTCCTCAGTTAGTCAACACAGACCAGCTAGCAATTATTTTCCACTTGTATCAACACCCGATTTTGTTTCTCAAGTACAACCACATGCAGATAACAGAAATCAGACCAATGCATGGTCACGACGATCAGATAGCCCCATCAGAAGATGTAATATTTCCTATAGTGGTGATAGCTCAAAGCTCTCAGTAGATGAGTTTGTTTTTCGAGTGGAAGCACTCACTTACTCTGCTTTAGAAGAAGACTTTGACCTGTTAGTCAGGAATATGTGCACACTAGTGTCAGGACCAGTTATGGATTGGTACTAGTCTTTATTAAGGCATAACATCATGCCTACGTGGGAGATATTAAAACAGCATTGCTAGCCGAATGGGAAGTGCCCAAGGATGACTTGAAAATCCGAATCCATCTCATGTCGCGTAAATAAAATCGCGGCGAACCATTCGCTATGTATTACCAGAATCTAGTGCAACTGCGTGACCAGTTTTGTTTACACCCAACCAATATAATTGGGCAAATTTGGTAAATTGTGGCCTCGGCGCGCTAACCAATTGCGCTGTCTACCATCCCTGGGGTCGTGGGTTCGATTCCAACCTCGACTTGGTCCTGTGCTTCTCCTTCCACCTAGTTTCCTTCCATTTTCTGCATTATTCCTTAACCCTTGCTATTAATTAATTCTTCAATCAAAATTTAATTGTGTTTTCTAAGGATATATACGATATAACTTTGTAATTCGATATAATTCTATATAACTTTGTAATTGACATATTGTGTCTATGTATATTTGTAAGGAAAAAAGTTAGCTATTAATTAATGAATCTACATATAATAATTTCTATAATTAATGATTCCTCATGTATAATGATGTCTAGATTATGCTAATAATGATATTTAATGATCGATGATCCCTATGATTGTTGCTAATGCTTGCCTAACTATACATAGCTTATATGTAAATATGTAATATTTTCTGTCTGTAAGATTACTAAAATCGGTAGACTAAATCAATAAATTACGATCTCTAGTCACCCAAATCCGAGCTACACAGCTGCGGATTGCAACAGCTCTGGAGCACTCGCCGAAATCAGCGAGATCGAGGACCCACCCAATTTTTATCCTGATTTGTCAATATCACCTGGGGGTGACACCAATATAGCAGATGTGTCAGCTATTTCAGATAGACAAGCAGTGCTGTGTTGGAATTGCGACCAGCAGGGGCACTTGTACCAAGACTGCTTGCAGGAAAGGCAACGAGTGTTCTTCTATGCATGCGGGCGGAAGGATGTCTTTAAGCCGAACTGTAGACATTTTCTACAGAAAAATGCGAAGCGGGTCGGGAATCACAACACCTCTTCTCGAATGGCAACAGCCCCGATTACTCCAGCACAACTTCTGAACAGAGAAGACAATCAACTCAACCCATAGACCTCGTCGAACAATCATTAGACTGCCCGTTGATATCATTCAGTGACTCTGGTGATATCAAGAAGCCATCTGAGAGTCAAACGAATGACAGTAATCTCTTAGCAGAGGCGGAGAACTTAATTGACTTCTCTGCAGGTTTTCAAGCTCCCGTTTGCAACTGTAGGGAGTCAAAGGCACTTTTAATAGACACCTCTTTGGAAGAGTCCCTAATTTTCGACGTTCATTACAACCGATCATGAAAGCTTCAGGTGATGTTACTGAGCAAGAGGTTCAGTAACCAATTTATTCAAAAATGAGACGGCCACCAAGCTCTGCGATGACGAGTAGGCGTGAGCCTGTCTTATACCCATTGACGCCGTATCATACGCGTCTACAAAATTATAACAAGGTGCGAGAACGCATTTTCTCCTCAGTGGAAGAACTTAGGAATTACTATCCCAGATCTGAACCTATGTAGAAAGAAAAAACGATCAAGTTTTCGGTGGAGTGAATATTGGCGACGAATCAAAGCTGCTCGGGCGAACTGAGACTGGTTTACTCGTTAATGGTGCCACTGTCAGTATCCTAGGCCAGAGGCCGGATTCTATAACTCGGAGAGTTTGGGAGATGAAAATTTTCGTTTTCCCCGATTAAAACTCCCTAACTCTCCATTCGCGAATCTCTAATATACTTGGGGAGTTAGGGAAAAAGTGAGAAGTGTCACAATATTGAAGGACGGCTAACTCTTTGTGGGAGGGTCGTAAAGCATTGGGGTTTTTTCCTTCGGATTTAGGGTGTAGAGTACAAAAATATCGATGCAAAATGTTTGGAGGAGGGGCTTTTGGGGATGGGGGTCGTACTACCCCTCATTGGGGGTTGTTCAAAATACGTCATGTTTAGTATCAAATTAAAGATGGAAAAGCGGGTAATCGAGTCGTGTAGTTTTATTTTTTTTATAATTTTAACTTCGTAACTAACTTTACAACGCCGAAAGACGGATTTTTTGCACTTGGGTTATATACACCCCAGTTCCTATATTTTGCATATATTTCTTCCGTTTTTTGTTTCACATCCATTAGTACTCTGTTGTGAATATTTTTCTCATGGAAAGTGAATTTCCACGACTTCTTCATAATGATGAGTTGAAAATATGTTTTGTACGGCCATTTTTTCATCTTAAGAAGAACTGATTCACTTCTTTTGCAGTTATCTCCAGCACCATTATTATTATGTTTATTCATTAATTCGTTACATATCTCCTTTTTCTTACATTATACGCTTAAGTAATGCTATCGCCGTCTACAAGGATAGTAAAAAAACTCAATACTTTAAGAGAAAATAAACTAAGACAATGACTATTGTCGTCTGTCTGGATCTGGCACATATCAATTATTGCTATTATTATTGCTCACCTCATGACATACATCCATTTTCTTACAGTCTAGAGTTTATGAAATCAATTATAAATAAAATGCAAAAGGAAAGGTAACAAAAATATTATTTTAAAGGTATTCACAAAATTCCAATTACCACTTAAGTGATGCTATCTCAGTTTAAGATAATAATAAAAACTTAAAGCTTTAAGGAGAGATATCTAAGGCAGTGACTTACGTCGTCTGTCTGGACCTGACACATCAATTATTAATATTTGCTCAATTCATAACATAAGTTTTTCTTGCACTTGTCCTTTGAAGGATAATCCTGGGGTGAGTATCATGCCTAAGTATCTATACGACTTTACTACTTCTATGGGTTCTTCGTTTAGTTTCCAGCTTTCTGAGTTAGCAAGTCTTCCACCTTTCCTGAAAATCATTATTTTGGTTTTGCTTACGTTGATTCTCAATGACCACAGCGTGGAGTACAGGTATAGATTATTTATCATATCCTGAAGCGTGGGCGGGCTGTCAGCAAGTAATACTAAGTCATCAGCATAAAGTAGAAATCTAACATGAATACCTTCAACAGTGATACCTCCTTGCACTGCTTCATGAAGGTCGTTAATATATAGTGAAAATAGCAGCGGGCTAGCAGTTCAGCCTTGCTTTACGCCTGAATACGTCTCAAACCAATCCGACGATTTGATACCATCCCATACGCAAGCTTTCGTTTGGCTATACAAGCTTTTAAGTAATCTGACAAATTTTATAGACACGCCCATATTAAGGAGTTTATAAAATAGCATACTTCTGTTGACCGTATCAAAAGCAGCTTTGAAATCCACAAAGCAAGCATATATTTTTTTAACTCCAGCATTCCATTCTAGATTGATGATATTTGTTAGACTGAATATATGGTCAACAGTGGAGTATTGGCTTCTAAAACCAGCTTGAAATTCCACTTTCGAGTATAGTATTGAAGATTTTAGTCATCGTATTCCAAAGCTTCACCGGGACATTCTTATAAAATTCGTAACTTATTCTGTCAAAACCAGGCGCTTTGTTGTCATGGGCTCTATGAAGCACTTCAGATATTTCGGCTACTTCAATTTGTTTATCCAGTATGGGTTCTATTATAAGCGGTTCTGCATATTATAGACGCCGCTCCTATCTATTTGCGGATTCAGAAGATTCTGGAAATATTGGTGGAAATCGCTAATTAAAATTGAGTGCCCAACAATGTATCCCTTGCCACAAATCTCTCTGCTAATCGCCCACCATTCTTTGCTATCCTTTATATAATTTAGACGGGTACCTAAATCATTATAATAAAGTGACTTTTTCTCCCTACATAGCTTTTTATATTTAGCATTTTCTTTCAAATATAGAGCTTTTAGAAAGTCAAAGTTAGTTTTCCTAAATTTGTTTAATAGCTTGAAGCATGTTTTCCGAGCTTTCATACACTGACCATCAAACCATTTTTGCTTGAATGAAGGGGCTTTACCTAAGACATTCTTCACTGTTGAATCTGTAATTGCTTTTGCTATATGATCTACATTTATCTCATCGTCTGACAATGTTCTTCTAGTTCCCTTATTTCAAAATCTAATTTACTCTGGTACTCACTGACATTTTGAATTTTCCAATTTAACTTCGGTAACAAGGACATATTTTTGTGATATATGTTTTTGTTTGACAGGTCAAGTTTAAGTATTATCGGCATATGATCAGATTAATTGACGCTATCTACTTCAAAGTTTTTTACTATCTTTAGAATTTCGAATGAAGCTGCTGCTATATCTATAACAGAGGCTCCGGTGCCACCTATATAGGTATAATGTCCTTCCTTATCGCCCTCTGTTCTGCCGTTTAACATAACTAATCCTACATCATCCATAAGATTTAGCAACTTTCTTCCCCTTTCATTAAGTTGTGTGTCCCTTGAAGCGCGCCTTAAGTTAAAATAGCTTATCTGAGTTTTGTCAAATTCCTGCATGTCTTCAATGCGGGCATTTACATCGCCAATAACTACTATTTTGTCTTCATTAAAACTGTCTAAGAATGCTACTAACTCTTGGAATTCAACCTCCCATTGGGTGCAATTAATATATACTGGCAATACATATACTTTCCCCAACTTATGTTCTACAACAATTACATATTTCCCGTTTACTATATCTATCGTGATTTTATCATTTAATTCAGTTTTTATTCCTATAAAATTTCCCCCTTTTGCTCTACCATATCCATACGTTCTAGTCGCAGGAATACAATGCATTATATAGCCACCAAAGTATTGCTTATATCTATCTATATTGTTTTCTTCTATAAAGGTTTCATGCAGCGCAAATATATCAAATAATCTTACATAGTTAAAAAAAGGCAGGAAAAAGCACCTTGTTCGCTATGCCAGCCACATTGTACGACAATATCCTCAGTTCATCTTCGCATTCATTCGCTACTACTCTGTTCACATCCAGGCAGACGTTTTCTTCCTACAAATTAAGAGAATCATTATAACTAAGTAATTCATTGAAATTATTGAAATTTTTATTTAGCAGTTTATTCAGCTCCTCTATTTCACAGTTGTATCCACAGAGCAGTTCGCCATTCTTCCATTTAAAGGCTGATTCATCGATGATCAAGTTATCTTCCGGCAATTTAATTTTCAGTCCCGGATTCATCTTTTTCACTTGATGCATTATTTATTTTCAGTTTTCCGGTTTCTTTCAGTATTTCGCGTATATCATTTGCACTTTCCAGCTGGACCCAGGCTATGTATCTCCCGTTAGCAGTCTGACCGATTACTTTTGCCTCTTGTATCTTAGGTGGGGGCGATAGCCCAAGCAGGTCAGCACATATACTTTGGACAGCTGCCACTGGCTCATTCCTATTGATCACACCTGTTACTATTATATTCTTTGCACGCGCTTGTTTTTCCAAGTATTCTAATCTATCGATTAACTGCCATTCACGTTTCTCCATTTCTTTCCTCCGGAAAATTACATAACGAGCCTGGACTTGAAAGACACTGATTCTAGAGCGAAGTATAGCGGAAGCTACATATTTTGATAATAATAAATACCCTAGATAAAATCTATAGGGTATACTAAGTTTGTTATTCCATTTGTAACGCACAGAAATAATGATGGTAGACAAAAATGGATTGGACACCCACGCATAATATTAAAAGTTATTTTGATTTTTGCATGTCTGTCCGTCCGTCTGTCTGTGCACACCATAACTCGAGAACGTGTACATTTAGAGAGCTGAAATTTTGTACACCCACTTTAAAAAAAAAGTAAAATTAAGTTCGAAAATGAGACAAATCGGGCAACTCCTTCGTGGTGTTGTCATACAAAAATTTCGTTTTCCGCTATATATTTGGACACAGCCGGAGTGCGCGTCGACATAGAAAGCTGAAATTTCGTACATCGTGTTTTCATAGTAATAGCAAATAAAATTTCAAAAATGTACTAAACCGGGCAACCCTTTCTTGGTGTTGCCATATAAAAAAATTAGGTTTTTTACGTATACTGTGAAAAGGATTATTGTATTAAAAACTTCTTCAGAATACGAAATCCTATAAAATTTGTTATAATCATTTTTTCTGTCCGACGAACCACTTTAGAAATATATGCGAAAAACCACTTCAAAAATCAAACTTGCACAGATGGGTGATCATACGAGCATTCATCTAGAGCAGGGGTGTCAAACTCGCGGCCCGCAACGAAAACTTTTGCGGCCCGGCCAATATATCGGCAAACAATAATATATAATAAATAAAAACTGTGAAAGCGCAGATTACATGCAAAGAAATAGAATGGAAAATGACATTTCCGTAAATAAATGAAAAGCAGAGTTGTCAGATTTTACTCTCATAAAATATTACCGTGCTTTTGTGCAAAGAAACAGAATGGAAAATGACTCATTTCCGTAAATAAATGAAAAGGGGCGGATTTTTTAGATTTTACTCTCATAAAAGTGCCCGCGCTTTTGTGAAACAGGTTTTTCTGAAATATTGAGAGAATTACCCCAATGTTTATTGCTATAATCCTGTGATATTTGAACAGCACGTGCTTCTGTTTACATTCGTTTTGCTCTGAAGAGATTAAGTGGGAGAAACTCATGCTGAATTCTCTGATATTTTTGGGAGAAATGGGAATTTTAGTTGACAGAAATTTTACATCTCCTTTCAGCACCAAAGCGGTACTTATCTTTTTCTAAAAAAATTAGGGTAGTATGACCCGATGTACATTATTATGAATAGTTTGAAAGGATTTTGAAGGTATTCAAGAAGGTTTTATCATTCGGGTAATCCTACGTTCTCTCAATTTTTCTTTCTAACTCGTTGTCTATACTTGTCGCACTACAATCATAAGTAAGATGTTTTACCCCACCATTCATGCAAAAGACATAAGTATATGACATTATTTGTTTCTTTCTTGAAAACACGAAAAATTTCCAATTTTTTTCTTCTGTCTTATCTTTTCGTTAGTTAATCTTTGACTATAGTCTTGTACGGATTGGTGCACGTAACAGAAAATATTTTGCTTTCGGAAAATAAGACGTATAGTTTATATAGGGTTATTGCTTAATTCATATTACGCTTATTGATTTGTGCAGTTATTCTGTCTGGTAAGTTAATGTTCAAGAAAAAAACATTAATATTTTATTAAAATGTTTTATTATTTTCTGTTAACAACTGCTTATTTATTCTAGCCCTTTGTATTCAGTATGTCTATATCGAAGCCAAATGGTTGTAAAACTAAACGAAAAATCGCTGACGAACATCGAATGTTCCAAGTAAAATGGGAATTAGAATATTTTTGCTGTGAAGTAAAAGATAAAATAATCTGTTTGATATGTAAAAATGCTATTAATGTACCAAAGTTATACAATATTAAACGTCACTACGAGCAACATCACTCAAAATATGATAATTATGAAGGATTAATGAGACAAGAAAAGTTGAAAGAGCTCAAGTTAGGTCTGAAAAAACAACAGCTAATGTTTACTAAAGTATTGCAAGAAAATGAAGCGGCGGTACATGCAAGCTACGTCTTGTCCGAGTTGATAGCTAAGCACTCGAAGCCTTTTACTGAAGGTGATTTCATCAAGAAATGCCTAATTAAAGCTGGAGAAATTGTTTGTCCTGAAAATTTGAAGGCTTTCCAAACAATTTCTTTGTCTCGAAATACAGTTGCGGAGAGAGTTACTGACTTGGCCGCCAATTTAAGTGATCAGATCAAAGCAAAATCATCTAGTTTCGAAAGTTTTTCCATTGCCTGTGACGAGAGTACGGACATTGGTGGCATAGCTCAATTAGCTGTGTTTCTTCGTGCTTGCGACACGGATTTTAACATTTTTGAGGAATTATTGGAACTAATACCGATGCGTGGTACTACTACAGGACAAGATATATTTAATTGTGTTTTTGAACTTCTGGAAAAATACAATCTACCTCTGTTAAAATTAAATTCTGTAGCTACAGATGGCGCTCCTTCAATGACCGGAAAAAACAACGGCTTCGTAGCATTACTACGAAAAAAACTAAGTGAAATTCACGGCTCAAAAATTCATCATACGCATTGTATTATACATCAAGAAGTACTATGCACGAAGGAAATAAACATGGAGAATGTTTTGTCATACATAAAAAAAGTTATAAATTTTAAGTGAGTTAGATAGCGCATATTCAGGTTTGTCCTACTATACCGAGATACGTTGGTTATCTTGCTCCAAGATTCTCAAACAATTCTGGGATTTGAAAGAAGCAGTATGTCAGTTTTTAAAAGCTAAAAATCAAGACACAAGCTTGTTTTCCGATCCAATATAGAAGTAAGTATAGTAGAAGTTTTTCAGTTATGAAAGGAAATAAGTCTCCTGTTAGAAACAGTATTAATGACGCTCATCTTGGGTCTATTTTGAAAGTAATCACTGCGAACAAAATTTCTAACGAAATAGGAAAGATAGTAGCAGAGAAGAGATGTCAAGTGTCAGGACGTAAACATTAAATTTTTCTTGTTTTTGTTTTTATATATGTTTATTATAATGTATTATTCAAAATAAACCTACGTTTCTATGAATATTGATTTTTCTTTTGCGGCCCACCTAAAGATAAACCTTGTTTGTTTGGCCCAAGTTAGATTTTGAGTTTGACATCCTTGATCTAGAGTATCATTAGAATTAGTCTTAGACCAATTCTAGCCTTTTTACTCGTTTTGTTGTAATTTTCCCTTCATTAAAATAATAACAATTTGAAGCTTATTTCCGGTGTCGGGCTAATAATCGTACCGACTATGAAAAATCAATTTAATTCTGACATTTTAAAACACCTTGAAAACTTTTAAAAAGCTTTAAATCACAGACACACGGCACTGTACACAAGTTTAAAAATATTCGCATCAAGACCACTGACATATATAACATGGACTGCCTGATTTGCTATTTCAGATGGGTCAACTTTTTTTTGGGAGGCTGTGACAATTATCTTAATTTCAAGTTTTACTTTTGCTTTAATATCCATATTAAAAGTTCAACACTATTACAGATCCATTCGAAATTATTTCTATTCTTGGAATCTTATCTTCTACTATAACAAATATTTGTTAAACTTGATTTTTAAAGAAATAAAATTAAGCAATTTTTGTCTACCTGCCCCTAAAAGTAGCTATGGGGTACAGAGAAAGGATTACAAATATTGTATTGCCATCTATTTCTATCCTATATATTCATTTGGAAAACCACTGAACTGAAACTGGACTATGGTGTATTTTGTATAGAACTTATTATTTGTAGTTCAGCGGAATAAGGTAGTTAAACCAACAAGGGACAACTATAGAAAAGTGATCCCATAATAATGTCAAATAATGTAAGGAATTTCAGTAGTATCAGCAGTCCATTTTATATATGTCAGTGATCAAGACACTTTAATTTGTAATAAATTTAAAAAGTTTAGCAGATGTCAGGAAATTAGGCATTCAAAAAGTAGACGCCAGAGGGCAAACAAACATTATAAAATATACTCTGTCTCTCTTAATAATTGTTATTAGTTTTTAATTAATTTTTAAGAGACTCTTCTTGTGTGTATAAAAAAAATAAAACATAAAAGGAATTTATTAAAAATAAAAAAATAAATATAAATTCATATAAAAATTTTTATTCAAATATCAAAATAATAAAAGTATTCATTATTTAATTTCATCTTCCATCGAATTTAGGATTCAAGACTAAGAAAGAACTGAAACATATAATTGTTCAGCTAGCTCAAGACGACCTGGTCATCCTCTCTATCAGTACACAGTGATGGCATTCGGCCTTTGCAACGCTCCACAAACTATGTGCCGCCTTATGGACAAAGTCATCCAATTCGATCCTCGTGAAAATGTTCGCGACTATCTGGACGACTTGTTAATTCTGTCACAAGATTTTGACACGCATCTTGTTTTACTAGCTCGTGTAGCGGATTGTTTGAGGAAAGCTGGCCTCACTATCAACGCAGAGAAGAGTAAGTAAATAAATAAATAAATAAATTTTATTTGCTCATATAAAACCATATAAAAGCTTGTACATTTCCAATGACTTGCTTCATTAAATCGCTAATACATAAAATATTCACACAAAAAAAACAATCTAGTAATTAACAAATAACATCATGCCAATAGGACATCTAATTTAGTTTTTATAAATTCAATACAATATCTTTTGAATGCTCCAAAGTTTTCATCATTCCTGCAATAGTGAAGCTTATTATACATTTTTAAATCTTTATACAGCAGTGAATCTTGCGCTCCTGTTGTATTATAATTATTTAATCTGAGTTCATTTACATTCCTGAGGTTAAATGGTTGCACGTCTCCAACAAATCTTAAATACCTATGTAAATATTCTGGTAGAATCTTACTTTTTATCTTAAATATAACAACAATACATTCAAGACTATTCTTTCCTTTACGCTCATCCACATTAGTGCCTCAAGCATTGATAATATCGGTGTGAATCAACTGCAACGTAATATCACCCGCATCGCCTTATTCTGCGCTTCTGCACTCTCTCTAACATCTCTTTTGTTCCAAGAAACATAACTGTCGAACAATACTCACAATGCGGTTTAATTATCAAGTTACATATATGTATAGCTGTCAGTAAGGACACTTTGCTCCTGATTTTTCTCAAAAAACTGATTTTCTTTCCGATTTTTTTGCAAATGTAATCAAAATGTCTTTTGAAATTGAGTTTTCTATCAATCACTACACCCAAATACTTAATTTCACTTACACATTCAATTAATTCTCCACTCATACTAATTCCATTATTATAATCACTGTTTATTGCCATGTATTTAGTTTTATTTACATTTAATTTTAGTTTGTTTACCCTTAACCACACATTTACTGAACTCAAATCTTCTTCCATTCGATTAATACACTTCTGAATATCATCGCACGCAATAATCACTGTTTATTGCCATATATTTAATTTTAGTTTGTTTACCCTTAACCACACATTTACTGAACTCAAATCTTCTTCCATTCGATTAATACACTTCTGAATATCATCGCACGCAATGTGAAGAAGAGCATCATCCGCGAACAACACAATACCAAATTTTTTTAAAGTATCTGTTATGTCGTTTATATAAATAAGGAATAGCAGAGTTCCCAATACGGAGCCTTGTGGGACTCCAAATTTATTCTGTCGTCACTGTGATATATACTCATTAATTTTCGTCCTTCTATCTGATAAATATGAATCAAACCATCTATATTCTTTTCCTTGATTCCATATTTATACAGCTTCTTCAATAAGATCGACCTGTCCACTGTCTCAAACGCTCTCTTTAAGTAAAAAAAAACAGCTAATATTTTTCTTTTACTCTGAAGCTCTTCTTTCCACTGAGTTATAATCCAGTTTAGCACAGGAATGCCCTTTTCGAAATCCCAACTGTTGTTCTACAAAGAGCTTTTCTTTTTTTTTTATATATTAATAAGCCAAGCTCAGGGGATACCCTATGATGCAAAGCACAGCGTGGCAGGAAGGAGATAGGGAAAGGATTAAGGGATATGAGGAGAGCGGCGGTGGTGCCGATGTATGTCGCCCTTAAACTTTCGCAGGTTGTATGCCGGAGGAAAGACAGAAGATGGTAGACTGTTCCACATTCGCACAGTTCGGGATAAGAAAGCATCACGGAATTTAAGTGTACGGCCGAAGGTAATTTGAAGGGTAAAAGGATGATCAGACTAGATATTTCATCAGAACATTGACCATGCATATAGCGATAAAGGAGCGAAAGGCATCCAACATTGCGACGGTGCTCGAGCGAGTCGATATGACGAGTAATTGTCACATCGCCAATGAGCTTGCAGGCTCTCTTTTGGACAATATCCAATGAAGCTAAGGCTGTGCGACCAGCCCCGGCCCAGATATGGGAATTGTATTCCATTCTAGGTCTCATGTAGGACTTGTAGAGGAGCGCTATATTTGATGGGCTGAAATATTTCTTACACCTTTTCAAAAAACCAAGACATTTTGATGCTTCTTTGGCAACCGAGAAGATGTGATCTGTCCAGCTCAACTTACTGGAAATATTAATGCCAAGAATTCTTAGTGACGGTGAATCAGAAATTCATGCTCCATCAAACGAAACGGGAGTGGTTAAGTGATGGTCTTGTTTTAATGAGATGAGACAGCTTTGGGTCTTAGATGCATTGAATTCGACGCGATTCACTTTGCCCCAAGCGAGAATATTGTCAAGATCGTTATTCAATGATCTAATCATGCAGTCTCGTTTAACACACGTATTTGGCGACTAGATAAAAAACTTTCAATCCATAATAGAAGAGGAGGGGAAAGACCAAGTGCTTTGAGTTTGGCTAAAAGGGCTGGATGCCAGACTCTATCAAAGGCCTTTGAAATATCTAGAGCAACGATTTTGGACTCACCAAAATTGTGAAGACTACGATTCCAACGTTCCGTAAGAAAAGTCAGCAAGTCTCTCTCTTGTTGGATTCTAAGTATTTTTCCAATTGTTGTTGAACTACCTTCTCTAAAAATTTTTCATGTGTTGAGAGCATATTAACTGGCCTAAATTCTTCGCATCTCGTTGTGTTTTTAATTTTTTGGATCGGAATAACAATAGACTCCTTCCATGCGTCAGGAAACGAGCCCTCAATTAAAGATTTATTATTTAGATTACATAAAGGAAGTCCCACATCTTCCCAATTATCCAAAAACATTGTTGTGTTAGTTCTACTGTAATCCCTTTTAGAAATCATGTCCTTAATTATTTGTCGCAATCCTGTTTGGGAAATGTGCCCGAAAACAATTTTTTTATCAATCTGTTGAAGGTCATCACTATATATCATATTCGGGATTGACTGATGGATCTGTTCTATACTCTTAATGAAGTAGTTATCGAAATTTTCAGCTATTTCATTATCTTTCAAACAGCATATAGATCCAAATTTTACCTTTTTTATTACTTTTTTAGAGTCCTTTATTACATACGTTTTAATTGATCTCCACATTTCCTTCGAGTGGTTTGCTTCATTTATAATTCCTTTAATATAATTGATCTTGGCTTGCTTTATCAGTTTTGCATATGTATTTCGAATTAATTTATATTCGTTCCAATCCTTGTCACATTCCGATAGAACAGCTTTTCTGTAGTTCAGTTCTTTTTTTGTTCTCGTACTGCGACGTGTATTATTGAACCATCCGTTTTCTCTCTCTTTCACCAGCTTTCTCTTTGTAAAATCATTCACCACACTTCCATTTATTCTTCTTAACATTTATGCTTCTTAACTTAATACCAAAATCTCTCTTATTGTATCTGAAACAATTAACGAAAGTTCCCATTTCACATAGTATAGGAACCTTTATATCTATATTTATTATTAATGTTTCGTGATCAATAATCTTTGAGCTGCAATCCGATTTAACTGTAATACGACTCAAATTTGTCACTACATAGTCTATTAACGTTTTTGATAGCCGCGCTATTCTAGTATATCCATTAACAATTTGCTTAAAACTATTGTCCACTATTATTTCTTCAACAATATTTGAATACGTTCCATTTTCAAGGTAATTGATGTTAAAATCATCCGCCAAGACTATGTTTTCATTCATATCTGCTAAACGAGCGCCATATTCGGCAAAAAACTCACAAAATTGTCTTTCGGATGAACTAGGAGATCTATAAGTCAACGTTACCAAACAAGACCATTCATGAAACCAACATCTAACCATTAACCACCATATATCTTTATTAACCACTACCTTAGTTATCTCTTCAAACTACTTCATTTTTTAAATAAATCACTACTCCGCCCGTTCTATTAGAATCACATCTAATCAAATAATATCCATTCATATCCACTTCACCATCTTCGACATCCTCCGTTAAATGGGTTTCTGATAGCATGACTATATCAAATTTATTATTATTCACAGTCTCCTCCAATTCTTCAAAGTTATTTATTAGTCCTTGAATATTTAAATAAACTCCATTTATTTCCTTTAATTGCTAGTACGCTATTCTATTCTTTTCCACCTTAAGCTTTCGTTTATATACTGGACATTCCCCACTTAGTGTATTATGATTAGTATCCAGATTAAGTTTCAACTTTTCATTACTTTTAATGCAGTTAACATATTTGTTTTCTATTTATTTTTACACTCCCGTGTATTATGATCACCCGTACATCTAGCGCAGATAGCTTTATTGGTGCATTCAGTCGATTTATGATTAAAACCTTACTTGAAACACCTCAAAACATTAAGAGATTCAGTCCCATCCAATGTTAAGCTTATTTAAACTCATTACTTTATGAAATGATTTGGTATCCAATTCAATTACCGCATTAAATCTGTCGAATTTCTTTTCGCTTAACTGTCTAGTAACTTTTACTACCTTTAAACACTTAATCTCGCTTTCACTTGATAATTCGTTCTGCACTTTTAATTTTCTTTCCAAATCGCCCGCATCTAACTCTAACTAACTCTAACGTACACTTTGGGTTTCCTCAGTACTGGCAGCTGGACATCATATTTTCCTTTCATTTGCTCTTCAACACTAATTTCACCTTATTCCTATCTTGATCATTTTCACACATTATTGCAACTACACCGTTTTGCTTTTTAGATAATCCGGTAATTTTTAATGCCGTTGGATCAACCTTGTTTCTTAATTCTTCTTTGGTTTTTTTCACTATTCTGCTTAGATTTTGGTTTTAGCAACACTGGTGCAGTATTCTTTATTATCGGAGACGCACATCTCAATTTATACGCATAAGATGCTTTATTCTCACCTCCTTCATTCACCATATTTGCCATAAAAGCTCTAAGCTCTTTTTCCTGAGATACCATCTTCTCCCTACAGTCGTTAATTTCTTCGAGCATACATTCAAATTTTTCAAATACCGTTTTTTTGTAATCCAAGCAATTATCACACATAAATATAACGTTATTTTTTGTTAAAACCGTATTAACATCATACTCCGATAAATCGCTACATTTTCCACAATATGTTTGACCACAAGTATCATTACATGATATACTAATTCCTTTTCTCAAACTTTGCGACCATTGCCACAATTTACCGACATTTTCACTGTTTATCATTCACTGATCTTGTTCACTTATTATTGGGTCTATTTCCCTTATCGTACAAAAAACACCTGTATAAACTGTAATTATTCTATATATTACGATCGAATATTACAAGATTCCATTCTGATCACCAAATTTATGTAAATTAGATAAAAAATTTCCGTAACGATTTGATAACACGTCCGCTCTCTATGACCGCTCCACTAAATTATGTATTACAGAGACTAAATACTTGGGTTTCATTGTTGGGAAAGGAGGAATAAGAACTGATCCTGAGAAGATCTCAGCCATATTTGACTACCCGTCACCCAAAACTGTTCGTCAGGCCCGACGCCTACTAGGTATGACAGGATGGTATCGTTGATTTATTCCGAAATATGCTGATTTAACCGCCTCCGTTACTGACACTTTGAAGAATGACAATCAGTTCCAATGGACACCTGAAGCCCAGACGTCTCTTGAACAGTTGAAACAAAAACTTAGTTCTACTCCATTTTTAGTGTTCAGTCCAGATCTCACCAAGCCGTTCGTTATACAATGCGATGCGAGCCAACAAGGTATTGGTGGAAAAGGGAGTCTGAACGTGGACCTTGATGTTCTGTCACGGGTTCACTGTGGCAATTTGACACCATCTGAAGATCCTGGTCCGGAAGTTGACCTTAGTTCTCCATACTTCAACTCGTTGGAATATGTAGAGCTGAGGCAGAAAGTTAAATCAGCTTCTAATAAGTTACCAGATCTATGTCATATTCGGACTGTTCCGAGATCAGGCGACACAATTCAGAAATTATGTAGGGGCTTGTGTAAGGAAACCAAAGCTCCAAATATCATCCTCAGGCCACCAATAGGAGCGCAGTCTGTGACAGAACGACCATAACAACGGCTCAACATAGACTTTTTAGGTCCATATCCCAGATGAACCAATGAAAATGTTGTGTTTATTATTCTTGACCACTTCTCGAAATTTCCAATTTTGAAACCGATAAAAAAAATCTACTTTCACCACCTATCAGTTTCTCGTGACAGAAGTATTTCACATGTTCGGAGCTCCGGAGACGATAGTCTCTGACAATGGGATCGAGTTTTTCTCTGCTTAATTTTCCAAACTGCTGGATAATTATGGTGTTAAACATTGCTTAACAGGTCCTCATTGTCAGAGATTAGAGCCTACATCAAAGGCGAACATACTCGGTGGGATGAGAAGCTGAACCATATTGCTAGTTCCCTCAGGAGTTCTATTCACCAAGCAACTGGCTTCTCACCCTACAGGGCACTGTTCGTTCTGCAGATGATCAAACACGTGAGCTCATATTCCACTCTGAGTGAGCCTTTGACCGTAGACGCTGGTGACAAATTGAAATTACTCCGTGCGAAGGCTCAAGAATACTTGAACCGTGCATTACAACAGGGTGCCAAATCTTACAACCTTCGGGCCAAATCTGTTAGTTACAGAGTGTGTCAAGAAGTATACAGACGAAACTTTATGCAGAGCAAAGTGTCGAATTAAATCATAAAAAGGAAACTCTCCCTACGAGCTTGAGGATCTGCAGGGAAAGTCATTGGGTACTTACCATGCTAAGGACATCAGGCTTTGAGAAAAACTAAGCCTGGATACAGAAATTACTATACATGCCTTTGATGAATGTCTTCCAATGCTGATATCACTGACGATGAGCATACTCTGGCGTTCTGTAAATATAATCTTCAACTCGCACACTTATTGAGTGGGCTGAATATTGTTGAACTTCCATGTGAGAGGGGAAAACGAATTCTCTCACTGTATGTTCTGCCTGTCGTAAGAGGCGACTGAAGGAACACCGAGTAACTCGCGGAGAGGTCAGTGAAGGCCTACAAGGTGTTCAGGACCTTGCAGGTATGGTAGGCGGTGGATGAGCTCGTGAGAGATCCACCATATCCTCTCAAAGAGGGTACTGACCAGTAATCCTTCACTGGAGCTATACCGAAATATTCGGGGCGGGGTCCAGTGAAGACCTGCAAGATGTTCAGGATCTTGCAGGTAGGGCAGGCGACGGATGAGCTCGAGAGAGAGCCAACGTCGGCACCCACACCCCCTCAAAGGGCGCACTGAATCGCTGTGCTAGCACCCTTCATGTTTTATTTAAATTCTTAGAGACTCGATCTGTGTGGGGACTTGGATACACACTCTCGAACGAGTGGTGATCTGCGGTCGGAGTGAGATGTCAGGAGCAGAAGAAGCTTTGCAATAAGTTATTTAGGTTACAGATTGTTCAGGCTTCTCCGACTCATCTCGGCATGAGAAGGCAGAGGCGTGCTGGTAGACTAGCTTTTTAGGTTGTTGATCTGTGGGTGCACCTCTGATGTACGATATCGAGACAGACTTTGAGGATGCGCCTCGGATTCGTTACGTGCAACAAAACGGATGGTCGTGGGACGTGTCACACATTGGGCGCCCGCAAAGATGAGGCCCATGTTTTAAGACAGGCTAGTTCAGTCGATCATTTCTCAGAGTTGTCTGATTCACAAGTGAAGCAGTATGCTGCATCGTGTGGCTCCGTCATCAAGCGACAAACTAGGTAAAGGGGCTGCCACTTTTTACAAGACTGCATGAGTAAGATCTGGCGGCCGACAAGCTCTGAAAAGGAAGAAGAGGTTTTGACTTTCGTGTGACTTGTGGAAAAGTAGAAGAGCAAAGGATAAGATCGGGTAATCGACTAGTATCGTGGTAATAAAATAGAATCGCTTAAAAAGGAAAAAAAGATTATAAAACATTGGAATCGAGATTCTCTGGTAATTATCAATGTCGAGTTCATGTTAATGGAGTTATTTATTCTACTTACCCAAGTGATTATCATGCAGAGGCTCTAGCTCAAGTTGCTTCTGCATATATAGCATAGAGCAGATAAAAAGCATAGAGACGAAAAAACAATATCCAATCTGTATACATGTTGGTTTTTTGAAGGCTCGAATTTATTTTTTTTTAATGGTATCGTGACAGCGGCAGGATTGTGTTACCCACCCCACTAGCCGAGGTGCTAGCGTGCCGCCCTGTATGCAACGCTGTTCAGGGAATGAGCTGTCAGCTAATGCTGGCGGTCTGGACTTCACGTCCAATGCCACTCACGCACCTACTTCCCTAACAAATGAAAAAATTCTAAGGCAAAAATCTTCACACCTCCAGCCAAAGCTTCTAAGAAAAAACCAAAAACGACACCAAAACATGAGTGCAAATATTGTGCAACATATAGTCCAATAACTTTCTTCACTCCCCTCGTTTTTATCTTCCTTCCGCAAAAAATTCACGGTTCGTTTGGTTGCTAGTTCTTGAACCAAAATATATTGAAATAATCGAACAAAAGTTAGAGGAAATAGCTATATGTCCACCCGTAGCTTCTTCACTTTCCCTGTGGCGCCTTTACAAGATAAGGGTTAGTCACCATAGACATATTTAGAATAACATTTGGAATAAAATAGCATTTTTAAATTTTTTGAAAACGTTACCACTTCCGATCCGCACGCATGGCAAATAGACTGTCACTCGTTCTGGGATGTTTTTATTGTCTTTCAGTCCTTTATTTGGCCCTGATACGCTGCATTTTTGAGACAATACTCCCAGAAGAACCCTACACCAACCCTCAAAATTGCAGCTTGAAACAAATTAAATGCGATCTTTAGCATTTTTCGGCTTATTTGACTGGACTATATCCCGGAAAACTACCTGAGTCGGACATAATTCTCAGTTTCCGGCTCTTACAGGTTTTACTGTAATAGGGAATTCAGCAATAAACTAGAATTTGATGAAATTGTATTAGTTAATGTCAACAATATAAAATAAAAGAACTTAAATCTCATAAAATAGCCAAATACAATTTAAGCTCATTAGTAATTATTGTAATGATTATTTTAATAATTTATGTATTCTATAAACTGAAAACCATAAAAAATAGGATTCAGGAGAATCCAAAAACAGAGGAGGGAGGAGTTAGCTTAAAATCTAGCCCTAACAGCAAAATAAACACCTTAGAACAAATCATAGAGAAAACTCTCGTGAAAATTAATATACATTTTCTCATAGACCTACACTCAAAGTGAAATATTTAACATTACATTAAAACAAAAATTCATTTCAGAGTTGTCAGTGTCAGCATAAGGAATCAAATTTCCTGTAGATAATAATTTTTGTAAAAGATAAGAATTAAGATTTCAGTACTAACGTTTGGACGGAAAGGTTGAACAAAAGTTCAACCTCGGAGTCTTTTTAATAAAGTAAATTACCAGAATATAAATTTTGTTTTTTCTTTCTGTGAGACAGCATTGAATTGGGTGTTAATCCAATGGAAGGAAGAACTGGAAAATAAAAATAAAGTGCTAGCTGTATTTCTCGATTTTCAAAGAGCATTTGAAACTGTTGACAACAGAATATTAATGGATAAGTTATATAGACATGGTGTAAAAAATAAAGAGTATGAATGGTTCAACTCATATTTATCTCAAAGGTACCAAAGAACTCGAGTATGTGAGGCTATCTCGGACAGGCTGGAAGTAAGGATTGGGGTCCCCCAAGGGTCCATACTGGGAACTTTTCTCTTCTTAGTTTATATAAACAACATAGTGACGGTTATAAAGCACTCAAAAATTATACTGTTTGCGGATGATATATTGGTTTATATAGAGTGTAAGGAAATTAATGCGGGAATTAAACTATTAGAGGAGGATTTATCCGCCTTGGGCACGTGGCTAAAAATGAATTAACTTAAACTAAATGTGAAGAAGTCAAAATGTATGGCAATTAATGGGGTAGAATGGGTAGTAATGAAATCGAGTAAGTCAATGAAATTAAATATTTAGGAATAGTATTGGATAGTAAATTAAATTTTAAGAGTCATGTAAATTATATTTGTTTTTGTAAGAAAATTGGTAAAAAAAAATAGGATTTTTAAAGAGAATTAGGAATAAGGTAACACTGTTAACTGCAATACAAATTTATAATTCGATTATTAGACCTCATTTTGAATATTGTTCATCTATATTGTTTTTAAGTAACAAAGAAATGATGAGTAGGATGCAAAAATTGCAAAATAAAGCTATGAGAATTATATTGCTGTGTAACAGATATACTCATATAAAGGTAATGTTAAGTGGATTGAAATGGATGAATGTTGAAGAAAGAATAATTTTTAATGTGTTGTTATTTATTTTTAAGGTTAAGAATAAGGTACTACCTGATTATTTATATAGAAATTTGAGCTATGTAGGTGACATTCACTCAATAAATTTAGGGAATGCCAATGAATTTAGACTTGACTTTTGCAGCACAAATAGATCTCCAAATTCACTTTAATATAAGGGATTAAAAATGTACAATAAGTTAAAATGTGATAGAGCTGAAAGAAATATATTTAGTTAATTATGCATTGAATTTATCAAAACGAAGTTAGATATATTACTATCGTAATGTATTATGATTATTAATGGGTATTGTAAAGCTAAATGGAGCTAAAAAAGGATTATTATTATTATTAATAATATTTTCTATCAGAAGATTAATTCACACGACAAATTTCAATTAAATTCGACAACGACGAACGGTGTCGTCTACATTGGTGTTTTATAATATCAGGTTTGTTCGATGAAAACACCGGGAAAGCCCCGGGCTACACCGGGCTGTACTATCTTGTTTTTTGAAAATCCTGGGCTTACACGGGGTTACGGAAACTTGTTCGATGAAAGCCCGGTGTTTCTGATTTCGTGCCCGAACTTGCACTAAAAATTTCTAGGGGTAAACGTTTGACATTTGTCATTTGTGAACTGTCACATGGAATTTGTTCGGTGATGCGGTTGAGTGCTATATATAAAAGTGAAAAAATCGTGGAGCTCATACCAAATTCAGATTATATAAGGAAGTTGGATAAGAAATTAGATGACACAATACCCATCGATAATATGCACAAGGAAATTCGAATGAAAATTATAAGGGGATATTTGAGGAGGCGATTAAGGTCGAAGAACATGGATGAAATCTTAAGATCTGCCTTTCTAGTAAGAAATTTGATCGTAAAAATGTTTCTTTGCCATTATTAACAAGTAATTTTTATAGACTTCACGTTATCCCTGCAGCTACCAAGCAAATAGATTTGAAGCAAACAACATATAAGAAATTCTCTAAATTTTTAAATGAGATGTCAGGAAAGGGTTTAATAGTGGCTCGAGAAGAAGCCAACGGGATAGAGAAAATCATTTCTGTAGATTTTGATTATCCAAACTATTAATTTTATACCTAGTGACAAAACATCTGATGATAAAAGTGAAAATAGTGCAGCAGTTTCTTACAGAAATGATGGAGCTATATGTGGTGACAGATGAACCAATTGTCATTTTTTCAAAGTAAAGTTACAGAAAAGGCGATAATATCGATGTAAAAAAGCTAATAAAAGAATATGTAATTAAGAAAAAACTGAGAAATATTTTTTGTGCATTTTAATATTTATTTATTCTTAAATTTTTAATTATTTCACATATTTTATAAATAAATTTTCACAAATCACTGGAAATTAGAAGTTAAATTATGCTCAGGAGAACTGTCAGATAAATGTCATTATTACATTAGATTTACCCGGTGTTTTAAAAACTTGTTCGATGAATGCACGAAACCCCGGGTAAATTTGGGGAAAATTGTGCACGTTGTTTTTACACGGTTTTCATCGAACAAACCTATTATCACCGAAGTGCTATTAGAATCAAATGGCAGCGTTTTTTATGGCGTTATTTGTCGTGTCGCTCAGATTTTGTTAGCATTAAGGCTCCTTTTATTATACCGCATTTTAGAGAAAATAATAAAGTTTCAAAATGTAGCTAGAAAGTTTTTCTTTTTTTTTCTGGAATATAAATTTAAGGTGAACTTCTGCTTTAACAAACTTGGTTGATTTTGTTTTGCACAACAGTGTATGTTGCATTAATATTATTTTCTATTTCATCCTTTCCCACTATACAGGTTGTCCCATAAGTGGTGTAATATCCGAAGGCTATGGATAGGTCATGCTTAGTCAAGCAAGAAATTGTATAGAGGGGGAATAATAACGGTTTCCGAGATAACCTGTGATGATGATATAAAACTTCTTCGATGGATAATCGTTGGATTATTATTTAAAATTTTATTGCAAACAGGGAAAGATAACAAGCTATGTAAAATGTAAGTGAAATTAAGGTATGGCGCTGCCGCCCGGCGTTGTTAATGTAATCCAGCCATATGAACTTTCTCACTTTCAGGACACAAACCTAAGTATAGTAAATTTGATTGCCTACAGACATGCTTGTATCTAAATTGAAACTTTTGCTGAGTACTGACTTCTTAAATCTAATATGAAAAATTGGTATTGACGACGTGTATTTTGATAAAAATAGTAGTTAAATAAATTAAAAAAACAAGTAGAAATTCAGACATTTTAGCTTTGTTAAGCAATAACTTCAAAGCTGAGAAGAGGACCATTGGAAAGGTCCAACGATTATTTATAGACCAAAGTTAAAATCATCACTTAGTGTGTGAAGTTCTGAAGTTATCTTGAAAACCGTTATGATTCCCCCCCCCCCCCCCTCCCCACCCTTCAACCCATCGAATATTACGCCACTTATGGGACACCCTGCACTTACCTCTATCTGCTAAATTGTTACACTATAATCAAAATAATCTATTCTATTCTATTCTATTCTAAATCTTGAAAATTTGAAGTAACGTTGCGTACGCGTTCAGCATGTAAATATGTTTTTTTTTGTTTTGACTCGATTCACCACCAGTATTGAGTTTAGCTTTTTTTTGTTTATATTTTAATTTATAATGTAAGGTATAATAGGGATTTTATATATTGCTTTATTTATAAAATGTGCCATTCTATCTTAGTTTTGTTTCTTTTCTAACTATTGTAACATTTGATGAATATTTCACTTTTGATTTGAATAATTAATGTCTTTTTGCTAGACTTCGTGGGTTGAAACTTAAATGGCAATTCGTCAGAATACTTATCTTACCAAAGAACAGTACTGCTCAGTGGAAATTGCACATTGTGTGGAAAAATCAATATTTGGCTAAATACTTTACAAAAAAATGATCTTAAAATATTAATAATAAGAGACCTAAAATTCTTAATGAACTAATGCATCTTGATTAATGAAACGAAAATATTATTATCGAAATTATATTATAAAAACCTTCAATTTGTTGCGGAAAATCCATTTTACTACGCTGTTATTATTGTTGTTGTTTTTTATGTTTCAAAGACGTGATTTCATATCAAGAAATGTATTCCACAGAGCTGTTCAATTCCAACCATATTTTATGAGTAAATCTTATCACCACTACTTAACACTCTTTAGTTTATTTTGATACAAGAAGCCACCACAAAAGGAAGGAAACTGTCTGCAAAGCAGGATAATTGGAGCAACTGCAACACTTCCTTTTTGCTAATCTTTTATCTTGTTCGATTTCTTCTTCTTAAAAATAAAATGGTTTGGTGATGAGGTGCCCGCCCTAGTGGACTGGCAAAAATACAGTGAGCGACAGAAAAATCTTGGCAATCGAACGTATGGTACGACGACGTATGGACTGACGACGTTCATAGGTTTCACTGCAGAAAGTGGACTCACTTTTATATTGCTGACTCACCAAGTACCAACTGAGGGAGGTGCAATTGTAAACAACAAATAAAAAAGTGGGTTCGTCGAAATAAATGTTTTTAAAATAATTATTTAGTGTTGTTACTGATAATAAGTGTTTTACCAAAGACAATAGCTGTGTTCTTTTGGTTCCGTGCAGTGCGCTGCAGAACACACGAGATTGCGAATAGAATTGACTTGTAGAGTGCGTAGAAGTAGAATTTTTTTTTAAAGTATAGAGAGAATAATCAAAGTGCCATGACTTTAATTCTTACAAAACGTTAAACCTGCCAAATTTTGCCCCGAAGTTTATCAAACTCTATTTTGAATTGTGCAAGGACTGAAGTCATTGCAATTTGATCATTTTCTCTATACTTTCAAAACCTTTGTACTTTTATGCATCCTGCAAGTCAATTCAATTCACAATCTCCTGTTTTCTGCAGTGCACTGCACGGAACCAAAAGAACACAGCTAATATATTCATTAGATACGCAGAAGAAACTCCAAGGGTTTTATTAATATCACTTTTCGAGCTGCGTGCTCACATTTTCAACTTCCCCCCAATGATTTTTTCAAATGTTGGCACCGACGTAACAACTTTTTTTTTACATAAGCAATTGTGCCCATGTGAAATAGAAAGTTAAGCAGTCCACATTATATATGTCAGTGAGCAGAGCTGGGCAATACTTAAGTAAAAAAAGACTAAAGTACTACTTAAAGAACATTTTCGTTACTTAAGACTAAGGACGTTGGCCAAACGTGCTAAATGCTGGCTAAATCTATTACTTTTCCATTTAGTAAATTTTCGAGCTTGCTAATTCTTCTTCTTCACATTCGTCTAATTATTTGACAAATGCGGTTTATTTGAAAGATTTTTAGAAGTATTTATTTGTAAAATGAACAAACAAAATCCAAGAGCGAGTGGTTATGACCGATGTAAGTAAGCAATAAATTGTTGTAATTATTCCCGTATTGAAATATTGTCATTTTAATTATTTCAGGGACGACCGATGAAACAATGACAGCTGAGCAATTGGCTAAATTCAACTTTGGTTTGGCACAGCCCTGGAATTAGCTGGCTAAATTTCCAATGCAAACTGGAATTTAGCCAGCATTTAGCCCGTTTGGCAAACGTCCTTATTACTCAATTCAATATAGTTACTTTTGAAATGCCCCTACTTAGGACGTTTGCCAAACGGGCTAAATGCTGGCTAAATCTATTACTTTTCCATTTAGTAAATTTTCGAGCTTGCTAATTCTTCTTCTTCACATTCGTCTAATTATTTGACAAATGCGGTTTATTTGAAAGATTTTTAGAAGCATTTATTTGTAAAATGAACAAACAAAATCCAAGAGCGAGTGGTTATGACCGATGTAAGTAAGCAATAAATTGTTGTAATTATTCCCGTATTGAAATAGTGTCATTTTAATTATTTCTGGGACGACCGATGAAACAATGACAGCTGAGCAATTGGCTAAATTCAACTGTGGTTTGGCACAGCCCTGGAATTAGCTGGCTAAATTTCCAATGCAAACTGGAATATAGCCAGCATTTAGCCCGTTTGGCAAACGTCCTTATTACTCAATTCAATATAGTTACTTTTGAAATGCCCCTACTTATGACGTTTGCCAAACGGGCTAAATGCTGGCTAAATCTATTACTTTTCCATTTAGTAAATTTTCGAGCTTGCTAATTCTTCTTCTTCACATTCGTCTAATTATTTGACAAATGCGGTTTATTTGAAAGATTTTTAGAAGTATTTATTTGTAAAATGAACAAACAAAATCCAAGAGCGAGTGGTTATGACCGATGTAAGTAAGCAATAAATTGTTGTAATTATTCCCGTATTGAAATAGTGTCATTTTAATTATTTCAGGGACGACCGATGAAACAATGACAGCTGAGCAATTGGCTAAATTCAACTTTGGTTTGGCACTGCCCTGGAATTAGCTGGCTAAATTTCCAATGCAAACTGGAATTTAGCCAGCATTTAGCCCGTTTGGCAAACGTCCTTATTACTCAATTCAATATAGTTACTTTTGAAATGCCCCTACTTAGGACGTTTGCCAAACGGGCTAAATGCTGGCTAAATCTATTACTTTTCCATTTAGTAAATTTTCGAGCTTGCTAATTCTTCTTCTTCACATTCGTCTAATTATTTGACAAATGCGGTTTATTTGAAAGATTTTTAGAAGTATTTATTTGTAAAATGAACAAACAAAATCCAAGAGCGAGTGGTTATGACCGATGTAAGTAAGCAATAAATTGTTGTAATTATTCCCGTATTGAAATAGTGTCATTTTAATTATTTCTGGGACGACCGATGAAACAATGACAGCTGAGCAATTGGCTAAATTCAACTTTGGTTTGGCACAGCCCTGGAATTAGCTGGCTAAATTTCCAATGCAAACTGGAATATAGCCAGCATTTAGCCCGTTTGGCAAACGTCCTTATTACTCAATTCAATATAGTTACTTTTGAAATGCCCCTACTTAGGACGTTTGCCAAACGGGCTAAATGCTGGCTAAATCTATTACTTTTCCATGTAGTAAATTTTCGAGCTTGCTAATTCTTCTTCTTCATATTCGTCTAATTATTTGACAAGTGCGGTTTATTTGAAAGATTTTTAGAAGTATTTATTTGTAAAATTAACAAATACAAGAAAATAATATTACGGCCATAACTTCCTTGTTTATTTCCTGCAAATCCATCTTAAATGCAACACAATTGCTTTGCTTTTGAAATAAAAGTGACAGCTGAGCAATTGGCTAAATTCAACTTTGGTTTGGCACAGCCCTGGAATTAGCTGGCTAAATTTCCAATGCAAACTGGAATTTAGCCAGCATTTAGCCCGTTTGGCAAACGTCCTTAGTACTTGAACATAAGTGCTTGCTTCTATTTACTTGTACTTAGTAAGTACAAACTCCACGCAAAGAACTGTCAAAGCATGTGCCGCACTCACGCGTCAAGGCAGAATCTTACGCATACTAATTACATACAAACAAGACTGGGCAAGTAGAACAAAAACCAGTAACGTCTCGCTCGAATATAAAATCGACGATGCCTCGATTTGATGACATAACCACTGACATGTATAAATGGACTGACTCGTAACCCCCGGAATATAGTACAAGCCATGAAGTCGCCGAAGGTACCGACACATTAAAATACCTTAACGTGCCGGGTACAGCATGCAGTAAGAGCTCACTCTCACTGCTTTTTGTATACTCGTGATGGAGGAAAAACTAAAATTTCATATTAAACAGGTCCTAAAGCCCAAAACTGTCGCTCCCACAGCAAAATAAAGTTAAAAGAAATTGCAGCCAAATATGTTTTCTTTCTAACAGTTTTAAAAAAATATAGCATGTAGAACAAATTTACGGAAATTATAGCGTTTGAACAAAATACAAGCAACTTTTATATGAAAAGGCAAAAGACAAGGCAAGAAGATTGTGGATGTCGCCTGCTGCTCTCTTTTTTCGACTTTGTTCGTGGGTTGTATCTTGCGGGGGTTACGACTGACTACGTTCATAGAAATTCACTTCAGAAAGTGGGCTCACTTCTATATTGCTGACTCTTTCGGTATAAGCACCAAGTAGCAACTGAGAGAGAGCTGTAAATAACAAATAAAAAAGTGGGATCGTCGAAATAAATGTTTTTAAATTAATTATTTATTGTTGTTACTGATTAAAAGTGTTTTAACAAAGACAATATATTCATTAGATACGCAGGAGAAATTCTAAATGTTTTATTAAAAGGGGTCAGTACCAAAATTTGCAAGTTTCATACATCTTTCAATACGAATTTCTGGCAAACTATTTGTATCTTGTATTTTAAATTAAAGGTAATGAAGAGGTCTAGTAAATAACGTCGGAAAAAATAAAAATTAATGGAATTGATATATTGGCTCATAAACTTGTAAAAAATGGTAAAAATTGAAGTTTTTTAAATCAAATTCCTGTTAGTAGGAATTGTCATTTCTTTAAATTGTGAGTATTTTAGAAATATAACGTCGATTTTTTTTCAATTTTATAATTATTCTGATCTGATCTCTTTGTCGTAGCTTACTAGTATATTTAGTCACATATTTTGACATTTCACCTCAAATTTGTCGTACTTTTATATTCACCATATTCATTTTGATTTATGCTTTTCATCAACCACAAAATAAATTAAAATGAATTTCCAAATGAATTAATGTCAGAATACACGCCTAAAAGTACAACAAATTAGTCAACTGCTTCCAAGGTTGTGACAAAAATTTTATACTGAGGTAAATGGATCTCTACACCTAATTAGAACAATACAAGTGCTTAAATTCCAATTGATATTTTGCATTTGTAATGTGAGGTGTCATTTTCAGTTCATTCTACGTAATGCAAGGCTTGCTGAACTGAATAAAAATGCGAAAAAATCAGTAGAAAAGTTCATTTCATTTAGGCGTATATTTTAACATTAAAGTACGACAAAAGATCAGATCCAGGTTATCAAGCTCCCAATGGGTAAGTTGGTGAGGCCGGCCAGGTTCAGGTTGAACTCGAGTAGGTCTACTTTCTACTCTGCTGGAACTTTGTCAGCTTTGACAGCTAATTTTTGTAGTCAATTGATGCCAGCATTGTTTACAGGAAAAAGTGTACAGGAAAATTGTTGTTTAAAAACATATTTATCGTGAAAATTTATTGCTGCTGTAGTAAATTATTACAAAATAATTTCAATTTTCAGGCCAATAGCCCAATTAAATGCTATCATACAGAAGTTGTCAAAGCTCGTATTGTGAGCTGCAAAAGTTTGCAAGGCTCATCAGGTCGAGGTTCTTAAAGTTGTACTGAGGCTGAGGTTGGAAAAGCTAGCACTGTGTTTCAACCTTAATAGTACTTGTTTTTTCTCCCGATATTTCACCCTCTAGAAATTGCAATATTTCGTTGAAAGATGTTGAAATACAAAGCAAAATAGTATATTTAACAATTTTGTGCAAAAAAAATTTAGGAAAGTTAATTCTCGTTAAAAATTTTCAATGTATTTGAACTGCAAATTTTCATTTTTCGTCTTAAATTGTCGCTTGTTGGGTTTTTGTCTTTTACGCTAGATGTCTAATGTTACTTGTGGTCTCGGTCTAGGCTAATTTTATATGAATTTTCTCATTTTCAGGACACAAACCTACTTGTAATGAATTTTATTGCCTGCAGGTACGCTGGTATCTAAATTGAAACTTTTGCTGAGTACTGACTCCTCTTATATTGATTTCCATTGATCACGTTTTCTAGCAGAAGTTTTACACTTTTCTTGCAGTGTTACATCGAAATCGTTCCATTGACCTGCACTGCTATGAAAAGTGTGCGTCAAATGACCCTGGTGCTACACCTGAAAAATCGGCCGTGTTACACCGAAAATTGCACGCATCTCACTGACTTATAACAATGGACTGAGCGTATTGTCATTTTCCTATAGGAAAGCATGGCACAAGTTTTATAGTTCTCTCTTTCGCCCTATGGCAGAGTTGGAGCTACCAACACAAAGTATTGCATTCTGGAACGTTTGCTCATGCCATTTGATGTTTTTATGTTGGCTACAGATGCAATCACCTCAGAAGGCATAAGGTAAAGATAGTGTTTACCATCCTCCGTCTCTCTTGCCCATAAGCAGGATTCAGTTAAGAATAACTTTTGAAAATTAAAGTCGGAATGAGTTTAATTCTTTATACGCGATTAAAATATCACTTGGCCGCGAGAAAAAATATTTTTTTAATTAAAATCGATTTACGGGTGTAAAATTTCATCTGATTTATTGAGTTTTACATGTTTTTTATGTAATCGTTTTAAAGGGTGCTCTAACGGTGATATACAAAAACACAATATTTTTTGTGCTACATGAAATAGCAAATCGCTCAGTGCATTGTTATAAGTCAGTGACGCATCTACATGAGAAATGTCACAACAGAATGTCACTGAGCATCACATATCAATATTAAACTATTACTCCACCAAATTCATCCGCAATCACACCAAAATATTTTACAGTACAATTTTCATAATTTTTACTTTATTTGTTATGATATTTTTCCCAAAAAAATTTCAATCTGACAAATTACACGGATATGAGTTACTATTACATTCTCATTGCGTCAAAAGTTATTCCATTGAACTCGTTTTTCTTTGATTGACGTGCACTTTTCTTAAAATATCAATGGAAATAGACATTAAAATCACTTTCCGAGCTGCGTGCACACTTTTTAAACTTCCACACTTCATACATAACTCTGCAAGCCAAGAAAATAATAAACATATTGTTATCGTGGTATTGTAAGAGATTGACTACTCAGGACGTGAAGTCCAAACTGCCAGCATGAGCTGACAGATCACTCGATGACAGCGATAGCACAGGGCGGCATGCTAGCACCTCGGCTAAGAGTGGCGGAGAGTGTGGGGGGAGTTCCCGAAATACCTGCCACTGTCACCACCCATAATCAAAAAAATTCTTCATGCCTACATACACAAAACCACAAAACGAGCACCCACTCAGTCCTGAAGGGACTTTTACGTCACTTACCTATTCCTCATGAAGGCGCAGATGATATGCCTTCCTGCCAAGCCCCATCCTCCCATTGACCTTGCGTGGCACTGTTTGCAAATTCCCTTTGCTGACCTGTGAAAGAGAGAATAAGCGAGCAAACCTACACGACCTTCAGATGAGAGGGCTCCAGGATAGCAAGGGAAATAAAAACGTTTAGGACATCGTTACGTTATAAATAAAAGTTTTATTTTGTTTTATTATCATTTCCAATAGTTGGATTCCAATCCTCAAAGTGGATGGTGAAAAAAAAAACACATAGGCGTGCTACTAGCCTGTCTGGATCATACTAATCTCGTAACTTGGGAGAAACAATGGCGGGTTCAGGGCAAGTAAATTGAGTAATACTAACACACAAAATGTGATTATGCATACAGACTTGCAAATGTATAATAAATTACCAATAGAACTTAGAAATACAATGAACTGAGAGGATTTAAGGAGAAAATAATTGAACATATCAAATTAAATATTCCTACTACATAGAAGTTTAAATACGAATATACGCCCTGATTGTAAAACATGCATTAATCACTATTGAATAACGTACTTCGTAGTGGGGGTGTCTCCCAATCCTACAACTAAAGCAAGCTATAACAGTTCAAACTAAAGTATTCGGCAGTTCAAATGCATTGAAAATATCTTACTTCTACGATAATATATAATGTTTCAAAAATAAAGTATTCACCGATTCAAATGCATTGAAAATATCTTACTTCTATGATAATATATAATGTTTCAAAAATAAAGTATTCACCGATTCAAATGCATTGAAAATATCTTACTTCTACGATAATATATAATGTTTCAAAAATAAAGTATTCACCGATTCAAATGCATTGAAAATATCTTACTTCTACGATAATATATAATGTTTCAAAAATCCAATACCATGGAGATGTGTACTAGCGAGTCGTTAATAACCTTGCAGCTATGGCACCGGCTATAGAAATTTGTTTGAAAATTATTAATGTTGAAACTCTAAATAGTATTGAGGCTACTTAACAATGGAATTTAGTTTCAATGATTGGGAGTATTGCTCCCCTAACCTCTATGTCCGTTCATAACATGGCTTGGGTCCCCGCGTTCAATAATGGAACACTTAATTCAAAATTTTATGGCCTGAGGCCTTACTTCCAGGATTTTACTCGTAGCTCTTCTTAACGAGCAGTAACTAAATAACTACTTTATTTATAACAAGGTTGTCGTGCCGATACACGATCATCTTAATTCAATTGCAATTTAATTTAGCATGGACCACATGTGTATATATTTGAGCAAACATTGTAACAAAAAGGCAACACTTACGCATGTTTTATGCTGGGGATCCCACGCAGAGGCGCCTCCGAGATGATCCGTTGTGCCTGATGAAGAGAAATTTAGACTTTTTCTTTTTTGTTTGAACCCTACAGGTCACCCACATCCATGTCGGACCACTAACTAACTTGACGTATATATATGTGCCTAAAACAACATGATACAGAACATTATTCTAAATTTACATTAGTTTACACAACGACTCTCTCTAAGCTCTGCTAACATTTCATTATTGCTTTTACTTCATGTGTCTGCATGGTTTCACCGGGGGTGAACTGACATGCTGCCTGCATTAATGCCAGGAAGGCTTCGTAGATTTTGCTTGGACGGGATATTATCTTCGTCGGGAGAACTCTAGGGCTCACTATTGGTGATACACCCAGTATGCTTCGATTTACATCGAGGAGATTACGCTCTTAGAACTCATATGGTTCCGTCGTCGATTAATTAACTAACCATCGACTATCAAATTTTAAGTCGAAAATGACTCTTCTTGAGCGCATTGAACGCCACACATGCATATATAAAGAAATTGTTGCTTGGCTTGAAACTGTCTGCAAAGCAGGATAATTGGAGCAACTGCAACACTTCCTTTTTGCTAATCTTTTATCTTGTTCGATTTCTTCTTCTTAAAAATAAAATGGTTTGGTGATGAGGTGCCCGCCCTAGTGGACTGGCAAAAATACAGTGAGCGACAGAAAAATCTTGGCAATCGAACGTATGGTACGACGACGTATGGACTGACGACGTTCATAGGTTTCACTGCAGAAAGTGGACTCACTTTTATATTGCTGACTCTTTCGGTCTAAGCACCAAGTACCAACTGAGGGAGGTGTAATTGTAAACAACAAATAAAAAAGTGGGTTCGTCGAAATAAATGTTTTTAAAATAATTATTTAGTGTTGTTACTGATAATAAGTGTTTTACCAAAGACAATAGCTGTGTTCTTTTGGTTCCGTGCAGTGCGCTGCAGAACACACGAGATTGCGAATAGAATTGACTTGTAGAGTGCGTAGAAGTAGAATTTTTTTTTAAAGTATAGAGAGAATAATCAAAGTGCCATGACTTTAATTCTTACAAAACGTTAAACCTGCCAAATTTTGCCCCGAAGTTTATCAAACTCTATTTTGAATTGTGCAAGGACTAAAGTCATTGCAATTTGATCATTTTCTCTATACTTTCAAAACCTTTGTACTTTTATGCATCCTGCAAGTCAATTCAATTCACAATCTCCTGTTTTCTGCAGTGCACTGCACGGAACCAAAAGAACACAGCTAATATATTCATTAGATACGCAGAAGAAACTCCAAGGGTTTTATTAATATCACTTTTCGAGCTGCGTGCTCACTTTTTCAACTTCCCCCCAATGATTTTTTCAAATGTTGGCACCGACGTAACAACTTTTTTTTTACATAAGAAATTGTGCCCATGTGAAATAGAAAGTTAAGCAGTCCACATTATATATGGCAGTGAGCAGAGCTGGGCAATACTTAAGTAAAAAAAGACTAAAGTACTACTTAAAGAACATTTTCGTTACTTAAGACTAAGGACGTTTGCCAAACGTGCTAAATACTGGCTAAATCTATTACTTTTCCATTTAGTAAATTTTCGAGCTTGCTAATTCTTCTTCTTCACATTCGTCTAATTATTTGACAAATGCGGTTTATTTGAAAGATTTTTAGAAGCATTTATTTGTAAAATGAACAAACAAAATCCAAGAGCGAGTGGTTATGACCGATGTAAGTAAGCAATAAATTGTTGTAATTATTCCCGTATTGAAATAGTGTCATTTTAATTATTTCAGGGACGACCGATGAAACAATGACAGCTGAGCAATTGGCTAAATTCAACTTTAGTTTGGCACTGCCCTGGAATTAGCTGGCTAAATTTCCAATGCAAACTGGAATTTAGCCAGCATTTAGCCCGTTTGGCAAATGTCCTTATTACTCAATTCAATATAGTTACTTTTGAAATGCCCCTACTTAGGACGTTTGCCAAACGGGCTAAATGCTGGCTAAATCTATTACTTTTCCATTTAGTAAATTTTCGAGCTTGCTAATTCTTCTTCTTCACATTCGTTTAATTATTTGACAAATGCGGTTTATTTGAAAGATTTTTAGAAGTATTTATTTGTAAAATGAACAAACAAAATCCAAGAGCGAGTGGTTATGACCGATGTAAGTAAGCAATAAATTGTTGTAATTATTCCCGTATTGAAATAGTGTCATTTCAATTATTTCAGGGGCGACCGATGAAACAATGACAGCTGAGCAATTGGCAAAATTCAACTTTGGTTTGGCACAGCCCTGGAATTAGCTGGCTAAATTTCCAATGCAAACTGGAATATAGCCAGCATTTAGCCCGTTTGGCAAACGTCCTTATTACTCAATTCAATATAGTTACTTTTGAAATGCCCCTGCTTAGGACAGCTTAACACAGCTAATATATTCATTAGATACGCAGAAGAAACTCCAAGGGTTTTATTAATATCACTTTTCGAGCTGCGTGCTCACTTTTTCAACTTCCCCCCAATGATTTTTTCAAATGTTGGCACCGACGTAACAACTTTTTTTTTACATAAGCAATTGTGCCCATGTGAAATAGAAAGTTAAGCAGTCCACATTATATATGTCAGTGAGCAGAGCTGGGCAATACTTAAGTAAAAAAAGACTAAAGTACTACTTGAAGAACATTTTCGTTACTTAAGACTAAGGACGTTTGCCAAACGTGCTAAATGCTGGCTAAATCTATTACTTTTCCATTTAGTAAATTTTCGAGCTTGCTAATTCTTCTTCTTCACATTCGTCTAATTATTTGACAAATGCGGTTTATTTGAAAGATTTTTAGAAGCATTTATTTGTAAAATGAACAAACAAAATCCAAGAGCGAGTGGTTATGACCGATGTAAGTAAGCAATAAATTGTTGTAATTATTCCCGTATTGAAATAGTGTCATTTTAATTATTTCAGGGACGACCGATGAAACAATGATAGCTGAGCAATTGGCTAAATTCAACTTTAGTTTGGCACTGCCCTGGAATTAGCTGGCTAAATTTCCAATGCAAACTGGAATTTAGCCAGCATTTAGCCCGTTTGGCAAACGTCCTTATTACTCAATTCAATATAGTTACTTTTGAAATGCCCCTACTTAGGACGTTTGCCAAACGGGCTAAATGCTGGCTAAATCTATTACTTTTCCATTTAGTAAATTTTCGAGCTTGCTAATTCTTCTTCTTCACATTCGTCTAATTATTTGACAAATGCGGTTTATTTGAAAGATTTTTAGAAGTATTTATTTGTAAAATGAACAAACAAAATCCAAGAGCGAGTGGTTATGACCGATGTAAGTAAGCAATAAATTGTTGTAATTATTCCCGTATTGAAATAGTGTCATTTTAATTATTTCTGGGACGACCGATGAAACAATGACAGCTGAGCAATTGGCTAAATTCAACTGTGGTTTGGCACAGCCCTGGAATTAGCTGGCTAAATTTCCAATGCAAACTGGAATATAGCCAGCATTTAGCCCGTTTGGCAAACGTCCTTATTACTCAATTCAATATAGTTACTTTTGAAATGCCCCTACTTAGGACGTTTGCCAAACGGGCTAAATGCTGGCTAAATCTATTACTTTTCCATTTAGTAAATTTTCGAGCTTGCTAATTCTTCTTCTTCATATTCGTCTAATTATTTGACAAGTGCGGTTTATTTGAAAGATTTTTAGAAGTATTTATTTGTAAAATTAACAAATACAAGAAAATAATATTACGGCCATAACTTCCTTGTTTATTTCCTGCAAATCCATCTTAAATGCCACACAATTGCTTTGCTTTTGAAATAATAGTGACAGCTGAGCAATTGGCTAAATTCAACTTTGGTTTGGCACAGCCCTGGAATTAGCTGGCTAAATTTCCAATGCAAACTGGAATATAGCCAGCATTTAGCCCGTTTGGCAAACGTCCTTATTACTCAATTCAATATAGTTACTTTTGAAATGCCCCTACTTATGACGTTTGCCAAACGGGCTAAATGCTGGCTAAATCTATTACTTTTCCATTTAGTAAATTTTCGAGCTTGCTAATTCTTCTTCTTCACATTCGTCTAATTATTTGACAAATGCGGTTTATTTGAAAGATTTTTAGAAGTATTTATTTGTAAAATGAACAAACAAAATCCAAGAGCGAGTGGTTATGACCGATGTAAGTAAGCAATAAATTGTTGTAATTATTCCCGTATTGAAATAGTGTCATTTTAATTATTTCAGGGACGACCGATGAAACAATGATAGCTGAGCAATTGGCTAAATTCAACTTTAGTTTGGCACTGCCCTGGAATTAGCTGGCTAAATTTCCAATGCAAACTGGAATTTAGCCAGCATTTAGCCCGTTTGGCAAACGTCCTTATTACTCAATTCAATATAGTTACTTTTGAAATGCCCCTACTTAGGACGTTTGCCAAACGGGCTAAATGCTGGCTAAATCTATTACTTTTCCATTTAGTAAATTTTCGAGCTTGCTAATTCTTCTTCTTCACATTCGTCTAATTATTTGACAAATGCGGTTTATTTGAAAGATTTTTAGAAGTATTTATTTGTAAAATGAACAAACAAAATCCAAGAGCGAGTGGTTATGACCGATGTAAGTAAGCAATAAATTGTTGTAATTATTCCCGTATTGAAATAGTGTCATTTTAATTATTTCTGGGACGACCGATGAAACAATGACAGCTGAGCAATTGGCTAAATTCAACTGTGGTTTGGCACAGCCCTGGAATTAGCTGGCTAAATTTCCAATGCAAACTGGAATATAGCCAGCATTTAGCCCGTTTGGCAAACGTCCTTATTACTCAATTCAATATAGTTACTTTTGAAATGCCCCTACTTAGGACGTTTGCCAAACGGGCTAAATGCTGGCTAAATCTATTACTTTTCCATTTAGTAAATTTTCGAGCTTGCTAATTCTTCTTCTTCATATTCGTCTAATTATTTGACAAGTGCGGTTTATTTGAAAGATTTTTAGAAGTATTTATTTGTAAAATTAACAAATACAAGAAAATAATATTACGGCCATAACTTCCTTGTTTATTTCCTGCAAATCCATCTTAAATGCCACACAATTGCTTTGCTTTTGAAATAATAGTGACAGCTGAGCAATTGGCTAAATTCAACTTTGGTTTGGCACAGCCCTGGAATTAGCTGGCTAAATTTCCAATGCAAACTGGAATATAGCCAGCATTTAGCCCGTTTGGCAAACGTCCTTATTACTCAATTCAATATAGTTACTTTTGAAATGCCCCTACTTATGACGTTTGCCAAACGGGCTAAATGCTGGCTAAATCTATTACTTTTCCATTTAGTAAATTTTCGAGCTTGCTAATTCTTCTTCTTCACATTCGTCTAATTATTTGACAAATGCGGTTTATTTGAAAGATTTTTAGAAGTATTTATTTGTAAAATGAACAAACAAAATCCAAGAGCGAGTGGTTATGACCGATGTAAGTAAGCAATAAATTGTTGTAATTATTCCCGTATTGAAATAGTGTCATTTTAATTATTTCTGGGACGACCGATGAAACAATGACAGCTGAGCAATTGGCTAAATTCAACTTTGGTTTGGCACAGCCCTGGAATTAGCTGGCTAAATTTCCAATGCAAACTGGAATATAGCCAGCATTTAGCCCGTTCGGCAAACGTCCTTATTACTCAATTCAATATAGTTACTTTTGAAATGCCCCTACTTAGGACGTTTGCCAAACGGGCTAAATGCTGGCTAAATCTATTACTTTTCCATTTAGTAAATTTTCGAGCTTGCTAATTCTTCTTCTTCATATTCGTCTAATTATTTGACAAGTGCGGTTTATTTGAAAGATTTTTAGAAGTATTTATTTGTAAAATTAACAAATACAAGAAAATAATATTACGGCCATAACTTCCTTGTTTATTTCCTGCAAATCCATCTTAAATGCCACACAATTGCTTTGCATTTGAAATAATAGTGACAGCTGAGCAATTGGCTAAATTCAACTTTGGTTTGGCACAGCCCTGGAATTAGCTGGCTAAATTTCCAATGCAAACTGGAATTTAGCCAGCATTTAGCCCGTTTGGCAAACGTCCTTAGTACTTGAACATAAGTGCTAGCTTCTATTTACTTGTACTTAGTAAGTACAAACTCCACGCAAAGAACTGTCAAAGCATGTGCCGCACTCACGCGTCAAGGCAGAATCTTACGCATACTAATTACATACAAACAAGACTGGGCAAGTAGAACAAAAACCAGTAACGTCTCGCTCGAATATAAAATCGACGAAGCCTCGATTTGATGACATAACCACTGACATGTATAAATGGACTGACTCGTAACCCCCGGAATATAGTACAAGCCATGAAGTCGCCGAAGGTACCGACACATTAAAATGCCTTAACGTGCCGGGTACAGCATGCAGTAAGAGCTCACTCTCACTGCTTTTTGTATACTCATGATGGAGGAAAAACTAAAATTTCATATTAAACAGGTCCTAAAGCCCAAAACTGTCGCTCCCACAGCAAAATAAAGTTAAAAGAAATTGCAGCCAAATATGTTTTCTTTCTAACAGTTTTAAAAGAATATAGCATGTAGAACAAATTTACGGAAATTATAGCGTTTGAACAAAATACAAGCAACTTTTATATGAAAAGGCAAAAGACAAGGCAAGAAGATTGTGGATGTCGCCTGCTGCTCTCTTTTTTCGACTTTGTTCGTGGCTTGTATCTTGCGGGGGTTACGACTGACTACGTTCATAGAAATTCACTTCAGAAAGTGGGCTCACTTCTATATTGCTGACTCTTTCGGTATAAGCACCAAGTAGCAACTGAGAGAGAGCTGTAAATAACAATTAAAAAAGTGGGATCGTCGAAATAAATGTTTTTAAATTAATTATTTATTGTTGTTACTGATTAAAAGTGTTTTTCTAAATGTTTTATTAAGAGGAGTCAGTACCAAAATTTGCAAGTTTCATACATCTTTCAATACGAATTTCTGGCAAACTATTTGTATCTTGTATTTTAAATTAAAGGTAATGAAGAGGTCTAGTAAATAACGTCGGAAAAAATAAAAATTAATGGAATTGATATATTGGCTCATAAACTTGTAAAAAATGGTAAAAATTGAAGTTTTTTAAATCAAATTCCTGTTAGTAGGAATTGTCATTTCTTTAAATTGTGAGTATTTTAGAAATATAACGTCGATTTTTTTCAATTTTATAATTATTCGACTATACAGCGTGAAACACAGTGCTGGCTTTTACAAGCTGGCCAACCTCACCAACTTTGACAGTTCTGTAAAATATATGAGATCTTGGGGTGAATCTGATCTCTTTGTCGTAGCTTACTAGTATATTTAGTCACATATTTTGACATTTCACCTCAAATTTGTCGTACTTTTATATTCACCATATTCATTTTGATTTATCCTTTTCATCAACCACAAAATAAATTAAAATGAATTTCCAAATGAATTAATGTCAGAATACACGCCTAAAAGTACAACAAATTAGTCAACTGCTTCCAAGGTTGTGACAAAAATTTTATACTGAGGTAAATGGATCTCTACACCTAATTAGAACAATACAAGTGCTTAAATTCCAATTGATATTTTGCATTTGTAATGTGAGGTGTCATTTTCAGTTCATTCTACGTAATGCAAGGCTTGCTGAACTGAATAAAAATGCGAAAAAATCAGTAGAAAAGTTCATTTCATTTAGGCGTATATTTTAACATTAAAGTACGACAAAAGATCAGATCCAGGTTATCAAGCT
Source organism: Dioctria linearis (assembly GCA_963930735.1). Classification (NCBI taxonomy): domain Eukaryota; kingdom Metazoa; phylum Arthropoda; class Insecta; order Diptera; family Asilidae; genus Dioctria; species Dioctria linearis. The sequence continues at coordinate 116,833,134 of OZ005741.1, forward strand.
CCCAATGGGTAAGTTGGTGAGGCCGGCCAGGTTCAGGTTGAACTCGAGTAGGTCTACTTTCTACTCTGCTGGAACTTTGTCAGCTTTGACAGCTAATTTTTGTAGTCAATTGATGCCAGCATTGTTTACAGGAAAAAGTGTACAGGAAAATTGTTGTTTAAAAACATATTTATCGTGAAAATTTATTGCTGCTGTAGTAAATTATTACAAAATAATTTCAATTTTCAGGCCAATAGCCCAATTAAATGCTATCATACAGAAGTTGTCAAAGCTCGTATTGTGAGCTGCAAAAGTTTGCAAGGCTCATCAGGTCGAGGTTCTTAAAGTTGTACTGAGGCTGAGGTTGGAAAAGCTAGCACTGTGTTTCAACCTTAATAGTACTTGTTTTTTCTCCCGATATTTCACCCTCTAGAAATTGCAATATTTCGTTGAAAGATGTTGAAATACAAAGCCAAATAGTATATTTAACAATTTTGTGCAAAAAAAATTTAGGAAAGTTAATTCTCGTTAAAAATTTTCAATGTATTTGAACTGCAAATTTTCATTTTTCGTCTTAAATTGTCGCTTGTTGGGTTTTTGTCTTTTACGCTAGATGTCTAATGTTACTTGTGGTCTCGGTCTAGGCTAATTTTATATGAATTTTCTCATTTTCAGGACACAAACCTACTTGTAATGAATTTTATTGCCTGCAGGTACGCTGGTATCTAAATTGAAACTTTTGCTGAGTACTGACTCCTCTTATATTGATTTCTATTGATCACGTTTTCTAGCAGAAGTTTTACACTTTTCTTGCAGTGTTACACCGAAATCGTTCCATTGACCTGCACTGCTATGAAAAGTGTGCGTCAAATGACCCTGGTGCTACACCTGAAAAATCGGCCGTGTTACACCGAAAATTGCACGCATCTCACTGACTTATAACAATGGACTGAGCGTATTGTCATTTTCCTATAGGAAAGCATGGCACAAGTTTTATAGTTCTCTCTTTCGCCCTATGGCAGAGTTGGAGCTACCAACACAAAGTATTGCATTCTGGAACGTTTGCTCATGCCATTTGATGTTTTTATGTTGGCTACAGATGCAATCACCTCAGAAGGCATAAGGTAAAGATAGTGTTTACCATCCTCCGTCTCTCTTGCCCATAAGCAGGATTCAGTTAAGAATAACTTTTGAAAATTAAAGTCGGAATGAGTTTAATTCTTTATACGCGATTAAAATATCACTTGGCCGCAAGAAAATATATTTTTTTAATTAAAATCGATTTACGGGTGTAAAATTTCATCTGATTTATTGAGTTTTACATGTTTTTTATGTAATCGTTTTAAAGGGTGCTCTAACGGTGATATACAGAAACACAATATTTTTTGTGCCACATGAAATAGCAAATCGCTCAGTCCATTGTTATAAGTCAGTGACGCATCTACATGAGAAATGTCACAACAGAATGTCACTGAGCATCACATATCAATATTAAACTATTACTCCACCAAATTCATCCGCAATCACACCAAAATATTTTACAGTACAATTTTCATAATTTTTACTTTATTTGTTATGATATTTTTCCCAAAAAATTTCAATCTGACAAATTACACGGATATGAGTTACTATTACATTCTCATTGCGTCAAAAGTTATTCCATTGAACTCGTTTTTCTTTGATTGACGTGCACTTTTCTTAAAATATCAATGGAAATAGACATTAAAATCACTTTCGGAGCTGCGTGCACACTTTTTAAACTTCCACACTTCATACATAACTCTGCAAGCCAAGAAAATAATAAACATATTGTTATCGTGGTATTGTAAGAGATTGACTACTCAGGACGTGAAGTCCAAACTGCCAGCATGAGCTGACAGATCACTCGATGACAGCGATAGCACAGGGCGGCATGCTAGCACCTCGGCTAAGAGTGGCGGAGAGTGTGGGGGGAGTTCCCGAAATACCTACCGCTGTCACCACCCATAATCAAAAAAATTCTTCATGCCTACATACACAAAACCACAAAACGAGCACCCACTCAGTCCTGAAGGGACTTTTACGTCACTTACCTATTCCTCATGAAGGCGCAGATGATATGCCTTCCTGCCAAGCCCCATCCTCCCATTGACCTTGCGTGGCACTGTTTGCAAATTCCCTTTGCTGACCTGTGAAAGAGAGAATAAGCGAGCAAACCTACACGACCTTCAGATGAGAGGGCTCCAGGATAGAAAGGGAAATAAAAACGTTTAGGACATCGTTACGTTATAAATAAAAGTTTTATTTTGTTTTATTCTCATTTCCAATAGTTGGATTCCAATCCTCAAAGTGGATGGTGAAAAAAAACACATAGGCGTGCTACTAGCCTGTCTGGATCATACTAATCTCGTAACTTGGGAGAAACAATGGCGGGTTCAGGGCAAGTAAATTGAGTAATACTAACACACAAAATGTGATTATGCATACAGACTTGCAAATGTATAATAAATTACCAATAGAATTTAGAAATACAATGAACTGAGAGGATTTAAGGAGAAAATAATTGAACATATCAAATTAAATATTCCTACTACATAGAAGTTTAAATACGAATATACGCCCTGATTGTAAAACATGCATTAATCACTATTGAATAACGTACTTCGTAGTGGGGGTGTCTCCCAATCCTACAACTAAAGCAAGCTATAACAGTTCAAACTAAAGTATTCGGCAGTTCAAATGCATTGAAAATATCTTACTTCTACGATTATATATAATGTTTCAAAAATAAAGTATTCACCGATTCAAATGCATTGAAAATATCTTACTTCTACGATAATATATAATGTTTCAAAAATAAAGTATTCACCGATTCAAATGCATTGAAAATATCTTACTTCTACGATAATATATAATGTTTCAAAAATAAAGTATTCACCGATTCAAATGCATTGAAAATATCTTACTTCTACGATAATATATAATGTTTCAAAAATCCAATACTATGGAGATGTGTACTAGCGAGTCGTTAATAACCTTGCAGCTATGGCACCGGCTATAGAAATTTGTTTGAAAATTATTAATGTTGAAACTCTAAATAGTATTGAGGGTACTTAACAATGGAATTTAGTTTCAATGATTGGGAGTATTGCTCCGTTCATAACATGGCTTGGGTCCCCGCGTTCAATAATGGAACACTTAATTCAAAATTTTATGGCCTGAGGCCTTACTTCCAGGATTTTACTCGTAGCTCTTCTTAACGAGCAGTAACTAAATAACTACTTTATTTATAACAAGGTTGTCGTGCCGATACACGATCATCTTAATTCAATTGCAATTTAATTTAACATGGACCACATGTGTATATATTTGAGCAAACATTGTAACAAAAAGGCAACACTTACGCATGTTTTATGCTGGGGATCCCACGCAGAGGCGCCTCCGAGATGATCCGTTGTGCCTGATGAAGAGAAATTTAGACTTTTTCTTTTTTGTTTGAACCCTACAGGTCACCCACATCCATGTCGGACCACTAACTACCTTGACGTATATATATGTGCCTAAAACAACATGATACAGAACATTATTCTAAATTTACATTAGTTTACACAACGACTTCCCTATGATGACCGCTCTGCTAACATTTCATTATTGCTTTTACTTCATGTGTCTGCATGGTTTCACCGGGGGTGAACTGACATGCTGCCTACATTAATGCCAGGAAGGCTTCGTAGATTTTGCTTGGACGGGATATTATCTTCGTCGGGAGAACTCTAGGGCTCACTATTGGTGATACACCCAGTATGCTTCGATTTACATCGAGGAGATTACGCTCTTAGAACTCATATGGTTCCGTCGTCGATTAACTAACCATCGACTATCAAATTTTAAGTCGAAAATGACTCTTCTTGAGCGCATTGAACGCCACACATGCATATATAAAGAAATTGTTGCTTGGCTTGAAACTGTCTGCAAAGCAGGATAATTGGAGCAACTGCAACACTTCCTTTTTGCTAATCTTTTATCTTGTTCGATTTCTTCTTCTTAAAAATAAAATGGTTTGGTGATGAGGTGCCCGCCCTAGTGGACTGGCAAAAATACAGTGAGCGACAGAAAAATCTTGGCAATCGAACGTATGGTACGACGACGTATGGACTGACGACGTTCATAGGTTTCACTGCAGAAAGTGGACTCACTTTTATATTGCTGACTCTTTCGGTCTAAGCACCAAGTACCAACTGAGGGAGGTGTAATTGTAAACAACAAATAAAAAAGTGGGTTCGTCGAAATAAATGTTTTTAAAATAATTATTTAGTGTTGTTACTGATAATAAGTGTTTTACCAAAGACAATAGCTGTGTTCTTTTGGTTCCGTGCAGTGCGCTGCAGAACACACGAGATTGCGAATAGAATTGACTTGTAGAGTGCGTAGAAGTAAATTTTTTTTTTAAAGTATAGAGAGAATAATCAAAGTGCCATGACTTTAATTCTTACAAAAGGTTAAACCTGCCAAATTTTGCCCCGAAGTTTATCAAACTCTATTTTGAATTGTGCAAGGACTGAAGTCATTGCAATTTGATCATTTTCTCTATACTTTCAAAACCTTTGTACTTATATGCATCCTGCAAGTCAATTCAATTCACACTCTCCTGTTTTCTGCAGTGCACTGCACGGAACCAAAAGAACACAGCTAATATATTCATTAGATACGCAGAAGAAACTCCAAGGGTTTTATTAATATCACTTTTCGAGCTGCGTGCTCACTTTTTCAACTTCCCCCCAATAATTTTTTCAAATGTTGGCACCGACGTAACAACTTTTTTTTTACATAAGCAACTGTGCCCATGTGAAATAGAAAGTTAAGCAGTCCACATTATATATGTCAGTGAGCAGAGCTGGGCAATACTTAAGTAAAAAAAGACTAAAGTACTACTTAAAGAACATTTTCGTTACTTAAGACTAAGGACGTTTGCCAAATGTGCTAAATGCTGGCTAAATCTATTACTTTTCCATTTAGTAAATTTTCGAGCTTGCTAATTCTTCTTCTTCACATTCGTCTAATTATTTGACAAATGCGGTTTATTTGAAAGATTTTTAGAAGCATTTATTTGTAAAATGAACAAACAAAATCCAAGAGCGAGTGGTTATGACCGATGTAAGTAAGCAATAAATTGTTGTAATTATTCCCGTATTGAAATAGTGTCATTTTAATTATTTCAGGGACGACCGATGAAACAATGACAGCTGAGCAATTGGCTAAATTCAACTTTGGTTTGGCACTGCCCTGGAATTAGCTGGCTAAATTTCCAATGCAAACTGGAATTTAGCCAGCATTTAGCCCGTTTGGCAAACGTCCTTATTACTCAATTCAATATAGTTACTTTTGAAATGCCCCTACTTAGGACGTTTGCCAAACGGGCTAAATCTATTACTTTTCCATTTAGTAAATTTTCGAGCTTGCTAATTCTTCTTCCTCATATTCGTCTAATTATTTGACAAGTGCGGTTTATTTGAAAGATTTTTAGAAGTATTTATTTGTAAAATGAACAAATACAAGAAAATAATATTACGGCCATAACTTCCTTGTTTATTTCCTGCAAATCCATCTTAAATGCCACACAATTGCTTTGCTTTTGAAATAAAAGTGACAGCTGAGCAATTGGCTAAATTCAACTTTGGTTTGGCACAGCCCTGGAATTAGCTGGCTAAATTTCCAATGCAAACTGGAATTTAGCCAGCATTTAGCCCGTTTGGCAAACGTCCTTAGTACTTGAACATAAGTGCTTGCTTCTATTTACTTTTACTTAGTAAGTACAAACTCCACGCAAAGAACTGTCAAAGCATGTGCCGCACTCACGCGTCAAGGCAGAATCTTACGCATACTAATTACATACAAACAAGACTGGGCAAGTAGAACAAAAACCAGTAACGTCTCGCTCGAATATAAAATCGACGATGCCTCGATTTGATGACATAACCACTGACATGTATAAATGGACTGACTCGTAACCCCCGGAAAATAGTACAAGCCATGAAGTCGCCGAAGGTACCGACACATTAAAATACCTTAACGTGCCGGGTACAGCATGCAGTAAGAGCTCACTCTCACTGCTTTTTGTATACTCGTGATGGAGGAAAAACTAAAATTTCATATTAAACAGGTCCTAAAGCCCAAAACTGTCGCTCCCACAGCAAAATAAAGTTAAAAGAAATTGCAGCCAAATATGTTTTCTTTCTAACAGTTTTAAAAAAATATAGCATGTAGAACAAAATTACGGAAATTATAGCGTTTGAACAAAATACAAGCAACTTTTATATGAAAAGGCAAAAGACAAGACAAGAAGATTGTGGATGTCGCCTGCTGCTCTCTTTTTTCGACTTTGTTCGTGGCTTGTATCTTGCGGGGGTTACGACTGACTACGTTCATAGAAATTCACTTCAGAAAGTGGGCTCACTTCTATATTGCTGACTCTTTCGGTATAAGCACCAAGTAGCAACTGAGAGAGAGCTGTAAATAACAAATAAAAAGTGGGATCGTCGAAATAAATGTTTTTAAATTAATTATTTATTGTTGTTACTGATTAAAAGTGTTTTAACAAAGACAATATATTCATTAGATACGCAGGAGAAATTCTAAATGTTTTATTAAGAGGAATTAGTACCAAAATTTGCAAGTTTCATACATCTTTCAATACGAATTTCTGGCAAACTATTTGTATCTTGTATTTTAAATTAAAGGTAATGAAGAGGTCTAGTAAATAACGTCGGAAAAAATAAAAATTAATGGAATTGATATATTGGCTCATAAACTTGTAAAAAATGGTAAAAATTGAAGTTTTTTAAATCAAATTCCTGTTAGTAGGAATTGTCATTTCTTTAAATTGTGAGTATTTTAGAAATATAACGTCGATTTTTTTCAATTTTATAATTATTCGACTATACAGCGTGAAACACAGTGCTGGCTTTTACAAGCTGGCCAACCTCACCAACTTTGACAGTTCTGTAAAATATATGAGATCTTGGGGTGAATCTGATCTCTTTGTCGTAGCTTACTAGTATATTTAGTCACATATTTTGACATTTCACCTCAAATTTGTCGTACTTTTATATTCACCATATTCATTTTGATTTATCCTTTTCATCAACCACAAAATAAATTAAAATGAATTTCCAAATGAATTAATGTCAGAATACACGCCTAAAAGTACAACAAATTAGTCAACTGCTTCCAAGGTTGTGACAAAAATTTTATACTGAGGTAAATGGATCTCTACACCTAATTAGAACAATACAAGTGCTTAAATTCCAATTGATATTTTGCATTTGTAATGTGAGGTGTCATTTTCAGTTCATTCTACGTAATGCAAGGCTTGCTGAACTGAATAAAAATGCGAAAAAATCAGTAGAAAAGTTCATTTCATTTAGGCGTATATTTTAACATTAAAGTACGACAAAAGATCAGATCCAGGTTATCAAGCTCCCAATGGGTAAGTTGGTGAGGCCGGCCAGGTTCAGGTTGAACTCGAGTAGGTCTACTTTCTACTCTGCTGGAACTTTGTCAGCTTTGACAGCTAATTTTTGTAGTCAATTGATGCCAGCATTGTTTACAGGAAAAAGTGTACAGGAAAATTGTTGTTTAAAAACATATTTATCGTGAAAATTTATTGCTGCTGTAGTAAATTATTACAAAATAATTTCAATTTTCAGGCCAATAGCCCAATTAAATGCTATCATACAGAAGTTGTCAAAGCTCGTATTGTGAGCTGCAAAAGTTTGCAAGGCTCATCAGGTCGAGGTTCTTAAAGTTGTACTGAGGCTGAGGTTGGAAAAGCTAGCACTGTGTTTCAACCTTAATAGTACTTGTTTTTTCTCCCGATATTTCACCCTCTAGAAATTGCAATATTTCGTTGAAAGATGTTGAAATACAAAGCAAAATAGTATATTTAACAATTTTGTGCAAAAAAAATTTAGGAAAGTTAATTCTCGTTAAAAATTTTCAATGTATTTGAACTGCAAATTTTCATTTTTCGTCTTAAATTGTCGCTTGTTGGGTTTTTGTCTTTTACGCTAGATGTCTAATGTTACTTGTGGTCTCGGTCTAGGCTAATTTTATATGAATTTTCTCATTTTCAGGACACAAACCTACTTGTAATGAATTTTATTGCCTGCAGGTACGCTGGTATCTAAATTGAAACTTTTGCTGAGTACTGACTCCTCTTATATTGATTTCCATTGATCACGTTTTCTAGCAGAAGTTTTACACTTTTCTTGCAGTGTTACACCGAAATCGTTCCATTGACCTGCACTGCTATGAAAAGTGTGCGTCAAATGACCCTGGTGCTACACCTGAAAAATCGGCCATGTTACACCGAAAATTGCACGCATCTCACTGACTTATAACAATGGACTGAGCGTATTGTCATTTTCCTATAGGAAAGCATGGCACAAGTTTTATAGTTCTCTCTTTCGCCCTATGGCAGAGTTGGAGCTACCAACACAAAGTATTGCATTCTGGAACGTTTGCTCATGCCATTTGATGTTTTTATGTTGGCTACAGATGCAATCACCTCAGAAGGCATAAGGTAAAGATAGTGTTTACCATCCTCCGTCTCTCTTGCCCATAAGCAGGATTCAGTTAAGAATAACTTTTGAAAATTAAAGTCGGAATGAGTTTAATTCTTTATACGCGATTAAAATATCACTTGGCCGCAAGAAAATATATTTTTTTAATTAAAATCGATTTACGGGTGTAAAATTTCATCTGATTTATTGAGTTTTACATGTTTTTTATGTAATCGTTTTAAAGGGTGCTCTAACGGTGATATACAGAAACACAATATTTTTTGTGCCACATGAAATAGCAAATCGCTCAGTCCATTGTTATAAGTCAGTGACGCATCTACATGAGAAATGTCACAACAGAATGTCACTGAGCATCACATATCAATATTAAACTATTACTCCACCAAATTCATCCGCAATCACACCAAAATATTTTACAGTACAATTTTCATAATTTTTACTTTATTTGTTATGATATTTTTCCCAAAAAATTTCAATCTGACAAATTACACGGATATGAGTTACTATTACATTCTCATTGCGTCAAAAGTTATTCCATTGAACTCGTTTTTCTTTGATTGACGTGCACTTTTCTTAAAATATCAATGGAAATAGACATTAAAATCACTTTCGGAGCTGCGGGCACACTTTTTAAACTTCCACACTTCATACATAACTCTGCAAGCCAAGAAAATAATAAACATATTGTTATCGTGGTATTGTAAGAGATTGACTACTCAGGACGTGAAGTCCAAACTGCCAGCATGAGCTGACAGATCACTCGATGACAGCGATAGCACAGGGCGGCATGCTAGCACCTCGGCTAAGAGTGGCGGAGAGTGTGGGGGGAGTTCCCGAAATACCTGCCGCTGTCACCACCCATAATCAAAAAAATTCTTCATGCCTACATACACAAAACCACAAAACGAGCACCCACTCAGTCCTGAAGGGACTTTTACGTCACTTACCTATTCCTCATGAAGGCGCAGATGATAAGCCTTCCTGCCAAGCCCCATCCTCCCATTGACCTTGCGTGGCACTGTTTGCAAATTCCCTTTGCTGACCTGTGAAAGAGAGAATAAGCGAGCAAACCTACACGACCTTCAGATGAGAGGGCTCCAGGATAGCAAGGGAAATAAAAACGTTTAGGACATCGTTACGTTATAAATAAAAGTTTTATTTTGTTTTATTCTCATTTCCAATAGTTGGATTCCAATCCTCAAAGTGGATGGTGAAAAAAACACATAGGCGTGCTACTAGCCTGTCTGGATCATACTAATCTCGTAACTTGGGAGAAACAATGGCGGGTTCAGGGCAAGTAAATTGAGTAATACTAACACACAAAATGTGATTATGCATACAGACTTGCAAATATATAATAAATTACCAATAGAACTTAGAAATACAATGAACTGAGAGGATTTAAGGAGAAAATAATTGAACATATCAAATTAAATATTCCTACTACATAGAAGTTTAAATACAAATATACGCCCTGATTGTAAAACATGCATTAATCACTATTGAATAACGTACTTCGTAGTGGGGGTGTCTCCCAGTCCTACAACTAAAGCAAGCTATAACAGTTCAAACTAAAGTATTCGGCAGTTCAAATGCATTGAAAATATCTTACTTCTACGATAATATATAATGTTTCAAAAATAAAGTATTCACCGATTCAAATGCATTGAAAATATCTTACTTCTACGATAATATATAATGTTTCAAAAATAAAGTATTCACCGATTCAAATGCATTGAAAATATCTTACTTCTACGATAATATATAATGTTTCAAAAATAAAGTATTCACCGATTCAAATGCATTGAAAATATCTTACTTCTACGATAATATTGTTACGTGCAATATAAAGAGACAACTGGTGACATCTACTGGCAATAAACAACTTCAGGTTCGGAGAGTAAATGACTTCAGTTTCGGAGAATCGATTATGAAAGTTCAGGAATAGAACAAATAGAATAGTCAAGAAGCTTTTGGAATAGAACACTCCAGATTAATCCGGAGTGTTTCTAGTGTATAAATATAACAGTTGTCATCGCCAAGAAAGAGTCTTGTCTTAGACGTTGCAGTGTTAAGAAGCGAAAGCAATAAAGAAGCGATAGTGTGTAATTAGATTGCGATAATTGAAAGTACAGTGTTAGCGATAATTAGAGTTGAGTTGATTAAATAAATGTTTGTGAACTTTATATTATTTAAGAGTAATAATATTGTATAAGTTGTAATATTGTGTTTTAAATAACGAACCAAAGGCCACGCTCGCAACAACTGGTGTCAGAAGTGAAATAAATTCGCGAAATAAAGTGGTGGCAATTGACTAAAAATTAAAAGAGTGATTAATTTTGAGAAATTGTGTTAAATTGTGTAAGTTCTGGAAAATAATTTATATTCATCTATAAGAGAATTACTAAAATAATGGGGCGCAAAGTGGACGAGCTTCGAACGCAGGATTTGAAAGTGGAGTTAGGGAACCGGTCATTACAAACGACAGGCATAAAGAAAGTTCTAGTCGAGCGACTTAGACAATCTTTGATAGAGGAAGGAAATAATCCTGAAACATTTGTTTTCGAAGAGAACTTGGAAGAAATCGAAGTTGAATCGAAGCTTTTGAGTACTTTAATGAGTAAAATGGAAGCCCGTTTTGATGAGCAAAAGAATTCTCTCGAGGAACAAAAGAATTCTCTCGAGGAACAAAAGAATTCTCTCGAGGAACAAAAGAATTCTCTCGAGGAACAAAAGAATTCTCTCGAGGAACAAAAGAATTCTCTGGAATCACGTTTAGGTGAACAGAAGAAATCTATGGACGAACAAAGGAAATCTATGGACGAACAAAAGAAATCTATGGAAGCCCGTTTTGAAGAACAAAAGATTGATTTGGAGGAACAAAAGAAATCTCTGGAAACCCGTTTGGACGAACAAAATATCTCTTTGGAGAATTGTCTAGAAACTCGTTTGGAGGAACAGAAGACTTTCCTGAAAAGCTCATTAGACGAACAAAATTTGAAAATTGAAGGAATCGAGCAGGAAGTGGCGGAAGCTCAACAAAAAGTCACCGAGCAGCTTGACAGTTTTAAATCAGATCTGGAAAGAATAAAGCATCGTAAGCCTCTAAGCGGAACAACTGAAATATCCGGTGCAGGTAGAATGAAACCTCCCATATTTGATGGACAAAATTCATGGCATATCTTCAAGAGACAATTCGAGGCAGCTTCAGAAGTAAATGGATGGAATGATGAAGACAAAGCTATAGCTCTGGTGTTAGCACTTCGAGGTTCTGCGTCAGAACTCTTACAAATTGTACCGATTGAAAATCAACGTAATTACTAGTCATTAGTACAGGCGATAGAATTACGTTACGCAGATGAGCACATGCAGTAAGTATATTGCCTACAGTTGCGCAACAGGATTCAAAAACATGGCGAATCACTACAACAACTGCAGGCAGATGTAGAAAGATTAGCGCAGCTGTCATACTCCAGCGTGAATGCGGATTTTCTCAATGAAGTGGCGACGGAGGCATTTGTGAACGCTATTACAGATCAAAATTTACAACAATCATTAAGGCTAGCAGGAAAGAAATCAACAGCAGAAGCACTAGCCTATGCATTAGTGTATGAATCCGCCAGACAAGCTTCGCGGAGTGCAGTACGAATGAGAGACATTTCGGTGGACAAATGTACTTGTAATAGAATGCAGTCATCCCAGAGCTCACCTTTGCGTGGTATCGTTCGATGCTGGAATTGTAATAGACCAGGACACCTACAAAGAGACTGCAGAAAACGCCGACGAGTGGAATCTCTAGATGAAGAGAGGAAAGTAGAATTGGAAAGATATCGAGCTGAGCAGCAGACTTGCAATAGATTGCAGTTATCACTGAGTACCCCTTCACGTAGTGTTCTTCGATGTTGGGATTGTAGTAAATTGGGACACCTTCAAAGCGACTGCAAGAAACGCCGTCGAAAGGAACCAACAGAAAAGAAAGGGACAGAAGAACGTACAAGTTGGCGAGCTAGAGAGCAAACTATTCTTAGGGAGACTAGAATCCAACCTTATGACTTCGAGAGCCAACACAGAAAAGGACGTATCTATGGAAATGCAGAAGCCTTGGTACAACGTCAATGGAAACCTGAATATAAGCATTATGGCTGGGAGAAAGGAAATGAGAAAACAGCTACTATACAGTTGGTATCCGTTGAACCATCTACAGGTTGGGACAACGAGGACCTGCGAACAGCACAACGAGAAGATCCGGACATTTCACCTATTCTTGCTTGGAAAGTAGACATAGAAAAACCAGAATGGAAGGATATTTCGAGGATGAGTGAAGAGCTGAAAAGCTACTGGGCTCAATGGAATTCTCTTCATGTTGAATGCGGCATATTAAAACGCAAGTGGGAAGCACCTAACGGTAAATCGTTCCGAATGCAAATAGTCGTGCCGGCATCAAAGGTCAACGATGTTCTAGGTAAAGTGCATCGTGGAGCATCTGGAGAACATTTGGGAGTGAATAAAACAATTTCTATAATACGAGAAAAGTTTTATTGGCTACATATGCGGGAGGATGTAGAGAAATGGTGTCGCAGATGCACTGTGTGTGCTTCTTACAAAGGGCCGCCACGTAGCAGCAGAAAGGAAATGTACAAGTGTAATGTCAGAGCCCCATTGAAACTGAGAGCTGATGTACAAAGGGCCACGGGGGCGAAATTAGCAGTAAGTACCCATCGGGTGAGGACACGTTATGACTTACGTGCGAATTCAGCAGGATTCAATGAAGGTGATCTTGTTTGGCTGTACAACCCGAAACGACGTAAGGGACGTTCTCCAAAATTGCAACAACACTGGGAAGGACCATATTCAGTAGTAACTAGAATTAATGACGTGGTATACAGGATTCAGCGTGGTACAAGAGGCAAGCACAAAATTGTTCATTTGGACCGCTTGTGTCAATACTACGAGCATCAAGACCGTGGACCACCTGTTGTTCGGGACGAACAAGTTTAAGAAGGGGGCAGTGTTACGTTCAATAGAAAGAGACAACTGGTGACATCTACTGGCAATAAACAACTTCAGGTTCGGAGAGTAAATGACTTCAGGTTCGGAGAATCGATTATGAAAGTTCAGGAATAGAACAAATAGAATAGTCAAGAAGCTTTTGGAATAGAACACTCCAGATTAATCCGGAGTGTTTCTAGTGTATAAATATAACAGTTGTCATTCGCCAAGAAAGAGTCTTGTCTTAGACGTTGCAGTGTTAAGAAGCGAAAGCAATAAAGAAGCGATAGTGTGAATTAGATTGCGATAATTGAAAGTACAGTGTTAGCGATAATTAGAGTTGAGTTGATTAAATAAATGTTTGTGAACTTTATATGATTTAAGTGTAATAAAGAACTTATATATTAATTATTTAATATTGTGTTTTAAATAACGAACCGAAGGCCACGCTCGCAACAATATATAATGTTTCAAAAATCCAATACTATGGAGATGTGTACTAGCGAGTCGTTAATAACCTTGCAGCTATGGCACCGGCTATAGAAATTTGTTTGAAAATTATTAATGTTGAAACTCTAAATAGTATTGAGGCTACTTAACAATGGAATTTAGTTTCAATGATTGGGAGTATTGCTCCCCTAACCTCTATGTCCGTTCATAACATGGCTTGGGTCCCCGCGTTCAATAATGGAACACTTAATTCAAAATTTTATGGCCTGAGGCCTTACTTCCAGGATTTTACTCGTAGCTCTTCTTAACGAGCAGTAACTAAATAACTACTTTATTTATAACAAGGTTGTCGTGCCGATACACGATCATCTTAATTCAATTGCAATTTAATTTAGCATGGACCACATGTGTATATATTTGAGCAAACATTGTAACAAAAAGGCAACACTTACGCATGTTTTTTGCTGGGGATCCCACGCAGAGGCGCCTCCGAGATGATCCGTTGTGCCTGATGAAGAGAAATTTAGACTTTTTCTTTTTTGTTTGAACCCTACAGGTCACCCAAATCCATGTCGGACCACTAACTAACTTGACGTATATATATGTGCCTAAAATAACATGATTCAGAACATTATTCTAAATTTACATTAGTTTACACAATGACTTCCCTATGATGACCGCTCTGCTAACATTTCATTATTGCTTTTACTTCATGTGTCTGCATGGTTTCACCGGGGGTGAACTGACATGCTGCCTGCATTAATGCCAGGAAGGCTTCGTAGATTTTGCTTGGACGGGATCTTATCTTCGTCGGGAGAACTCTAGGGCTCACTATTGGTGATACACCCAGTATGCTTCGATTTACATCGAGGAGATTACGCTCTTAGAACTCATATGGTTCCGTCGTCGATTAACTAACCATCGACTATCAAATTTTAAGTCGAAAATGACTCTTCTTGAGCGCATTGAACGCCACACATGCATATATAAAGAAATTGTTGCTTGGCTTGTGTTTTCGCTCAATTTATCCGTCCGCTTTTTGCTCGGAACTTATAATTATACGTTTTTTTTTCACTCCGTGTCTCTTAAAATGCTAATCTCGGTGTAAGTTAGGAACAGATGAAAAGTCAGGTACAAGATCAGATTATTCCGAAGTGCAGCACGAAAAATGATCGCTAGGATTAACACTAAATCAGTATTAGAACGGAATAATATGATAATTTTACTTACAGGATTGTTTTTCTCTTCGATGGCTACGGAAAGTTTTTCTGGTTAATTACTCAATGCGGCTAAGTGTACGGCTGTGACAAGACGAATGAATGTCTTCTTCTTCCTTATCAGTCATGTCACCATGATCTCTGAGCGTGAGGGAACATTACGGGCTACATACAATGACGACGACCGATTTTGTTGTCGTAACCAAGGTTGGGAACTTTTCAACTTTTTGTCGGTGGTGTCGTCGACATTTGATTTTGACAGTTCAGAGTTCAAGAGAAAAGATGTCTTTTTAGTCAGGGAAACAGGTTATTTGTACACCAAAAGAAATTCCCAATATCGAAATACATATTTGGAAGAAAAAAAATGGAACGAAATTTTAGCACCTACATATAATGCTATGTCGACGAACATAAGAATATGTCGGCGCCATTGGGTTTATTCGCGACATTTACGACGACGGTGTCGCCGTAATTGTTGTGTCGGTATCATTGTATTTCGCCTTTACTCTCGTCGGGGTGCGTTCCTTTTTCGTTTTACTTGAGGTCCGGCGTACATGCATCAGCTTTTTCTTGTAGCATATTGCTATATGCAATAGCTACGACCAAGGTATATAAAGACAAGGTATTCTCATTAAGACATTAAGACACTTGGCCGTGACGTGCTTCGTCCACTATTAAAAAAGGAAAAGTAAAAAAAAATCTCTGACAGTTCTCTTATGTCAAAGATGACAAGTAAATAAAGCACGAAACATTTCATATTAAGTAAAGTTTTCTTAATTTTCTACAACTAATTTGACATTCAATGATAGTCTTCTTAAGGAATTTATTTATACCTATCATAATGTAAATACCTTTGAGTTGAGCGCTTGTAAGAAATGGTTATTTATTAATGATCTCACACCAAACTCTGAAGTGAAACTGTATTGTACACAGGAGGCTGTATATCCTCTGTAAGTAAACATGAAGTGCTTTAAAAAATATGTATTTTACTTTATGTGCTTAATTGCAATGATGGTAATATGACCCTCACTGAATAAGAAATTCTCGAAAAATGAGAAGACTGCTGTCTATTGCGCTTTGTATTTCTTCCCAATTTTAAAACTTTGACATGCAATTGCTGGAAGCTTAGTTTGTAATTATTTGGAATCTTATATTAATCAAAATAAATGTAATCTTATTATTCCAGATTACGCGTTCCCATTTGAGCATTGTCATTATCACTTAATTATCACAAGATTCAAAATTCAATAAATTTTGAAGTTCTGCAGTTGGCAATAAATGTTCTAAGTAACATTGCAGAAGCTCAGATAGATTCGCCATACAAATTCCACTATCAAGAGCAACAGTCCTTTGGCATTTATGCGTCTTTGGGAAATGCATGAAATTTTACGTCTTGCTTTGCGGAGTCGTTTTTGAAATAGTTCTTACAATTAGGCACAGATTACTTCATAATTTCCAGAGACATTTACTTGTTCTTTAATTTACAAATCACTCAAAATATCTCTGCAAAATTTCAATAAAACCACGGTACACAGATAAAGCGAATTTTGACACAAAGCAGCTGATGTGCTGAAAAGAAAAATTCAGACAATATGGCGGAACGGGGTTCGCAATGGGAATACCTTGTCTTTATATACCTTGGGGAATACCTTGTCTTTATATACCTTGAGCTACGACCATAACAATATGTACATAGCTACATATATACATTTTCAGTTGCAACTCTTCACGCCACGTAAATGATAAATATATATACATTCGTACATATATAAATTTCAATCACCTTTTCCTCAGTCACAAAAATGACAAACATATGTACATCGCTACATATATACATTTTCAACTGCATTTCCTTATGCAACAAAAATGACAAACATATGTACATTCGTACATATATAAATTTCAATCACCTTTTCCTCATTAACAAAAAAATGACAAACATATGTACATCGCTACATATATAAATTTCAATTACTTTTCTCGGTCACAAAAAATTTATAAACATATGTTACGTGCAATACAAAGAGACAACTGGTGACATCTACTGGCAATAAACAACTTCAGGTTCGGAGAGTAAATGACTTCAGGTTCGGAGAATCGATTATGAAATCTACAGGAAAGTTCAGGAATAGAACAAATAGAATAGTCAAGAAGTTTTTGGAATAGAACACTCCAGAATAATCCGGAGAGTTTCTAGGGTATAAATATAACAGTTGTCATCGCCAGCAAAAGAGTCTTGTTTTAGACGTTGCAGTGTTAGCAAGCGAAAGTAATTGAAGAAGCGAAAGAGTATAATTAGATTGCGATAATTGAAAGTACAGTGAGTTGAGTTGATTAAATGAATGTTTGTGAACTTTATATGATTTAAGTGTAATAAAGAACTTATATATTAATGATTTAATTTTGTGTTTTAAATAACGAACCAAAGGCCACGCTCGCAACAACTGGTGTCAGAAGTGGGATAAAGTCGCGAAATAAAGAGGTGGCAATTGACTAAAAATTAAAAGAGTGATTAATTTTGAGAAATTGTGTTAAATTGTGAAAGTTCTGGAAAATAATTTATATTCATCTAAAAGAGAATTACTAAAATAATGGGGCGCAAAGTGGACGAGCTTCGAACGCAGGATTTGAAAGTGGAGTTAGGGAACCGGTCATTACAAACGACAGGCATAAAGAAAGTTCTAGTCGAGCGACTTAGACAATCTTTGATAGAGGAAGGAAATAATCCTGAAACATTTGTTTTCGAAGAGAACTTGGAAGAAATCGAAGTTGAAGAAGCGCCTGCGATGAAAATGGAACAGCTTTTGAGTACTTTAATGAGTAAAATGGAAGCCCGTTTTGATGAGCAAAAGAATTCTCTCGAGGAACAGAAGAAATCTATGGACGAACAAAAGAATTCTCTCGAGGAACAGAAGAAACCTATGGACGAACAAAAGAATTCTCTCGAGGAACAAAAGAATTCTCTAGAATCACGTTTAGATGAACAGAAGAAATCTATGGACGAATAAAAGAATTCTCTAGAATCACGTTTAGATGAACAGAAGAAATCTATGGACGAACAAAAGAATTCTCTAGAATCACGTTTAGATGAACAAAAGAAATCTATGGACGAACAAAAGAATTCTCTCGAGGAACAAAAGAAATCTATGGAAACCCGTCTGGACGAGCAAAAGAATGCTTTTGAGGAACAAAAGAATTCTCTGGAATCCCGTTGGGATGAACAAAAGAATTCTTTGCAGAATTGTCTAGAAACTTGTTTGGAGGAACAGAAGAAATTTCTGAAAGTTTCATTAGACGAACAAAATATGAAAATTTAAGGAATACAGCAGGAAGTGTTGGAAGTTCGACAACAAGTGTCGGGAGTACAACAAAATGTCACGGAACAGCTTGATAACTTTAAAGCAGATCTGGAAAGAATAAAGCATCGTCAGCCTCTAAGCGTGGCAACTGAAATATCCGGTGCAGGTAGAATGAAACCTCCCATATTTGATGGACAAAATTCGTGGCATATCTTCAAGAGGCAATTCGAGGCAGCTTCAGAGGTAAATGGATGGAATGATGAAGACAAAGCTATAGCTCTGGTGTTAGCACTTCGAGGTCCTGCGTCAGAACTCTTATAAACTGTACCGATTGAAAATCAACGTAATTACTATTCATTAGTACAGGCGATAGAATTACGTTACGGAGATGAGCACATGCAGTAAGTATATTGCCTACAGTTGCGCAACAGGATTCAAAAACATGGCGAATCACTACAACAACTGCAGGCAGATGTAGAAAGATTAGCGCATCTGTCATACTCCAGCGTGAATGCGGATTTTCTCAATGAAGTGGCGACGGAGGCATTTGTGAACGCTATTACAGATCAAAATTTACAACAATCATTAAGGCTAGCAGGAAAGAAATCAACAGCAGAAGCACTAGCCTATGCATTAGCATACGTATCCGCCAGACAAGCTTCACGGAGTGCAGTACGAGTGAGAGAAATTTCAGTGGAAGAATGTACCTGTAATAGAGTGCAATCATCACAGAGCCCGCCTTCACGTGGTGTCCCTCGATGCTGGAATTGTAATAGACCTGGGCGCCTTCAAAGAGACTGCAGAAAACGTCGACGAGTGAAATCACCAGAAGAAGAGGGGAAAGAAGAATGCCAAAGATGTCGAGCCAGGGAACAAGCAATTCGTGGAGAGACTAGATATCAAACAGCGACTAGTCGCATCGTCTCTCCTCTTGAGCAGTCGGAAAACTAGTAAAACCCAACTTCGTGGGGCAGAAGTTGGTTGGTGGAATCGACAGCCCCGAAGTCATCATCCAAGTAAGTCAGTCACAGAGAATTAATAGCAGTCTTGTTATATATGGAAGTGTAGGAAAAAATGACTGCGCAGTTACTATCGATACTGGAGCGTCAAGATCAATTATTAGAGCAGATCTTGTTAAGAACAAATGGCTTCACAACACCACCAAATATCTACTAAGAACAGCAACTGGAGCGGCAGCACAGGTGTTTGGAGAAATAACTTTAGATGTTCAATTAGGCGAACTACTATTTCCTCACACTTTCCTGGTTTCAGATATAATGGATGACTGCATTCTTGGAATAGACTTCATGACCACATACAAAATAAATCTGGATGTCGGAGAGCGGATTCTCAAATATGGCAATATAGAAATTCCTATGAGACTAGGAGAAGGAGAAGATTATCCTGCGAAAGTAAGGACGATGGTCTGCGAAAATATTACTCTTTCGCCATGCTCCGAGACACTAATATGGACAAAGCTTACTGATGACATCGGGACCTGCCGATTCCATCTGGTGGAGCCTTACCCCACAAAAGTTACATCTAGCATCATTGTTGGCAAGACTTTAGTGAAGGCACAAGGTGCAACATTAATACCAGTCAGAGTGCTCAACACATCCGAAAATGAGGTTGTTGCGATTACCTACACGTAGGTAATAGGGACTAACTCCGGGACAGGTGGAAATTGAGGAAAGATTCTTCGTTTATAACACAAACTATTATTTTTAATCACTTTATTTAGAAAAGAAGGAACTAATAGTTGTACAAAAGTAACGATTTAGAAAAATAAGAACTAATAGTAACGTATAAACTTTACGCGGCGGCAACCCGAAGTCAGCTCGCCGATTATCAATTTTAGAGCATGGAGTATGGTTCTTTCACACACATTAGTGCCTGACTCAGCGATAATGCTTTCTTGCAACTTCGAAATTAGAGCTCATATGGTTCGCATTTATGAAATGAATTGTGTACACTTTGGAAACATGAGTGAACACTTGACTCAGCGATTTGTGTGCAACATAGAAGCGATAAATTATGATTTTTGTTTATTCGGTACTGAATTAGTAAAATTTATGTGGCACGGGTATCTTTAAAAATGTGCACATGAAACCCGATACTTTGTGATTCGTGAGAACCATGCACCATTCTCTTGCTTCATAACATTCCTCCTCCCTTACAAAGAAAAAAACTTTTAGGCTATGTCTACAAGTTGTTTTTGTTTTTGTTTTTTTTTTATATATATATATAATTACTTCTCTAAAGAAAAAGAAACTACTTCTACAAAATATGCATTTTTTTTCCCAAAAATGTAAGGATATATACTACATGCAGACCATTATTATTGAATAAAATTAGGAAAAGATTTGGGTTTTTTTTTTTTTTTTTTTTATGAGTTTTCAGTATTGACGTTAATTTTACATTTAATATATCTCTTATAAAGTAAATACATAATTGGGAAAGATACGACTATGGAAAGTAAAATTATAATAGTGGTAAAAATGTTATTTGACATCTGAGGGGTAGAATTTTCGTTATGTAGCTTGGTTTCGTCCCTTAATTTTTTTAGGCTTATGCTTATCTTTTCGAAATCAGAGCTATCTATATTAGCTCTTACAAGAGCGTTAAATGAAGTTTTATTATAATTTACTGTAATATTTCTGATATCGTCTGCAATAATACTATCAAAGTATTCTATTATTAAATTTGATTCATTTATTTCCTTTTTGGTTTCAAGGTTAATATACTTTGTTGATGCTCTACATCCTGGAAAAAGTTCCAAAATACCACTCTTCGAAATTTTTATAGGATATGCAGTGTCATTACAAATTATCCTAACGTTACTTTGTTCAGGAAGTACATACAACCATGTATTGGCTTTAATTAACGCGTACCATTTTTCTTGAGTGGCTTTAAAAATTCTGACTTCGCAGGTGTCTACTTCTTTGTAGCCTAGGTTCAATCGTATTATGCAATTTTGGTTATTTTCATTATGTCACATGTCAGGTAGTTTTCGTTACAAATATAAAAATTATGATTCACATTTTGGCATCCGTCAAATTCACTTTGCTTCAAAAATATGTATTGTCTTAACTTTTCGTTGATGCCCACAAATTCAGACTCTGGTCTAATGAAATAGTACAAGTTGTTCATATAAGTTGCAGGAATGCTGGTTAGTTTATGTAATTTAAAAATGTCACCGATTAGGGGAATTTCTATATTAAGTACTAAAGAATTAGAAGTATATAATGGAGTTACTCGAGAAATTTTCTCTATCTCTGGCAAATTTTCAACAGATGGTTTTACTGACAATTTTAAATCATGTGGTAGCTCAAGTTGTATTTCCTTAAGTACTTCAACAAAGCTTTGCGAACTCGACAGGTGCTTATCCATTTTTCCCAATTTAGCTTCATGAATTATACCACTTAATTCTTCCTGTTTTGAAAGAAATCTTCCTAGGGAGAGTGTCATAATGTTAGCCAATTCATCGAAGAAATGTAAAGTTTGCATCGCCCTAGTTCGGTTATTGAAATTCTCTGTTAAGGTGTGTAGAACTGTTTCGATTTCTTGAAAACGTTGATTTAATATTATTTCGGACTTATTTAAGGTTTCGATTACGTTTAATATGTTCGAGGTTTGCGATACCACAGAATGGTGTAATATTTTTTGGTTCTCCTTGAGTGTACTTACCATCATCTCAATTCTATTCGAATCTTCGTCATCCATTGTTCCGAAGAGGAATTTCGATAATCTACCTATTCCATTGATGATGCCTCTTGGTTTCCTGCGTTCTTGTTTGGGGTAGAATACTTGTCGGAGGATATTGTTGTTTTCCACAACTTCGTTAAACGTTGCGTTTATTACCTTGAGAGTGAATTTACAAGGGTCCATCACGAATGATCTGAGTTCGTCACAGAACTTGGAGAGTTCAGCATATTGCCATCGAAGTTGGTCCTCTTCTTTTTCATATTTGGTCAAGTCGAAATATACAACCAAGTTCCAGAATGATGTCGATTTCCCAAGTGTCCCCGTTTCCTCGAAAAAAATTCCACTGGAGTTACTGATAGGTGTATTCACATGTTTTTGTTCGGTAATTCGACCTTGGGTTTCGTAGAAAGACAATACCAGAATGATCCTGTAAGGAATGTAATGCTTGTAGATGATAATTCTGCTTTGAGGTGGAAAGATTAAAAGTTCGGTTAGAGATAGTTAGATAAAGGAGCTATTTAGGTGAATTGCTCACATTGTATAATTTATATTTCAGGAAATAAAAGTTTTGAGCAGGTTGTTATGTACAAGTTTGGTTTTTCTTCCAATCTGTATCAATGACGTTTCTGGAGATGGAGTCTCTATAACTTCGTATGGGCCTTCATACAGCATTGTGAGTTTTCTGTTCTTCTTTATTTTCTGTTCCAGCAATACTTTGTCGCCTGCTGTAAAAATGTTTCCTTTAACACCACGATCATAGTACATTTTTGAGCGTTCTTTTGCTTTGATTTGATTCTCACGGGCTAGTGCGTAGCCGTTCTGGAGTCTGGCCTTTAGTTCTATGAGAAAGTCATCGTAGTTATAGACTGGTTCCACCGCCTTAACTACAGAAGATGGAATTTCCGGTTTCACCCCGAATAAAATTTCATAAGGAGAGTAATTAGTTGCAGAATTTGGAGTAGTATTATAGCAGAACATAGCAAAATCTATCCACGTATCCCAATTATTGTGATCTTTTGTTGCATAACTTCTGAGATAGTCACCTAAGGTGCGATGATATCTTTCAAGCGATCCATTGGACTGCGGGTGATAAGCCGTCGTTTGAATTTTTCGTATCTTTAGTAACTTACAAGTTTTTTTAAATAAGTCACTAAGAAAATTGGTTCCTTGATCCGTCAATAAACACTGTTGTGTACCGAAAAGACATATTATCTTGCGAACGTAGACGTCTGCAATCGTCTCTGCTTCCTGGTTAGGAATGGGGATTGCTTGTATGAACTTCGTCAGATCGTCTTGAAAAATGAGGATATACTTATTCCCACTTTCCGATACTGGTAACGGTCCCACGACATCCAAGGACACACGTTCAAATGGTCTTTTAGATGTCGTAGTGATCTTCATTGGGACTTTTATTTTATGAGTCACCTTACTTTTCTGACATGTCTCACAAGAGGATATAAAGGTTTTTATATCTTTATACATATTTTTCCAACGGTACTTCTGCCTAATTCGCTTTAGGGTTCGACCTATTCCCTGGTGTCCACCAGTTGGAGAAAAATGATATTCACGAAGAACTCGCTTAATTTCTTCTTCATCGTTTAAAATTATTGGGCTTGACGTAAGTCTGTGATTATTACGAGTTTCGTTTGAAGTAGAGGTAGCCTCGCTGTTTCCATTTAGGGTACCATCTGTATGTTCTTTCAGGTCTTGAACTGGGATTTCTGCTCTATTCACCTTCCAGGTTGAGCTGGCGGTGCTCTCTTTATTGGCATTATTATTATTGTTTAAATTATCTTCCGAGTCGGTTTTTGTTTGGGATCTAGTAACGACATTGATGTCTTCTATATTTAATCGAGATAGAGCATCGGCATTTGTATTTAAATGACCCGACTTATGAACAACTTTGAAATCATACTCCTCGAGCTTGATTCTCCAACGCATAATCCTGGACGATGGATCTTTTAAGTTAAAAATCCAAACCAGTGGCCTATGATCCGTTACCACAGTAAACTTTCTGCCGTATACGTATGGTCTGAACTGTTTGGTCGCCCATACAACCGCGAGCGCTTCCTTTTCTATCGTTGAATAATTCTTTTCGGCCTTCTTCAGGACCCTACTTGCAAATGCAATAGGTAAATCCGTACCATCAGAATCTGTTCGTTGCGAAAGCACCGCGCCTATGGCTGCATTGCTGGCGTCTGTAGTAACGAAGAAATGCTTTTCAAAGTTAGGGTATTGTAGAACAGGAGCTTGGATAATTGCTTTCTTTAACAATCCAAAAGACTCATCGCAATGAGCGTCCCAATTGAAGGGAACATCTTTCTTTAGCAGATTATTTAAGGGATTAGCAATTTTTGAAAATTTGGGAATAAACTTCCTGTAATATCCCACGAGTCCCAAATAAGATTTCAACTGTTCAGTATTCTTTGGTGGATTTATAGCTTCGACAGCTGCGATCTTTTGCGGGTCGGGTTTTATTCCTTGGTCAGTTATAATATGCTCCAAGTAACTAACTTCTTTGCTAAGGAATTTACACTTATTGGGCTGCAGATTGAGATTATGCCGCCTTAAACATTCGAATACTTCTATCAGTTTTCGGTTGTGGTCATCTAAATCTCTACCATATATGACCACGTCGTCCAAATAGACGAAACAACGTATACCCTGTAGCCCTGTTAGTACTTTATTCATTAATCGCTGAAATGTAGGTGGGGCATTTCGTAAGCCAAAAGGCATGCGATTAAATTCGAAATGCCCGAGTGGCGTACTGAATGCTGTCTTTTGTTTGTCAGCTTTTGCTACTTGGATCTGGTGGTAGCCATTCGCCAGATCTAATGTACTAAAATATTTTGAATCTCCTAGCTGATTGAGTATTTCCTCGATGTTAGGAAGAGGGTGTGCATCAGCCAAAGTTAACTCATTGAGTTTGCGAAAGTCTACTACGACTCGCCATTTCTGGTTTCCCTGAGAATCTGGTTTTTTGGGAACGACCAATAGAGGAGCATTCCATGGGCTAGTACTATGTCGTACAATTCCGTCCTCCAACATTTGATTTACTTGATTCTTAATTTCACTCTAGTGAATCTCGGGTAGACGATATGGTCTCACGTTTACAGGACTTTGATTTGATACTGTGGGAATGGTATGGGAAATGGTAGGGGTAAAAGTCAGTTTATCACCCTCCAGAAAGAAGATTTCGTTGAATTCACGGCAGATATTCTCGATCGATTGTTTTTCTTCTACGTTCAAGTGTTGTAGATCTAAAACAGAAGCAAGTTTCGAAAGTCGCTCTTCTATTTTATTGTAAGTATGGACACCAGTGAGGCTATACACTTCGTAGCAGTGGAGTTTCTCATATTCTAAATCGACATCGTTATTGATTTCTACGTTATTCTCAGTTGCGTTTATTACGGCTAACGCAAAGTATCCATTCTTTGGTTTAGCAATACATCCGGAGGTATATACCTGAGGTGCTATTTCTGTAGGAAAACATACTACCTCCTCATTGTCAACTATAGGCCCAAATCGCAGTACCGTTTCGGTCCTGCCAGGTATTGAAATATTTTTTTTTAAATATTTGAAAGGAAGCTCTACCTCTTCGTCTTTAATGTTCAATATCAGAGTTTGAGTTTTGTAACTAAGAACAGAATTCGTGCTTGAGAAGAAATCTTCTCCTATAATACCGTCTCCGTTTATAGGGAAATTCTTAGGGACTACATGGAAAGGGTGCTTCAATGAAATCCTTTCAGTTAATTGGAGGTGCAAATGGCAGATACCTTTTGTGTTAATGGACTGGGTAGAAATCCCTCTAAGCGGAACAGCCCAGTCAGTGTACACGTTTACGTCTGGTTTAAGTGCACTAATTTTTATTAAACTTATGGACGCTCCCGTATCCAGAAGGAAAGAGTTTTTTGGAGAAGCACAATTTAAAATGTTCAGAAAAATTTCACTCTGAAAAGTTGTACGAGTATCGAGATTTAGAATTGGACTAGGATTTGCGTTAACGTTAAATGTTGTAGATTTAGTAGTTTCGCATTTGTGGTTAAAACTGTTTCTTGAATTGGTTTCGATTGGGTTGGCAAAGTAATTTTCACGTCGACACTCTAATTCAATTCCCGAACCTGGACAACCGTGCCGCTGGTGCCAGGCATATTGGCGTTTCCCTGATTTGTACCTCGTATGGGTCTTTCTTGTTCTTGTTTGCATTTGCATTTGAACCGTATTTGAGTTTGTTCGAGAAGGGTTATTGCTATAAGAGTTTGGCGAAACGATATTTGAAGAGTTGTTCCGTGAGTTGTTGTATTGTCTTTTCTTGCAATTTTGTATAGAGTGGCCCAGATTTTTGCAATACCTACATCGTTGCTCACTCTGAACAGTATTAATGCGTTGATTTTGGAATTTAGGAAACATTGGACGATTTTCTTTATTAGGGAAAGATGAGGTTTGGCTTTTCAGTTTCCTGCACTCATTTGTACTATGTCCAGGAATTTTGCAGTAATTGCACCTTGGCATTTCTGTTTTTATGTTTTCACTCTCAGCAATATTTTCCTCTTCCAAGGCATATTCAATCGCTGAAGTGATAGATTCGTGCTTTGTAGATTTAACAATTAGTTTCAGAGTTCCGCTTGAATAACTTGTGCTGACCTGAATTTAGTAAAATTTTTGTTGATTGCCGCCTCCAAGTCACCCCAATTATCATAATCATTGTATCTCAGAATAGCGTTATGCGCTTTTCCCGTGAGCTTTGATTTGATTAAATCTACGAACTCGGCTTTATCCTCTTTACTGGAGGCTTTGGCATAATGTATTTTAGCTATTTGGAGAAATCTAGTGAGAGTTGTGGCGTTCCCATCGAACTCTGGAATAAGCTTAATAGCATGAGATATATTAAAAGTACTGTTTGGAGTCGTCATTTTTGATGAAATATTCGACTCTTGGAAGGAAGATGAGGAGTCCGCACTTTTCTCGGTTTCACTAGGCTCGTCTTCACGACTGGAAATAAAACTGTCGGAATCGTTGAGTTCGGCTTCTTCAGATTCGCTGGTTTTTTTAATTTTCTTCCCGTTCCTTAAAGAAAGGTTTACAGAGATCGACATGTGCTTTTTATTCACCCTTTATGGAGAACTTGTACCATAGGGGTTTCGTTAGGACACGAGTATACTATTTATTATTTTACACGTTGCTGCAAACTTACGAGAACAACTATTCATCGACAAAGATAAAAATACGCACTACTAAATTTTGTACTACCATTTGGGTCATTGAACGAACACAACCTGACAATATGTATGACAGTATGTGTATACGTGTATATAGGTAAACGATAGAAAAAAGTTAATTTCATAACGAAAACAATTGCAACGATAACAGAAATATCACTTTCACAGTCACAAAATTCTTAAAATTGCACATACCTGTTTGTGAATATACACAATATAGAATCCTAACAAAAGATCTATGTGATAATTTAGATAATTTAATTATTTATTCATTTTCAAAAAAAAGAGATAAGAGAGAAAAAAAATTTTCTTTTTGTATTTACTATTTAGTTGTTGTCTACAAAACTATTAAAACTCATTAGAAACAGAAATTTCTCTTCAAATATTGATATTTTAGGTATATACTATAAGTCACACAAAAAAAAAATTATTTATTTATTATATAAAAGACCTTTTTATGTTCTGTTTTAAAAATAAAATTAGTGCCACACTAGGTAATTAGATAATTTAGAAGAAATTAGACTAAAAATAGGAAGCAAAAAAAATATTGGTTTTGGTCCAGAGCTAGACACCACTCACGATAATATCCATCTGCCTTCCATTATTTCCATTACGTTTGATAACGCCAGTTTAGATGTATATGTAGGTAAGTACTGCTGTTGTACTGGAATTTTGTGCAATAATTCCTCAATTTTCCTTGATTCGAGCTCCTGATTAATTCAGATTGAACACAAGCAAGATTCAGACACTTCGGTTTAGATTTTTTTTTTTTTTTATTTCTGCCGCCGCGGATTAGTAATGAATTATTTACGTAATTGGTAGATCCGCGCGCTATTCTTGCGACATGGATCACACCGCTGCCAAAAGTTTGTTTGCGATTACCTACACGTAGGTAATAGGGAGTAACTCCGGGACAGGTGGAAATTGAGGAAAGATTCTTCGTTTATAACACAAACTGTTATTTTTAATCACTTTATTTAGAAAAGAAGGAGCTAATAGTTGTACAAAAGTAACGATTTAGAAAAATAAGAACGAATAGTAACGCATAAACTTTGCGCGGCGGCAACCCGAAGTCAACTCGCCGATTATCAATTTTAGAGCATGGAGTATGGTTCTTTCACACACATTAGTGCCTGACTCAGCGATAATGCTTTCTTGCAACTTCGAAATTAGAGCTCATATGGTTCGCATTTATGAAATGAATTATGTACACTTTGGAAACATGAGTGAACACTTGACTCAGCGATTTGTGTGCAACAAGAAGCGATAAATTATGATTTTTGTTTATTCGGTACTGAATTAGTAAAATTTATGTGGCACGGGTATCTTTAAAAATGTGCACATGAAACCCGATACTTTGTGATTCGTGAGAACCATGCACCATGCTCTTGCTTCATAACAAGGTACAACTAAAAGTAGGTGCTATAATTGGAAATTGTGAACCCATTTACCAAATCGTCAATTTGGATAATGGTAGTAATGTTAAGGAGACAAAAGCTATACCAGCTACTACTCAACAGGTTCAGAAACTTCTTTCGTTCAGTGCCTTAAGTGAACAACAACACAACGATGCCAAAGAGGTGATCGATGAATTTTCGGAATTATTTGCAATGAATGATGATGACTACGGTTAAACAAATCTTGTCCAGCATCGAATCGATACAGGAGATTCCAGGCCCATTCGACAGACACCACGAAGATTGCCATTAGCCAAACAACCAGAAGTTGAAGGCATGATGAACTCCATGAAGAAACAAGGCATCATAGAGGAATCTAACAGCCCTTGGACATCGCCGGTTGTTCTGGTTAGGAAAAAGGATGGCAGCACCCGATTCTGTGTAGACTACCGCCAACTAAATAACGTGACGAGAAAAGATAGCTATCCATTACCACGGATTGATGACACATTGGATACCCTTTCCGGAGCGCAATGGTTTTCCACGCTGGATTTGAAGAGTGGTTACTGGCAAGTGGAAATACATCCCGAGGACCGAGAGAAAACTGCTTTCTCAGTTGGCAGTGGCTTATGGCAATTCAAAGTAATGCCATTTGGGTTATGTAATGCTCCAGCCACATTCGAACGACTAATGGAATGTGTTCTACGCGGTTTAACCTGGAAAACATGTCTTGTCTATTTGGATGACATAATAGTAATCGGAAGGACATTCATGGAACATAAAAACAACTTACGGGACGTACTTCAAAGACTCATAGATGCAAAATTGAAGCTCAGTGCGAGTAAATGTGCTCTATTCAAAAATGAAGTTAAATATTTAGGGCACATAGTTTCATCACAAGGAGTGAGAACCGATCCAGAGAAGATAGAAGCCGGCAAAAATTGGCCAGTTCTAAAGGATAAACATCAATTACGGAGTTTTCTTGGTTTAGCTACCTACTACAGGCGATTCGTGAAGGGTTTTGCAGATATAGCAAGAAGCCTACATCAACTTACCGAAAAGGGAAAGCCGTTCATATGGTCGGATAAATGCAACGAAAGTTTTGAAAATTTGAAGCAACAGCTCTGTGAGGCTCCAGTACTTCACTATCCAAAGCTGGGAAAAACATTTACATTAGACACGGATGCCAGCAATGAAGGTATTGGTGCAGTGCTTTCTCAGGAGGAGAATGGTCAAGAAGTTCCAGTAGCTTACTATAGCAAAGCACTTTCAAAGTCAGAGAAAAATTATTGTGCTACAAGAAAGGAGCTACTTGCCATTGTAAGTTCAACAAAGCATTTTCATAAATATCTCTACGGACAGAAATTCATCCTTCGCACCGACCATGCAGCGCTTAAATGGCTTCTGCAGTTTAAGAATCCTGAGGGACAAGTGGCGAGATGGATAGAGCGACTCCAGGCTTATGATTTTGAAATACAACACCGAAGAGGTCGTATCCATGGAAATGCAGACGCCCTTTCACGACGCCCATGCAAACTTGAATGCAAACATTGCGCCCGGATAGAAGAAAAAGAAAAAACAGCAACTATACAGTTGGTAACCGTGGATCCATCTACAGGTTGGGACAACGAGGACCTACGAACAGCACAACGAGAAGATCCGGACATTTCACCTATTCTTGCTTGGATAGAAGACATGGAAAGACCAGACTGGAAGGATATTTCGGAACGGAGTGAGAAGCTGAAAAGTTACTGGGCTCAATGGAACTCTCTTCATGTTGAATGTGGTATATTAAAACGCAAGTGGGAAGCACCTAATGGCGAATCTTTCCGAATGCAGATAGTCGTGCCGGCATCAAACGTCAAAGATGTTCTAGAAGAAATGCACGGTGGAACCTCTGGAGGACATTTGGGAGTGAAAAAAACCATTTCCAAAATACGGGAAAAGTTTTATTGGTTACATATGCGAGAAGATGTGGAGAAGTGGTGCCGCAGATGCACTGTCTGTGCTGCTTGCAAAGGGCCGCAACACAGAAGCAGAGGAGAAATGCATAAGTATAATGTCGGAGCCCCCTTTGAAAGGATAGCTATAGACATCGCTGGACCTTTTCCAGAAACGGATGGCGGTAACCGTTATATATTAGTTGCCATTGACTATTTCAGTAAATAGCCTGAAGCTTATGCAATCCCTAATCAAGAGGCAACCACAGTTGAGGAACAAATAATAACGAATTGGGTCAGTAGGTTTGGTGTGCCTCACGAACTTCATTCGGACCAAGGACGGAACTTCGAATCGCGGACTTTCCAGGAGATGAGTAAAATGTTGGGAATAAGAAAAACTAGAACAACTCCTCTACACCCACAATCTGATGGCATGGTAGAGCGCTTCAACAGAACATTAATCGAGCATCTAAAGAAAGTAGTTGACTATCATCAACGCGATTGGGATCGACATATTCCTGTATTCCTAATGGCTTATAGATCAGCCGTTCATAGTACTACCGGACAAACCCCAGCTAAAGTCATATTCGGAAGAGAGATGCGTTTACCTAGCGACCTCAAATTCGGTACCCCCAGAGGTGAACAAAAGTTACCAGAAGACTACGTATCGGAGCTCAAACAACAATTAGCTGATGTACACGAGGCCACGAGGACGAAATTAGTAACAAATACTGATCGGATGAAGACCCGCTATGACTTACGCGCTAATTCCGCAGAATTTAACGAAGGTGATCTTCTTTGGCTGTACAACCCGAAACGACGTAAGGGACGTTCTCCAAAATTGCAACAACACTGGGAAGGACCATATTCAGTAGTAACTAGAATTAATGACGTGGTATACAGGTTTCAGCGTGGCACAAGAGGCAAGCACAAAATTGTTCATTTGGACCGCTTGTG
Source organism: Dioctria linearis (assembly GCA_963930735.1). NCBI lineage: Eukaryota > Metazoa > Arthropoda > Insecta > Diptera > Asilidae > Dioctria > Dioctria linearis. The sequence continues at coordinate 116,864,847 of OZ005741.1, forward strand.
TTAATACTACGAGCATAAAGACCGTGGACCACCTATTGTTCGGGACGAACAAGTTTAAGAAGGGGGCAGTGTTACGTGCAATAGAAAGAGACAACTGGTGACATCTACTGGCAATAAACAACTTCAGGTTCGGAGAGTAAATGTCTTCAGGTTCGGAGAATCGATTATGAAATCTACAGGAAAGTTCAGGAATAGAACAAATAGAATAGTCAAGAAGCTTTTGGAATAGAACACTCCAGAATAATCCGGAGAGTTTCTAGGGTATAAATATAACAGTTGTCATCGCCAGCAAAAGAGTCTTGCTTTAGACGTTGCAGTGTTAGCAAGCGAAAGTAATTGAAGAAGCGAAAGAGTGTAATTAGATTGCGATAATTGAAAGTACAGTGTTAGCGATAATTAGAGTTGAGTTGATTAAATGAATGTTTGTGAACTTTATATGATTTAAGTGTAATAAAGAACTTATATATTAATTATTTAATATTGTGTTTTAAATAACGAACCAAAGGCCACGCTCGCAACAATATGTACATTCTTACATATAAATCTCTCGATCGTATCAAACAAAAGATATATCTGACCACCCGCAAGAAATCAACCTTTCTACTTCTTAACGTGTGTCCAAATATCACGAATTATTGCATCTCGTGCAATTTGGTGCCTATACGGCGTTTGGAATTTGCGATCGATTATGATCAAAGTCCATCGTGTGACCCGGGGAAATTCTAAATTTTACGTCATTGCCCCAAGGCAATAAACTTTGCTATTTATGTGCGTACCTATTTGGGTACCCTGTTATTAGGTTTGTTCGATGAAAAACCGTGCAAAATTTCCCCTACAATTTTCCCCAAATTGACCCGGGGTTCTGTGCATTCATCGAACAAGTTTTTAAAACACCGGGTAAATCTAATGTAATAATGACATTTTTCTGACAGTTCTCCTGAGCATAATTTAACTTCTAATTTCCAGTGATTTGTGAAAATTTATTTATAAAATAGGTGAAATAATTAAAAATTTAAGAGCAAATAAATATTAAAATGCACAAAAAATATTTCTCAGTTTTTTCTTAATTACATAGTCTTTTATTAGCTTTTTTACATCGATATTATCGCCTTTTCTGTAACTTTACTTTGAAAAAATGACAATAGGGCGTGCGGAGCACTACTTTCCAATATTGAAAACTAGGCGGCGTGACCACTGCGTTTATGGATGACATCTGATACCTGCTTAGCTTGAACGGGATTTATTTGCTTGCGATCCCAATTTAATTAGTTTTTTTTTTTTTTTTTAAATCAAAATTTAAATATGGTCATGAATTGTTGTATACCCAGTTCTCTAACAAATTCAATAAAAACAAAATTTCAAACAGATTTCATCAGTTTCCTAAGGACGGAAAACTTAAATCTGAATGGATTTGTAAGTTGGTAAGTTATGTCGCGTTAGCAGCACTTGGCAGCACTTTACAAAGATATAATATAACGTGGTTAAAGTAATCAAAGGTAATGCAATTTTCATTACATGAAAGCAAACATTTTATCGAAGTCAGTTGTACCTTCGAAAAACTTGCTATTAACAAAGCTACAATTTCTTTGCAACAAGAATACTAGTAAAGCACCAAAAGAAGAGCTGTCTAGACGACTTAAACAGAAAACAGTATTAAAAATACGAAGCAAGGTAAGTTGAGAAATTCCTAAATTGTTTGTACAATTTATATTTAATACTCATTTTCCTTAAAGAGCAAACAATACCCATAATGGTGAATGTTCCAGTTCAAATAAAATTGATTTACATAATAATAATAATTAAAATAGCTGATTTAGCTCTTATTCAAATATACATATAATGGGCCTGTATTACATCTAGGAATTGCTTGCACCTAGGAGCAGGTATAATAACATGACTTCCGACACAATTTACGTTTTTCCCAACATTATCTACAAATTTATATTTTGATGTTATTTATGTATGTATTTACCTTTTCGTCAATTTCTGTTTGTTACCAGCGGTTTTTACATCATGGAAACGGAGCTTTTCTTTAAGTTACTCCATATTTTCTTCACTATATTTAATTTTTGAAATAATAATTGCAATATAAAGTAAATATTACACCTATTTGACAGCTATAAAGAGCGCGCTGTCCATAAACCCGATGGTGCTGCCAAGAATCCAGTTGTCAGTTTTACAAGTGTTTGCATGCCCCATTGGTTCATCTGTGACCAGATATAGCTCCATCATTTCTGCAAGAAACAGTTGTGCTACACTATTTTCACTTTTATCTTCAGATGTTTTGTAACTAGATATAAAAATTACTGTTTGGATGATCAAAATCAGCAGAAATGATTTTCTCTATCCCAGTGGCCTTTCCTGACATCTCATTTAAGAATTTAGAGAATTTCTTATATGTTGTTTGCTTCAAACGTACTTGCTTAGTAGGTGCAGGGACAACGTGAAGTCTATAAAAATTACTTGTTAATAATGGCAAAGAATCATTTTTACGATCAAATTTCTTACTATAAAGACAGATCTTAAGATTTCATCCACGTTCTTCGACCTTAATCGCCTTCTCAAATATTTCCTTATAATTTTCATTCGAATTTCCTATGTGCATATTATCGATGGGTATTTTGTCATTTAATTTCTTATCCAACTTCCTTATATAATCTGAATTTGGTATGAGCTCCACGATTTTTTCATTTTTATATACAGCACTCAACCGCAATCACCGAACAAATTCCATGTGACAGTTCACAAATGACAAATGTCAAACGTTTACCCCTAGAAGTTTTTAGTGCAAGTTCGGGACACGAACAAGTTTCTGATACCCCGTGTAAGCCCAGGGTTTTCAAAAAACAAAATAGTACAGCCCGGTGTAGCCCGGGGCTTACCCGGTGTTTTCATCGAACAAACCTATTGCTATTGATCAATAAAAGCAAAGAAATGGAAACTAAGCATTTCTGATCAATATCAATGAATTGCAAGCCAAGATATATTACCTTTGCCCCAAATAAACTATTCTGCCTACCCTGAGAAAAATAGATTCATGTGGAAGGGAGTATCACCCAATGTTAATTTTTTTAATAAAAAGACGAGTATCAGGATAGGAAAAATCAGAAGTATTATTCACGTTAGAGAAGTATTATTCACGTTACAGAATTATTTTCGTAAAAGAAGTGTTTGTTAAAGAAGTATCTTAAAGTATTGAAGTGTAATCGCTGACAGAAGCAATTTTCTTAATAAAAATTACAAGTATTTTTTAAAACCTAAAAAGGGAAGTCTTTTATTTTAAAAGAAGTTGTGCTTAAAAGAAATCCTAAGCTAGAGAGTCCCTGTTATTGTACTGGCCGCCTGGATGAGGGAGCCCTGGTGCAGAAACCAGTGCTCTGGTGATCTAATGTTCTGGTGAAACACCAGAACATCAAAATTCTCAACGAAAAACGCATGTAATATCTTACACCAGACACCACCTTTTCTTTCACTGTAGTATGTACTACTTATCCGATCCACTTGTTATAATTAATTACTAAATAAAAATGCTTCCACTTCTCAACAATACAAAATGCGTCCACTTCTCAAACAGTAATGATTTTATTATTATTCAACACGAAATTTATAATGACAATTTTGCTTACTTTGATAAAGTCGATAACATGCAAGACAGTAAAAAAATACAAACTTAAACATAACAATTCATTCTCACTTGAAGAGTGAAGATAAAGAATTGCATCGTCGGCTTTAATTCCGCGGCATGACGATACAATGTTGCTGCGATAAATTCCAAATTACAAGCTGCGATAAATATTTCATGGGGGGTTATTTCTATGGGAACGTAATCTGATACGATTTGTTTATCATAATGTAGGAATGCGTTCTTTGTGACTAAATATTCGTGCTGATTATGAAATTTTATTTTTCATGCAACTTGTGATTTGGAATTTAATGCTAGGGTAGAATTCAACATCCTCCCCCGCGTTGAACGTTGAGTTTAACCAGTTCTTCCGTCTCGCGGCTCAGGCTAAAGGTCGACGGCGTCCTTCTGGGTGCGGCTACGGGGGGTGTTGCCCTTCGGTCCTCACGGCATTTGATGAATCTTCTTATTGTGAAAAAAGTCAGAATGCCCATAGCATGGAGAAGGCTCGTATAACCAACGCTGAAGTGGTGAATGGTTTGATGGAGTGGCGTCATAGGACTTCCTTCTTCAACCTGAAGATCTTGTAACCTTTGCTTCAGCTCTAACAAATCGTGGGAGACGTTGTAGGATGACATTGGCTTGTGAAGTAATTTTGTGACTTCAAGCGGAGGAAGCATTTCAATTAGATTCTGTGATGGCATGAAAGGGCTTCTCATAGAGGTCGGATAAAGACTGTGGGCTTGTATTGTAGTTGCCTCGTCCTTAATAGCACAACCATTACTAATATTGAGCATGCCGGATCCTGATAATGACCTTTGGGAAACTGAATGGCCACATATTAGATTGACTGTTGTTTCTCCTTTCATCACATAAATCCAATGGTTTGGATTCATGAGCTGAATCCATCTGGGAACCTTGTCAGTCTTTGTTATTTTACACGTGGTGGGCGACGGAGAGTTAGTGAGGAATCCGATTTCACAGGCGCTCATACCAGAATCAACCCTATATAGCGGATTGAGCTGTTGTGGTGACAATAGAAGTGGGTTGATTTTGCCGTTGTGTGTGTCTATGATTACATCCAACAACATAGACTGCATTCTTTGGTAATTTGATGGATAGTGCATTGAAGGTTTCTGCTGGTCTTTGATCACGAAGTTCTTGCTGCATACCGTTCATCTGTTCCATCGTCTGATTAACGTGTCCTTCAAAATCCCGTAATTGATTCTCCGTTCTTTCGTTTGACCTTTTTATGATATTGGCCGTTGAGTCGATGATGGATGTCTGATTCTTTAATAATTCCAGCGAATGTTGTTGATTTCCTTCAACATTGCTTATGATTTGCCTCATCTTTTCATCATAGCGAGAATCTAATACTCTGAACAAGGAACTGGCCAAATTACCAACTATATCGAGCGGCGCTCTTTCGACACGTGTAGGTATATGATATAGTAGCAATTCGTTGTTCTTCTCCATCTCTTTCAGTATTCCATGGAATTGTGAACAAGTCTGTGAACATACCTGATGCTCGATCATAGTCTAGCAGACGTGATTTAAGATAGCAGTGCCGTTTTTTATCGTAGCAAATTCCTGCCAATATGACTTCATATCATAGTATATGACCAAATTCCATTCATTAGAGATTAAGTGGGTCGAGCCCATACCTTCAAAATAGATGCCGGGCTGATTCCTAAAAGGTGTTACTTCTACTTGACAGCTCCCTAGTATCGGCATGACTAGGCATGTGAGAAAAAATAAGCTCGCAGCGGAAGTTGACGGACGAGATTTTTTAGACGGAATCTCTTCATGAGCTGCGGTTGGCCCTTTTTTCGCTGCTGCTGGAGGGTTCGGAATGGCCAATCTTATTCGCTTGTTCTCTTGGATGCTTCTTTTTAGCTGCTGGTAAGTTGTCAATTTGTGAGGAATAACAGGCCTCTCCCTGCTCTGTTGGTAACGGAGCAAGTTTGTGAATTGGTCTCTTGAATACTCCAGAAGCAGTTTTAACGTCTGCCACTCTGATTAATCCGTCATCGCCTTTGATGGTTTGGACTATTCTTCCTAGTGGCCAATTTAATGCGGGAAGATTTTCATCTTTCACCACCACCATTGTGCCGGGCTGTACGTTGTTGCACCGTTGTTTCCACTTATAGCGGTGCTGAAGCTCGCTCAAGTATTCTCTTGACCATCGCTGCCAAAAATTATTCTTCAAGTGAGAGACCAGTTTCCATCGTTGAAGTAAGCTCCCCTTTGCCGGGCCAGCATGAGGATCTACTATGCTTGTTAACGGTTCCCCAATTAAGAAATGCCCTGGGGTCAATGCGGAGATGTCATTTGGGTCCGATGATACTGGCGTTAGTGGGCGGGAGTTTAATATTGCTTCTATTTCTGTCACTACAATTTCCAGCTCCTCGTATGTAAGCGATGCCGAAGATACACTCTTCTGGAACAGATGCTTGGCAGATTTGACGGCTGCCTCCCACAAGCCGCCGAAGTGTGGCGCCCTTGGAGAAATGAAGTGAAAGTCTGCGCTTTTTGATGTACTGAACTTTGTGATTTTTTCCTGTGACTCCTTACTGTATATCACTCTTTCCAATTCTCTTAGTTGATTGCTGGCCCCGACAAAGTTTGTCGCATTATCGCAGTAGATGTTTTTGCAATTTCCTCTTCTACTGATGAATCGCTTCAAGGCTTCAATGAAGGCGTCGGTGGTCAACTCACTTACGACCTCGATATGGATTGCCTTGGTTGCGAAGCAACAAATTAGTGCAACATAAGCCTTTGAGGGTCTTTTTCCTCTAACTTGAAATGCACCCAAAAAGGTCCACAAAAATCGATCCCGACATTAATGAAGGGTTTGGCTGGCTGTACTCTGTGAGCCGGCAAGTTTCCCATAAATTGCTCTAGAAGTTGTGGCTTGAATTTCCGGCAGCGGACACAATTCTGTACTATTGACCGCGCTATGGTCTTACCCTTAATGGGCCAGAATCTTTGTCTAGTAATAGCCAAGAGTGCTTGAGCGCCAACGTGTGAATTGGTGATGTGAATATTGGTCATCAATAATCGTGTGGTGATGTGGGCGTATGGCAGCAACATTGGGTGTTTGGCGTCGTAAGTCAATTCTGATTCCTGCAATCGTCCACCTACTCTAATCAATCCCCTTTCATCCTCAAATGGGCTCAGGTAGCTTAAGCTACTAGTTGACTTGACGTGGTGCAACTGGGTTAATTGTTTTACATCTTCTCCGAACCCTTGGGATTGCGCTTCCTTTATAATTACCACCAGTGCCCTTTCTAATTCTTCTACACTTAGTGCCGCCTTCTTACGTGCATCCGGCTCCTGGCGAGCATTTGATACAAATCTCAATATGTATGCTACGAACCGTTGCGTCGGTAATGTATCTCGTCTTAATTGATGCTGATAACACCACCTTGGCTTGCTTTTTCTCCAAGTCTGTTTTTCGAGCCACTATCTTAGATGGCCATGCCGATTCTTTACCGTGCAGAAATAATGGGCCGTAGAACCATAAATTGCAGTCCTTCAATTTCTCGGGATCAATTTCTCTAGACACCAAGTCTGCCGGATTTTGCCGTGAAGGCACGTGACGCCATTGATCAATTGCAGTTTTTTCCTGAATAGCGGCTACACGGTTGGCAACAAATGTGTGGTAGGACGCTGATGGTGAGCTTAGCCAAGCTAGAACTATTTCCGAGTCGGTCCAAAAATAACATGCATAGTTTTCCTTCAAGTCTGTCTTTACTCGACGAGCTAAGTCAGCTGTAAGTTTCGCTGCACATAATTCTAATCTTGGCACTGTGGTGGTTTTGGTTGGTACTACTCTCGATTTTGCGCAGAGTAACCTTACCAATATGGTACCGTCTTGGAGAATTGAGCGCACATACATTGCAGCTCCGTACGCCTTTTCTGAGGCATCAGAGAAGGCATGTAGCGACATTTTCTGTGCCATTTTCCCTGAGCTAACGTGCCTGGGAACCTTGATATCATTCACAAACTTGAGGGCCGGACGAAAGTGTATCCATCTAGTGTGCAATTCAATTGGTACTGCCGTATCCCAATCCAGTTTCAAAACCTACAGCTTTTGGAGAAATATCTTGGCACTCACCACCACAGGGCTCATGAGGCCCAGCGGATCGAGCAAGTGAGCGATATCTGAAAGTACCTTCCTCTTTGTAACCTTTCCACCTTCGGTCCACTGAGTTCTAACCGAAAATTCATCCGTCCGTGGGAGCCATGTCAGACCGAGTGTTTTAATGTGACAGTCATTGTCATCAGTAAGGTCTAACTGAGGGGCGACGTCCTCAAGGGGTATGTTTTTGATTATCGTTGGTTGATTAGTACACCACTTTCGTAACTTGAATCCGGCGGATAACAAAATTCCTTTTAATTGTTCCTGCATTTGAACAGCTTCTTGCAAATAATTTGACCCGGTCATGACATCGTCAACATAAACATCTTGCTTGAATATCAATGAGCCCAAGGGATGCTGCGTTTCATTTTGTCTGGCTAGGCTTTGGAGACAATTCGGTGCCAAGAATGGCGCCATTGTTATGCCGTATGTGATAACAGTTGATAACATTTTGTAGGCTGTGATGGGTCGTCCCTCCAGAAGATTAATTGGAAGTTCCTGTCATCCTTGCTGACTTGTAATTGGCGGTAAATTTTTTCAATGTCAGCTGTGAAGACATATCGTGGTAATCGAAACCGTAGCAATATAGAGAAAAGCTCATCCTGGACTGTTGGGCCAGTATGTAAAATGTCATTCAATGATACATTTCATGAGGTTTTCATTGAGGCATCGAACACTACTCGCAATTTCGTAGTTGTGCTGTCTGGTTTTATCACGCAATGATGCGGCAAAAAATAATGCGCTGTAGGAAGGTCTCTTAAATTGACTTCATCCATGATGCCTAATGCGATGTATTCCCTTATGAAATCCATGTACTGCCTTTTCATCTCTGGATTCTTGTTTAACTTTCGTTCCAAAGAATGGAACCGACGTAAAGCGATATCCTTGGATTCGGCCAAATTATGAGGATCTTGTTAAAAGGGCAGCTTAACCATGAAGCGACCTGTATTGTCTCTTTGTGTGTTTAAGTTAAAATGTGACTTACATCTGAGCTCGGGAACCGTCTTGGGTTGTCTGGTGCTGTCAACCTCCTCCAACTTCCAGAATCTTTCCATTTGTTCCTCGAGAGTGCCATCTTCTTGCGAGCACACTCCGCATACGGCTTCAGAGCGTTGTGTGGTTTGTATTCCTCCACCAATCACCCAACCAAATACTGTATTTTGTATTGTGGGTAAGTTCTTTCCAAGTTTGATTTGGCCAACAGCCAGTAACTCAAAATAGCTTTCAGCTCCAATCAGTAGATCGATGCGATCTGGGCGGTCAAATTGTGGATCGGCCAATTTAATGTTCTTGGGTATAGGCCAGCCGGTGATGTCTAGCTGATGGACCGGTTGGAAAGATGTGATTTATATGAATGCTTCGATTCTCTTCGAAAATCCACTTGCTCTGGATAATAATTCTATGTTGACTCGTTGTTGAGTCTGCTGTATTCCACGACCAATACCACGGATATTCAAATGATCCCGAGTTGGCTTTACTGACAATGTCTTGGCCATACGGTCGGTTATAACGTTTAGTTGAGAGCCGGAATCTAGAACCGCCCTGCATTCCGCTTCAACTCCCTCCTCGTTCCTCAATCTCACTAATAACGTACTGATGAGAACGAATTTCCTTGTATTTCTATCAGTTTGGGCTGCTAAAGTCGTTGAGTGACTGACTGGTACTTGGTTAGCAGCTGATGCTAAATCTGGGCCTGATTGACTTCTCATAAGATGTGTCCTCTCCATGTTGGATGAGGCGTGGCTTGTTGGCCTCCTTGAACTGTTGTCTAAATGCACCAGTGTGTTATGCTTACCGGAACATTTTGTACAGCTTCGTAAGTTGCAACTGGCTGCCGTGTGCTTCTCTTTCATGCAGTTGACACACAAATGGTGCTTCCTCAATAATTGTAGACGATTGTATGGCGATAGTGAGAGAAAGCTCTTGCATGCAAATAATGCATGAGCCTGTTTGCAGGCTATGCAACGGTTCCCGTTTGAAGTGGCTAAGAGAGCCGACTTGGGATCCTGGATACCCTTCAGGCTTAGCCTGTCCCGGAGGCAGCTCTGGGCTCTCCCTGTCAATGTTTCTTGGGATTGGAATCGGATCTCCAAAAATTCTAACACTCTTTTCACAGAGCTCAATTCTCTTGGGGCCTCTAATGATTGCTCAAATAAGGTGTGTGTAGTTTGATCAAACCTTTTAGTTATCAAATGAGCCAACAATGGATCCCAATTGTCTGTTGGTATTCCTATGTTTTTTAACCCAAGAAGGCACTCGTTTGTGGTATCGTGCAGCTTCTTTATGGCTGCTGCCGATTCTATCTGACTAGTCGGCTGGGATAGTAGCTTATTCAATAGCGCTGTTACTAAGAGTCGTTTATTATCGTATCTGTGCTGTAGAGTGCTCCAAGCATCTTCATAATTTTCGTTTGATACTGGTAGATGCTGTATTAATGCCCTAGCTTCTCCTGATAAATTGCTCGTTAAGTAGAACATCTTTTGGGCATTGCTTATAGGCTGATTATGTATCAGCTGGATATAGAGATCTTGGAACTGTGTCCAACGTAAATAATTACCATCGCATGTAGGTAAGACAATTTTTGGCAATTTGATTAAGCCGCTATGCGCTTGTGAAGATGCAGCCTGATTTGTTGCTGTGTTGAAGTCGCTTAATTTTTGCTGGAGTGATATGATTGTATCTTGTATCCAGCCCTCTTGTTCATGGTAGAGATCAGGTTCATATCCCAATGGGTTTGGTCCTGCATACTGTTCCCAGATGAGCTGATTGTTGGCCATCATATCACGCTGATATGTCCGGAGCAGCTCTACCTTTAATTGATAATAAGGCTTCTCATGGGGCTGCCCAGCCCTAGATTCAATGTCCTGGACGGGATGTGTGAAGATTCTCATCAAGGCCTTCTGCCGTCAGACTAATCTTTCGACCTCACCATTTCCGGTCTTCATGCCTTCATCCCCTGGACTCTGTTCAATTTCGTTTGATCTGTCATCATCTTGTAATGTCAGTTCGACATCACTTTGGGTTGCGATGGGGAAATTTCTGTAAAGTTTCTCTAGCTTGTCGCCAACCATGGATTGTTCATGGATGACTTCTTCGAATACGAATTCTTCTTGGTCTGAATCCATCGTGGTTGGATGACTTCTTTTTCTAATTTCTGTTAAATTTGAGCCTGGTAGTGGCTGGGAATATCTTCCTGCAGCCTGATAGAGTCCTTCCTAGCCTGGTGGCGGCCTTCTGGATAGCCTGTGGTGGCTTATTGCCTAGGTAGTAGCGAATGATAGCTTCAATTAGCTTCCTGTAGCCTGGGGGCTCCTTTTAGCCTGATGGCGGCCTTCTGGATAGCCTGTGTAGGATTCAGATCACGTCGGGGTCACCAAAAATGTTTATATCGCGACCAGTTCTTTTATTGGCCGCCTGGATGAGGGAGCCCTGGTGCAGAAACCAGTGCTCTGGTGATCTAATGTTCTGGTGAAACACCAGAACATCAAAATTCTCAACGAAAAACGCATGTAATATCTTACACCAGACACCACCTTTTCTTTCACTGTAGTATGTACTACTTATCCGATCCACTTGTTATAATTAATTACTGAATAAAAATGCTTCCACTTCTCAACAATACAAAACGCGTCCACTTCTCAAACAGTAATGATTTTATTATTATTCAACACGAAATTTATAATGACAAATTTGCTTACTTTGATAATAAAGTCGATAACATGCAAGACAGTAAAAAAATACAAACTTAAACATAACAATTCATTCTCATTTGAAGAGTGAAGATAAAGAATTGCATCGTCGGCTTTAATTCCGCGGCATGACGATACAATGTTGCTGCGATAAATTCCAAATTACAAGCTGCGATAAATATTTCATGGGGGGTTATTTCTATGGGAACGTAATCTGATAAGATTTGTTTATCATAATGTAGGAATGCGTTCTTTGTGACTGAATATTCGTGCTGATTATGAAATTTTATTTTTCATGCCACTTGTGATTTGGAATTTAATGCTAAAATCCTAATTAATTAATTCTAATTCAACAGTCCCCCTACCAAAGGTAAGGCCTCTAGTGAAGAATCAAAGAGTAAAGGCACTTTCACATCAAATACAAGAATCGAAAAAATGTAAACCGAAAATCTCAATTTATTCCACTTTAAAACAAGAGTTTTGCTCCAATGATTAATAAAATCATGGGAAATAGGATAAACTAATAATTTTACTAATAAAATAGTATATTTATCTTAGAATTTTTAAGAAAACACAACTTTTATGATTTATCGGACGAATTTTTCCGCCGATAAAACGTAAAAGTTGTGTTTTTCTTCAAAATCTGAAATAAATATATAACTATTTTTTTAGTAAAATTCTTAGTTTATCCTATTTCTCTGGATTTTATTAATCATTTCATTGGAACAAAAATCTTGTTTTAAAGTGGAATAAATTGAGTTTTTCGGTTTACATTTTTCTGTTCCTGTTTTTGATGGAAAGTGGATTAAGTTACTAAAAAAAAAGGTCCCGATAGTCTGATTAAAGACTATCTCCAGAACCGTTGTTGTACTAGGAAGTACAACAGGGTATACTAAGATTGTCATTCATTGGACGCATGCATAAAATTAAAAGTTATTTCGACTTTTGCATGTCCGTCTGTCTCTCCGTCCTCACGATAACTCGAGAACGCGTGTATTTAGAAAGATGAAATTTTGCATATGGGCTTTTTTTTTAAAAAAAGCAAAATTAGGTTTGAAAATGGGGCAAATCGGATCACTTTTCGTACGGTTCCCATACAAAAATTTCATTTTTCACTACATATTTGGACATTGCCCGAGAACGGGTTAACGTAGAACGTTGAATACTATTTCAAAAACAGACCAAATCGAGCAACTCCCTTCTTGGTGTTGCCATATAAATACTTTGGTTTTTTACGTATCCTGTGAAGACGGTCACTCCTATACGGTTTTAATGTACTGGAAAGTTCTTCAGAATATGAAATCCTATAAAGTTGGTTATAATCATATTTGCTGTTCGACGAGCCGTTCTAGTAATATATTCAAAAACCTCTTCAAAACTCAAACTTGCGCAGATGGGTGACTATACAAAATTACAAACGGGCATTCATCTAGCGTATCATAAGAATTGGTCTTAGACCAATTCTAGCTTTTTTGCTTGTTTCTTATAAATTACTGGAAATTTTTCTTCAGAATAATTATGTATTATTGGTTGCCGAAAACGATCTATTAAAGTTGAATTGATATGGTGCTCGCAGCGCCTGAGCCTAGATAGAACATTCTTTTGATTTACGGATAGCTCCAAAACAAATGAGGGAGATGGGGCAGGAGCATATGGTTCAAGAACTTGGGTCAACATATATGTAATTGAGCTATAAATTAGGAAAAATATCAAGAGAACCCACAGGAACAAAAATATCTATAATATCCTTTCTGACTGAGGAGCTGCATTACTGGTTCTTCAATCAAATAGATTCAACTCCATACTGATTTGGGACTGCCTCCTGTAGTTAATTAAATTAACGCACTCTAATTTATTTGCACAAATATGGGTGCCTTTACACTGCAATATCGCAGACAACGGGATAGGGGTCCAATTAGCTAGGAAAGGATCCGAAATGGAATTCCTACAGTCAATACTCTTCAGTTACGCTGCCTGATGAGAGGGGTTGCGTTTACCTGTCCCGTTTCCGTTACACAGGTGAGAAAAGTAGTTTTTAAAATGATTTTTTTTTCATCTATTTTCATAAACATCAAATAATATAAATTTACTAGGTATTTCCAGACAGTTTTCTCATTGCTGGCACCGTTCTAGACGTTTTTTTTTCTTTAAAAACCAACGTCTTGTCGGCCGTTACTCTTACACATTTATTCTCACTCCAATCGATTTAACTATTGACAATCAACCGAATTTCTGCCTGACAAATTAATTTCATGTTGTTCCTTCGATAACTAAACTAGCTCGTATAAAAATTACAGGCATAATAAAATCATTTTTTTTTATTTTTTTTTATCGAAAAAAAAACATCTGGCACATACTAGCAGTAGAAAAACTGGAATAATGAAATTATATTATTCAATGTTTATATTGTTGCGAGCGTGGCCTTCAATTAATCAACTCAACTTTAATTATCGCTAATACTGTACTCTCAATTATCGCAATCCAATTACAACACTTTCGCCCGTTTATTACTTTCGCTTGTTAACACTGCAACGTCTAAGACAAGACTCTTTTTCTGGCGGTGGCAACTGCTATATTTATACCCTAGAAACTCTCCAGATTATTTTGGAGTGTTCTTTTCCAGAAGCTTCTTGACTATTCTATTCATTTTATTCCTGAACCTTCCTGAAGATTTAATCATCGATTTTCCGAACCTGAAGTTGTTTACTCTCTAAAACTCTCTAAAAACTAAGAAAAAAGAAAAAAAATCGAACTAAAATTATTTTGAAAACTGCTTTGTTTACCTGTGGAACGGAATGGACACAGGTAAATGTAACTCCTCTCACCAAACAGATGGGCCGCATGCCTATTGAGATATGGTGACGCTGTTAGCTCTCGTACTATATGTAAGAATTTTTAATGATCTGCAACTGACTGCTGCTGTTGACGCGTTGGCTGAAAGGAGACATTGCAAAATTGACGCGATTTTGAAATTAGAATAAACCATTCCTAATTTGAAAATAATTTATTTATTTACCTAAGGTACCTACCTATAATATATATAAGTCACTGAAATAATGTGTCAAATAAAATATGTATTAAATTACATATGCATTAATTTAAATAATAATTTCTTGTAGAACAGAAGGAATACATAATTCAACAAAAAAATCTCTTACGAAGTACTTCATAAAAAGCAAATTTATTGAGAGAAAATCTGAAATCCTTTGAATTCCTTTATTACATTTTTTCCACATTCCTAGACATTGTTAGATAGGGAAGAAGAAAAAACGTTTGTTATCGAAGATAACTTAATATCCTCATATTTTACAATTTTTTTCTAATAGATGGCGCCATCTGTAAACAAGATTTCAGTTATTCGGTAAAAATTTCGACTCTGTTTTCTAATTTGGAACATGTAAGGCCATCTGTTGAGTAGAGGTATCAGATTAGGTGGCATAACTATAACGTGTATAAAATCATTGCCAAGGGCTGAGATAACTTTCAACTAGATGTGCAAAACTCCATATAAGCCCGGAATACTTTTTGAAAGCTCTTTAACTTTTTATTCAACCAAAAAAAGCTATCATTGCGAAGAATTTATGTGGCATAATACAGTAAGAGAGAGAGAGAGAATGTGTAGAGTTTTCTTTTAGAGGGCAATTAGCTCGTTTAAGTTGGACCGCGTTTTTGTGAGGTTTTGCACATCTAGATGTAAGTTGATGTAGGGAAGGCCTGAGTTTTTTCTTAGAAATTTACTGGAAATTTTTGCCTAAGAATTGTTATGCATTATTGGAGGCGATAATGGGTCCTTGGGCGGGCCTCGAACAGTTTTTATGCGTGTAGCAATGAGAGGTGAAAGTTTTACTCTACCTGCAGCGCCAAAAACTATAAATAGCAGCCACTGGTTAGTATACATATTGTTGCGTGCAATAGAAAGAGACAACTGGTGACATCTACTGGAAATGGAGAGTAAACAACTTCAGGTTCGGAGAATCGATGATGGAGTCTTCGGGAAGGTTCAGGACGAGAATAAATAGAATAGTCAAGAAGCTTCTGGAATAGAACACACCAGAATAATCTGGAGAGTTTCTAGGGTATAAATATCACAGTTGTCACCGCCAGAAAAAGAGTCTTGTCTTAGACGTTGCAGTGTTAACAAGCGAAGTAATAAACGGGCGAAAGTGTTGTAATTGGATTCCGATAATTGAAAGTACAGTATTAGCGATAATTAAAGTTGAGTTGATCAATTGAAGGTTTATGCATTTTATATGATTAGAGTGAAATAAAGAGCTTGTATATTAAATTTTTAATATTGTGTTTTAAATAATGAATAACTGGTGTCAGAAGTGAAATAAATTCGGTGGCAATTGACTTAAAAAATTAATTTTGACAAATTGTGTTAAATTGTGAAAGTTCTGGAAAATAATTTATATTTATCTGTGAGAGAATTATTAAAGTAATGGGATTTGAAAGTGGAGTTAGGGAACCGGTCGTTACAAACGACAGGTGCGAAGAATGTTCTCGTCAAGCGACTGAGACAAGCTTTGATAGAAGAATAACAGAATCCTGAGACATTTGTTTTCCAAGATAACTTGGAAGAAACCGAAGCTGAAAAAGATCCTGCGATGAAAATGGAACAGCTTTTGAGTACTTTAATGAGCTAAATGGAAGCCCGTTTTGATGAACAAAAGAATTCTCTCGATGAACAAAAGAATTCTCTCGAGGAACACAAGAAATATATGGAAACCAGCCTGGACGAGCAAAAGGATGCTTTTGAGGAACAAAAGAATTCTCTCGAGGAACACAAGAAAACTATGGAAACCCGTCTGGACGAGCAAAAGGATGCTTTTGAGGAACAAAAGAATTCTCTGGAATCACGTTCGGATGAACAATAGAATTCTCTGCAGAATTGTCTAGAAACTTGTTTGGAGGAACAGAAAAATTTTCTGAAAGGTTCATTAGACGAACAAAATGTGAAAATTGAAGAAATCCAGCAGGAAGTGTGGGAAGTTCGACAACAAGTGTCGGGAGTACAACAAAAAGTCACGGAACAGCTTGATAACTTCAAAGCAGATCTGGAAAGAATAAAGAATCGTAAGCCTCTAATGTTAAATTGTTATTTTTTAACGCACTCCGTGCTCCTAGGAAGAGAGCGCGCTTAGGGGTTTTATGAATAAAAGAAAAACCACGTCTAATATTTCGCACTTAATCTCGTTTTATTGAAAAATTTCTTTCTTTATTTTTTTGTGTTCGAACAATTATTATTGAACAATTTCTTTCTTTATTTTCGACACTTTCAAAAATTGTTATAAGTATTCACTTAATTTTTCTGTTACTGCATTTCTTTCTTTATTTAAAAAAAAAAACTCCCGATTCGAAAAACTGTACAACTCACGTCGGATTTTAAAAAATGACTTTCCGAGGTTTGGGCAAATTGCACCCAGGTACCCACGATCACTTCAAAAGCTGCAAAATGCAAAAGTTTTTTTGATGCGAGCTATATGCATCAATGCAAAACTGTAATCCGATATGCACTTGTGCGCCCGTCTTGAAATATTAATTTTAAGAGCGCGCGAATAATTTTGATAATTGTATGTATGTATGTACATACAATTAGATTGGATTAAGTAGGTAATGTATGTACATACGTACATTACCTACTTAATCCAATCTAATTGTATGTACAACGTACATTACCTACTTAATCCAATCTAATTGTATGTACAGCGTACATACGGAAAAAAAGTAAGAAGACTCTACATGTAGGTAAGTGTGCATACCGTGTGAGTGGAATGTGTGTCTGATAACAAAATGCAATTTATGCTAATTTGCATTTTGTTATAATATGGGAATGCATTTCTAAATGCATTTTAAATTTTGAATGAGATTTAAAAATGAAATAATTTTTCATTTTCAGGGTCAATTAATGGTACATCAATATATCGTATTGGACAATATATTGATGTATCAGAATTATGGTTGTGATTGGGGAATTGGGCACCTGAGTCACAACATCCCTCCCCCCTGGGGCAAAAGAAAGTTTTATTCTTTGTAGAAGAAAACTTTCTTTCTCAACAATGACGGAGTTTCTTAAACAAAATTGTAAGTTCCTATTTGTATAGGCAAATTAGACATGTTTGCCTATTTACATATTATTATAAGAGGAGAAGTTACATATATTTTTTATTTTTTTATTTATTCTCATCTACTGAAGTTATTTTAACATTTGTATTTTCTTTATGCAAAAAAAATGTAGATTGCCATATAAGTTTTTTATATACTATTTATTTATATATATATATATATACTATTTTATATACTATTTATAAAATAAAAAAAGGTATTATTATTCTATAAACATAGTTATAATGGTAAGGAATATACATAACTAATAACGTTATTTATTTGTATAAATTCTTTTTTTTTCTTTTTTCTCTTCTTCTCTTTTAAATGGATTTTCCTTTTTTTTTGTATACATAACTACATACATATTTAGCAATAAAATGTCCGATATTATTCACCTCTGAAATTGTTTATTAATATTTTGTTTAGATGGAGATGGATATAGGAGGATAAG
The DNA here is from genome assembly GCA_963930735.1 of Dioctria linearis. Taxonomy (NCBI): domain Eukaryota; kingdom Metazoa; phylum Arthropoda; class Insecta; order Diptera; family Asilidae; genus Dioctria; species Dioctria linearis. Next base: position 116,882,861 of record OZ005741.1, read on the forward strand.
AACTGGGAAGCGAGAGGTTATCGTTTTTTGTTGTCATTGTCTGTAAGTTAAACGTTTTCTGTGGTTTTTCTTTGTGGTGCAGGAGTTAATTTGAATTTTGACCCTCTATGTGCGGGTTTATGCACATCTTCTAATTTAGGTTCCTGCGAAATATTTTTAGCTTTGCGGGCCCTTGATTTATAACTCATGTATAGATATATGCAGAGAATAGATACGATCAAAGACACTGTTAAATATGACAGTGCGTACTGATGAATATGATGACTATTTATGGGATTGAGAGGAATTAATTCTTGATGTTTTTGGAAACGAATGGATTCTAGAAGTTCATCTAGATCCATATTCTTCGTAATATTTAAAGTATGTATTTTTATATGCGATCCTATTGGGGAGGACGTCATATTTGATATTATACTGGAAATGTTTATTGTTGGGATAAAATAAAAATTAAATTTAGAAACTTTTACGCTATGTCCGTGCAAGATGAATTCTTTGCTTTGTACGCAATCTGGATAGATATACATTGTTCCTGTTCCTTGCAGAACTTGTGAGCTAATGGAATTTTCGCAAATAATATCTATGTGGATGGAATCTTTTAGGGAGAAAAGCCAAGCGTTCTGCTGCAATAATTGCGTCCAAAAGCAATCTTGTTCTAATGTTAAAATTTTACAATCGGATGTAATCGGCTCCTTTTTTATTAAATTTATTTCGCATTGATTTACCCTAGTATTTGCATTTAAGATTGGGGATGTGATCTGGCAGTAAAAGTGCGTATGATCCAACGTTGCGCAATTGTGAATGTCTTGGACTGTTAGTTCGAGATAGTGTTCGCGATTGTAGTCGATTAGTATATATTCCTTTGATGGTTCAATATATACGAGCGATTTTTTAAGGATAGTAGGCAATGGTATTGTTTTAAAGAATTGATATGGTTCCTTGAAAGGAATGGGGATTCTGAGTTCTATAATTATTTTGTTGTTGAAAATATTCGCAGAGATTGTACTTAATTTATAAATTTGTGATAATGTATTTTCTCTGGGATTTATGGGAAGCATCATTGTATTTGGTATTTCTTGCCTGATATTTGATAACAATTCTTCTATTTTTCTAGGAGTTATTAGTGTAGGATGAAATTTTCCATGCCTTGAATCCGTAAATCTAATTCTGCCTGGGTATTTTGGTATCTGAATGCCATTAGGGAGACTAGTGAAATGAGTGATTCCAGTTCAATTGATATTTTGTTATCAAGTGACCTATTTTCCATCAATGATGTGGCTATCTGCACTGATATTAGTTTTTTATGCATGACCATGAATTCCTTTTCAATTGCGGCTTTAGTTTTATTGAAAACATTTGCGGTTGCTTCGACTATCGCAGTTTGGCTTTTCATAAGCGATAGGAGGGAGTTTTGGTTAAGAGTGAGGTTACGGATTTGCTCGTCATAAATCTTGGCATCATCTTCGTCTAATGTGCCGAAAAGAGCTTTAGAGATTGAGCCTATAGCATTGAAAAGTGCTATTTGTTTTCTATTTTGGGTCACAAGTAATATATTCTTATATTCTATGTTTGCTAATATAAGATTTATTTGTAACAACGTACCGTTACAAGTGTGGCTCAAGGCTGAGTATTTGTCCAGCTTCTGGCAGGTCGCTGTAATTTGTTGGTCTATGAACTGGATGTTGTTGAATTCTGTTTTAAAATTTTCCAGGTCGTAGAATGTCACTAATTTCCACTCGTTGGTGTAGAAATTGGCTCTGCCAATTTCCTCAAAATAAATGCCTGCAGTAGCATTTAGCTGCTTTACCTCTCTTCCTGAGCCGTAGATTAAGGGGATGAAAATTAGAATGAATGCTATATGCATCATTTTGGAAACCTGGAAGATGACAATATGTTAATATCTCTGAATTATATTTGAAGATATTGAAGTTTTTACTCTGAGAACAGTTTTAGGTCATTGTTATGGACTCTTTTGTTTTTATTATTGATTTTAATAGTAGAATTTTCGGGGGAATTAATCTCCATTATCTCATACGGACCTGACCATAGTGATGAGAATTTGTTCTCTCGAACTCTGCTCTTAAGTAGGACTTTATCGCCTACCATGTGTAATGTAAAAGTGGTTACCGTTAAGTGCTGATCAGTTATTGCAAAATATATAACCCAGAAAAGCAATTGCGAGGCAATTGAATTCTTTAGACTGTCGACCTATAAGGTATCGATTATTTACTTTCTCAATAGCTGATCAACTTTAAATTTGTAAAAATACGCTAATTCCGCTGATCCTACAATATGAAGCAACAAATGAAAGTAGGTCAGTGAGAAAGCATGAAGAAAGGTTTTTGAAAGAACTGAAGGCGAGTCATTGAATACGAGTGATTGAATACGGATGACAAAAGGTACATCGGGCAAGTGATAAAACGGGCAGTAATTGTTTTGGGATAAAAAAGCGCGTAACGGAAATAAATCAAATAAGTGAAAAAGGTTGTAAACGATATTAAATAAATGCAAAAAAAACTTGTAGGTAAATAAAGTGATAAGATAGAAAAGTTGTTTGTTGTTGAGTGAATAGAATAAAATAAGTGAACAAAGTCAACTGATAAATACATATATCATAAATTGATAAATACACTTTTATATAAAATTAAAACCTTTTCGGTTGTTTTTTGTAAAAACCTTCCCATCCTAAAAGAAATATACCTACCTATGCAATTGCCCATGGCTATGTCTTTAGCTATTTTGAAGCTATGCTGTAGACGCACTTTTAACTCGTTTGCATAATTGTCGTAATTATAGCAAACGGTTGGAGAAGATTTCAAATTGTTTGGAATTTCGGCTGGGAATCCGTAAAGGAGTTCGCGGGCAGTATAATTAGTACTCGAATGAGGGGTAGTATTGTATACAAACATGGCATAAGGAATCCATGTATCCCAGTCTTGTGGATCTTTTGCTACATAAGATCGGAGATATTCTGCTAGGGTTCTGTGACTTCTTTCTAATGCACCATTCGTTTGAGGGTGATATGGAGTAGTTTTAAGTCGTTTTATTCTCAATAATTTACATAGATACCTCGGCGAACATGCCACTTATGAGGTTAGAACCTTGATCTGTGAGGATACTTTCTGGAATACCATGTCGACACACTATTGTTGTCGTGAAGGCTTCCGCTAATGTCTTAGACTCGGTGTTGACTATAGGAATAGCCTCAGAAAATTTTGAAAGGTCGTCTTGAAATGTGAGGATGTATTTTTTTCCAGAATGAGAAATTGGGAGACGTCCTACTACATCTAGGTACACTCTTTCGAAAGGTTTGGAGCTAATGCTCGAGATTTTCATTGGAATTTTAGGGTTTCTGGATACTTTGTTCACCTGACAAAGTTTACATTTCCTTACATATTTGACCACGTCGTCTGACATGCTAGGCCAGTAGAATTGCTTTTTGATTCTTTTAATTGTACGGGAAACGCCTTGATGGCCTCCCGTCGGTAATGAATGAAAATCCTTCAAAACTTGTTCGATGTCATTAATGTGGATAAATATTTAATAGAATCTTGATGGAGCTTTATGTTTATTTGTTTAGTATCGAATATCTGGATAAAAGCGTTTTTAATAATCATTAGATTCTGCGGATCTAATATAAGGAAGGAGATATTTATTTGTTTTAACTGATTTGCTTCTGTGTATGAGCAGATTTCAGTTGAAATCTTTTCGAGGTCTGATCTATCTCTTTGGGATCGATTAGGTAGATTAATTTTGGAAACAATTATTATGGAGTCTTTTCTTTTGAAGAAATTCAGTTCAGTTTCTGAAAGTGGGGTTTATCTGAAAATTTTAGTTTCGAATCCAACACTCTTTCAAGTTCTGTATCTTGCATTGGCAAGATGAAAAATTTAGGATTCGCATTTTTAGTCAGTAAAAGAGGAAAATTAGTCTCAGTTATTAAGACTTAGGAATTGTTTGTTGACGATGGAGCTGGGTTTGGAGTAATAATACTCGTGTCGGGAATGTTCAGATTTGCCTGAGCTCTAGCTTGATTCCTAGTTACAACATTCACGCAGGTTGAAGGTTCTGCAAAATGTTTGGAATATTCTGGGATAGCTCTACTGAGAGCGTCTGCATTTGTGTTGAGCTTACCTGATTTATGGACTATTTTGTAGTCATATTCCTCAAGACGTATTCTTCATCTCATCAGTCTTGAGGAGTGGTCTTTCAGATTCATGAGCCTTACTAATGGTTTATGGTCAGTTATAATTGTAAACTATCTGCCATAAACGTATGGTCTGAATTGCTCAACTGCGAAAACGATTGCTAAGAGCTCCTTTTCTATTGTTGAGTAACGAGTCTCTGCACCATTGAGACTCGGCTCACATAGGCGATTGGATGATCTCCTTGATCATCAACTTGTGAAAGGACAGCTCCGATGGCGTAGTCACTAGCATCGGAGGTGACAAAAAATTCTTTGTCAAAATCGGGATATGATAAAATTGGTGCTGAAATAAGTTTATTGCATAATTCGCAAAATGCCTCGTCGCACTTGAAAGGCGTATCTTTTTTCAAAAGATTTGTGAGTGGTTTGGCTATCTTCGAAAAATTTGGAATGAAGCGGCGATAGTAGCCGACGAAACCAAGGAAGGCTTTAATATCTTTCTCCTTCTTGGGTCTGGGATAGGACTGAACTGACTTGATTTTTGCTGGGTCTGGTTTGACTCCATTTTCTGTAATTATGTGCCCAAAATACATAATTTCCTTTCTTAGGAAGTGGCACTTGTCGGGTTGAAGTTTGAGGTTGAAATTGCGGAGACGGCTAAATACTGCTGTGAGTCTTGTATTATGATCTTTGAGATTGTATCCATGGACTACAATATCGTCCATGTATACGAAGCAATAGATGCCTTGGAGTCCAGATACAACATTATTCATTGCTCGTTGAAAAGTAGCAGGGGTCCTTTTAAACCAAATGGCATACGATTGTATTCGTAGTGGCCAATGGGTGTGCTAAAGGCAGTTTTCTCCCTGTCCTTCAAGTCCATTTTTATCTGGTGAAATCCAATGGCTAAGTCGAGTGTGGTAAAATATTTCGACTTCCCCAACTGGTCTAATATTATTAGGCAGTGGGTACGCATCGCCAATAGTAATGTCGTTAATACGACGAAAGTCTACCACTACTCGCCACTTTTGGTTTCCTTTCTCATCTGGCTTTTTAGGAACCAGGAGAAGTGGAGAATTCCAGGGACTATCTGAAGGTCTGATGATGTCTGACTCAAGCATTTCTTGCATTTACCGATTTATTTCCATTCGGCTTGCCTATATAGTCTATAAGGCTTGGTATAAATTGGCGGTTTGTCCTGGAGGGTCTCGATTTTGTGGGTAATCGCATCTGTATATGAAAGGAAATCCCCTTCTATGAAGAAGAGATCGTTGAATTCCCTACAGATATTGCGAACACTCTCAGATTCCTCTGAATTACAGTGATCCAATTTTATAAGGTTTTGCAGCTTAATTATTCTGCCCTTAATTGGATCTCTTTCAGAGTCTGTGGAGATGACCACAAAGTCGTCCAAGTCTTGGTAAACTGGGTTCACCTCGTAAGGTGCCAAATCGGCGTCCTCCTCATTTGTGTTGACGATTAGGACTTTTGCCATACCGTTGACTGGTTCGACTATCGAATTTCCAAGAAATAAACCTGGCCTTATTTCCTTCTTGAAACAGACCGATTGATTTTGAATAGAAGGAGCTGGAATTTCAGATATGGAGTGTATGGGATTATACGACCAGTTTATTTCCAGTTTATTTTAAGAAAACATCATATGGTTGTTTAAGCCATTTTTATTTTCCCGAAAATATTCCGATATTTCGGTCTTTGGTTTAGACTATTATCAAGGCTAACAAAGATACAAATCAAAGGGTTAATTTTGCAAACAAATTCTTATTAATGTAAGTGATTACCTAAACATTGGTATGTCAAATTTACTTATATAGGTTGTTAAAAAAGTATAAGTAAATTTGACATACCAATTGTTTAGGTAATCACTTACATTAATAAGAATTTGTTGGAAAAATTAACCCTTTCATTTGTATCTTTGTTAGCCTTGATAATGTGCTAAACCAAAGACCGAAATATCGGAATAATTTCGAGAAAATAAAAAATGGCTTAAACAACCATATCATGTTTTCATTCATGTTAATCCCATACACTCCATATCTAAAAGACATCTAAGGTCCACAAAACATCTTTTTCTCATTGATTTGGAATTTCAATGATGAATTCTGATCGAGCCGGAATTTTAATTTAATTTAATTTATCCGATCCTTTCGGATTTTTAAAAGGAAGGAGGTATGATTCCAACTTTTGTGGAATTTGGAAGGAGTTATTCGATGATTCTGACTCGATAGAATTTGAAGGGGATAAAACTTTATTGAAATTCTTTGACTTCTTTGATTTTATCTTGGAATTCACTTTTTGTGAATCTATTGATGATGGAGATAGAATTTTACTAGATGCAGCCTTTTGTGCGGCTGTAGATGAAGATATACTTTTACGTTCTTGCTTCATATCTTGTGAAGCTTTGGATGGAGATAGAATTTGATTTAATTCAGCCTCTTGTGTGGCTATAGATGGAGATAGATTTTTATAAGTATTAATATCGGAGAATGTTATCTCCGTATATAATAGGCTTTTTGTTTGAGACCACTTTTCTGGGTCTTCGCTTTTCAAATAAACGTATGGATAATTGGAATAATATTCTTCGTACGGATAAGATGAATCAGATGCATTAACTTCCAGAGAAATGAGTTTATTTTTATAGTCGATACTCGCATTGTATCGAGATAAAAAATCATGACCAAGCAGGCCATCGTATGAGAGGATGGAGTTATTTCCCACTATTTGAAATGGGTGTTCTAAGATGGAGTTATTATTATTCGAAGATCCTAAATTCAATTTAGCAAAGTTGAGCCCTTCCGTAGAAGTGGACTCTGTAAACAAAGTATTTATATTGCAGACAGCATCTCTGTAGCAGATACTGTCTGGCCTTAATGGATGTACTTTTATTAAACTGATCTCTGCTCCTGTGTCGATTCAAAAAGGAAGTTTTGGAGCAGAGCAGATATCGACAGGCAAAGAAATTGTTAAAGAATTATTATTTACTTGGATGGGGATACGTATCAATTTTGCTCTGACTGTGTCGATATTGTTTCGGGATTCCTGTGGACTTGTGCTGTAGTTTCTATATGCGAGGGGTTGCCGAATGAGACCCCCCGCTGCATCCAGTTTCCCTGTCTGGAAGCCGATGGACTTTTGCTATTTCTCCTCTTTGGAGATGGCGATCTCGCCGAGATATTGGCATTATTATATCTCGGCGGTGGAGTTCGACTTTCTCGGAATACTGGCTGTTGCCAGTTCCTATTTTGAGGCTGTCTGTCAGCCGTGTTTGTTGGTGGAGTATTTTTCCCTTTTGGAAATTATTTTGATATCCTGGGCTATCGTTACAGCGATTATTATTCGCAGTTCTTGTCCTGCATTTCTCGATTGTATGTCCCATCCGATGACAATATCGACATGAAGGAGATTGTGATGGATATTTAATTTTATTAAAATCTGGAGTGCGTTGTAATTGGGGGTTTAGCTTTGGAACTGCATTGAAATTTTGCGTGGTGCGTTGTATGACTGGGCAACTTGATGCAGCATGCCCCAGTCTATTACATTTGAAGCATCGAAGATTTGAATTTATTGTTTGCGCAAATGGAGTTTGATTTATCTTGTTTTGTGCTTGGGAAACGAGTTGTTTCTGCTCTAAGCGGATGCATGCTCCAAGATATGTGCAGAAAAGGATTTATCGGAATGCACTTTTGCTAAGGTCTGTAATTGTGTATTGGATAACCCATCTTCAATTGCTCTCACAGCCTGACACTCATTATCTTTTAACAAAGACCGTAGGAGCACCTTGTCTGTTGTATAGGAATGTGTTGCCGCATTTAGCTTGGACAGTGTTGTATTTAATCTCTGCAAAAAGTCTTTTACACTTTCCTCTCTACTTTGTCTTGAATTATTTAATTGAGACTGTAGGGTGGATCTAGAAGTTTTGATTTCGAAGGTTTGAGTTAACAGAGATTTTAATTCAGACCAATCTGATATTTGATTGTACCTATATACATCATACGCCTCTGCAGATAATTTACTCCTTATTAAGCTAAGGAGGGAGAGTTTTTCGCTCACCGTCGATGCTGTTGCGTACATGTCATCACAACTTGAAATAAATTTGTGGAAATCCTTAGAATTTCCACTAAAATTTGGAATTAATGACCTTGCGTCTTATAAGGAGAAATGCGACATTATGGTGATGATTTGTTAAATCATTTGTAGTATTTGGTAACCCTTGAAATCGCGAATCTAGCTGTTCCTGAAGTGCGATTATAGTATCTGAATATGATGTTTCCATATTTATATAAATATCTTCCGTGAAGTATTCGCTGTCTTTATCTTCGGGGCCAGCATTTGAAATTATTTCAATATGAGATGTTTTGAAATCATCCCAATACCCATGCAGCGAATGTAGTTTTTGAGTTAAATATGCCTGGCTTGCACTTGGTAGCGAATTAAGATTGATAGACTGGATAATATGTGTTATAGATTTTTGCCTATCTTCTTGCAGTCTAAATCGTATTGCATTAGACTGATCCTGGTCTCCACATTCCTGCATAGCTTCAGTATTGGTACTCTTTTGTGAAATTTTGGGAGCAGGGAAATAAAATGGATTGTTTTCGTTATCCGCATAGCTAGAAATTGATTTCAATCTATCAGACAGTGTTGTTTTGATTAGGTTGTACCAATCATCTGTCTTATCAGAGCATGATTGTTTAAAATATTCATGAGTTTCGTCGAAATCTTTATGTCTTTGCATAATGGATTCTGTTTCTTCAAACTCTGTCCAGTACTCTTCTAATTTTTGGATCTTTTCGGAAACTTATTCTGGAGTTCTGTATTTTTTGTTAATATTGTGGTATTCCTTTAATATTTTTCTGATTTCTTTGTTTTTTTGTATTTGTGACAAGCAAAGCTCGTCAAAAGATATGTTTTCGTTTGCCATGTCTGGGTCGAGTTATTTTGTGGGATGTAAAAATAGGGAAGAGACGAAAATAAAAATCTGATACACAAATAAAAGACAAAAGCGATTGATTTCGGTTATATAAAGAAAAATTGTTGTTATTGTATATAATTAATATTGGAATGGAGTGGATTTATTAATTTTAAATAAAGGTCTGTGATTGAATTAGTCGATAGCAAGGTTTTAATTTTTAGCAACTTTTTATTTTCTTCCTCTTTTTTTTTATAACTTATTGTAATTTTATCTTTTTAAGTCACCTTATGTTGGCTTTCCACATCTATATTTTCGCAATTATTGTGTTCATTTATTTGTTTATATATAAAAAAAAATATGTTGATAAGCGGAAAATGAGTAAATAGCCAGAATGTATAAATACGTGAATAACCGGGAAATGAAAGAAAAAAAACTAGAAAAACTGTAAATATTGAAACAACCAGGAAAAATGTAGATCACCATGAAATATGCATATAAATTATCTTTTGATTGTTCTTGCAATCAATATCTTTCCTCTGAACGATGGGCTGACAAAGGCGTATCGCAGGGGATCGATTATCTATTTTATTCGAAGTCCTCTGGCCAGCAAGCTCACGAAGTCTTACCGCAGAGGTCGCTCCTAGGAAGACCGCAATCTTATTTAAAATTAATAAATTGAATTTAAGAAAAGGTAAAACAAAAACAAAAATTTGCAAAAACGTAAACAACAAAAATTTTACACTTCTTTCTTCTTTGCTCTTTTTCTTAAAAAAAACCAGTTGCGTAGATAATAAAAAAAAGACCGCACCACAGTTTTATATGGGCGAATAAATTTATAATGAAAATAATGTGTATATATATATATATGAATTATAAATTTTGGAGAGAAAAGAAAAGAACAACAGCTTTTCACGGTACCTTTTACTTTATCCAATATATTTAGTTGTCGGATGTTATTGGCTGTAATCCCAAGTATGTTGTATTGATTGTTGAAATTGATGAAGTTGTAGTCCGAAGTGTCCCTTTTGATGGTTGATAAAGTTGGTGTAGAATGGCACGCCACTCGCCCTGGGTGACGATTTCTTGTAGTCTTTCTTCTTTGTTCCGTCTTATTTGAGGCAGGGATGAAGCCTCGCTATATTCCCTCGTTGGGGCAGATTGGATCTAAACTTTTTCTTCTATATATATATATTTTATATACATATATATTTATTTTTCCTCTAAGCACCACTTTTATGGAGTACCCGGGCTTCTCTTTTTTTTCTTTTTTTTCGGAGTTAAATTTTTGTTTTTTTATCACTGACTCAGAGACTTTTATCTCTCTTTTTTCGGAATTAAACTTTTGTTTTTATTATCACTGATTCAGAGACTTTTTTCTCTTTTTTCGGAGTTAAATTTTTGTTTTTATTATCACTGATTCAGAGACTTTTATCTCTCTTTTTTCGGAATTAAACTTTTGTTTTTATTATCACTGATTCAGAGACTTTTTTTCTCTTTTTTTTCGGAGTTAAATTTTTGTTTTTATTATCACTGATTCAGAGATTTTTCTTTTTTTTACACCTTATTTCCAAAGCACTGATTTGATTCGTTCGAATACCGCTGCCACCAATTGTTAAATTTTTATTTTTAACGCACTCCGTGCTCCTAGGAAGAGAGCGCGCTTAGGGGTTTTATGAATAAAAGAAAAACCACGTCTAATATTTCGTACTTAATCTCGTTTTATTGAACAATTTCTTTCTTTACTTTTTTTGTTTTCGAACAATTATTATTGAACAATTTCTTTCTTTATTTTTTTATTTTCGACACTATCTTTAGTATTTAAATTCAAAATTTGCTATATGTATTCACTTAATTTTTCTGTTACTGCACTTCTTTCTTTATTTTAAAAAAAAAACTCCCGATTCGGAAAACTGTACAGCTCACGTCGGATTTTAAAAAATGACTCCCCGAGGTTTGGGCAAATTGCACCCAGGTACCCATGATCGCTTCAAAAGCTCTTTTTTCTTTTTATTGTTTTCTCACGACGTTGAAAAAACGTACGTGAGAAAATGCAAAAGTTTTTTTGATGCGAGCTATATGCATCAATGCAAAACTGTAATCCGATATGCAATTGTGCGCCGCCCGTCTTGAAATATTAATTTTAAGAGGGCGCGAATAATTCTGATAATTGTATGTATGTATGTACATACAATTAGATTGGATTAAGTAGGTAATGTACGTATGTACAGCGTACATACGGAAAAAAGTAAGAAGACACTGCATGTAGGTAAGTGTGCATACCGTGTGAGTGGAATGTGTGTCTGATAACAAAATGCAATTTATGCTACATTGCATTTTGTTATAATATGGGAATGCATTTCTAAATGCATTTTAAATTTTGAATGAGATTTAAAAATGAAATAATTTTTCATTTTCAGGGTCAATTAATGGTACATCAATATATCGCATTGGACAATATATTTATGTATCGGTATTATGGGTGTGATTCGGGGCATTGGGCACCTGAGTCACAACACTAAACAGAGCAGCTGAAATATCCGGTGCAGGTAGAATGAAACCTCCAATATTTGATGGACGAAATTCGTGGCATACCTTCAAGAGACAATTCGAGGCAGCTTCAGAGGTAAATGGATGGAATGATGAAGACAAAGCTATAGCTCTGGTGTTAGCACTTCGAGGTCCTCGTGTAATGTAAAAGTGGTTACCGTTAAGTGCTGATCAGTTATTGCAAAATATATAACCCAGAAAAGTAATTGCGAGACAATTGAATTCTTTAGAGTATCGACCTATAAGGTATCGATTATTTACTTTCGCAATAGCTGATCAACTTTAAATTTGTAAAAATACGCTAATTCCGCTGATCCTACAATATGAAGCAACAAATGAAAGTAGGTCAATGAGAAAGCATGAAGAAAGGTTTTTGAAAGAACTGAAGGCGAGTCATTGAATACGAGTGATTGAATACGGGCGACAAAAGGTACATCTGGCAAGTGATAAAACGGACAGTAATTGTTTTGGGATAAAAAAGCGCGTAACGGAAATAAATCAAATAAGTGAAAAAGGTTGTAAACGATATTAAATAAATGCAAAAAAAAACTTGTAGGTAAATAAAGTGATAAGATAGAAAAGTTGTTTGTTGTTGAGTGAATAGAATAAAAAAAACTGTTGAGGATTCGGAAATACCTGACGAGGACAGTTAATATTTATGTTAGCTTCAACTTATATCTGTGAACTGATACTGTTGTCAAGAGTTTTTTTTTTTAATTTAGGTACTTTATGGAATAAACGCAAATAATTAGAAATCATTGCTTTTTTCACTAGATGTGATGTAATAATTCACCGTTTTTTAAATTATAATTAAGAGGAAAAAATTGCGTTTATTGAGAGTGCGTGGAGTCAGCTGGAGCAGACGTTCCATCGTGCGTGTTAGTGGTGTAAAAGTGTTAAATAGCGTCATCAACCATTAGTGCAGTGCAGTGAAATTTTTTAAATATCGTCATAATAACTAAAATCCGCCGCGCCGTTTTTCTTTTTATTAATATATCATAAATTAAATCAATACCAGCCAAGTCCAGGGCTTTTCTATGCCCCGCCGGCATTCCACAAGCCAGCAGCACAGTACGGTAGTGTTTATAATCTCCCATGTACATCAGTGATCAGTGCAAGGTCATTAGCCCTTGTCACTGATCATCAATACGGGTGTCCCCAGCTGTGGTCATTGAACTGCACGGTCTGAGGTACTGAAAGCAGCAAATAGGCATAACACTATTGCTGTTTTTTTTACCTCGCTGTGTCGTTGACTGCAGCTGGTTGCCCCTAAATAAATATTTGTGTTGTTGTGTGTCGCTCTTTCTTCTGCTTTTTTTTTTTTTTTTGCTTTGGAACATGCAGAATTTTATTTTAGAATTTTGCAACATTCGCGGATTGGGGGCAAATCGTTTTTCGGTGTACTGCCACCTTCAATCAAAAAATCCGGCAATTCTTGCGCTAAGTGAATCCAAGGTCGTTTATGATGCTGATTCTAATCAATATCACGTCCCTGGTTATAGCTTAGTGCCTCTTTTTTCTCCACATAGGGGGATCGCAATATATATTCGGAATGATGTGGCCTTTACCATTCTAAAAGATTTTCCACCTTCTGAAAATCCTGAGTTTAATTACATCTGGATTAGGTTCAAACTTCACAGGCACATCATCTACTTTTGCTTCCTTTATCGCAGCCCAAATATGTCTGATGTCGACACGGTATCCGCATTTGACAATATCTCCAACAATATTGATCTTTTGCTTTCTGTCTCCCCCTCTTCCGAAATCGTCCTGGCAGGCGATTTTAATGTCCATAACATACCGTGGCTCAGACATTCTTCTACCACAAGTCCTGCGGGCCGATTCGTTGAACTATTTTGTGAATCTTTCAATTTACATCAGCTAGTGGATGCACCGACGAGAATCCCTGATGCAGCTGGAGATAGGGTCAATTTACTAGATTTGTTTCTGTCATCTCACCCTGACAAATATTCCATCTCAGTCGGCTCGCCTCTTGGTAATTCAGACCACTGTCTAATCACGGCTCAATTTAGCACCTCAACTCTGCGCCGCCCTACTTCTCCACCTACAAGTAGGCTTCTCTGGCACTATAAGAACGCTGATTGGGAAAGTCTCAATCAGTATCTTAGAGATATAGATTGGTCGGTCTGTTTTGCTTCGAGGGATGCTGATGAATGCACATTAGAACTCAGTAACATACTAAGTCTAGGCATGCGTGAATATATTCCGTATTCTTATAGCAGACCTCAACAACAGCAAAATCGCTCTTGGTTTAACGATAAGTGCAACCAAGCTATAAAAGCGAAAGAGTCTGCTTTTCGCGCCTATCAAGTGCACCCTTGTCCAGAACTGAAAGAAATCTACAAGACTGCACGGAACACCTGCAAGTCCATTATCCAGAGAGAAAAATTTCTTTTTGACCAGAATGTTAGACAAAGAATCTTGGCAAGCCGCAAAGGTAGTAAAGGTTTCTGGTCCCTGGTCAAAGCCATCAGGGACAACTTCAGCAGTTCCTCTATACCTTCACTACTTAATAATGGTGAAGTGGTTGTTGACTCCCTGGATAAAGCTAATATTTTGGCTGCTAGATTCGCATCAAATTCTTTTCTTCCACCCACTTCACAGGCACCTGTCGTGCATCCCCCGTGCGGATGTGTACAAGAGCCAATACACATCTGTACGAGAGATGTGTTCAAGGTCCTTAAAGGAATCAGCGTCTCTAAAGCCGCAGGCCCTGATGGTTTCTCGCCCCTATTAATTAAAAGCTGTGCCTCATCCTTGGCTAAACCTCTGCGCAAACTATTCTACCTGTCCTATTCGACAGGAAAATTTCCAACTGCTTGGAAACTAGCTGACTTTCAGCCTATTCCCAAGAAAGGAGAGGGTAGCGATCCCTCAAGTTATCGACCAATTGCAATCACTTCGATTCTTTCAAAGGTTTTTGAATCTATCATTAACTCCAAATTAATGAAGTATCTGGAAACCAATCAGCTCATCAACGATCGCCAATACGGCTTCCGGCACGGACGCTCATCTGGAGACTTGCTGACTTTTCTTACGGAAAGTTGGAATCGTAGTCTTCACAATTTTGGTGAGTCCAAAATCGTTGCTCTAGATATTTCAAAGGCCTTTGATAGAGTCTGGCATCCAGCCCTTTTAGCCAAACTCAAAGCACTTGGTCTTTCCCCTCCTCTTCTATTATGGATTGAAAGTTTTTTATCTAGTCGCCAAATACGTGTTGTATTAGATGGCGTTATATCTGAACCTCTTCCTATTAATGCCGGTGTCCCCCAGGGCTCTGTTATTTCTCCGACTCTATTTCTAATCTTCATTAATGATCTCCTTTCCCTTACTTTTAATCCTATCCATAGCTTTGCTGATGACAGTACCCTTGATTTCGCATACTCCTTTGACACCCTTGCAGATTCCAGAGGGAACGCCACATGTGTTAAACGAGACTGCATGATTAGATCATTGAATAACGATCTTGACAATATTCTCGCTTGGGGCAAAGTGAATCGCGTCGAATTCAATGCATCTAAGACCCAAAGCTGTCTCATCTCATTAAAACAAGACCATCACTTAACCACTCCTGTTTCGTTTGATGGAGCATTAATTTCTGATTCACCGTCACTAAGAATTCTTGGCATTAATATTTCCAGTAAGTTAAGCTGGAAAGATCACATCTTCTCGGTTGCCAAAGAAGCATCAAAATGTCTTGGTTTTTTGAAAAGGTGTAAGAAATATTTCAGCCCATCAAATATAGCGCTCCTCTACAAGTCCTACATGAGACCTAGAATGGAATACAATTCCCATATCTGGGCCGGGGCTGGTCGCACAGTCTTAGCTTCATTGGATATTGTCCAAAAGAGAGCCTGCAAGCTCATTGGCGATGTGGCAATTACTCGTCATATCGACTCGCTCGAGCACCGTCGCAATGTTGGATGCCTTTCGCTCCTTTATCGCTATATGCATGGTCAATGTTCTGATGAAATATCTAGTCTGATCCCTTGTATAATAGTTCCTGCACGCAATACTCGCGCTGCATTCCGCGCTCATCCTTTTACCCTTCAAATTACCTTCGGCCGTACACTAAAATTCCGTGATGCTTTCTTATCCCGAACTGTGCGCTGTCTTTCCTCCGGCATACAACCTGCGAAAGTTTAAGGGCGACATACATCGGCACCTCCGCCGCTCTCCTCATATCCCTTAATCCTTTCCCTATCTCCTTCCTGCCACGCTGTGCTTTGCATCATAGGGTATCCCCTGAGCTTGGCTTAATAATATAAAAAAAAAAATAGTACACCTCTAAATCTAAATATACATATCAAGCTTAATTGGGATGATAATATTTCTGTGCGATTAGAAAGTAGATCTTAAATATCTGGGTATAACCTAAAATATAAATAACATGCAGAAGATATTATATGGGGAGACTCCGAATTTTTTTTTTCGAAGAGTAAGTATTTTTTACAATACATAGGTTTTACCATACTTTTATATGCGAGATCTTAAGGAAAAGGAGCATTTCAGTAAATGTCTTATGAATTGATTGATGATTATATGTGTCACTTTCTATGATAGCCTTTCTCATGCATCGTGACCACAAGCAGTTTCATCAAAGGTAAATTTTGCGCAACCGGTGGACATTATTAGTACTGCATTTAATATTTAATAAAGCTTTTGGCCAGACCACGACATTTCGGGTCTGATACGTGACTCATTTTAGGTATAGAATGGATTAAAGTGCAATATAATCGACTTGTGGCTAACATTAGTGGAAATCATGTGCCTGTAGCTGGAGCACAGCCGAACAGGTTAGATTCAACCTGTTCTGTCTGACTTTACAGGTTGTATTTGGATGCACCCTAAAAAGCATAGGTTCACTTTGAAAAATATCTCGGGTTTAATATAGATAGAAGAAAGTTGTCATTAAACAAGGAAACTTTTGTACAAACCCAAGCAAATATATTTGATCTCGTTTGAATTTTAATCGAATTCGACATAAGACACATTTGACCTTACCTTAACAGGAAAAATGAATTGAATTGATTTTTATGTCCAAACAATATCTTAAAAGAACCAAAGTGAGTTGTGTGTGTTATTTTCATAATTGCTATTTTAAGGAAAGTCCACCGTAATTTTGGACAGGATTACTATTGAGATGTATCGTATGGTGGAAGAAGGAGAATATCAAGAATCGCGGATTAACTACAAACGAAGTAATTTGATTAGATCTCACAATATTCCTCAGATACATCGCTCTGTACTGATAGAACTTTGGTACAGAGAATAGCCCAGTTAAAACGGTTACAACAGCTCATTTGCTTAAAAAAACCTAAAATTTCAGTATTTCGTGATTCTTAAGATATGCTTACTAAAACCGCAATTACCGAACAAATTCCATGTGACAGTTCACAAATGACAAATGTCAAACGTTTACCCCTAGAAATTTTTAGTGCAAGTTCGGGGCACGAAATCAGAAACACCGGGCTTTCCGTAACCCCGTGTAAGCCCAGGATTTTCAAAAAACAAGATAGTACAGCCCGGTGTAGCCCGGGGCTTACCCGGTGTTTTCATCGAACAAACCTAATAGGTTTGTTCGATGAAAACACCGTGTAAAAACACCGTGCAAAATTTCCCCTACAATTTTCCCCAAATTTACCCGGGGTTTTGTGCATTCATCGAACAAGTTTTTAAAACACCGGGTAAATCTAATGTAATAATGACATTTCTCTGACAGTTCTCCTGAGCATAATTTAACTTCTAATTTCCAGTGATTTGTGAAAATTTATTTATAAAATCTCGGAAACCGTTATTATTCCCCCTCCATACAATTTCTTGCTTGACTAAGCATGACCTATCCATAGCCTTCGGATATTACACCACTTATGGGACAACCTGTATAGTGGGAAAGGATGAAATAGAAAATAATATTAATGCAACATACACTGTTGTGCAAAACAAAATCAACCAAGTTTGTTAAAGCAGAAGTTCACCTTAAATTTATATTCCAGAAAAAAAAAGAAAAACTTTCTAGCTACATTTTGAAACTTTATTATTTTCTCTAAAATGCGGTATAATAAAAGGAGCCTTAATGCTAACAAAATCTGAGCGACACGACAAATAACGCCATAAAAAACGCTGCCATTTGATTCTAATAGCACTTCGGTGATAATAGGTTTGTTCGATGAAAACCGTGTAAAAACAACGTGCACAATTTTCCCCAAATTTACCCGGGGTTTCGTGCATTCATCGAACAAGTTTTTAAAACACCGGGTAAATCTAATGTAATAATGACATTTATCTGACAGTTCTCCTGAGCATAATTTAACTTCTAATTTCCAGTGATTTGTGAAAATTTATTTATAAAATATGTGAAATAATTAAAAATTTAAGAATAAATAAATATTAAAATGGACAAAAAATATTTCTCAGTTTTTTCTTAATTACATATTCTTTTATTAGCTTTTTTACATCGATATTATCGCCTTTTCTGTAACTTTACTTTGAAAAAATGACAATTGGTTCCATCATTTCTGTAAGAAACAGTTGTGCTGCACTATTTTCACTTTTATCATCAGATGTTTTGTCACTAGGTATATAATTAATAGTTTGGATGATAAAAATCTACAGAAATGATTTTCTCTATCCCGTTGGCTTCTTCTCGAGCCACTATTAAACCCTTTCCTGACATCTCATTTAAGAATTTAGAGAATTTCTTATAATTTGTTGTTTGCTTCAAATCTATTTACTTGGTAGCTGCAGGGATAACGTGAAGTCTATAAATAAAAGAAACATTTTTACAATCAAATTTCTTACTAGAAAGGCAGATCTTAAGATTTCATCCATGTTCTTCGACCTTAATCGCCTCTTCAAATATCCCCTTATAATTTTCATTCGAATTTCCTTGTGCATATTATCGATGGGTATTGTGTCATCTAATTTCTTATCCAACTTCCTTATATAATCTGAATTTGGTATGAGCTCCACGATTTTTTCACTTTTATATACAGCACTCAACCGCAATTACCGAACAAATTCCATGTGACAGTTCACAAATGACAAATGTCAAACGTTTACCCCTAGAAATTTTTAGTGCAAGTTCGGGGCACGAAATCAGAAACACCGGGCTTTCATCGAACAAGTTTCCGGAACCCCGTGTAAGCCCAGGATTTTCAAAAAACAAGATAGTACAGCCCGGTGTAGCCCGGGGCTTACCCAGTGTTTTCATCGAACAAACCTAATAAGAATGGACTGAGCGTTCTTGCTTCAAAAATGGCACAAATATTGAACAGGCTGTGAAAACCCTTTATTTCGCACAATTGCACTCCGATTCATAATTTATTATTATTTGTCGATTGGAAACACTAAAGATGTTATAAAATAGTATTGCATTGAATTAAAATTATTTAGAAAGTTAAACTTGTTTTAATTAACCCAAAAACTCATTTGTAATATTACTGAAAAATGTGCTCCTCTGCAGATTTGTTGTCAAATTTCCTTGAGCTTGTAAGAGATAGACGTATAAAAAGAATATATTTGTCTGAATTTTTATGTCAATTCCAACGCCTTCCAATTAACACAACCGTACTGTTTCCAAAATTGGGTACAGTTCAGTGTACATTTTGAGCTTGAAAGAGACAAATAGATTTTAGCAAAAATTTGTGCCATTTTTAACTATAGGAATTAGATAGGATGGCTCAGTCCATTCTTATTATATGTCAGTGGTCTGATTTGAGATTTGGTGAAGGGCAAGTCGGCCAGCGCGTATAAGTAAATTGATTCTGCTCGGAAAGTCGAAGTTTTTTTTTGGATTGAAGGTAAGTGCGTGTGATCAACAAGTTGGGATGCTCGTTAGCGATTATTTGTGTATCTACCGCTTGGAGTTTTTTTTTTATGTTCTGAAGAGAAGAAAGTGAAATACTTTGGCGAAAAATCTGAGTGATATACATATATATATATATATATACATGGATACTTATTTACATACTTTGTAGTAGTTCGATATGTTTTCGAGTTTTCCTGAAAAAAAAGGAAATTAGGAATATTTTGGATTATTTTGGTGAAAATAATAGTGATACATGCAGTCCATATACTTACTTTGTAATAATCTTTTGGTGTACGAATATATTCGATTTTTCCTGAAAAGAGGGATTTATAATTATTTTGGTGAAAATTTTGGTGATACACAAATATCTATATACTTGCTTCGTGATAATTTCCTTTGGTGCACACATATCTGTGACTTTTCCTGAAAAGAGGAAATTAGAAATAATTTTGGATTATTTCGGTGAAAATATTAGTGATACATTGATATATAAATATCTATACGTAGAGAGTTATATCTACTTACTTCACAGTAATTCCATTTTACGCGGATATCTTCAATTTTTCCTGAAAAGAGGAAATTAGGAATATTTTGGATTATTTTGGTGAAAATAATACTGATACATGTAGTCCATATACTTACTGTGTAATAATCTTTTGGTGCACGAAGATCTTCTTTTTTTTGTGAAAAGAGGGAATTATAATTATCTTCATGAACATTTTAGTGATGTTGAATCAGAACTCTTTTGTCCTGACTTTATTGATTGATCAAAGGTTCTTGTACCTTGATCTTGAAGTGGGCGAAAACGGTTCGTGTACCGCAACACCAGTAACAAGTTGTTAATTAAAATTAGTGATTAACCACAAGTTCTTGTACCTGGATTTTGGTGATGGTGATAGACGGTTCTTGTACGGCTACACCAGTGAAGACTCTACCTTGATAAAAAATACAAACGTCTACGTTTAATGCTAACAAAAAACTGGTTTCTTTATTGCCAATAATTATTATATATATTACAAAATAATTTTACCTAACTTACTTATCAGCCAGCAAAAATTACCTAGTAAGCATTTCTCACGATTAAAATATTCGAGCAAAATATAATTTCTTATGCAAAGCTCTGACGAGAAATATTAGACGTGTCAAATATTGTCTAGCTCAGAAATAAAGAAAATATTTTTATTTGTGAGAATTTACTTGTATGAAGTGATGGCTTTGCATATGATTTTCTTGCGTGAGAAATGCTTACCATTCTTATTGTTGGAATGTAGGTAGATTGTGCCATGCATAGACATCCTCAACCGCCTTGAATGATAATTCAAGAATTTGCAATATCGAAGTTCACGCCAAATTCGGATGCAGCTTCTTGGTCAGTGTTGGGAGGTGTCTTGTTCTGGTGTTGCTTAGACGATAGCCAAGTTGGCCGGTATTTCCAGATGAGGTGGATGATCACCACTATTACTAGCAGCAAACCGGTGTACCCAATTGTGAATTGATGATAATCATCCGGCTGAATTTGGGCTGGTAGATCACTATAAAGGTCTAGTAGCCGTTTCTTGATTGCCTCCAATTCTTTCAGGTGAGGTTGATAGTCCGAAGTATAATGGAATGCAGGTGCCAAATGTTTTGGTGTCAGGTAGTCCGTCAGGTTGCCAGATGGTGTATAGGACATCCTGGAGCTGGATGGATATATATTATGTCCTTGAATTGTAATTAGTCGTTGCTTGATGACACAGTTGCTTTGGATCGTTAAAATTCCAGATCCTTCAATTACAAATTGGGAGACATCGTTGTTGCAGACGACGTTTATTGTGGTTTTTTCCTTTAAAGCATATATCCATTGATTTGGGTTATGCATTTGAATCCAATGGGGTCCATCGTCTATTTTCATTAATTCGCACGTAGGCGATTGAGTCAAATGGTTGATGAAGTTTACTTCACATGCGCTGATAGCTGAACCTTTACGATATATTGGCTGTTTCTGATTGCATAGATGTTGGTCTCGAGTAATTGATGTGCAGGAGAGTATTTCTTGTTCTGTTAATGGGTAATACTGGTCCCGATGCAAATTAATAACCAAAAACGGAAATGTGGGTCTAATTGCCACAAAGCTGTCGTTTATTAAGACTGGCACTGGTGTGATCTTAAACAACTCAAAGTCTTCTAAGGCCAACAATGGAAGATTGAGCTGGAATATGACATGCTCTAATGTAGCTCTTCCTTCAATAGTCATGAGGCCTGCGATGCTGGTAATCTCAATGATGGTGCAAGATGACTCTTAATTTAGATGAGTTCTTAATCAATTGTGGACTGATTTTTCCATGATGAGTATTAATAATCACATCTAGGATGGAATTTTGAACTCTGTGAAAGTTGGAAGCTAAGAGAGTTGTTTGTATAGCTAGATATGTGAATAATTGTGATAACTTTTCTTGATGGAGCTCTTCTCTAATGGTAGTTATTTGGTTGATTAGGTGGTCTACATGCTTCTTAAGGTCGCGGAATTGTTTATCAATTGCTTTTTGGTCCTTCTTCATTACGTTTATAGTTGCGTCTATGATAGATGTTTGATTTTTGATCAAGTCTACGAGATGGATTTCATTTTGTTGAATACCATTGATGGCTTGAGACATTTCTTTAGCGTATTCCTCATCCAACACTCCGAACAATGCATTTTTCACGTTACCAACAAAGCTTAAGGCTCCTCTCTTAGCTCTAGTTACTTGAGGTTCTGGTAGTAATAACTTATTGTTCGTGGTTAGTTCTTCATGGAGATGTCGAAATTGCTCCAGAATATGTGAACATGAATCATGTGGTTCGATTAAGCTGCATACCTTGTATAGATTTTGAGTGCTGTTAGTGAAAGTTGTAAATTCCTTCCAGTAGGGTGCCATCTCGTAATAAGCTATGAGCTTCCATTTGCTAGAGATGATGTTGGCAGCTCCCAGGTTTTCGAAATGTATGCCTGGTTGAGAGCTGAATGGGGTGATTTTGATTGGGGAACCTCTGACTATCGGAAGAACAATACAAGCAATTAGTAATGTTACTACGGCTGAGCCCAGAGAATGTCTTTGTTTCTTTCTTATATTGCTACAGGCTCTATCTGACTTGCTTGATGATTCTTTTGAGTTAAAGCTGTTTGTTGCTACAGTTTCGGGCTGAGTTATATTTTCTTGACTCCTTTTAGAGGGTAACATATTTTGCTCTGTACCGGTATTGGTAGTTACCTCATCTTCTATTGGAAGTGGTGCGAGTTTGTGGATGGCGCGGCGTAGTAAGCCAGTTGAAGTTCGAACGTCTGCTACTCGTATTAAGCCATCGTTTCCCTTAATGGTGTTGATGATTCGCCACAGGGGCCATTTTAGTGCAGGCAGATTGTCCTTGTGAATGACCATGGTGCCCAGTTGAAGATTTGGACAACGTTGCTTCCATTTGTATCTGTGCTGCAGATGATTCAAATATTCGGTAGTCCAACGCCGCCAAAATTCGTTCTTGAGATGTAATACAAGCCTCCAACGAGTGAGAAGACTGGCCTTTACTGGGTTCGCCGTAGGATCTTTCGGACTTGTGATAGGTTCTTCTATTAGGAAGTGGCCAGGAGTCAATGCTGTGAGATCGTTTGGGCCCGAAGACATCGGAGTAATTGGTCTAGAGTTTAAAATTGCCTCTGCTTCGACTACAGCGGTTTCCAATTCTTCATACGTTAATGATGCTGAAGATAGCGTGCGTTGTAGTAGGTGTTTGGCTGACTTGACTGCAGCTTCCCAGAGACCGCCGAAATGTGGAGCACGGGGTGGAATCATATGAAAGTTATGCCGCTACCACTACATACGGTGATGATTCTTTCTCGTGTTTCATTGGTATTGAATATTTCCTTTATCTCTTGCAGTTTATTTTTGGTGCCAAAGAAATTTGTGGCATTGTCACAATATATATTTTTACAATGCCCTCTACGTGCCATAAAACGTCGGAGCGCTCCAATAAATCCTTGGGCGGTGAGATCGCTGACTAACTCTAAGTGTGTAGCCTTGGTTGCGAAGCAACAGAATACTGCTATGTAAGTTTTTTGGGGTTTCTTTCCCTTGATCTTGAAGTGAGTCCAAACTGGTCCGCAGAAGTCAACACCACTGTTTACAAAAGGACGTGCCGGTTGTACCCTATCTACTGGTAAATTTCCCATCAGTTGTGATAGGAATTTCGGTTTGGCTCTAACACACTGAACACAATGCTGAACTACAGAACGGGCAAGTGTTTTACCTCTCATAGGCCAAAATGTCTGTCTTGCTATCGATAATAGAGTTTGCGGACCTACGTGAAGATTCTCCTTATGCAAGTCATTTAGCAAAAGTTTTGTAAGTGGATGGGAGCACGGTAGCAGCATCGGATGTTTCGCATTATAGGATAGGTTAGCTGCCTGCAGATGTCCTCCAACTCTTAGAATTCCTCTTGGACCAATAAAGGGCGTGAGGCTGCTCAGTAGGCTATTTTTAGGTACTTCTCCAAAGCATTTTAAATGTGCGATGTCTTCTGCGAATTCCTGGTATTGCATGGATTTGACAATAATTGTTTGGGCTTCATCCAACTCTTGTGTGCTGGGGGAAATGTTGTTTGTTGGCCGCTGATTGAGACGCCTGGTATTAGCTATGAATCGCAATATAGAGACCACAATGCACTGAAGCTTTCTGAAGGAGTTTTTGTGGTCCATAGTGGTGATGAGGTCTCCTGATCTTTCCACTACTGAAGTGGTCACCACATTTCGTCTTTTCTCAGTATCGTTTTCAATTGTCTTCTTTGTGTATGACGGAGGCCAATTTGTTTCTGTGCCGTGCAGAAATAATGGTCCATAAAACCAAAGAGTGGATGCACTAACTTTTTCTGGAGCAATCCCCCTCGATAGGATGTCAACGGGATTCTCCTTGGAGCCAACATGTCGCCACTGTTGAGGTATGGTCAGTAGTTGGATTGCGGATACTCGATTTGCTACGAAAGTGTGGAATGAGGATGAAGACGAGTTTATCCAAGCAAGAACTATTTCAGAGTCTGTCCAGAAATGTATGGTTTCACTCTTGATTGCCATGTCCTGTTTGATTCGATGAGCTAATTCGGCCGCAAGCTTGGCTGCGCAAAGCTCAAGTCGCGGTAGTGTGATTTGTTTGGCTGGAGCAACTCTTGATTTCGCGCACAATAAGCGGACTGTTATAATATTATTCCCGTCCATTGCTCGGATGTAGGCGGCAGCTCCATATGCCTTTTTTGAAGCATCGGCAAAAATGTGGTATTGTATGATTTTGGAACTCTGTGTGAAAATATATGTCTGGAGAACTTGATGTCATTTAAAGCCTGCAGTCCATCGCGATATTTTAACCAGGAGAAATGTAGTTCTTGAGGTAGTGCTGTATCCCAGTCTAGTTTAAGTGCCCAAAGTTTCTGGAGAAATATGCTCGCTGGAACTACTACCGGAGCCATGATACCAAGAGGATCGAAAAGATGAGCGATATCTGAATAGGCAATTCGCTTTGTGACCTTGTTCGTTTTATTCCATGATGTTTTATACAAAATTCGTCCGTTTTAGGTTGCCATACCAAACCAATAGTTTTGATATGATCCTCAACTGTGTTACCAAAATCCAATCGTATCTCTTGGTCCTGCTGTTGTATGCTTTGTAGTAAGCGGGGATGATTTGAGCACCATTTTCTTAATTTGAACCCTGCTGACTTTAGAATCGATACCAGTTGGGATTGTATTTCAAGTGTTGTGCTTAGGCTGTTCGACCCTGTAAGAACGTCATCTACATAAAAATCTCGTTTGAGAGCCTCGGAGCCCAGTGGGTAAGAGTTAGCGCGTTCTTCTGCTAGTGTCTGCAAACACTTTGTGGCCAGGTACGGAGCACATGTCGTCCCATATGTCACAGTTCGTAATTTGAAGCATTTTATATTCTGGTCTGGTTCAGACCTCCACCATATGAGATGGTACCTTCTATCAGCCTCATCTAGTTGTACTTGCCGGTACATCTTCTCTATATCGGCGGTGAAGACAAATCTAGGCATGCGAAATCTCAATAGGATGGAGAAAACGTCGTCCTGAATGGTCGGCCCAGTTGATAGAATATCATTCAATTATATATTAGAAGATGTTTTAGCCGAAGCATCAAACACTACTCGATATTTTGTGGTGCTACTATCCGGCTTCGTGACACAATGATGGGGCAGAAAATAATATGGCCTTTGCACCGTGTTGAAATCGACTCCTCCATATGTCCAAGCTTGAGATATTCTTCCATGAACTGAGTGTATTGTTCTCTTAACTCATTTTGTTTGGCTAATTTGCGTTCTAAGGCTATAAATCTTTGAAAGGCGATGTCTTTCGATTCACCCAGCTTTATTGGATCGTCTTGGAATGGAAGTTTAACGATAAAACGGCCGTTTGCTTCTCTTTTGCTCGTTTGATTGAAGTATATTTCGCATTTTCTTTCTGAAGATGTAAAATTCTTATTTGTTCTTCTGCGTCCTCTATCTTCCAAAATCTTTCGAGTTGCTTATCCAATTCTTCATCTTCACTGCATACTCCGCTCGTAGAATGAGTTTGAGCTGCTTGAGTCGTTTTGCCGGCTACTGTCCAACCGAATACCGTATTCTGCAAAGTCGGTAATGTGTCTCCCAGCTTGATTTGTCCCACGGACAAAATGGAGTAGTAGATTTCTGCCCCGATAAGGAGATCTATGGATCCAGGGTTATTGAATCTTGGATCTGCAAGTGGAATGTTGTGTGGCATAGGCCATGATCTTGTATCTATTATTTGTGCGGGCTGCGGAGATATTATTCGGGGTAATACATGGGCCTCTAATCTTGTGGTAAAACAGCTGACAAGCGATTCCAATATGATATTTACTCTGTGCTGAGTCTGGTGCTTGCGTTGGCCAATTCCTTCGATGCACACACGTTCCGATGTCTCTGGTAGTTCTAATTTCTTTACTGTCTGGTCTGTTATAAAGTTTAGTTGGGAGCCTGAATCTAGTAACGCTCTGCATACTGTAGATTTCCCATTACCATTTGTTAACTTAACCATGACGGTACTCAGCATTACATATCCCCTGTTATGCAGGGTTGTTAGAGAGATGTATTGGTCAGCTGGTTTATTGACTTCTAATGACGATGTATTACTTGATGACTGAGCTCTTGTAATGGTTTTTGATGCACTTCCTTGGGCTTGAGATGGAGAGGTAATGGCAGAAGTTTGCCTTGCGGATATATCTGGAATGTACAGGAGCGTGTTGTGTCTCTTGGAGCACTTCGTACAACCTCTGGCTGGACAAGTATCTGGTTTGTGTCCGACCTTCAAGCAGTTTACACACCCGTTTATTCCTCTGACTAGCGTTAATCTTTTGGCTGGCGTTAACTGGAGGCATTTTGGACAAAAGAAGAGTTGATGATTGCCCTTACATGCAGGGAAATTGAATCCTGTAGCGATTCCTGAATTAAGTGAGCGTATGGTGTGAAATCTTCTTTGAACTTCCTCCATTGATTTGCCTTTATGTCCAATTGCTTCCAAGGACTGAAAGCGAGTTTCTAAAAATTCAAGAAATTCTTTCATTGGCTGCAGTATTCTGGGTTGTTTTAAAGATTGTTCCCACAATGTGTGTGTGGTTTTATCTAGTCTCTTAACTAGTATGTGGAGCAGCAGGGGGTCCCATTGGCTTGTTGCAACTTCTAAGTTTTCCAGAGCGAGTAGACACTCCTGGGTGGTATCATGGATTGCCTTTATAGAAAAGGCGCGTTCACTTGTAGCTGCTGGTTGCGATAATAGCTTGTTTAGCAACGCTGTGACCAGTAACCGTGTGTTCTCATAACGTTCGTTTATGATTTTCCATGCAGCGACATAATTCGGTATTATTCGGTGTTATGCAGCACGTATGCTGGTCGGCTGCCTTACCGACAGTCCGCACGCCCAATCTCGTAGAATTTTGGCCTGCTGGTGGAAAAGAAGAAGACAATCGATCTGTCTTGTCAAACCATGAAATCCAAAAAGACGTGGAAACAGGAGTTCACGAGAAATTACTTTCTAAAACATCGACGAATAATTTAACCCCGCACGTAAGTTTAGAAATTTTTTTATCATTCCTAATAACAAAATCTCAATGGATAAAATATTGTTCTAGTAACAATAAAGTAATCCGCCACCTTTTCCTCCAGCAAAAGAGAACATTCCGTCATTTGGGTTTAAATGCGTTGTACATATACAGATCCGCAAAATAAATTGCAGTATCATAATGCTGAAGAAGTATAACTACGGAATTTACCGATGTATTTAACTGCGGCTATTTTGCATTACGTGGAGCAAATAGCAATTGTCGGCTAAGTTCTGAAAAATAGATTTGGTGCGATTACCAAGAAGTCGCAGAAAACAGATACCATATAAACGTATCGTAGCCCCTGCTTAAAACAATGTACAACGCTGGACATTCCGAAATTAAACAGCTTAGAAATAGATCATGAAAATAGCAAGACAAAATAGCTGACATATTCGATTATTACTTATGAGAGCAAAGTTGAACAGCATCCCGTCCTTACAGACCGATAAAACGGGTACCCCACCGAATTGGGATGCTATTACAGTATGAGTGAGACTGATCAGACAAACGAAAATGTTATAGGAGACCAGCATTTAATTAAATTGTATGCAGTGTCTTAAATATGGCAAAATCTAAAAGATACGCAACATTGTGCAGTAACTGACAGGTCAGTGGGTGCAGTACCTACTTAAACTCTTCCAGTCAACCGTTTTGGCTTGGTACGTTTTTGTTTGGTATGTACGTAAAGAGTTTAGATTATAATATAAATATATAATTAGAAAAAAAAGGGATAAAAGTTGAAATTAGTTTCCCTATCAATGAAATAAGTAAATAGATAAGAACGCAATGATTAATGTAAAAATGTGAGAAAAGGTTGTAGGCTATAGTTGCCCTAAATTTTATCCAAAAAAAAATCAAATTTTATTAATTAATTTTTAAGATAGTTATTTGAAAGTCAGCCTGGATTAATTTACAAATAATGCTTTGTATGTAGTTGAAATAAGGTAATTTTTATAACCGTAACTGTGACGTGTAGGTAGGGTATGTTAATTTGCATAAATTTATTATTCGTTTTTTTTTGCAAACAGTACATAACTGCTTTTAAACGATAGCGTTTTCGAACTTGACTGATACGCTCTGCTTGAGGTGACATAAGATTTGTGTGGAAAATAGGACTGCGTGTAAGATGAGAGCAGATATAAGCATGAATACTAAGCAACCGTAGTCACATAGTATTTTAACTTTAGGTTAATGTTTTCCCTCGAAAGGGAAAATCTAATGCATTATTTCCCTCAAAGTAATAAAATGTTTGGCCAAAAATGTTAAATAGGTACCTAATACATATATTTGCTTGCCAAAATAACTGAAATTAATTTTTCCCAACAAATGGGTTCATATAAAAGCAAATAATTTTATTTTTTTTATAAAATTTGAATAAAAATTGAAAACATAACATTTTAGATTCCTATAAGCTGCTTTTAAGCTTCAGTCAATGTAGAAATTTAAACAAATCGTCATCACCGTCATGACAATAAACGATATAAAATAATTAGATCAACGTTTAATATATTGAGTAGACAGATTATTTAAAAGATAAGGAATATACCTTCAAATCATAATAATTTCATTAGAATTAACTTTAATTTAACATTTATTTTTTCGAATGAATCCACGATTACGTGTATATTTTTTTTTGAAAATGTCTTATGTCTTGAACAAGAATTATAGTCTAGAAATCGCAATTATAACGTAAAAATGAAGTGCTGAACGCTTTTATTTCTCCTTTCACTTTGCCGGAGCCCTCTCACATGAAGGTCGTCTGGGTCCGCTAGTCTCTACAGGTCTACAAGGGACTCTGAAAATAAGTGCCCACAGAGTCAGATGGGTGGTTGGGGCGTGCAATGAAGGCATACCATCTGCGCCTTCGATGTGGATGTAGGTAAGTGGCGTAAGGGTCCCTTCAGGACCGAATGTGTGCCGGCGTTTTAGTTTGTAGGCACGAAAATTTCTTTTTGTATATGGCAGGCGGCAGCGGCAGGCTTTTCGTGGAACCTCCCCACACTCTCCGCCAATAGCCGAGGCGTACTAGCGTGTCGCCCTGCAGTCAACGCTGTCCGCCGAGTGATCTGTCAGCTCATGCTGGCAGTCTGGACTTCACGTCCAAGTCAATCACTCAATATACTTCCATAACGTCGATTTGTCCCGAAGGAATTAAATAAAGAGAAAAGAAAGAAAAGTGAATATACTTGGCGCACACCTCAACTTCACTTACCTCGATATAGACATTCATTTGTATTGGTTTAGTCCTTTCATCGCTCGAAATAGTGTAACTGCAGGCGAAGGTTAGCGAGTAAGACGTTAGGGTATACCCGAAAGCACCCAAAGAGGTGAAAAGGGTCAAATAAAAAAGAGGTCAATGTACCCACAAACGCAAACTAAAAGAAGTGAGGCAGCTGATCCAGTTTAGCACGTGAAGGAAGGGTGCACCCCACCAGCTCCAGCCTACTCCAGCAAGGGAATTTCCCGCGTAGGGTAGTATACCCGCACCTAAGTAAGTTACTCTCATTGATTGTTACTTAACCCTTTTGTTTGTATGATACTGTAAGCATATGATCTGTACGTACTTGATACTATTTAATATCGTTGGAATAGTTAGGATAATTACATAAGTTACTCTTAAGGTTAGCTAGTAGGGGTCTAGCCTAGCTTAAGTAACCAGCTAGCTTTATTGTGTAGGGAAGTACGACGAAGTGTATACGAGGTTGGTGAGAAGACTTGTAAAGTGTAAAGTAAGGTGAAAGAAAGGGGCGAATATATATGCGTGCCTGTGCATGTTTTTTTTCTTTTTTTCTTTTTTTTTTGAACATATCATCTATTTTTCTTTTCTTCTTTTCTCTTCTTCACGTTTTCACGCCCATTATGAAGTCTAGATCAATGGCGTACTAATTCTCGTCGATGAGGGGCGGCGGTGAAGTCATGCGGTGAGATCCTCGGACGCATACACGTCTATATGGGGCTAAGAATTTTCTTCTGGCTGTGATATCTTAGCCAGGGTGGATGGGGGCGATGGGCCCAAGTCATGTCCAGTCCGGACTTCATCGTCATCTGAAGTCCACGTTTTCTCTCTCTCGAAATATCTCTCTCTCTGCGTCGAACTTCTCCGGGTGGTAGTCACTAGTACGGCGTTGACCTTTTTTTTATTATTATTTCAGCACTGCAACGCTGGTATGGTATTATACATAAATTTTCCTTTCAGGTTTTCAGGTTGCACCAGTGGAGGCGACGCGAGAAGTTTTTTTTCTTTTTGTCCGTCCGTCCGTCTGAAGTCCCCAGGTAGGCAACCCAGTTCCCTGTTCGTTTTCTTATTTACTTTGCACAGCTTTTCAAGCATCAAGGGATGTGGGTGACAAGAACCACCCCAAGCCGGCTGACCGCTAGTGGCGTATGCGCTGTGAGGGCACCCACATGAGTCCCAAGATGATTTTGCAGGAAGAGGTGTCAGTTGCAGTGCCTATCTACATTCGTGGCAAGACGGATGTAGGTAGGGCTGACATTGAGCGGGCTCTTCGCTGCAAGCCTAACCCGATTCTATCTGGTGGAGCCTTACTCCGCAAAAGTTACATCGAGCATCATTGTTGGCAAGAATTTAGTGAAGGCAACGTTAATACCAGTCAGAGTGCTCAACACATCCGAAAATGAGGTACAACTAAAAGAAGGTGTTATAATTGGAAATTGTGAACCCGTTTACCAAATCGTCAATTTGGATAGTGGTAGTAATGTCCAGACAAAAACTATACCAGCTACTACCCAACAGGTTCAGAGACTTATTTCGTTCAGTGGCTTAAGTAAACAACAACACAACGATGCCAAAGAGCTGATCAATAAATTTTCGGAATTATTTGCAATGAATGCTGATGACTATGGTAAAACAAATCTTGTCCAGCATCGGATCGATACAGGAGATTCCAGGCACATTCGACAGACACCACGAAGATTGCCATTAGCCAAACAACCAGAAGTTGCAGATATGAGGAACTCCATGAAGAAACAAGGCATAATAGAGGAATCTAACAGGCCTGGACATCGCCGGTTGTCCTGGTTAAGAAAAAGGATGGCAGCACCCGATTCTGTGTAGACTACCGCCAACTAAATAACGTGACGAGAAAGATAGATATCCATTACCAAGGATTGATGACACGTTGGATACCCTTTCCGAAGCGCAATGGTTTTCCACGCTGGATTTGAAGAGTGGTTACTGGCAAGTGGAAATACATCCCGACGACCGAGAGAAAACTGCCTTCTCAGTTGGCAGTGGCTTATGGCAATTCAAAGTAATGCCATTTGGGTTATGTAATGCTCCAGCCACATTCGAACGACTAATGGAATGTGTTCTACGTGGTTTAACCTGGAAAACATGTCTTGTCCATTTGGATGACATAATAGTAATCGGTAGGACATTCGAGGAACATAAAAACAACTTACGGGATGTACTTCAAAGACTCAAAGATGCAAAATTAAAGCTCAGTGCGAGTAAATGTGCTCTATTCAAAAATGAAGTTAAATATTTAGGGCACATAGTTTCATCACAAGGAGTAAGAACCGATCCAGAGAAGGTAGAAGCCGTCAAAATTTGGTCAGTTCCAAAGGAGAAACATCAATTACGGAGTTTTCTTGGTCTAGCTACCTACTACAGACCATTCGTCAAAGGTTTTGAAGATATAGCAAGTAGTCTAAATCAACTTACAGAAAAGGGAATGCCGTTCATATGATCGGATAAATGCAACGAAATTTTTGAAAATTTGAAGCAACCTCACTGTGAAGGTCCAGTACTTCACTATCCAAGGCTGGGAAAAACATTTATATTCGACACGGATGCTAGCAATGAAGGTATTGGTGCAGTGCTTTTGCAGAAGGCGAATGGTCAAGAAGTTCCAGTAGCTTACTATAGCAAAGCACTTTCAAAGTCAAAGAAAAATTATTGTACTACAAGAAAAGAGCTACTTGCCATTGTAAGTTCAACAAAGCATCCTTCGCACCGACCATGCAGCACTTAAATGGCTTCTGCAGTTTAAGAACCCTGAAGGACAAGTGGCGAGATGGATAGAGCGGCTCCAGGCTTATGTTTTTGAAATACAACACCAAAGAGGTCGTATCCATGGAAATGCAGACGACCTTTCACGACGTCCATGCAAACTTGAATGCAAACATTGCGCCCGGGTAGAAGAAAAAGAAGCAACAGCAACTATACAGTTGATAACCGTGGTTACGACAGCACAACGATAAAATCCGGAAATTTCACTTATTCTTGCTTGAAAAGAAGACATGGAAAGGCCAGACTGAAAGGATATTTCGGAACGGAGTGAGAGGCTGAAAAGTTACTGGGCTCAATGCAACTCTCTTCATGTTGAATGCGGTATATTAAAACGCAAGTGGGAAGCACCTAATGGCGAATTTTTCCGAATGCAGATAGTCGTGCCGGCATCAAACGTCAAAGATGTTCTAGAAGGAATGCACGGTGAAACCTCTGGAGGACATTTGGGATTGAGCAAGACCATTTCAAAAATACGAGAAGGGTTTTATTGGCTACATATGCGAGAAGATGTGGAGGAGTGGTGCCGCAGATGTACTATCTGTGCTGCTTGGAAAGGGCGGCAACACAGAAGCAGAGGAGAAATGCATAAGTATAATGTCGGAGCCTCCTTTGAAAGGATAGCTGTAGTCATCGTTGGACCTTTTCCAGAAACGGATGCCGGTAACCGTTATATATTAGTTGCCATTGACTATTTCAGTAACTGGCCTCAAGCCTTTGCAATCCCTTATCAAGAGGCAATTGCGGAACAAATAACAACGAATTGGGTCAGTAGGTTTGGTGTGCCTCACGAACTTGATTCGGACCAAGGACGAAACTTCGAATCGCAGACTTTCCAGGATATGTGTAAAATGTTGGGAAGAAGAAAAACTAGAAAAACTCCTCTACACCCACAATGTGATGGCATGGTAGAGCGCTTCAACAGAACATTGATCGAGCATCTAAAGAAAGTAGTTGACTATCATCAACGCGATTAGGATCGACATATTCCTATATTCCTAATGGCTTATAGATCAGCCGTTCTTAGTACTACCGGACAAACCCCCGGCTAAAGTCATATTCGGAAGAGAGATGCGTTTGCCTAGCGACCTCAAATTCGGTACCCCCAGATGTAAGCAAAAGTTACCAGAAGACTACGTATCGGAGCTCAAACAACAATTAGCTGATGTACACGAGGCCATGAGTGAGAAATTATCAACAAATATTTATCGGATGAAGACTCGCTATGATTTACGTGCTAATTCCGCAGGATTTAACGAAGGTGATCTTGTTTGGCTGTACAACCCGAAACGACGTAAGGGACGTTCTCCAAAATTGCAACAACACTGGGAAGGACCGTATTCAGTAGTAACTAGAATTAATGTCGTGGTATACAGGATTCAGGGTGGCACAAGAGGCAAGGGTAAAATTGTTCATTTGGACCACTTGGGTCAATAGTACGAGCATCAAGACCATGGACCACCTGTTGTTCGGGACGAACATATCTAAGAAGGGGGCAGTGTTGCGTGCAATAGAAATAGACAACTGGTGACATCTACTGGCAATGGAGAGTAAACAACTTCAGGTTCGGAGAACCGATGATGGAATCTTCGGGAAGGTTCAGGACGAGAATGAATAGAATAGTCAAGAAGCTTCTGGAATAGAACACTCCAGAATAATCTGGAGAGCCTCTAGGCTATAAATATAACAGTTGTCACCGCCAGAGAAAGAGTCTTGTCTTAGACGTTGCAGTGTTAACAAGCGAAAGTAATAAACGGGCGAAAGTATTGCAATTGGATAATAGAAAGTACAGTATTAGCGATAATTAAAGTTGATTTGATCAATTGAAGGTTTATGAATTTTATATGATTAGAGTGAAATAAAGAACTTGTATATTAAATATTTAATATTGTGTTTTAAATAACGAACCAAAGGCCTTGCTCGCAACAATATTATAGTTTTCAAAAGGTATTTATTTATTAACATCTATTAACTGAACTCGATAAATTTCATTATATTACAGCCAACGTACAAAGATTCTAAAAAAGTACTCCTTTTCATACATGCGGTACTTGTATTTACGCTGAAGTACTCAGGTACTTGTACTTGTACTTAAGTACTTTTTTTTTGGTACTTGTCCAGCTCTGTTAGTGGGTACGAAACAAAAGGGCTTTCAGCAAGCACTGTCAAAGTGAGACACCTGAGACAAATTTTGAGCAACCGTTTCAGTTGTTGTCAATATAGAGACAACAGGAAGTGTTGATACCTGAAAAATTCGTGTGCATGAGCGTGACTTACGTTCTCAACTACACACACAACCTAACATAATCAATAATTTCAGATATTGCATATTAATTTCATTAATTTCATTTACTTCATTTTCATTTACTTGAAAGATTTTTCCCACATTTTGTAAACTCTTATTCCCATTCATTTTTTACACAACATAAGTTCTAAATGTAACCAAACACTTTTGTTTTTCCATAAAATTTCCTCGTTCTATACGTAATCATACACTTTTGTTTTTCACAAATTTCTGTTTTATACGTCTAGACGATTTTCGCTGAAACCCTAAGTAACTTTTATTCAAAAAGCTAAAATTCAGTTTTGTACGGACTTTTGGAATAATCGGTTCTCGGGAATAAATTGTGTTGTAATTTTTCCATATTCATCTTTTTTTCCTATACAAATTTACTTGAAATCATTATTGGCGCAGTCGGTAGGACTCCGATAATTTGAAATTCCTATATATTATCAATGTCTTGTCGTTAATTCGGGAGTTATCGAAATTTATACTAAATCTAATCCGTCGAAAATTAATAAAAATTAAATTTGAAACGAAATTTCTTCACGTAAAATTGTGTCAAGAGGATATTGACTAGTGAAAAGTAATAATAAAAAAAAAAAATTTTTGTTTTCGTATTTCTGTATTGATATTAACTCCGTGTCGAGTGAAAATCGGCATAAGTGCATTCGCTACACGACTATAGTTGGATAGAAGCACAATAGAGAGAGTATATCGTTGTTTGGTGGATTTCAATCCTTCAGCTTCAAGGACCATACGAATAAAAGTGAAATGCAGTTTATTTGGTACATCATCATTGTTCTGCTGGGGTAAGTCCTATATTGATACATTTAATCTTCCCTCATGTCCTTCTTCATTAAATCAAATTCCAAAAAGTAAATAATTATAATTCCGATTCTGATTCTGAAATTTCTTTAAAAAATAAATTGGAAAATAGTTCAGATAGTGTAGATCTAAGTAATGTAAGTGAAATTAAACTTGAATTGAATAATAAAAAAGTGAAAAATAATTTCTGTATTAAAATGGAAAATCAAATTAATCAAGGAATTAACACCTCTGATAATAATAATGCCGTTAGCGATAACAGTAATCTAAATATAAATCATGCCAGTAATAATAGTGATACTCCTGGTGTTAGTAATAGTAATAATAGTGCTAATGTTAGTCTAATTCTTACAAACCTGAAAATTCCGGATGCCATTAAAGATCTACCTAATTTCGATGGTAATCAGAGATCTTTATGCGATTTCATTGACAATGTCGAAGAGATCCTAGGGCTAATAATTGGAATTGATGGAACAAATTATGCTAAAATTATTTTGAGAGCCATAAGAAATAAAATTATTGGCGATGCAAATGAGGTGCTGAATATGTATGGCACACCAACAAGATGGGAGAATATTAAAACTAATTTGATTACGCATTACTCCGACAAACGGAATGAAACAAGCTTAATAAGAGATTTGCATTGTTTGCGACAGAATTCAGATACACTCGAAAAATGTTATTCACGGGTTATTGAAATACTTTCAACTATCTCAAACCACGTCAGAGTTCACGAAAGTGATCGTAACGTTATAATTTCAAAACAAAGTTTGTATCAGGAAATGTGCTTAAACACCTTTTTATCGGGATTAAGAGAACCCCTTGGTTCTACAATCAGAGCCATGCGACCGATTTTGTTAGCACAAGCCTTGAATTACTCTTTAACAGAGCAAAACACATATTACATAAAAAATTCACAACCATTTAGACAGAACACCGTTAGAAAACCACCGATCAGACCTATCTACTCTGCATTTAACTATGCAACACCAGTAACAAGTACAAAGACCAGTTTCTTCGCGAACTCAAAGTTTACATTTTCAGCAACCCTATAGACCAGCCTTCCAATCCCCCCAAGGACCGAACATTCAACCACATCAAAAACGATTTCAACAGAATTCCTTTAATAATTATATTCAGAATAACAGAAATTTCAATCAGACCTCTAGAAATCGTCCTGAACCCATGGACATTTCCAGCGGCAACACTTACTTGAAATTTGCTAAGAAACCAGTTAGCAATTTTCCTCAATCATCTAACTCGCCAAAATTTGTGTACGAAGAACTGTTTAATGTAGAGCAA
Source organism: Dioctria linearis (assembly GCA_963930735.1). NCBI lineage: Eukaryota > Metazoa > Arthropoda > Insecta > Diptera > Asilidae > Dioctria > Dioctria linearis. The sequence continues at coordinate 116,919,881 of OZ005741.1, forward strand.
TGCAATATACCTCAATATCCTTTTACCTTTTATGATGACCCTACATATGAATTACAACAAACTACTCCGATAGATCAACCTAATAATCAAAACAACTATAATAACGACAATTTTAACAGATACTTCCAAAAGTTGGACCAATTTCCCTATCCAACCGAATCAATTGAAAATGAAATTGATGACGAAAATTTTCCATCAATTGCCTCGGAGACCAAATAGGTTACATAGAGTTTAACACCCACCAATCATATCTTCTACCATACATTCACATCCTAGGGTCCGATAAAATTCAACTGAAATTTCTCATAGACACAGGAAGCAATATGTCTTTTATAAATCCAGATTTGGTAAATCCCAACTTAATAGAAATAATAGAACCAGTACAAATAAAAACAGCCTTCAACGGGTGTTGATGTGTTCAGTTAATAAGAAAATTATATTAAACGCATTTAGGGAATTCAGAACCAAGGATAAGCTCACATTTCTATTATTTAAATTTCACAATTATTTCGACGGACTAATAGGATTAGAAATAATGAAACAGCTTGGAATAACCTTGGATTTTAACAATTCTGTTTTAAAAACAAAAACTACAACAGTACCCTTGATCTATAAACCTAACTACATGTCCAAACAGTACACTGTCCCACCTCGCAGTAAGATAATAGCTCATTTACCAGTGGAAGTAAAATCCGGAGACATTCATATTAAACCTGTAGAAATAAAGGAACAATTAAGGATACCAGAAGGTATTTTCCGAGCTAACGAGTGGTATTCTTATGTAGAAGTAATCAACTTCTCAAACTCTCCTCAAAATTTCGTAATCGAACAACCAATAAAATCTGAGCCGCTTAGTCGTAACCAGTTCTTAGAAATACACAATTTTTCAATTAATAATAGGGAACACTCCCAAGTCAATGTAGATATATCCAGGTTGATCCGTGTTGATCATCTAAACAGCGAAGAGAAAAATTCAACCATTAAATTGTGCAGACGTTTCGAGGACGTGTTCTTTAAAGAAGGACAAAGTCTTCACAAACCAGATAAAGCACGAAATCAAGACAAAAGACGACATTCCCATCTATACAAAATCGTATAGATATCCGGAGATTCATAAAAAGAAGTTCAACAACAAATTTCAAAGATGATTAGTGACGGAATCATCCGTCCTAGTTTTTCCCCTTGGTCCTCGCCCATCTGGATCGTACCAAAAAAGTTAGATGCCAGTGAGAAACAGAAGTGGCGTTTGGTCATCGATTATAGGAAATTAAACCAAAAAACAATAGATGACAGGTACCCCTTACCCAACATAACTGAAATCTTAGATAAATTGGGGAAAAGCCTTTATTTCAGTACACTCGACCTTGTATCCGGATTTCACCAGATCGAAGTGAAGCCTGAAGACATACCTAAAACAGCTTTCACTGTGGAAAATAGCCATTATGAATTTTTACGAATGCCATTTGGGCTCAAAACGCCCCATCTACATTCCAAAGGGTAATGGATAACGTCCTTCGTGACTTATTGGGAAAATGTTGTCTGGTGTTCATGGACGACATTATAATTTTTTCAACCTCACTTCAAGAGCATCTCGAAAATCTCGCTGCGGTTTTCCAGAATCTAAGGGATGCTAATCTCAAAGTCCAACTAGACAAGTGAGAGCTCCACCATAAATAAATAGCTTTTCTTGGTCACATCGTCACCCCAAATGGTGTGAAACCAAATCCAGACAAAATAAAGGCTATAAAGAATTTTCCAGTTCCGAAAACACCTAAACAGATAAAATCCTTTCTAGGGCTATTAGGGTATTACAGAAAATTTATTAGAGATTTCGCAAAACTCACCAAACCTTTAACCGAATGTCTAAGGAAGGGCAAAGAAATAAGACTGGACTCTCGGTACTTAGAGTATTTCGAAAAATGCAAAAACAATCTATGTAACGAACCTATACTGCAGTACCCCGATTTCTCCAAGGAATTTAATTTAACAGCTGACGCAAGTAATGTAGCCATTGGAGCTATATTATCACAAGGTCCAATAGGTTCTGATAGGCCAGTTTGCTACGCAAGTAGAACATTAAATAAATCAGAACAGAACTACAGTACTATCGAAAAGGAGCTTTTGGCCATTGTATAGGCCACCAAATATTTTAGGCCAATTTGGCAGGAAATTTAAGATCGTAACCGATCATAAACCTCTAACTTGGCTCTTTTCATTAAAAGAACCAAATTCAATATTGGTTCGATGGCGTTTGAAGCTAGAAGAATTTGGCTATAATATTGTCTACAAAAAGGGTAAGGAAAATGCTAATGCAGACGCTCTACCTCGAATCGAGATCAATGTATCTGAATCTCTACAAAATAATGTGAATGACATTGCAACTATTACAGTACATTCTGCAGAAGAAAATTTTGAGGATGGAATTCCTATCTCCGAACGACCTCTGAACGAAAATCCTCCAGTAATCTTCTATAACAACCAGAGTACATCAACACCAACTAGACGATCGCTCAGACAGATGGCCTTCGCTTCACACTGAGAGGGGAGGAGTTACGTTCTCAACTACACACACAACCTAACATAATCAATAATTTCAGATATTGCATATTAATTTCATTAATTTCATTTATATTATTTTCATTTACTTGAAAGATTTTTCCCACAGTTTGTAAAATTTTATTCCCATTCATTTTTAACTGATAAAGCATTTTTTACACAACATTAGTTCTAAATGTAACCAAACACTTTTGTTTTTCCATAAAATTTCCTCGTTCTATATGTAATCATACAATTTTGTTTTTCACAAATTTCTGTTTTGTACGTCTAGACGGTTTCCGCTGAAACCCTAAGTAACTTTTATTCAAAAAGCTAAAATTCAGTTTTGTACGGACTTTTGGAATAATCGGTTCTCGGGAATAAATTGATTCGTAACTTATAAATTGTGTTGTAATAATTTCCATATCCATCTTTTTTTCCTATACAAATTTACTTGAAATCATTATTCGTGGATTTTTTTCACGGTCCCGTGAAGTAGGTCAGGATTATATTGAAGAAAGAGACAAATCTATGTTTAGCTGTCGAACGAAATTTGTTTAAATTGCAACAATTTGAATGTAATTTAAAACTTGTGAAAAGTGAAAGATATTATATTTAAAAATAGTGCTAAATAAAGTAAAGAGTGTAAGTAATTATCTGTTGATGTTGATATTATAGTGATAAATTTATATGTGATGTTCATGTATTTTCAGAATGAAGGTTTCGTTGAAAAATTGCCACAACAACACCAAGGTACGACTTGGGAAATCATTTTTTAGACAAGTTTAGTTATAAAATATTTTTTGTGTACTTTACACACGTTTTTATATTAAATTAAATTAAAAATAAATAACAAAAATGATGAAATATCGAAAAATGTCTTCATCCACAGAGATTTCTTTACGTTTATGTTGGCGTAGTGCATCGAATAAGAACATTTTCGGTGGGCGCAAACGCAATATTTTCAACCATATATCTTGTTGCCCCGCTCTCTATATTGATTCTACTAGACGGGTTTACTGAGATTTCACTACAGCGGTAACAGATATTAACACAACCAGAATTTGACTACGCTAAATTTGGCTTATCACACTTCCTGTACTCTCTATTTTCTAAGGTTGCTCAGTTCAAACATATCATCTCAAATAAGAAGAATTTTATTTTATATTTCAAATTATATATGCCTAAATACTTAAATCTTATATTAATAAACTGAACTATTTTTTTCTTCTTTTAATTCAATTTCAAAGCAGATTACCAAAACGGATGTTATGTGAATTCAACTAAATGTGTTTAATTATTTGTCATTATCCTTTTTGTTTAGACCTTGACTACGTGTCGTCCGAACACAAGTAGTTACGCTATGCCGATACCAGACCACTTTTTCCATACAAAAAGTACAAGGTAGATTCCAACTATTTTGGTAGCTATGGACTGGGGTTCTGGGCCACTGAGAGGGATTCCGTCTAGTGGTATGACATTAACTTTTATTAGTAATAATTCAAGTTTTAGTTTTTGCGCATGGTGTGCTGCGCCTAAATGTGGGCTTTTGGTTTTGAACTACTATTAGTAATAATTCAAGTTAACCCTATGCTATTCTTTTTCATACCAATAGATTCTAGGAGGTGCCAGTGGATAGAGTATTGGTACTGTTGGGGGACAAAATTTTCATCAGAAATCCTCTATGGTTCTCGAGATATTAGCGATTTTACCTTTTTTAGATATAGTTAATATTAGTAATAATTGAAGTTAACCCTATGCTATTCTTTTTCATACCAATAGATTCTAGGAGGTGCCAGTGGATAGAATATTGGTACTGTTGGGGGACAACATTTTCATCAGAACTCCTCTACGGGCTATGGTTCTCGAGATATTAGCGATTTTACCTTTTTAGATATAGTTAATATTAGTAATAATTGAAGTTAACACTATGCTATTCTTTTTCATACCAATAGATTCTAGGAGGTGCCAGTGGATAGGGTATTGGTACTGTTGGGGAACAAAATTTTCATCAGAAATCCTCTACGGGCTATGGTTCTCGAGATATTAGCGAATTTACCTTTTTAGATATAGTTAATATTAGTAATAATTCAAGTTAATCCTATGCTATTCTTTTTCATACCAATAGATCCTAGGAGGTGCCAGTGGATAGGGTATTGGTACTGTTGGGGGACAAAATTTTCATCAGAAATCCTCTACGGGCTATGGTTCTCGAGATATTAGCGATTTTACCTTTTTTAGATATAGTTAATATTAGAAATAATTCAAGTTTTTTTTTGCTCATGGGGGTGCTGCGCCTAAATGTAGGCTTTTTATTATGATTTTTCTTGAGCTCCTAAATGTAGGCTTTTGGTTTTGAACTAATATTAGTAATAATTAAAGTTAATAGTAGGACATTTTTGTTCGTGCCAATGGATTCCAGATGGTTAGGGTGTTGGTATTAGGGGGGATGAAATTTTCATCAGAAATCCTCTACGGGCTCTGGTTTTCGAGATATTAGCGATTTTACCTTTTCAGATATAGTTAATATTATTAATAATTCAAGCTACTTAGGACAGTTTTGTTCATGGCAATAGTTTCTAGAAGGTGTTAGAGGGGCGGGGGTCAGAGGGGGGATAACATTTTTGTTAGAAATCCTCTATGGGCTATGCTTTTCGAGATATTAGCGATTTTACCTTTTTAGATATAGTTAATATTAGTAATAAACCAAGTTTTTTTTTTGCTTATGGGGTCCTACGCCTAAATGTAGGCTTTTTTACTATGATTTTTCTTGAGCACCTAAATATAGGCTTTTCAGGTTTGTTTTGAATTAATATTAGTAATAAATAAAGTTAAAATTAGGATACTTTTTTCATACCAATAGATTCTAGAAGGTGCCAGTGGGTAGGGTATTGGTACTGTTGGGGGACGAAATTTTCACCAGAAATCCTCTACGGGTTCTGGTTTTCGAGATATTAGCATATTAATAATTCAAGTTATTTTTGTTCATGTCAATGGATTCTAGGTGGTGTGGGGTGGGAGGGGGAACGAAATTTTCATCAGAAATCCTCTACGAGCTATGGTTTTCGAAATATTAGCGTATTAATAATTCAAGTTACACTAGGGAGTTGTAGATATCAGCATGATGTCGCCTTGGATTTGCTGTTTTCTCACTTGTAGATTTCTTAGCGAAGAATTTGTAGATATCAGAAGTTCTGGATCACTTTCTATGGGGGTTTTGGGTATCAAATATTAAATGTTTACCAAACATTTTACATGCTTCCCCTGTTTATGATGTAATTTGATATCACCGCTGTAAACAAATTCGCATTTAAGCTGAGTGGTTCATACACACCCGTGTAAACTTCCTGTTTACAAATTCGCATTTTAGCTGAATGAGTCATGCACACCTGTGTAAACAAATTTAGGCAATATCTGCACATTTATTCTTTTCATGTAATTTGATAGCACACTTACTGTAGGCGGCCAAAAAAATTATTTTATTGTTCCAAGAATTGTGTTTTATTGTTTATTCGATATAATCCCAGCCTATAAGCCTATAAGCAAATTCGTTGGAATTCATCCCGTGCAATGATTATTGTAGCAGCAGGATCATTCATGTTTACAAACCGTTCCTATAAAAGCTCAAGCAAACTCTTGGGGAGCATCAGTCACTTTTAGTGAGTCTCCGTGATAGTACATAAAAAATAAAAATGTCTTCGGTGTTAGTAAATAAAAGTTTTTCAATAATTAAAAATTTGAGGAAGGATGTGTCGAAGTGTTTAACAAATTCAGAGAATAAAAACTATATTGTTCAAAAGTGTAATAGAAACATGCATAGATTTCAAGTTGCATTTCGGAAGTGCAATAAGAGTGCTAGGAAACGACATTTTGAGAGCTGTCTCGAGCAAATTAAAGCATTGAGAGCACTATTGAGAACTCCCCGTCGAGGTGGAGGAATTACTCGCGTAAGAAGAAGTGATTTTGTAAAGTGGGAGGAAATAAAGACAGCGTTCGCAGACAGAATTCGGCAAGGTGTTATTGCAAATTTAAAACATATCGATCCGAAGCTATTTATTTATGCAAGACGCTGCCAAATTATTTACGCGCCGTATTAAGAACACTCTAAAACGTTATTTTAATATTAAAGTTTCTACAACGTTTTGCGGCGAATTTATTAAACAAAGTGCTGACAATGAAAACATAAAAGACATTAAATATTTCCAAGCAAGAACTGGTCCAATTAGTGCAGATGATAATTTGGAGGAGTGGTTTAAATCAAACATTTTGGATCCAATAAACACTCAGCTGGAAGAATTCCAGGAAAAAGACAGTGGCTGGGCACTGCACTCTATAATACATTTAGCGGTGCATATCAACAAGTTTGAGCCGATTCGGGGATCTTCGTATATACCTCTACCAAAGGAGATTGCTTTAAAGCAAGCTTGCATTAATTTGAAGAATAATGATGAAGCATGTTTCGCATGGGCCGTAACATCAGCGCTATAACCTGCAAATGTTCACACCGACAGGACCTCATCATATCCACATTATTCAACTGTACTTAATTTAACTGGGATAACGTTTCCCATGACACTTAAGCAAATTACGCAATTTGAAGACCAGAACGATTTATCAATAAACGTATTCATCCTAGAGAAAGAGCGTTTCTTCACCACAGTTCCAGTTAGACTTACGAAACACAGGATGGAGCGACATGTTAATCTCCTAATGCTACAAGATTACTATGACCAGGCTAAAGATCATATGGATGATGATGATGATAATGCTGGCAGATATCATTTCTGCTGAATTAAAGATCTTTCGCGCCTTGTATCGAAACAAACTTCAAAACATGGTCATAGAGTGTATACATGTGATAGATGTTTGCTCTACTTTTACTTGGCGGAAAAATTAGCATCACACACACCCGAATGCGAGAAGCAAAATGATTGCAGAATTATGTTTCCATCAGAAGAAAAGAAATGGTTGGAATATAAGATTTATAACCATAAGAATCCCGTCCCGTTTTGTGTGTATTCCGATCTTGAGTCAATATTCAAGCAGATTCAGGGAAACGATCAAAATACACAGCGAATCCAGGAACATGAAGTTCACAGCATAGGATTCTACTTCCACTGCAAACATGATGCTAAGCTCTCATATTACAGAGCATATCGAGGCAAAAATGTCAAAAATGGTTTGCATTAGAATTGCAAAAAATGGCATCCATAGCTGTACAGGAAAAGCTGAACATCAGCCCAATGCAATCCCTGACTAAAGAGGAACGGCGTTCACATATGGAAAATACTTGCTGCCATATATGTGAAAAAACGTTTGAAGCTGATGAGGAACGAGTTCGGGATCATTGCCACTTAACAGGAAAATATCGAGGACCAGCGCATAATGCATGCAATCTCATGTATCAAGATTGCTCCATAGTTCCAGTAATTTTTCATAATTTATCCGGATATGATGCCCACTTCATTATTAAGGATATAGCTACATCTTTCCCAGGAAAAGTTGATCTCTTACTAATAAACAAGGAAAGATATATCTCGTTCACCAAGCACATGGAAGGCAGCCATATAAAATTCAGATTCATCGATTCCTTCCGTTTTATGGCAGAATCTTTAAATAAGCTATCATCATTGCTGCCAATGGATAAATTAAACACTACAAGATCAGTATGGCAGGGATTGGATGACGACACTATCAAACTTCTTACGCGCAAAGGTGTCTTTCCATATGATTTTATTGATGACTGGGATAAATTGGATTTCCGGAGCTTGCCAACACAAGAAGCGTTCTACAATAAACTGACTGACAGTGCTATATCTCCTGAGGACTACAATCATGCTGAAGAGGTCTGGCAAAAATTTGAAATACAAACACTTGGTGAATATTCAGAACTATACCTTAAGACTGATGTTCTCCTATTGGCTGATGTGTTTGAGAACTTTCGAGAAGTGTGCATGAAGACATACAATTTAGATCCAGCATATTATTACACCATGCCAGGCCTAACATGGGATGCTATGCTAAAATACACTAATGTGAAATTAGAGCTGATAACCGACGTAGATATACTGCTATTCATAGAGAGAGGCATTCGAGGTGGTATAAGTCAATGTTCGAACAGATATAGTAAAGCCAATAACAAATATATGGATGATTTTAAGCCTGAGGAGAAAGAGAAATACTTGATGTATTATGATGTGAATAACCTTTATGGATGGGCCATGTCACAGCATTTACCAACCAGAGGATTCAAATGGGTTGATGTTCCCAATATTGAAGTTTCCGAAATTCCTGATGATTCTCCAACTGGATACATATTCGAAGTCGACTTGGATTATCCTCAACATCTACATGATAAGCATAAGGACTTACCGTTTTGCTCTGAGCATGCAGCACCACCAGGAGCAAAATTAGAAAAGCTTTTGACAACATTACATCCAAAAACTAAATATATTATACACTACCGAAATTTGAAGCAATGTTTATCACATGGACTCATCTTGAAAAAAGTGCACCGGGTTCTTCAATTCGACCAATCAGCTTGGCTTAAACCATATATTGACTTAAATACTACCAAACGGAAGCAGGCTACAAGCGATCATGAGAAGGACAGCTATAAAAAGATGAATAATGCAGCTTTTGGTAAGACCATGGAAAATGTGCGCAAGTATAGCGATATCAAGCTTTGCGTTAAGTGGGAGGTCGCTATGGTGCAAAAGCTCGGATTGCGGCACCCAACTTCCACAGTGCAACGATATTTGATGAGAATTTAGTTGCTGTGGAATTAAGGCGACTCAAAATCTTATTCAATAAGCCTCTCTATATTGGAATGGCAGTTATGGAAATTTCAAAGATATGCCTCTACGATTTCCATTACAGTTTTATGCAGCGTCAATTTGGAGATAAATGTAAAGTCATGTATACAGATACAGATTCTCTAATATATGAACTTGAAGAGAAAAATGCATATGAGTTCATGGCTGAAAATATAAACAAATTTGATACAAGTGATTACCCAGAAGATAACCAGTTCGATTTACCGCTCATGAATAAAAAGATTCCTGGTCTAATGAAGGATTAGCTTAATGGGAAAATCATGATCGAATTTGTAGGCTTGCGCTCGAAAATGTACAGTCTGCGTATAAACGATTGTAAAACTGTAAAGAAAGCAAAAGGAGTAAAGACTAATGTAGTCCAGAGGCATATCAATTTCGAAGACTACGTCGAATGTTTGAATAACAAGCGAGTATTAACTGCTTATCAGAGCTCCATACGATCGCATAACCATAATGTCTACACGATCAACCAAAAGAAGATTGCATTGAGTCCATATGATAACAAGCGGTATATTATGAGTGGGACAATGGATACTCTACCATGGGGACATTACTCTATTCAATCAGAACAGCAAGGAGCAGACGCAGAAAACATATAATCTAAGGCTAGTCTAAGATATGTATTGTAAATAAAAATTGTATTATAGCTAAAATACCATTTAATGAAATAGTTTGTTTTAATTGTAGGTATTATAGTATAAGATATACATTATTGTAAAATAAAGAAAGTGTTATTACAGTTATAGGGAAACCGATTACAGGAATTGAATAATACACTAAGAATTAAATGTTAATATTTTTCAATTTATAATAAATAAATAATGATATTTTATATATGGTATTCTTTTTATTCAATTTCCCTACTAAGTCCACAGCTCCCGAATAATATTTGTCCACTACAGCGAGCTCCTAATCGGACGGTTGAGCGTTTTACCTAGAATGTTTGGACGGCTTGAGAAAAAACATTTACACGTGGGCTCGACCTTGACACCCGGCATCACCTTTGAAACCGGAAGGGCGTCTGACCCTTGCCCTTCATCCGGAAGTGTATTATATATAAGTGTATAATCAAGCACATCACAGGGAACTCCAACTTGGCTGATGATGAGGATTCCGTCTGTCGATCAGACCAGTTTGAAAAGCTGTTAATCTGTTATCTGGCCTATTGAAAAGCTGTTAAGCTGTTATCAGACCTGTTCGAAAACCTGTTAAGCTGTTATCAGACCTGTTCGAAAGCCTGTTAAGCTGTTATCAGACCTGTTCGAAAACCTGTTAAGCTGTTATTTAACCTGTTTAAAAGCTGTTAAGCTGTTATCAGACCTGCTCGAAAACCTGTTAAGCTTTTATCAGACCTGTTCGAAAACCTGTTAAGCTGTTATCAGACCTGTTCGAAAAGCTGTTTAGCTGTTATCAGACCTGTTTAAAATCTGTTAAGCTGTTATCAGAGCTGTTTGAAAAGCTGTTAAGCTGTTATTTAACCTGTTTAAAAGCTGTTAAGCTGTTATTAGACCTGTTCGAAAACCTGTTAAGCTGTTATCAGACCTGTTCGAAAAGCTGTTTAGCTGTTATTTGACCTGTTTAAAAGCTGTTAGCTGTTATCAGAGCTGTTTGAAAAGCTGTTAAGCTGTTATCAGACCTGTTTGAAAAGCTGTTAAGCTGTTATCAAACCTGTTCGAAAAGCTGTTTAGCTGTTATCAGACCTGTTTAAAAGCTGTTAAGCTGTTATCAGAGCTGTTTGAAAAGCTGTCAAGCTGTTATTTAACCTCTTTAAAAGCTGTTAAGCTGTTATCAGACCTGTTCGAAAACCTGTTAAGCTGTTATCAGAGCTGTTTGAAAAGCTGTTAAGCTGTTATTTAACCTGTTTAAAAGCTGTTAAGCTGTTATCAGACCTGTTCGAAAACCTGTTAAGCTGTTATCAGACCTGTTCGAAAACCTGTTAAGCTGTTATCAGACCTGTTCGAAAAGCTGTTTAGCTGTTATCAGACCTGTTTAAAAGCTGTTAAGCTGTTATCAGAGCTGTTTGAAAAGCTGTTAAGCTGTTATTTAACCTGTTTAAAAGCTGTTATTAGACCTGTTTGAAAACCTGTTAAGCTGTTATCAGACCTGTTCGAGAAGCTGTTTAGCTGTTATCTGACCTGTTTAAAAGCTGTTAATCTGTTATCAGAGCTGTTTGAAAAGCTGTTAAGCTGTTATCTGACCTGTTTAAAAGCTGTTAAGCAGACCTGTTTTGAAAAGCAATATGGAATCCCCTGTGATGTGCTTGATTATACACTTATATATAATACACTTCCGGATGAAGGTCAAGGGTCAGACGCCCTTCCGGTTTCAAAGGTGATGCCGGGTGTCAAGGTCGAGCCCACGTGTAAATGTTTTTTCTCAAGCCATCCTAACATTCTAGGTAAAACGCTCAACCGTCCGATTAGGAGCTCGCTGTAGTGGGCAAATATTATTCGGGTGCTGTGGACTTAGTAGCGAAATTGAATAAAAAGAATACCATATATAAAATATCATTATTTATTTATTATAAATTGAAAAATATTAACATTTAATTCTTAGTGTATCATTCAATTCCTGTAATCGGTTTCCCTATAACTGTAATAACACTTTCTTTATTTTACAATAATGTATATCTTATACTATAATACCTACAATTAAAACAAACTATTTCATTAAATGGTATTTTAGCTATAATACAATTTTTATTTACAATACATATCTTAGACTAGCCTTAGATTATATGTTTTCTGCGTCTGCTCCTTGCTGTTCTGATTGAATAGAGTAATGTCCCCATGGTAGAGTATCCGTTGTCCCACTCATAATATACCGCTTGTTATCATATGGACTCAATGCAATCTTCTTTTGGTTGATCGTGTAGACATTATGGTTATGCGATCGTATGGAGCTCTGATAAGCAGTTAATACTCGCTTGTTATTCAAACATTCGACGTAGTCTTCGAAATTGATATGCCTCTGGACTACATTAGTCTTTACTCCTTTTGCTTTCTTTACAGTTTTACAATCGTTTATACGCAGACTGTACATTTTCGAGCGCAAGCCTACAAATTCGCTCATGATTTTCCCATTAAGCTCATCCTTCATTAGACCAGGAATCTTTTTATTCATGAGCGGTAAATCGAACTGGTTATCTTCTGGGTAATCACTTGTATCAAATTTGTTTATATTTTCAGCCATGAACTCATATGCATTTTTTTCTTCAAGTTCATATATTAGAGAATCTGTATCTGTATACATGACTTTACATTTATCTCCAAATTGACGCTGCATAAAACTGTAATGGAAATCTTAGAGGCTTATCTTTGAAATTTCCATAACTGCCATTCCAATATAGAGAGGCTTATTGAATAAGATTTTGAGTCGCCTTAATTCCACAGCAACTAAATTCTCATCAAATATCGTTGCACTGTGGAAGTTTGGTGCCGCAATCCAAGCTTTTGCACCATAGCGACCTCCCACTTAACGCAAAGCTTGATATCGCTATACTTGCGCACATTTTCCATGGTCTTACCAAAAGCTGCATTATTCATCTTTTTATAGCTGTCCTTCTCATGATCGCTTGTAGCCTGCATCCGTTTGGTAGTATTTAAGTCAATATATGGTTTAAGCCAAGCTGATTGGTCGAATTGAAGAACCCGGTGCACTTTTTTCAAGATGAGTCCATGTGATAAACATTGCTTCAAATTTCGGTAGTGTATAATATATTTAGTTTTTGGATGTAATGTTGTCAAAAGCTTTTCTAATTTTGCTCCAGGTGGTGCTGCATGCTCAGAGCAAAACGGTAAGTCCATATGCTTATCATGTAGATGTTGAGGATAATCCAAGTCGACTTCGAATATGTATCCAGTTGGAGAATCATCAGGAATTTCGGAAACTTCAATATTGGGAACATCAACCCATTTGAATCCTCCGGTTGGTAAATGCTGTGACATGGCCCATCCATAAAGGTTATTCACATCATAATACATCAAGTATTTCTCTTTCTCCTCAGGCTTAAAATCATCCATATATTTGTTATTGGCTTTACTATATCTGTTCGAACATTGACTTATACCACCTCGAATGCCTCTCTCTATGAATAGCAGTATATCTACGTCGGTTATCAGCTCTAATTTCACATTAGTGTATTTTAGCATAGCATCCCATGTTAGGCCTGGCATGGTGTAATAATATGCTGGATCTAAATTGTATGTCTTCATGCACACTTCTCGAAAGTTCTCAAACACATCAGCCAATAGGAGAACATCAGTCTTAAGGTATAGATCTGAATATTCACCAAGTGTTTGTATTTCAAATTTTTGCCAGACCTCTTCAGCATGATTGTAGTCCTCAGGAGATATAGCACTGTCAGTCAGTTTATTGTAGAACGCTTCTTGTGTTGGCAAGCTCCGGAAATCCAATTTATCCCAGTCATCAATAAAATCATATGGGAAGACACCTTTGCGCGTAAGAAGTTTGATAGTGTCGTCATCCAATCCCTGCCATACTGATCTTGTAGTGTTTAATTTATCCATTGGCAGCAATGATGATAGCTTATTTAAAGATTCTGCCATAAAACGGAAGGAATCGATGAATTTGAATTTTATATGGCTGCCTTCCATGTGCTTGGTGAACGAGATATATCTTTCCTTGTTTATTAGTAAGAGATCAACTTTTCCTGGGAAAGATGTAGCTATATCCTTAATAATGAAGTGGGCATCATATCCGGATAAATTATGAAAAATTACTGGAACTATGGAGCAATCTTGATACATGAGATTGCATGCATTATGCGCTGGTCCTCGATATTTTCCTGTTAAGTGGCAATGATCCCGAACTCGTTCCTCATCAGCTTCAAACGTTTTTTCACATATATGGCAGCAAGTATTTTCCATATGTGAACGCCGTTCCTCTTTAGTCAGGGGTTGCATTGGCCTGATGTTCAGCTTTTCCTGTACAGCTATGGATGCCATTTTTTGCAATTCTAATGCAAACGATTTTTGACAGTCGTTGCCTCGATATGCTCTGTAATATGAGAGCTTAGCATCATGATTGCAGTGGAAGTAGAATTCTATGCTGCGAACTTCATGTTCCTGGATTCGCTGTGTATTTTGATCGTTTCCCTGAATCTGCTTGAATATTTACTCAAGATCGGCATACACACAAAACGGGACGGGATTCTGATGGTTATAATTCTTATATTCTAACCATTTCTTTTCTTCTGATGGAAACATAATTCTGCAATCATTTTGCTTCTCGCATTCGGGTGTGTGTGATGCTAATTTTTCCGCAGAGTAAAAGTAGAGCAAACATCTATCACATGTATACACTCTATGACCATGTTTTGAAGTTTGTTTCGATACAAGGCGCGAAAGATCTTTAATTCAGCAGAAATGATATCTGCCAGCATCATCATCATCATCATCCATATGATCTTCAGCCTGGTCATAGTAATCTTGTAGCATTAGGAGATTAACATGTCGCTCCATCCTGTGTTTCGTAAGTCTAACTGGAACTGTGGTGAAGAAACGCTCTTTCTCTAGGATGAATACGTTAATTGATTAATCTTTCTGGTCTTCAAATTGCGTAATTTGCTTAAGTGTCATGGGAAACGTTATCCCAGTTAAATTAAGTACAGTTGAATAATGTGGATATGATGAGGTCCTGTCGGTGTGAACATTTGCAGGTTATAGCGCTGATGTTACGGCCCATGCGACACATGCTTCATCATTATTCTTCAAATTAATGCAAGCTTGCTTTAAAGCAATCTCCTTTGGTAGAGGTATATACGAAGATCCCCGAATCGGCTCAAACTTGTTGATATGCACCGCTAAATGTATTATAGAGTGCAGTGCCCAGCCACTGTCTTTTTCCTGGAATTCTTCCAGCTGAGTGTTTATTGGATCCAAAATGTTTGATTTAAACCACTCCTCCAAATTATCATCTGCACTAATTGGAGCAGTTCTTGCTTGGAAATATTTAATGTCTTTTATGTTTTCATTGTCAGCACTTTGTTTAATAAATTCGCCGCAAAACGTTGTAGAAACTTTAATATTAAAATAACGTTTTAGAGTGTTCTTAATACGGCGCGTAAATAATTTGGCAGCGTCTTGCATAAATAAATAGCTTCGGATCGATATGTTTTAAATTTGCAATAACACCTTGCCGAATTCTGTCTGCGAACGCTGTCTTTATTTCCTCCCACTTTACAAAATCACTTCTTCTTACGCGAGTAATTCCTCCACCTCGACGGGGAGTTCTCAATAGTGCTCTCAATGCTTTAATTTGCTCGAGACAGCTCTCAAAATGTCGTTTCCTAGCACTCTTATTGCACTTCCGAAATGCAACTTGAAATCTATGCATGTTTCTATTACACTTTTGAACAATATAGTCTTTGCTCTCTGAATTTGTTAAACACTTCGACACATCCTTCCTCAAATTTTTAATTATTGAAAAACTTTTATTTACTAACACCGAAGACATTTTTATTTTTTATGTACTATCACGGAGACTCACTAAAACTGACTGATGCTCCCCAAGAGTTTGCTTGAGCTTTTATGGGAACGGTTTGTAAACATGAATGATCCTGCTGCTACAATAATCATTGCACAGGATGAATTCCAACGAATTTGCTTATAGGCTTATAGGCTGGGATTATATCGAATAAACAATAAAACACAATTCTTGGAACAATAAAATAAATTTTTTGGCCGCCTACAGTAAGTGTGCTATCAAATTACATGAAAAGAATAAATGTGCTGATATTGCCTAAATTTGTTTACACAGGTGTGCATGACTCATTCCGCTAAAATTGCGAATTTGTAAACAGGAAGTTTACACGGGTGTGTATGAACCATTCAGCTTAAATGCGAATTTGTTTACAGCGGTGATATCAAATTACATCATAAACAGGGAAAGCATGCCTAATGTTTGGTAAACATTTAGTATTTGATACCCAAAACCCCCATAGAAAGTGATCCAGAACTTCTGATATCTACAAATTCTACGCTAAGAAATCTACAAGTGAGAAAACAGCAAATCCAAGGCGACATCATGCTGATATCTACAACTCCCTAGGGTAACTTGAATTATTAATACGCTAATATTTCGAAAACCATAGCTCGTAGAGGATTTCTGATGAAAATTTCGTTCCCCCTCCCACCCCACACCACCTAGAATCCATTGACATGAACAAAAATAACTTGAATTAAACCAGAACCCGTAGAGGATTTCTGATGAAAATTTCGTCCCCCAACAGTACCAATACCCTATCCACTGGCACCTTCTAGAATCTATTGGTATGAAAAAGAATAGCATAGGATTAATTTGAAATATTACTAATATTAACTATATCTAAAAAGGTAAATTCGCTAATATCTCGAGAACCATAGCCCGTAGAGGATTTCTGATGAAAATTTTGTCCCCGAACAGTACCAATACTCTATCCACTGGCACCTCCTAGAATCTATTGGTATGAAAAAGAATAGCATAGGGTTAACTTGAATTATTACTAATAGTAGTTCAAAACCAAAAGCCCACATTTAGGCGCAGCACACCATGGGCAAAAAATAAAACTTGAATTATTACTAAAAAAAGTTAATGTCATCTCCTGGTCAGCCGGACGGTAGGAAAGGAATTCTCCAGGCATGCCCTGTGACGTATACCACTAGACGGAATCCCTCTCAGTGGCCCAAAACCCCAGTCCATAGCTACCAAAATAGTTGGAATCTACCTTGCACTTTTTGTATGGAAAAAGTGGTCTGGTATCGGCATAGCGTAACTACTAACACACTTTTGCATTCGCTGTTCATTTTTGGTCTCAGCCTTGGTTGAGCTTGATCTTATCCTTAAGTGTTTCTGGTTTCGTCTATATGTTCCTCCGTCTTCTAATTTAACAATAAACGAACGAGGACTAAAGTGTTTTTCAATTATTATTCCAGCATACCATTTGCTATCAGATTTCTGAAACCATACTGGGTCACCTACTTTAAATTCCTTTCTTTTTCGCGTGGCACGATTGTAGTATTTTTTAATCTTCTCTTTATGTTTTGAAATATTAACATCCTCAACAACTTTAGGAATCAAAAATTTGTCATGAATAGGTAGTTTTGTTCGTGTACGACGACTAAGTAATAACTGAGTAGGTGAATACCCCAGATTAACTAAAGGAGTGTTCCTGTATTCTAATAATGCTGAATGGATATCTTTAGATTTCCTTAACAAATTTTTACTAATCCCCACATATTTTTCCGCGAGTCCATTTGATTTGTGGATAATATGGACTACTAAAGGTGAGCTTTGCTCCGATGTCATTAGCAAAATTTATACATTTGTGACAATTGAAAGGTGAATTATCTGCTATAATTTCTTTCGGGTACCCATGAGTCGCAAACACAATTTTTAGATTTCTTATTATTTCATCGGCAGACTTATTTTTTAAATCCAGTATTTCTAACCATCGGGAATAATAATCCACTAAAACAATGTAATTTTTCTTGCCGAAGTCGAAAATGTCTATTTCAATTTTTAAAAACGGTATATTTGGAACCTCATGAAATATAATTGGTTCCTTCTGTACCGAAATATGATTATGCTGGCATACATAGCACGCTTCAATAATTTTTTCTATATCTGCATTAATTGAATTCCAAAAGATCAAATGCTTCGCTCTCTCTTTTGTTTTTCCAATACCCAAGTGTCCCTCATGAAGTAATTTTAAATACTCTTTTCTTAAACTATATGGTACAACAACTCTGTCCTTATAGAATACTATATCATTCTCACAATAGAGATCATTTCGTAATTTGAAGTATAACTTTAAGTCATCTTCAACTTTTGTCTTATCTGCTGGCCAACCTTTTATTATCATTTGTAATACTTTTTGTAAAATAGGATCTTTCTCCGTTTCGCGTTTAAGTTGTTCTTTGCGGTAGTCGCTTATATTAAGACTATAAACTATTTCATTAAAGTCTTCTTCCTCAAAATTGTTTTCTCCCTGTATATAGGATCTTGACAAGAGATCAGCTATATGTAAATATTTTCCCGGAACGTATTGTACATTTAGATTGTATCTTAAAAGTTTTAATTTCATTCTTTTTATGCGCGTGGAGTAATTTTTTTCAAGGTCTTGCCTAAATATCGTAATAAGCGGCTTGTGGTCTGTATGCGCTGTTACTGCTCTACCATATATATAAAAATGCTATTTGTTACATGCAAAAGTTATTGCTAGAAGCTCTTTCTCGATCTGGGCGTAATTTTTTTCTGACTGAGAAAGGCTTCTTGATCCAAAGCTTACTGGGGCTCCATTTTGCATTAAACAGCAGCCCAAACCATCTTTCGATGCATCACATTGAAGTACAATTGGTTTGTCTTCATTAAATATTTTTAATGCTGGCGCATTTCCTATGATGGTTTTAATAGTATTTAAAGTCTCGGTATGATCATCTAACCATGTAAATTCAACATTACTCTTTAGCAAAGTAGATAAGCTATGTATGTTCTGGCTCACTTTTGTATGTCTCCAGGATTTCGCCACAGATGGCGCCACCGTCGCTAGGTGGTTTGAGCCCGTGCTAAATGTAGGGTTGTGTCTTGGTTGAATTGGTTTGTGTCTTGGATACATCATTGCGCCTTGGATGCACCATGTGCCTAAATGTAGACTTTTGGTTTCATTGAGTCTCGACTGCGCCCTAGCGGGATTAATCGGTACTACCGAGATGTATCATTTGATCTTGACTGCACCCTAGCGGCATTAGCCGGTACTAACAGCATGCTTCCGTACTACGGTTTTCTTAAATAGATATGTGGTGCACCGAAATGTAACCTTTTGGTTTCATTGAGTCTCGACTGCGCCCTAGCGGGATTAATCGGGACTACCGGGATATGTCATTTGGTCTTGACTGCGCCCTAGCGGCATTAGCAGGTACTACCAGCATGCTCCCATACTACGGTTTCCTTAAATAGATATGTGGTGCGCCTAAATGTAGGCTTTTGGTTTTGAACTAATATTAGTAATAATTAAAGTTAACGCTAGGAAATTGTTGTTCATGCCAATGGATTCTAGATGGTTGGGGTGGGGCTATTAGGGGGGATGAAATTTTCATCAGAAATCCTCTACGGGCTCTGGTTTTCGAGATATTAGCGATTTTACCTTTTCAGATATAGTTAATATTATTAATAATTCAAGCTACCTAGGATAGTTTTGTTCATGCCAATAGATTCTAGAAGGTGTTAGAGGGGCGAGGGTTAGAGGGGGAACTAAATTTTCATCAGAAATCCTCTACGGGCTTTGGTTTTCGAGATATTAGCGATTTTACCTTTTTAGATATAGTTAATATTAGTGATAATTCAAGTTTTTTTCGCTCATGGGGGTGCTGCGTCTAAATGTAGGCTTTGTTCAGCATCATTCGAATTTCACAACATGACATCACCATGAACAGATTCTAAAAGATGTCAGTGAGCCGATACTACCAGCATGCTCCGGTACTACGGCTTTGGATGTGTGGTACAAGTTTTTTGCTTCACTTTTGGCCCACACGTGGCAGCATGCTACGGTTTTGGGAAGTTTTTTGCTTCACTTTTGCCCACACGTGGCAGCATGCTACGGTTTTGGGAAGTTTTTTGCTTCACTTTTTTGGATGTGTGGTGCGCCTAAATGTAGGCTTTTGTTGTTTTCAAGTGTTGCGCCTGGTTTTGAATTAATATTAGTAATAATTGATTTTTCTTGAGCGCCTAAATGTAGGCTTTTGGTTTTGAACTAATAATTAAAGTTAATAGTAGGAAATTTTTGTTCATGCCAATGGATTCTAGAGGGGTGGTATGTGGGGGGAGGGAGGGGGGGTAATGACATTTTCATCAGAAATCCTCTACGGGCTCTGGTTTTCGAGATATTAGCGTATTAATATTTCAAGTTATTTTTGCTCATGGAAATGGATTCTTGGCGGTGTGGGGTGGGAGGGGGAACGAAGTTTTCATCAGAAATCCTCTACAGGCTTTGGTTTTCGAAATATTAGCGACATTTGTTCGGGCGCAAACGCCATTTCTTTAGTCAGGTTCCCTAGCGGCCTTAGCTGGAACTACCAGCATGCATTAGCGGGAGAGTTCTAGATATTGGCATGACGTCATCATGGTTTTGCTGTTTTCAAATCCTGCACGTTTTCTTAGCAGGGAAGCTGTAGATATCAGCAAATTATTATTATTATTGGGTCTTGGGGGTGCGTGCAGAGAAAATTCACAGTTGCTCTTTCGAGTGCAAACACCATTTCTTGAGCAAGGTCCCCTGGTGGCATTAGTCGGTACTACATCATCTTGGGCTTGGGGATAGGTACTGGAGGTTGGCTGAGAGCTTTAGTGGCAATATCTGATACTATGACTAGGATTGTCTGTGGTGTGTTGGATTCGGCTACGTTACCTATACCAAGGCTTGGGTAGAATGTATACGGCTTAAGTAACGATGTGAAATACCCTAAGCGAATTTATATCGGGGGCAGTATACTTGTCAGCTTGAGTTTGGTTTCAGTTGTTTACTTTAGTATGTTGGGCTGGGCTACTTGGTGGCTGAGGAAACGTTACCTAAGGCGCGGGTGGATGTGTGTAGCTGTGCATTTATTTAGATATAAGTCCTTATGAAAATAAGCGACATATTATGAGCGGAACGGCGGATACTTAACCTTGGGGCATTACTCCATTTCATCAGATCAACAAGTGGCAACCCCAGAAAGAATCTAAATCTAGTGTAAATAAAATATGTATTATAGTTTTAGTTTCATTTATTAAAGTAATTTGCATTATAGCTACATGTATAAAGTATTATAAATATATATTTATTTTAAATTGTATTACAGGTGTTTTTTCAAGAAATTATAAAACATCTTTGTTATTAATCCAAGAATTGTGTTTTGATGAAAATCCGAGCCATTTAACGTAAGCTTTATCTCCACTCTTCTTTAAGATTTTCTCTACGAGATATAGGTCTGGGTGTTTAACTATCAGCAGCTCCAATTCATAAAAGCCTCCTGTGATTGGATTTCCTTGATAATCTTCCAGCACTGCATTCCTTGTCTTGATGAGTTCTTTTAATAGATTTTCATTCATCTTCGATATTAACTGAATAACGGCTTTTCAAACAGCTCTGATAACAGGTAAACAGCTTTCCAAACAGCTCTGATAACAGCTTAACAGCTTTCTGAACAGCTCTGGTAACAGCTTAACAGCTTTTCAAACAGCTCTGATAACAGCTTAACAGCTTTCCGAACAGCTCTGGTAACAGCTTAATAGCTTTCAAAACAGCTCTGATAACAGCTTAACAGCTTTCCAAACAGCTCTGATAACAGCTTAACAGCTTTCCAAACAGCTCTGATAACAGCTTAACAGCTTTCCGAACAGCTCTGTTAACAGCTTAACAGCTTTTCAAACAGCTCTGATAACAGCTTAACAGCTTTCCAAACAGCTCTGATAACAGCTTAACAGCTTTCCAAACAGCTCTGGTAACAGCTTAACAGCTTTCCAAACAGCTCTGATAAGAGGAGATCCAGGCATTAATCCACTGGACGCAGCCTGAAAGGAACACGATATAGCATACTCGCGACATAAAGATACAAGTGATCGACATATAGCTGATAAAATATTAGCTGAAAAAGCCTGGCAGCGTGCAAAATCTACGGATGCAAATTCGAGTGAACGTGCCAACGCTTGGCTTCTAACAAGCGCAATGAAGGCTAAAATTTTGCTAGGTATGGGTCTTAAGGCTAAAAATAAACGCCAACCCACATTCCGAGAAGCAGTACGAAATGCACGTAAGATTTTAAAAATCAAAAAACCAAAAGACTTGATGGGAGCTACAAAAATAGCTCTTAGTGCAGCTAAAAATATTGTGAAAAGAAAGAAGAAAACAATTAAAACTCCACGAGTAATACCTGTACCAAAGGTTGGTGGGGCACTTCCATTCCTCATCCCGTTGTTTGCTGGGCTTTCAGCATTGGGAGCACTATCGGGAGGTGCAGCAGGCATAGCTAAAGCAGTAAATGATACCAGTGTGGCAAAGGTAAAATTGGAAGAAAGCAAACGTCATAATCAAGCAATGGAAACTATAGCGGTTGGTAAAGATGGAAACGGGGTGTTCCTGAAGCCGTACAGAAAAGGACTTGGACTCTATCTAAAACCTCAACCAAAAAACTATTAAAGACGCTACCCAAACGACCGCTAAACGAGTTGGATCTTCACAAGTATACCACACACTTGCCGCACTTCAGAGGAGTATTTATGGGTGATAATCTTCCTAAAAAGCCATGGAAGCGAGAAAGCGGTATTGTTAACTTGGACATCTCAATTGGAGCAGGTACACACTGGGTAGCGCACTACAAGAAAGGTGATAACATCGAATACTTTGATAGCTTTGGCAATCTACAGCTACCAAGGGAGCTCATAAACTACTTGGGTAGTAATATTACGTACAACTACAGTTCTTATCAGAATTATGATGCAGTAATTTGCGGTCACTTATGTTTAGAGTTTTTATATAATTGTTATAGCCATTAATTATTATCTATAAATAAATGTATCTATATTGAAATTGTGACAGTTCATTATCAACCGCCATGTCATTAACACTAACTCTCACGGGAAATTCATCTCTACTCACTGCTGAGTACTTTCCCCCGCTGGAGCTAGCAACGGATTATGTTTGTGGATTAATTGAACGTGCTGCATTTGAAAAGAGCAAAACGATGATGACGTCATGCTGATATCTAGAACTCTCCCGCTAATAAAAGAAAACAGCAAAACCAAGGCATTCTGGTAGTTCCGGCTAAGGCCGCTAGGGTACCTTACTCAAGAAATGGCGTTTGCGCCCAAACAGATGTCGCTAATATCTCGAAAACCAGAGGATTTCTGATGAAAATTTCGTTCCCCCTCCCACCCCACACCGCCAAGAATCCATTTTCATGAGCAAAAATAACTTGAAATATTAATACGCTAATATCTCGAAAACCAGAGCCCGTAGAGGATTTCTGATGAAAATTTCATTACCCCCCCCCCCTCCCTTTATTACCCCCCCCCCCCTCTAGAATCCATTGGCATGAACAAAAATGTCCTACTATTAACTTTAATTATTAGTTCAAAACCAAAAGCCTACATTTAGGCGCTCAAGAAAAATCAATTATTACTAATATTAATTCAAAACTAGGCGCAACACTTGAAAACAACAAAAGCCTACATTTAGGCGCACCACACATCCAAAAAAGTGAAGCAAAAAACTTCCCAAAACCGTAGCATGCTGCCACGTGTGGGCAAAAGTGAAGCCAAAAACTTCGCAAAAACCGTAGCATGCTGCCACGTGTGGGCCAAAAGTGAAGCAAAAAACTTCCAAAAGAATCGTACCACACATCCAAAGCCGTAGTACCGGAGCATGCTGGTAGTATCAGCTCACTGACATCTTCTAGAATCTGTTCATGGTGATTTCATGTTGTGAAATTCGAATGATGCTGAACAAAGCCTACATTTAGACGCAGCACCCCCATGAGCGAAAAAAACTTGAATTATTACTAATATTAACTATATCTAAAAAGGTAAAATCGCTAATATCTCGAAAACCAAAGCCCGTAGAGGATTTCTGATGAAAATTTCGTTCCCCCTCTAACCCTCGCCCCTCTAACACCTTCTAGAATCTATTGGCATGAACAAAACTATCCTAGGTAGCTTGAATTATTAATAATATTAACTATATCTGAAAAGGTAAAATCGCTAATATCTCGAAAACCAGAGCCCGTAGAGGATTTCTGATGAAAATTTCATCCCCCCTAGTAGCCCCACCCCAACCATCTAGAATCCATTGGCATGAACAAAAATTTCCTAGCGTTAACTTTAATTATTACTAATATTAGTTCAAAACCAAAAGCCTACATTTAGGCGCACCACATATCTATTTAAGGAAACCGTAGTACGGGAGCATGCTGGTAGTACCTGCTAATGCCGCTAGGGCGCAGTCAAGACCAAATGACATATCCCGGTAGTACCGATTAATCCCGCTAGGTCGCAGTCGAGACTCAATGAAACCAAAAGCCTACATTTAGGCGCACCACATATCTATTTAAGAAAACCGTAATACGGGAGCATGCTGTTAGTACCGGCTAATGCCGCTAGGGCGCAGTCAAGATCAAATGATACATCTCGGTAGTACCGATTAATCCCGCTAGGGCGCAGTCGAGACTCAATGAAACCAAAAGCCTACATTTAGGCGCAACACATGGTGCACCCAAGGCGCAATGATGTATCCAAGACACAAACCAATACAACCAAGATACAACCCTACATTTACCACGGGCTCAAACCACCTAGCGACGGTGTCGCCATCTGTGGCGAAATCCTGGAGGCATGAAAAAGTGAGCCAGAACATACATAGCTTATCTACTTAGCAAATCCCTTAAATTTTTCGAAACCTCTGCCAAATTAGGGATATAAGCTACGCAAATAATTTATCATCCCAAATATTCTTTGTAAATCCTTCTTATTTTTCGGGTTTTCTATTCCCACTACTGCTTTAATTCGTTCTGGATCCGGACTAACACCTGATCTAGAAAAAACGTGGCCAATATATCTCACACTTTCTAACTTATACTGAAATTTATCTGCATTAAATCTCACATTAATTTTACAAGCCCTTTCGAATACCTTAGTGAGATTCTGCTCATGCTCTATCTCATTTTTGCCAAATACTATTAAGTCATCTATGTATATAAATGTTCCTTCCAAGTCTTGAAAATGTTGGTATGCATACCTTTGAAAGATTTCTGGAGCTACCTTTAATCCAAATGGTAGGCGTCGAAATTTATAAAAACCAAATGGAGAACTAAATGTGCAACAATCACTGGAGTTGCTATCTGATTCTATTTGCCAAAATCCATTTTTAAGATCTAATACTGAGAAAAATTGCATACCGCATAATTTCGCTTTTAGTTCATCTATTTTTGGGATTAAGAAATGTTCTTGAACTAAGGCTTTATTCAGATCCTGAGGATCTAAGCACACGCGAATTCTTTTGTCGGCCTTCTCTGCAATTACCAGATTACTAACCCATCCTCTCGGACTTTCAACTTTTTCAAGCACTTTCATTTCCTCCAACTTTTCCAAGGTTACTTTCACGTTTTTAGTGATTGCGTTTGGTATACGCCTTGGAGGTTTGACCATTGGTCTTATATCTCCATCTATGTTTAACCTGCATTTATTAGGAAATTTACCCAAATCTTCAAATAAATCTCTATTTTGTTCTATTAATTTAGACCTGTTATCACTTATTGTTGAAATTCTTTTAACTAACCCTAAGTCACAACATGCACTGATTCCCAAAATTGGTGAAGATTTCACATCTAGTATCAAAAAGTCTTGTAAAGAACTTTTCTTTTCGTATCTACACTTGAGTTTTACAACACCGATTGGATATAATTTATAACCCCCATATGCTTCTAATGTAATATTTACCGGACTTATACACTTCTGTATATTCATATGTTCAAATAATAATTTCGGCAGAACATTTACCTCCGAGCCTGTATCTAGTTCAAATTCAATATTGCGGTTTTCAATAGTAATAAATTGTTTCCAACAACTTCTGTTTTTCATTTGTTCTAAATTATTAATAAAGAAATTTTTACCTTCACTTGAATTAATTTTTAATGTTGACATTTCAGGAAGATCTGCATCCAAGACTGAGACGTTTCTTATTTTGCATGCTATTGCAAAGTGGTTTGGTTTCCTGCATTTTCTACAATATTTGCCGTATGCTGGACATCTGTTTTGAAAATGTTTGGAGAAGCATTTTTCACATAAAGTTATTTTTTGCATTTTCTCTTGTTCATTACTGTTTTTTTTAAAGCATTTTTTACTTTGGTTAAATTCTTATAACTATTGTTATCTGCTTTCCTAACAAAATTAATTTTACTTTCCTGACATGATAAAAAATCCATCTGTTTTCCCTGTTGAACATCTTCAAGTCTCGATTTCTCCAATTCGAATAAGCGACATTTTTTTACAGTTTCCTCCAGTGTTATATTTCCCACAGCTAGTAGTTTTTCTTGACATTGTTTCGACCGTATTCCAAAGATCAGTCTATCTCGCATGGCTTTTTCCTGTTCCTTCAATGTCTCAAATTCACAAGAGCCAGCTAATTCAGTAAGAAAATGATCAAATGTTTCACTTTCTTTTTGTACGCGGCTCATCAATTTAAATCTTTCATATACTTCGTCTTTTTTTGGGTTACAAAAAACTTCGAACTCTTTTAAAATTTCATCCAGTGTAGCTGTTTGCTTCTTTTTGACCTCCATGGTGTTGTACACGTTTAATGCGTCTTCTCCTATGACATTTAAAAAAATGGCTACTTTGACCTCTTCATCTTTTTTGTCACTCTCCGAAGCTTTTAGGTATATTTCAAAACGTTGCTTAAACCTCTTGAAGTTTTCAGCAAGGTTTCCCTCCATTTGCAGCTGCTCTGGTACTTCAAATTCCATCTTGATTGAATTTTTTACCAGCTCCTTTACAATTGTCTCAGTTTCCTTATTGAGAAACTCCGCTTTTAATATAGTTGAGTCTTCTGTTACTTCTCTTTCTACTGGCTCATATTCATCTGAGTAATTATCTTCATCTGAAGAAATATCTACAATCACTAAGCTTTTTGCTGCACGTGTTGTACGCTTTCGTGTACTCCCCTTTTTGTTTTTTCCTTTTGAAGGCATTTGCTGATTTCACTTTTATAGTTTTGTTACCGGCTGCGCCATGTTTTGTATTTTATTACTTATAATACTGTTGAAACTTTTATTAATTAAAAGACAGTTCAAACTTTAATTAATTTTAATAAAAAGATACTATTAGAGTAATGGTGAAATGATGTGTACCACACGAGGTCCATCTGACAAGTGCCCCTTCCGTTCACTTCTACAATTCTTACAGTGATGCCATGGTAAATACAAATATAGTTTTGTGACTCTACGTAGATGTCAATGCTTACTCAGTGTACATTGCAAATGCAGTGGTGTAACATTTTAGATATGAATAAAGCTATACACAACAATAAATAACTAATAAGGAAACGGCATATCGGGTGAAATGTATTATAGTGTGCTGTGTTTGTATTCGTTTCGTCATAGCAGTAGTGAAACCGTGACATTTTGAAGGGGGACATTTTTTATAATCCAAATTGCTATGTAGAATAAACAAATTTTTGGCGCCCCCTTATCTTCAGATAATATTCCTTGGCGTTGCCTATGATAATTTAAGTGACTTGTTAAGCAGAATTTTCATATAAGTGACCAGCCCTCTTGTCATTTCTCCATGGGTTTGACTGTCATTGAATTGCCTACTCACGTACACTGTATTCGTACGAAACCCCGCTTGCTTATTAGTTATTTATTCAATGGTAGGAATAAATATGCTATCAGATTGAACGCGTTGACATGTGAGTTTCGCCAAATTTGTTTTGAATTTTTTGTTATAAATTAGTTCACATTTATACAAATTACACCACAAACATTTCTCAAACTCCTTTTGTGCCTTCAGAAATAAAAAGAGAATCTAAAACAAATCAGCAGCAGTACAATCTCCCAAGTGTTATCAGGATATATTAACAGTGGGGAAGTTTTTTTTCTGTTTATTCCATTCCGTTTCTCTCAATCATAATGAAGTTGGTCTTGCTCCAAGTAGGAGAAGCCAGTGGTACCACCTGATAAAGTAAAAAGTCACATACTAAGAAATGGACCGAAGAGAAGAGAAGCGGGAATGCAAAGTGAAGTTCATCGTCATTTTGGTAATAAAGAAGAGTGCGCCAAGGCATGACACGTGCACAGAATTAATCCAAGTTTAAATTAACAAATTATATAGAGTGAAGCGTAAAAGTGCTGATTTCCGTCACCTCTTTTCGAAAACGAAAGGGAGGAAAACGCCCGGAATTAAAGTACAGAGATTATAATCCCATGTGCGATCTGAGCTCCATACATAATGCGGAATACCCACCAGTAAATATTACGGCTATACCTGTAGCATCAGACAAACCGTCCGAATAGTGCCAAGGCGCTAGGCAAGTCACCGTTGTATAGCGTGCCGTCATCCGGAGAAACATAGAAGAAAAAAAACAAAAAGAAAGGAGATTCGATTATAAATGCTATAAATTTATATTGCGATACAGTCCTGTGCATGTGACGGAGGTCGCAGGTGTTTTTTTTTAACAAAAACCAACAAAAAGGGGGAAAAAACGACCGAAATTGGTTGTACTTTTTTTGTACTTATAGTTTTTCTTCTTGCAATCACGCAACAAGTTGGAATCGTATAGATATTTAATCATTAGGTATATACATAATATGACTCGAATTAAGTTCTCAAAGTTAAGTGAAAAATGATAGGCTATAGATTTTCCTATTAATATTTGATACAAGAAGATATTTACTTGGACACTATGAACACATAATTTTATAGTTTTCCTTTTTGCAATCACGCAACTAATCTTCAATTTTATAGATATCGGGTTTGTTGCAATCCAATTGTAAAGCGATAAGCAGGTTCTTAAAATTTCACCGCTAGAGATAGAGTCTGGAAAAGTGGATTAATATAATTAATATACCTTTTAACTCGCAGTATTTAAAGGAAAAGAAAAAAAAGGTAACCTATATTTTGTGAATACTTCGTGCGCAGGTTTAGTCCAATAGTAGTAGCTAGGGAATCAACATATACATCACACCATTTCAAATGCGCTAGGTCTCAACCTAATGTTCATATAGATGGAGGCACTTGTCGCCATCTAACACAAGCACACACACTTAAGTCTAAATTTGCAGGAAAATCGTCGACACCACTCCAGAGGCGCCTCTACGATGGATCCGACGAAATCGTGAGTAAAGTTTTTTTTTGCGTCATTTCATGAAATTGTTATTCGACTGTAAAACATTTTTGAATTTGTATACATTATATATATATATATATAGTAATACATATGCACACGTGTATATCCATACACAATATTTATAAAGAGCTTATATCCTTGAAGGATTGGTATTTACCGATGATTCCAGGGGGACACAGGGAGTGTCGTGAGAGCATAGTTTTGTTATTACGTTTTTTTTATTGCAAGAGAGTGCCTTCGCGGTATAGGCCAGCCGAATTAATTAAATCTTAGCAAACGTTACATTAGCCAACTAGAACGAAGGAGCTTCCGGAATAGTAGACTTTTTTAGACAAAGCTAATTGAAAGGATCCCCCTTTTTCTTCTTTTCTCTTCTCGGCCAGCATTTTCGTTTGTTCAGATTTTTTTTTGATCTTATATACTACTAATAATTACACCAATTGTATTTATCAATAAAGAAATAATTCTCTAAACGCGCATAAGTATAAGTTAAGTTAAGTTAAGTTAAGTTTTGGTTATCTTTTCATGCACTTATTGGTTGTGGTCGAAATAAGTATCTTCTAGGATTATAGAATTATGATCTTGGGAATCTGATGTCTGTATACATATTATGGAGTGAATAGACATGTTTATAACGTGATGGACGTCTAAAGTTTTTTCTTCCTCCTGTTACACGCCACTTGGGGTATAACTTAAATTTTGTAGATAATAATGATAACTCCTTTTCTTTAGTTGTAATAATGTTTTATTCACTTTTGAGCAAGATAACTCTTAGCACAGAACAAATTCTCTTATATACTTTTATAAAAAAAAAGTCTAAAAGTAAACTGTTTTCTTAACACTGAATAAGTAATATTAAAACTCACTGGATAACACTGGAGGCCTTACCTTGGGTAGGGGGACTCTCCAGGTTGAACTTTAAGAAACTTCTCTTCTTCGACTTCGCTTCAACGGCCTTTTTATTCAAAATCGAACCAATTCCTTAACCAATCAGAATTGGTCGATTTTGCATTTCCCTATTTGGTGGGAATTGTCGGATAGGCAATTCCATATGCATTCATATGTTCTGATTTTTGTCCGAAACGCTCAAATGACAAAAATCGAATAAACAATCGCAATTCTGATTTTTGTTTAAACGGAAACGCTCAAATAACAAAAATCAGAAAAACAAATTGAAAATTGGCTTTTCGTCTTGAACGGACCGCTCGAATTTCAAAAATCGGTCAACAATCAGACAAAAACAATCAGAAAAATTTTCAGGGTCACCAGTAGCGTATGGAAAATGATAAACAAACATATAATTACGTAAGAGTACTAGACCGACGGTCAGTATTCAGAAGGGATCGTATATCATGTTTTCGTTCTGGTGAACGGTAGCTACTTCGCGGTGACGTGTTTATTTTATTGTCTTGCGGGTGCCCCGAGGAATGTTGAGACATGACACCTGTTTCTGAGTGTGTTAATGGGTGAAGGTTTTTTGTAGATGAAATGAATAATTTTTGTATATGAAATTAGTTTAAGATTTATTTTTAGGTTTTTGTGAATAATGATAAATGCATAGATATAGCATTCAAGTAATTAGGGAGTTATGAATCTGAAGAAGGTGATGTGGATTCATGACACTCCTCTCATTTTCCCGGAGCCCTCTCACATGAAGGTCGTCTGGGTCCGTTAGTCTCTCTCTTTACAGGTCTACAAGGGACTCTGAAAATAAATGCCCTCAGAGTCAGATGGGTGGTTGGGGCGTGCAATGAAGGCATACCATCTGCGCCTTCGATGTGGATGTAGGTAAGTGAAGTAAGGTTCCCTTCAGGACCGAATGTGTGCCGGCGTTTTAGTTTGTAGGCACGAAATTTTTTTTGTATATGGCAGGCAGTAACGGCAGGCTTTTCGTGAAACCTCCCCGCACTCGCCGCCAATAGCCGAGGCGAGCTAGCGTGACGCCCTGCAGTCAACGCTGTCCGCCGAGTGATCTGTCATCTCATGCTGACAGTCTGGACTTCACGTCCAAGCCAATCACTCAACATACTTCCATAACAAAATGGCGTCCAACGTGGGGCCACCTCAGTTAGACTTCGGTGTCTGAATGTGACGGATGCTGGAGACTGGGATTACTTGGAGATATGGTGTTATGGAACTATGTTGAGTGATTGGCTTGGACGTAATGTCCAGACTGCCAGCATGATCTGACAGATCACTCGACGTACAGCGTTGACTGTAGGGCGGCACGCTAGTTCGCCTCAGCTATTGGCGGCGAGTGTGGGGAGGTTCGACGAAAAACCTGCCGCTGCCGTCTGCCATAATCAGAAAAACTTTCGTGCCTATTAACTAAAAGCCGGCACACATTCGGTCCTGAAGGGACCCTTACGTAATTTACCCATATCCATCAGCGAAGGCGCAGATGGTTTGCCTCCTGTGCGTGCCCCAGCCACCCATCTGACTCTGAGGGCAGATGTTTTCAGAGTCCCTTGTTGACCTGCAAAGAGAGACTAGTAACCCTAGACGACCTTCATGCGAGAGGGCTCCAGGAGAGTGATAGGAGAAAAACAAAGACGTTTAGCGCACTATCACGTTATAAAATTCGTTAAATTTCACAAAAAAAATCATTTATGAACGCACACAACGCATACTACAACGCAAGTCCTGAAACTTACTATGTGAGAGCCTAATGACAAGCTGACAAAGTATTCTAATCAAAGTTTCCATTAAAGCTTAACATAATGATTCATTTGGATAGGAAGTTTAATCAGTTCATGGCAATACGCGAAGTTCCTGCCCCCTTTTTTTCTTTTTCTTATTATCAAGTTAACCATTATATTGCGATTAAGACTTCAATTTAGGTATTTGCTGATTCGTGAGAAATTAACTCAATTTGTAATTCATTTTCTAGCTAAATTTTTTTTTAAATGTTATATAAATCTTTATTGCGTTTACTCGATAAGTCAACTTCGCGTTCCTTAAAGGTTAGTATGAATATATATGGGTACATACCTATGCACTTAGCATTCCTTAAACTTAGAATGAATATACAAATGGATATACCTATATAAATGTTCTATATGCAATGATAGTTCGCTATATGTGTACACATATATATATGTCAATGCTCGGTTCATCCGTATTCTTTGAATATTTATTTAATTTTCTCTTTCTCTTTTTCTCTGATACCTCCTGAGCGCGTTATATAATAATCCAAATTATTTTGTTTAGTGACTAATATTAAACATCTAAGGCGTGCAGCAGTTATTAAGTATGTATTTTAGTTAATAAGAGAATTGTTACCCTCAATATCTCATTGACGTGAAAAGTTTAATTTAAATCACATTCAAAAAAATGCAAAAATATATAACTATTAAGTCTTTATAGGATTTTTTTGTTCTTGTTCCGTTTTCCAATATCTTTTTTTCTCATTCAATTAATTTCTCTTTTACTTTCATAATTCATATATGCATAATTCTTTTTTTCTTTTTTTTATTTTCTTACAGGAATAGGAGAGTTTATTTGGGTGGGCAATTCCCAACTTCGCATACTCCCAGGAAATCTATGGATTATTTTGATCGAACTAATTGTTATGGTCGTAGCGTATTGCATATAGCAATATGCTACACGTACTGAAGCAAGCATGTAAGTCTGCCGCGAGAGCAGAAAACTAAAACGCACCCCGACCGAGAGAAATGCGGTTCCTCGGTCTCGGTGTGACACGTCGATGGGACAGA
The DNA here is from genome assembly GCA_963930735.1 of Dioctria linearis. NCBI lineage: Eukaryota > Metazoa > Arthropoda > Insecta > Diptera > Asilidae > Dioctria > Dioctria linearis. The sequence continues at coordinate 116,952,841 of OZ005741.1, forward strand.
ATAAGAAGAAGATTCTGGGAGGGCGGAAGAAGTTCCTTTTTGACTAAAGTCGCCATTCCGTAGAAGTCAGGAAAAGATTTAATTTGGTCGTACAATAGCCGTGAAGTGTATGAAAGTAGTTTATTAGTGAAGTACAGAAGATAATTTTCCTAAATTACGACATCGTTTATAATACTTGGTGGTATATGGTGAATAGCAAAATCTAAGAGGGACCCTGAGGAACGCAGATCTGCATGATAAAGAGTAGAGGACTATCGTCAATGGATGAGTAGATTATCCGTAATCCTTACCACTTTTGGCGGGGTTCAGGCACTCCCGACTCCAAATGTCGCTTGGTAAATCACAAGGGTAAAATAAAAATGCTATGTGACAAACATCACAAGTAAGTACTCAAATGCTGTAATCCATCCGTAACTAATTTTGTCACTCTCCTTTTATATAGCAAAGAAAATATAAATATTTTAAAATAAAATAAAAAGGAAAAAGAGAAAGTGGCTTTCAAAGAAGTAGGACCATGGAGTCCTGAACCCCATTTATCCAGGGAGATAACGGAGATTTTAAGATTTTAGAAATAAACGGGGAACGGTACGGTGTCATAATTGAACACGAAATGGCGTCCAATTTCACGCTGTGATGAAAGATGAAAAGGGAAGGCTTGCCTGCACATCTGTTAAGTAAAGTTCCTTCAAATAGATATCTCTAATAAGTTTTTATTATATTAATACATATATATATACGGTAGTTACAATATACGTTAAGAGTTCAGTGAAATAGAGAACAATTAAACTTCCGAAAAATTTTGCAATAGCTAGGAGTAAGAGGAGGGCGCGTGAATTCTAAACGTGCAATATTGAAAGTAAAAGTAAAAGTAAAATTACATAAAGCCCAACAGAAGAGAAGTTTAGCCCTTTTCGACAAAACTCTTAAGTTACTTCAATATTTCAATGTTCTAAAGTGAGATGAATTAGGGTACAGCCCGTTAAGAGGAGCATTTTTTTCTTGAATTTTTCCACAGCATTTATGTTAATAATTTCCAACGAAATGAATTTGATTGAAGATTCCAAACTTAAATAATTAGTGATTATGATTAAATTACTAAAATTAGATAGTTTTGAAGACTTGAATTAAAAAGGAAGCGTTAAAGCTCCGGACGGGCGGTGTTAAGCAGGATTAGGAAGCGCCCACCTACAATTAGATTGACATCAGATATATATTTTTTTCAATTTAAAGTCCCGAGAATCTGACTAGTCCAATGAGGGAGAGATGCGGTGATAAATTTTGAAAATGCAATCAATCTATTGATCATTCGCAGTAAAAAGAGTCACGCAAGACTCCTAAGATGTTAGATTTTTCTTAAAGGACGTAGAATCCATAATTTTGTTTCTCTTTCAGCCATCTAAGCTACTTATCGCCTCCAGGGAGCTCCTTCGAGGGAACACGCAGAGCAAAACGTAAGCCAAAGTATTTAGTATTATTTTTTTATCAATATATTATTTATTGAATCCAAAATATTGACTATGATCATGTACCATACAGGCTGTCCACGAACACCACAGTAACCGAAATACTATTTTGTATGTACTTACATTAGGCCAGTATTGGCAAACATAATTAATGCAATATTTATGACCATTCTATTTTGAACGTTGTTCTGAATGGAACTGTTTTCCTACTGCATTGGACTACATTTCAGATAGAGGCATTCATAATCAGGTTGGAAATTGTTCCGGATAGTAATATTATTTTGATAGCGTATATCGAAATTAGAGTGGTGTCTAATTAGGTTCGGTGGGCTAATTTTAGGAAATTGTTACTCATGAGGAAACAAATTTTGTTGTAGATTGTTCATTCACTTATGGGCACGATTATCCCGAATGAAGATACTGTTGTGATTACCCTTCAGGAGAACACAAATAGTAGGCTATACCAATTAAGAATTATTCATTTACAAAAACTTTTATAATGTCATGGTATACTTACCTATATACCTTTTCAAATGGGAACTATACTTGTTCATAGATATTTATAATTTAATACGATACCTGCCTATTTGATCGATATTCATGTTCACATATTTATATACATATGTTTTGAATCGATGAGATTTTTCTTTTTGGTTTTTCTCTGAAATTATAACGTAAATATGAAATTCTGAAAGTTTTAATTCTTCCTTCACCATCCCGGAGCCTTCTCACATAGGATGAAGGTCGTCTAGGCTCGCCTAGTCCCTCTCTCTTTTACAGGTCAACTAGGGACACTGCAAACTAACTGCCCTCAGTGTCAAATGGGTGGTTGGGGCGTGCAGTAAGGCCGAAACATCTGCGCCTTCAAGGATGGTATACAGGTAAGTGACGTAAGGGTCCCTTCAGGACCGAATGTGTGTCGGCTTTTTGTGATAGGTAGGCACGAAATTCTTTCTTGATTATAGCTGACGGCAGCGGCAGGTTTTCGTGGAACCTCCCCACACTCTCCGCCAATAGCTGAGGTGAACTAGCGTGCCGCCCTGCAGTCAACGCTGTCCGTCGAGTGATCTGTCAGCTCATGCTGGCAGTCGGGACTTTACGTCCCAAGTGAATCACTCATCATAGCTCCATAACATAATTTATAATTTTCAGGTTATGTCTCTTTGGGCCTTTCCGAACTTATTAATAAGAATTTAAAAACACCAATAAAAATGTTCACTTCCTATGTGGTTATTATTTTGTTAGTACATACTAAAAATTTCCCCTTTCATGTGTTGTTATCCTAGTTCTATCATGAATCTATACGCTGTATTGTCCAACCAGTTCCGTTCATCGGAATGCCTTTGCAAACAGGAGCCATTAGATGGAAAATGTATACATAGACTTGTCGGACTCTTAATTCTATCCTGCTACCTGACTTATTAGCTCTGACAACCTCACTTGCCGGTCTCACTTCTCATGATGAAAGTTGTTAGTTAATTCTTAATAACTAGTAAGGCCTTAATTAAGAAAATTCTTAACCTAACAATAAGCGTGCCGAGGTAATTACTTGATTCGCACGACTTTCGGCACCTGTGTATGTCTGGACATGTTTGTGTCCGCGCCTTGAACTGGCGATCTCCTGGACATATATAGTATATATAAAAACTTACTCGGTTTCCTTTTCTCACAGATTTCTTCTTTTAAGTATAGGTGGACGGTTTTGAAGGATGATTCTTTAACTACCTCGCATACGCCAATGTCCGCCAATTCTTCATTTGATGTAGATGAAAGGTATGGTATGGGTATGCTTAGGTGCCTGTCCAGCTTGTGGATATCTCAGATGGACCGTATTCCGCCTTTCTCTTTCCTGTACGAGTTTTTTTTCTTATTTTTTTATTATTGTCCTCAACGAATAAAAATAAATGTTTTTTAGGTTCATGTATCTAATAAACGGTCAAACGCCCTGATTTTAAAGAGCTGTGGGAATGTCCGTCAGGTGGATGTATTCCTTCTTTATCCGGTACATCCGCAGAAAAATCGGGCCAGCGCTGTATATCTTTACCTCACTTTAAGATGTACTCTCAATTTTTGAGATTCTTTCCTTTCTTGGACAGGCTCTTTCTATTTAGTATATGATTACCACTCGGTTATCTTAACTCGCACAACCTTTTGACAAATATGGCTCACAGTTTTCTTACTTGCTGACTGTCAAACTCAAAAGTAAGTGGAAGCGCGCTTCTGTCTCAATTCGGTAGCGTTCGGTTAGTCAAGTGACGCCGTCCATATACATAGGACGTAACTTGCGGGTAGAGTGCTGCTGCTAGCTGTCATGTGGCATACTGCTGCATGCAGTATGCTACGACCATAACAATGGACATTTGGCTTTTAGCTAATACTCGGTAATCTCATATCTAGTGGAAGTTACAGGTGGACCTGAGCCTGACTGGTGTTGTTGTAATAAAAATTTTTGTAGAGTAAAGTAATGTTTATGAAAGTTTTTGCTATTTTGATTTTTGAATTTTTGTATTAAAGTAAAGTAAATTAACGTCTTTTTGAAAGTTTTTGAAAGTTTTTTTGAAAGTTTTTGTAAGTTCGACTTTAGCTTTGGTCAAGCCTCAAGTCTGAACAGTTGTAAGTTTTTGATTTTTTTGAAATGTTTTGAATCGATCTTTCCCGCTGGCCTTCAGCCATGGAAATGGCAGGTGGCCTCACGAATTTTTTTTGCATTCCGGTACTCATGGAGCCCGTTTATTTTGGTCGTACGACTGGACAGGGCCATGAGCCTGTGATATGACTTCTTGGCTTATAGCTAATTAGTTGACCTCGTTCATGGCGTTGCCCAGCCGTGTGGCTAGGTAGACGGGCCAGTCTGACGAAAAAGGAAGGAGTTTGTTATGGAACTATGATGTGTGATTTGCTTGGGACGTAAAGTCCCGACTGCCAGCATGAGTTGACAGATCACTCGACGGGCAGCGTTGACTGCAGGGCGGCACGCAAGTTCGCCTCAGCTATTGGCGGAGAGTGTGGGGAGGTTCCACAAAAAACCTGCCGCTGCCGTCAGCCATAATCAAAAAAAAATTCGTGCCTATCAACACAAAAGCCGGCACACATTCGGTCCTGAAGGGACCCTTACATCACTTACCTGTATACCATCGAAGGCGCAGATGTTCTGCCTTCTTTGCCTGCCCCATCCTCCCATCTGACTCTGAGGGGCATAATTCTTCAGAGTCCCTAGTTGACCTGTAGAGAGAGAGAGAAACTAGGCGAGCCTAGACGACCTTCATCCTACGTGAGGGGGCTCCGGGATAGTGAAGGAATGAGAGAAAAATTATCTCGCGATTACGTTATAAAATTCGCTGACTTGTACCTTTATTTAAAGCTTGTTATCAGAACGCTAGGGCTACGTTATCTAGGCTATATATTAATCATAAAGAAATTATGTATGCTAGTGTAAATTTCCCTTTTTCTCTTTTCCGATAAAAAGTTCAAAGTTGGAGAAATGATTTCTTTCAAAGTTCTTCAGTTATCCTCTATTGGCATCGAAGGCACAAAAACAAAAATTAAGCAAAAAGGAAAGGAAATTTTTGCAAAGTTTTCAGTCGTTTAAAGTTAGGAATTATTCACTAAATTCTTTTTCCACACATTCTCGTTAAAAAGGAACATTTGGAAAGTAATAATGAATTGCAGCTGAGGCACTACTAATAATATTATTCATGTAAAGACAAAACGATTCCAATCTTAATATGACTGAACATGAATCCATTAAGAATTCAAGATGCGACAAGTTTTCGTTCTATCTTACGGACTTATGCCTGGGTAGTGTCTTGCTGTTTAATTATGATCCTTGCCACACACCTGCATCCATAGGGGATGTTTGTATAAAGTAATCCAAGTGCCGTATTAAAACTAAACGAAAAAGTTAAATTCATCCGAAACAAAACTGATTTCAACTGGTGGATAAATTGTTATAACTGGACAATGATGTCTCAGACTAGCACAAATGCGTTTTCAATTTTAATAAGCTCATCGACGTCTTATGGGCACATAAAGAAATTTTACTGATATTTTTTTTCTATTCATTAGTCTTTCTTAGCAAAGATTTCCTTTTCAATTTAATTGTAATACTAATTGTTAATCATAATGAACGGTTTTGACTTTTCATTCGTTATCCGTTGGTTAATCATCTACACTCTAACAGTAGCTCACCGTACATGTTTTTAATTACTAAAAAGAGATATTTCCGCACATTTGTACTCCTTTAAAAGGGTGTCTATGATACTGATAAGCAAAATTACAAATTTTTTTTTCTATTTTATTTTATATTTTTTCTATTTTGTATAATGAATTTAATGGCGTGCACTAAATCACCACAAAGTTTTCATGAAAAAAATCGTTGGTGCAACACAACAAATTATTTTTAAACGATTATAAAATTGAGAACAATACGTTTCAGCCAAATTTTCTTTTCCGTATTGATTGCGTACGTAATTTAAAATATAACAAACGTAACTAAGTGGCACACTTACATAACTGGTGATGCGGATCCCTCGCAGAGACCTCCGGGAGTTTCACGCTGCCACTGGAATCTGCTTGCTAATTTTTTTTTTTTTTTTTTATATGCTAATGTAAAAGAAACAGATTGAAATTTATATAAGATACTATATCCTATGTACTTAACATATTGTCTACTCCATTGATTTAAACTAGGGTCGTTAAGTCTTCATGAATAACAATTTCATCCTCGATAGGCGCAGTTACTACAAGTTCCGTCTGATAGCAAGCTTTCAATCTTTAATATCGCTGAACTTTTGATAAAATCACAAAAAAAATTTCCAAAGACTCTTTAGAGAAAAGAACTCCTCTCTCTATGAAAATTGCACGTGTGACCATCGGTAAATTTTGTTCCTATAAAATACTTCTATTTTCTGTACAAATTCTGCACTTTAGAATCCCAACACTCCAGAACTTCTTTGGGGTGTGAACGTTTGTAATAATCATAGGTATTTTCTCAAGAAGATTTTCAGACAACCATTCTTGAACTTGAGAGAGTACGTTTTTCAAGAATTCTTCGATTTTACTGTCCTTTGACATTAACATTGCTAATCCATATTGCTGCTTGTTCACAAAACTCTCAGGAGGATATATTCCCCTTTGAAAAAGTATTGAGTTTATACCATAATTTAAGTATTCCGCCACGTCTGAATTGAGATTCGCTAACCGTGGTTTAAATCTTCCAGCAAGGTAAACTTTTAACACGATCACGAAACTGTTTAAATGCTGGCAAATAGGAATATGATGCCAATGCGTGCGTATTATAATTGAAGGGAAGATTTCTGTTAATATCTTTGGGTGACCAGTCCGAGAAATCTTTTAGTTAAGAGCCCTTGATTTCGATTAGAAGATTCTTTGCTGTCGGCTGAAAAAAATGCGCGAGGTATAAGACTAATTAGATCGATTGAAAATATATCCGTATGGGAACTAAAAATTATCCAAAATCTACTTACAGATCTTATTTTCACACGGATGTTTGAATATTTCTTCGGATATGTTCACCACTTTTGTCGTTGCTTCGATGACTTGACATTCAGAGAAGAGTGTCTTCTTCTTCCTTTTCCACACCAACATGTCGTCTTGAGCGTGCGGAAATGCATTTCTTTCGGTTGGGGTGCGTTCATTTTTTTATTTTTTTTTATGCTTGACGCAGCCCGCCTACACGCTTCAGTAATTCTTGTAGCATATTGCTATATGCAATACGCTACGACCATAATATAACAAGTTTTCGTGACTGGAATGGTTGCCTGATACCCTCGGAGATCGGATGCTGGCATGTTGCTAACTGTCTGACTGAGGGATATCATCCAACTTTCTCAGCCCCGATTTCTCCAACAGACTTTTCCAAAGATTTCCCATAGAGAATCGTGCACAGCTAGTTTTTCATGCACACATTCACGTCACTTATGTATGTACTTGTATCATCCTTCTGACCTGAAATTTTTGGAAAGAGCGAGCATGGTGAGGTGATTTTGGGGTTTCGTGCTTGTGTGGGGATCTGTCTCGTGGTGCTGACCTGGGTGTTTTGGTCAGTTCGACGGGGGAATGGTGGCTGCGTCGGCATTACTTTAGGCTGGTGGCCCCCGCGGTATGGCTAGTCCATACCAAGAGGAGAATGTCGATTCACCATTCCTTAGTTTGGTAACCGACTTGAAGTGACCAATACAATGCTCAGCGAGGTCTCATTGGATGGAGCTGCGCACGGGGGTGAAATTCTTGGGTCACGGCTATGCTGGATCTTTTTGAGAGGACTCTTGGAGAGAGAGAGGAGGAAGTTTTCGCAACTTTAAAATTTTTTGTGTTTGATAATATTTTTTTTAACTTTCTTGTTGCTTAAATTTTGGATACATTGTGTAGATTTTTACTCTGCGTTAGATTTTTGACCATGCTTTGACGATGTTTCGTCAGTTTTGTATCCATTTTCGGTAAATTTTCTGGTTCATCTTGTTTTGAGAACCTTTAAAAGCTTTAAAAACCTGTGTAGTCGTATCTTTTAGCAGAATCTTGGTCTATCTATTTGAATAACTTTTCGCGCTCGCGCTTTGATACTTTGATACTTTTTCTGTTAGTATGCACACTTTTGCGTAAAGCTTGTAATTCTTTGGGATTTTTGGTCACAAAAATCTTCTGAATTTTGGCATTCAGTATTTTATACCATGTTCTTTTACATAAAATTGTCACCTGGGGTTAGTAGGCTATGCAATGCGAGTGTTAGTTCGTGAGAAATTCTTTCTCATCCAGTTTATACAGACCCTTCTTGGCAAGATTGACTTCGCACATCACATGTATACCTAGGATGCCTGTTTGATAGATCTTCCTATCATTCAATTTTAATATCTTTTCCGTCCAACTGTGATATTAGAAATAGACAATCATGTTGTTGATATAGGTACATATGTATTTATTTGAATGTTCCTATTTGTTGAATCTGGTGATCATTGAGATCCTTTTTTTTTGTGGCGACTATTATGTTGAGGGTCTGCAAGGGAAACCCTTAACAGTCTATCACGCCAAAGACATCAGGCAGTGATAACCATTCTAGAAGCGTCATCTATCTACTGTCACGTTTATTCCTGGTAGCCCTAAGAAGGCATCCAGCCAGCTTCACTGGTAAACTATAGGATATCGCGCAGCCCTCCTATTGCCCCGTCAATGGTGGGTGATATACCTGTCGGAATTCAACCTCGTCAACACATCTCTACCTTTTATGAGTAGATAAACTTTTTATAGTCCCTTCCGGATCGGCCTCATTAGGAGGATTTTTTCTTTGCCCGTCCGTCTACAACGTTTCGTTAATCGGCAACCGTCGGACATGGTAGTACCAAATCTAGATCCTGGTAGCCGTAAGAAGGCATCCAGTTATCTTTACTGGTAAACTATAGGATATCGCGAAGCCCTCTTATTGCCCTGTCAATGGTGGGTGATATACCTGTTGGAATTCAACCCTGCATACGGTCTTTATCAATCTAAGGGATGAAATCGGCAACATCACTACTTCGACGACGCCTTGGGGACACCCCCTTGAACAATCGCCGGTCGGAGATCAGAGCGAGATGTTGTGCCAGGAAAGCTTAGCGATCAGTAGGTTAGGTTACTGATCGCGAGGTTTTCTCAGCATCTCGGTGAATAAAGGCAGAGAAAGATCGACCGGCTGGATTTTTTAGGTTACCAGCTTGTCGATATACCTTTGGTTTCCAACACGGAGAAGAATGTCGAGGTCTGGTCGAAGACTGACAGGACTTCAGGGACGTGTCCTCCATGCGTCATCGGTCAAGTAGGGCCAACAGTCGTAGTCGAGTACGAGTAATGAGGAACGCTCATTGGGTCGTGGGTTGAGACACACATTGGGCGCCCGCAAGATGAGGGTGATGATTTAGGACTGGATAGCTCAGTCGACCATTTCTCAGAGTCGTCTGGTCCACAGGTGAAACATCCGACCCTTCACTGTTATGGTCGTCGATATTAAATAAACTTCAGAAACGTCACATAGTGATTTGACGTGTGACAGCCTGAATGTCATCAGGATATATTAACAGTGGGGAAGCTTTTTCTGTTTATTCCATTCCGTTTCTCTCAATCATAATGAAGTTGGTCTTGCTCCAAGTAGAAGAAGCCAGTGGTACTACCTGATAAAGTAAAAAGTCACACACTAAGGAATGGGCCGAAGAGAAGAGAAGCGGGAATGCAAAGTGAAGTTCATCGTCATTTTGGTAATCGAGAAGAGTGCGCCAAGGCATGACACGTGCAAAGAATTAATCCAAGTTTAAATTAACAAATTATATAGAGTGAAGCGTAAAAGTGCTGATTTCCGTCACCTCTTTTCGAAAAGGAAAAGGGAGGAAAACGCCCGGAATTAAAGTAAGGAGATTATAATCCCATGTGCGATCTGAGCTCCATACATAATGCGGAATACCCACCAGTAAATATTACGGCTATACCTGTAGGAGCAGACAAACCGTCCGAATAGCGCCAAGGCGCTAGGCAAGTCACCGTTGTATAACGTGCCGTCATCCGGAGAAACATAGAAAAAAAAACAAAAAGAAAAGAGATGCGATTATAAATGCTATAAATTTATATTGCGATACAGTCCTGTGCACGTATGTGATGGAGATCGCAGGTGTTTTTTTTTAACAAAAACCAACAAAAAGGGGGGAAAACGACCCAAATTGGTTGTACTTTTTTTGTACTTAAAGTTTTTCTTCTTGCAATCACGCAACAAGTTGGAATCGTATAGATATTTAATAATTAGGTATATACATAATATGACTCGAATTAAGTTCTCAAGGTTAAGTGAAAAATGATAGGCTATAGATTGTCTTATTAATATTTGATACAAGAAGATATTTACTTGGACACTATGAACACATAATTTTATAGTTTTCCTTTTTGCAATCACGCAACTAATCTTGAATTTTATAGATATCGGGTTTGTTGTAATCCAATTGTGAAGCGATAAGCAGGTTCTTAAAATTTCACCGCCAAAAAACTAGAGATAGAGTCTGTAAAAGTGGATTAATATAATTAATATACCTTTTAACTCGCGGTATTTAAAGGAAAAAAAGGGTAACCTATATTTTGTGAATACTTCGTGCGCAGGTTTAGTCCAATAGTAGTAGCTAGGGAATCAACATATACATCACACCATTGCAAATGCGCTAGGTCTCAACCTAATGTTCATATAGATGGAGGCACTTGTCGCCATCTCACACAAGCACACACACTTAAGTCTAAATTTGCAGGAAAATCGTCGACACCACTCCAGAGGCACCTCTACGATGGATCCGACGAAATCGTGAGTAAAGTTTTTTTGCGTCATTTCATGAAATTGTTATTCGACTGTAAAACATTTTTGAAATTTTATACATTATATACATATATATATAGTAATACATATGCACATATCCATACACAATATTTATAAAGAGCTTATATCCTTGAAGGATTGGTATTTACCGATGTTTCCAAGGGGTGGGGGGGGGGGGGGTGTCGTGAGAGCATAGTTTTGTTATTACGTTTTTTTTTGTTGCAAGAGAGTGCCTTCGCGGTATAGGCCAGCCGAATTAATTAAATCTTAGCAAACGTTACATTAGCCAACTGGAACGAAGGAACTTACGGAATAGTAGATTTTTTTAGACAAAGTTAATTGAAAGCATCCCCCATTTTCTTTTTTCTCTTCTCAACCAACATTTTCGTTTGTTCAGATTTTTTTTTTTTGATCTTATATACTACTAATAATTACACCAATAGTATCAATAAAGAAATAATTCTCTAAACGCGCATAAGTATAAGTTTTAAAATCAAGTGCACTTATTGGTCGTAGTCCAAAAAGATATCTTCTAGGATTATAGAATTATGATGTTTGGATTCTGATGTCTGTATACATATTATGGAGTGAATAGACATGTTTATAACGTGATGGACGTCTAAAGTTTTTTCTTCCTCCTCTCATTTTCCCGGAGCCCTCTCACATGAAGGTCGCCTGGGTCCATTAGTCTCTCTCTTTACAGGTCTACAACGGACTCTGAAAATAAATGCCCTCAGAGTCAGGTGGATGGTTGGGGCGTGCAATGAAGGCATTCCATCTGCACCTTCGATTTGGATGTAGGTAAGTGACGTAAGGGTCCCTTCAGGACCGAATGTGTGCCGGCGTTTTAGTTTGTAGGCACGAAATTTTTTTGTATATGGCAGGCGGTAGCGGCAGGCTTTTCGTGGAACCTCCCCACACTCTCCGCCAATAGCCGATGCGAGCTAGCGTGCGGCCCTGCAGTCAACGCTGTCCGCCGAGTGATCTGTCAGCTCATGCTGATAGTCTGGACTTCACGTCCAAGCCAATCACTCAACATACTTCCATAACACGCGTACGCGACGAAAAGTAGAAATTCGATCGATGTTTGCGTCACGAGCGTCGCGTGCGGTGGTAATCTAAACACTCCCTATACAACATGCGCATATTCGATATTACCTGTCAACGCGTTTGAAATTTTTAATCTGACTCCAGCTTTATAGAAGACATGATTCCCATTAAAATGTTGACACATTGCAGCTGATTGCCTGTGACGTTGTTCTGTGACTTTACTGTATATACATTTTTATAGGAAATACAGAGAGAGGAGAGAGAGTATTGTCACCCTGTTCTCGATGGGCCAACTCACACGCTTCAAGGGCGAAACACAGTGCTAGCTTTTCCAACGTATAACGTTAAAGCGTGAATTACAATTACGACTGATCTGTCGACTGCGACTTGATTTTAAGTCGAAGTCGACGCTGAGGTGAAATTTGTAATTAAATCAAAGCGTCAACTGCTTGAACAAACCAGAAGTCCCCACTTCTGTGATTGAACTGAAGTTGGGCGCAGGCAACACCACCTTTGCACTTTGAGCAAAGTTTTGGTTCAGTCGCAGTTGCATTCGAATTCGAAGTTGCAATTGTATCTTGCCACATGTCTTTCTCATTTGGGCAAAGTCGTAGTCGACAGATCAGTCGTAATTGTAATTCACGCTTAAGAATCTCAACCTGCTGGGCCTTGAAAACTTTTGCAACTTACAATACTGTGTATGATAGCAATTAATTGGGCTATTGGCTTGAAATTTTAAATTATTTTGTAATAATTTACTACAGCAGGAATAAATTTTCACGTTAAATATTTTTCCCAAACTATATTCAGCAAATTTCCCGCAAACAATGCTGGCATCAATTGATTACAAAAATTAGCTGTCAAAGCTGACAAAGTTCCAGCAGAGTAGAAAGTAGACCTACTCCAGTTCAACCTCAACCTGGCCGGCCTGACCAACTTTCCCGTTAGGATAACCTGGGGGCATGATACAAAAAAACAAGGTATGGCCTTGTTTTCTGTCAATTGGGTGCTTACGTCATAGGATGACAAAAGTCATTCAGTCGTGCGATCTGTCATTGCCTCAAGTTGTGATTATTTATTTGAGAAAGCTAAAATTTTATATTATGTCACAACAGTTTGTGATATATATATAATAAAATTAAAAAGTGTGAATATAGAGTACCCACTTACTTATAGCAATGGGCTGAGCGTATTGTAATTATCCTGTAGGAAAGCATGGCACAAGTTTTATAGTTCTCTCTTTCGCCCTATGGCAGAGTTGGAGCTACCAACAAAAATATTGCATTCTGGAACTTTTGCTTATGCCATTTGATGTTTTTATGTTGGCTACAGATGCAATCACCGCAGAACGAATACGGTGTAACCCCCGCAAGATACAAGCCATGAACAAAATCGAAAAAAGAGAGCAGCGGGCCGGTCAGCAGGCGACATCCACAGTCTTCTTGCCTTGTCTTACTGAAGGAGTTTTTCATATAAAAGTTGCTTATATTTTGTTCAAACGCTATAATTTCCGTAAATTTGTTTTATATGCTATATTTTTATAGAACTATTAGAAAGAAAACGTATTTGGCTGCAATTTGTTTTAACTTCATTTTGCTGTGGGAGCGACAGTTTTGGGCTTTAGGACCTGTTCAAAATGAAATTTTAGTTTTTCCTCCATGACGAGTATACAAAAAGCAGTCAGAGTAAGCTCTTACTGCATGCCGTACCCGGCACGTTAAGGCCTTTTAATGTGTCAGTGCCTACGGCGACTTCATGGCTTGAATTATATTCCGGGGGTTACGAATACGGTAAAGATAGTGTTTACCGTGTTTACCTTGCCCATAAGCAGGATTCAGTTAAGAATAACTTTTGAAAATTAAAGTCGGAATGAGTTTAATACCTTATAAGCGATTAAAATATCCTTTGGACACAAGGAAATTTAGTTTTTTAAATTAGTTCGACTTTCAGGTGTAAAATTTCATCTGATTGGTTGAGTTTTACATGTTTTTTATGTAATCGTGCTTTAACGGTGATATACAGAAACACAATATTTTTTGTGCCACATGAAATAGCAAATCGCTCAGTCCATTGTTAAAAGTCAGTGAGAGTACCTAATTGCGTAAGGGAGCACTGCTGATATGATAATTTGTTGTAATGTAATCTCAAAAAACCGTCAACAATCTGACAACTTCTTATAGAGAATTCTTTTTTTTAATTTTTTATAAAAATTTATAAAGTTTTAAACAGCCGAACGCAACCAAGCAATCTTTTTTCTCTTCACTGACAGATACAAATATTTTGATATTTCACATGCTTTGACAAATGACTTTTGTGTCCACATGACGTAGTAACCCAATCGAATCGGCCATACCTTCTTATCTTTGTATCATGACCTGGGGGCCTATTCTTGAATAACGAATGGTTTTAACGTATTCGTTATATAACGAATGGTTGATAACGAATCGTATACACCGTTCGTATTCTTGAACCTCATCGTTATAAAGTCGAAGTGGTGAAAAAGTTTTTCAACATAACGAGTGTGGTAAGATTAGATCTGTGTTGGCATCTTCAGACTGAACGCAACCAATGTTGGCAGCTCAGACTGAACGCAACCAATTCAAGACGTGGACACTGACAGGTTTGAGTCCAACTTCACATATTGTACGCGCGTCTTGTCGGCTTCACAGAAAGATATAATTTTAGTAATTTATGTAACCTTTTGTAATTAAATCATTAAGTCAGTAGTCGGTCTTTTAATTACGAAGTGGGTAACAAAAGTGGCGACGAGGATTTGGAAAAATATAAAAAATATATTTAATTGGAACAAGTTCGAGAATTTTCATGCTCACTGCAAAATGGCGGAGATGGAAAAATTGCTTCAGTTGATCGAACAACAACAGAAATTGTTGGAGATTCAACAACAAATGTTCCAAACACTTCAAACAAGTAATTCTGACACTGTGACTTTGGGAAAAGGAACCGAATTTACAATGGATTCCTTAGCAAATAATATTACCGAATTTTTCTACGACCCAGATAATGGAGTAACGTTTCACGCATGGTTTTCCCGCTTTGAAGATTTATTCAAGGAGGATGGTGCTAAACTAGACGATAAGGCTAAAGTTAGACTTCTCATGCGAAAGTTAAATCCACTGGTGCACGAGAAATATGTAAATTATATACTTCCAAAGCACAGTAGAGACCTTCAGTTCGACGAGACAATTGCAACGCTAACAAAAAAATTTGGAATTCAGGAATCGCAGTTCAACATTCGATATCGATGCTTACAAACGTCAAAAGCGGGTTCGGATGATTATATTTCATTTGCGGCTAAAGTCAACAAAAATTGTGAAGACTTTAATTTGGCAAAACTAAGTTCAGATCAGTTCAAGTGTTTAGTTTTTGTTATTGGGCTGCAATCTTCAAAAGATGCGGACGTTAGAGCTAGACATTTATCAAAGCTTGAAACTGAAACTGATGGGCCACTGACATTTGATAAATTGGTATCAGAAGCGCAACGGATCATCAATCTAAAGCAAGACACAGCTTTGATTGGTCAAACTCCAAACAAGCCAAATGTTAACGCTATTTATCAAAAACAAAACAAGCGGTTCTCCAATAATAAAAAGCGTCAATCAATCACTCAATTAGCGCGGTCAGCTTCATCAAGCACTGCTGACACTCCACGAACACCGTGGTGGGCATGCGGAGGCATTCATTTCATACGTTATTGCTCATACTCAAATCATAAATGTAATCAATGCAGTCAAGTTGGTCATAAGGACGGATATTGTGCTTGTTTTTTACGGAAAACTGCAACTACTTCAGATCAATCACAGAAGTTTGCCAGATCTAGAAAACAACACTCTTCTAATCATAACAAGAAGTCTATAGTCAACAATTTAGCTGTATTTGCCAATGTCAACAAAGTTCAATATCAAAATAGGCGGCGGTATATAGTAGTTCAAGTCAACAATATTCCTGGTAGAAATGACATTGTTAATGCTTCGCTTCGATTGCAAATTGACACAGCATCAGATATAACTCTTATCAGTCAACCCGTGTGGGAGGAGTTAGGGCGTCCTGTCACTACAGTAGATACCAAATTGCAAGCAAAAAGTGCATCTCACCATGGAATCAACATAATCGCACAGTTCCAATGCGATATTCAATTAAATGGGAAAGTTCATTCAGGTCAAATTTTTGGAACTAATGTTAGTAGCCTTAATGTTCTAGGCATTGACTTGTGTGATACTTTCAATCTGTGGGAAAAACCTCTGAGCTCAATCTGTTACCAAATCAAATCAATGGACAGAGAAACAGAAATTGCAACCATCAAGCGTCAATTTTCTGAGCTTTTCCTAGAGGTACCAGGAACTTGTACAAACGTCATTGTACATCTACACCTCAAAGACCACGCAAAGCCAGTGTTTCGACGGAAACGACCTGTAGCATATTCAGCGCAGATTTTAATTGAAAACGAGCTTCAGCGTCTGCAAGATATGGGTATAATATCACCAGTTGAATATTCAGACTGGGCAGCACCCATTGTTGCTGCGAAAAAACCAAACGGGGATATCAGGATTTGTGGGGATTACTCTACAGGGTTAAACGACGCATTACAACCACATCAGTATCCATTGCCTGTTCCAGCAGACATATTTGCTACATTGTCAAACAGCAAATTTTTCTCTCACATCGACTTATCCGACGCTTATCTTCAGATACCGGTCGATGAACAAACTAGAAAGCTATTAACTATCAGCACCCATAAGGGATTATATTCATTCAATCGACTAGCACCAGGAGTTAAAGCTGCACCAGGGGCATTTCAACAGATTATGGATACAATGCTAGCTGGGTTGGATGGTGTTGCAGCTTACCTTGATGATATTTTGATAACAGGGGTGGACATGGAATCTCACATGCAAAATCTGGAAAAAGTCCTACAACGGCTACTTGACCACGGTTTCCGTGTAAAATTATCAAAATGTAAATTTCTATCACAGCAAATAAAGTATCTTGGTCATATTATTGACGTAGAGGGGCTACGACCTGATCCGGATAACATCATCAAAATTAGGGAACTTCCTGAACCAGAAAATATCACACAGCTGAGATCATTTCTTGGCGCAGTAAACCATTATGGCAAATTCATATCACAAATGCGAAAACTTAGAGCACCATTAGATGAGCTTCTAAGGAAAAACGTAAAATTCAAATGGACATATCAGTGTCAACAAGCATTTGACAAATTTAAGGTGATTCTTTCATCAAACTTACTGTTGACTCATTTTGATCCAGCGTTACCAATCAAAGTAGCAGCAGTAGCCTGCACTCGCCTGGAAGAAACTATTGAAGAAGATCTATATTCAGCAATCAGAGCATTGCCAGTCACATTTCGCATGATTCAACGAGAAACACAACGAAATAGAGCTCTTCGCACTGTCTTAAATTTCATTGTACAAGGCTGGCCTGCATCAATATCAAAGGAACATCCATTGCATTCACAATTGATTTCATATTTCAATCGAAGGGAATCTTTATCAGCGGTTCAAGGATGTGTCATGTTCAGCAATCGCATCGTTGTACCTGAAATCTTCAGAAAAAGGGTTCTTCGACAACTGCATCGGGGACATCCGGGTATAGAGCGCATGAAAGCTGTAGCAAGGAGTCATGCTTACTGGGAAAATATTGACGATGACATTTATAAATATGTCAAAGAATGTCAAAACTGTGCTAGTGTAGCAAAGTCACCTGTAAAAACAACACTTCATTCATGGCCTATAGGAAATTCACCAATGGAAAGATTACACATGGACATTGCCGGACCTTGTGGAGGGAAATTTTATTTGGTAATAATTGACGCCTACTTAAAATGGCCCGAAATTTTCCAAATGGACAGAATAACATCGACTGACGTCATTGAAAAACTTCAAACTGTTTTCTCTCGATATGGGAATTGTCAACAACCTGTAACGGATAATGGCACACAATTTGTTAGTGCACAATTCTGCAAATTCATGGTATCTCGAGGGATAGAACATCTTAAAACAGCGCCGTATCACCCACAGTCGAACGGCCAAGCTGAACGATTCGTGGATACACTCAAACGTGCTCTGAGGAAACTTCAGCAGGAAGGAACGAGTATAGATAACTTGGAGACATTTCTTCAAACATACCGATCGACACCTACTAGGAACTTACCAAATTCTGTAACACCTGCAGAGATGTTTATTGGCAGAAAAATTGCAACAACCTTAGACCTGCTTAAACCTCGACAAACAATTTCACCTAAAACAAATGTAAAGCAGAATAATCAGTTCAATCGCCGTCATGGAGCTAAATACCGTGAGTATAAACCTGGAAACTTGGTTTATGCTAAACTTTTTAAAAAAAACAAATATCACTGGAATCCTGGCGAAATCATCGAAAGAGTTGGAAATGTTAACTACAACGTCCTAGTCCAATCAGATGAGGACAAATTTAGACTAATTCGATCACATACCAACCAGCTTCGGGATCGAAAACAAGGCGACGCTTTCGTTGCTAACAGCGATATATCTTTTGAAACGTTGCTTGATGCATTCAGCATTTCACGAAGCGATTCAAATAGTGAAGAGCCTAACTCTATGCCTTCAATACAATCAGAGCACGAGTTAGAAGGAGAGCACTCATCATTGTCATCAACGTTATCAGGTGCTGAAATTACAGAGCAACCAGATGAAGAGTCAGCAACTGAACCAATATTCTTCACATCAAATTTAGATCCAGTACGCACTAAAGCTGCAAGAGTAGTCAGGCCGCCAGCCTACCTTCGAGATTATTCAACCTAAAAGGGGAGGTGTTGGCATCTTCAGACTGAACGCAACCAATGTTGGCAGCTCAGACTGAACGCAACCAATTCAAGACGTGGACACTGACAGGTTTGAGTCCAACTTCACATATTGTACGCGCGTCTTGTCGGCTTCACAGAAAGATATAATTTTAGTAATTTATGTAACCTTTTGTAATTAAATCATTAAGTCAGTAGTCGGTCTTTTAATTACGAAGTGGGTAACAATCTGTCAATTTACAAATTGAATAATGTCAGCTGTTTCATGTTTTAAAGTATAATTTGTAAAAAATGGCTAGCTACAGTGAGTTGTCATTATTGTTTACGTCTGAAATCGTTAAAGAATCTATGGACTATCAATTACGTCGATCGTTAATCAATTCCTGCACCCTTAATTCAACGCTAAATAGAAAAATGTTGCAGGAGGATCTCCACCAGTGCCATGCAAATGTTTTTTATCCGCCACAGATTTTCCTTTCACCACACATTTTAAATCCTACCAACTCTGGAAATTTTCTATTAGCTTTGTTTAATATAATATCATAATAAAACTTTTCTGGTTCTTTTGAGCTCCGGGTATGGAATTTAATACTGATTTTATTTTGCCACAATTTTGTGGCATCTTTTGAACTGAAAAAGTTATCGTATTTACCAAATTTCAGGTTTTCCTCTAAAAACTCAATTAGTTTAGTTTTTTGAGCATATGAAATTTTCGCACATCTTTTATCTCCCATTATCACTCGTAAAGTAGCAGCTGATTCACTCTTCGTTTGGCATAACGAATGGTTGAACACGGTTGAACCCATTCGTTAAATAACGAAGGGTTTGCGTTCGGTATATAACGAATGCGAATTTCAAGAATACTGTTGCGAGCGTGGCCTTTAGTTCGTTATTTAAAACACAATATTAAATAATTAATTGTGAGATCTAGTCTCGAACGTAAGGGAGGGTGCCGGTTTTAAAATGGATAACTCAGCTTTGATTCAGTTCAAATATTTAATTTTTATTCAAAATAATTCATATACTTAATCTAATATCACAAATTCAATTCAATTCAAATAATAACTTACAATCTAATAAAACTACTAATACTATTAAAAAATTCAACTAAAATACTATTAAAATTCAACAGAAACAATGACGACAATTTAAAATCCAAAATAAAAATTCAATATATAATCGTGCTGCTTTGCCCACACTCTCTGTCCTTAGTTCTGTTTCTAGAAAGAAGAAGAAGGAAGTTTTTATTTCTTCGGAATTAACTAGCGACAATTTTAGAAGGAATTTCTGAGAAAGAGAGCGACGATGTAGCAGAATTAGACTTCGACTGCAACGTGCTGAAGGGTGTAAGCAGAATTATACTTCTGTTACTGTGAGTATTGAGACGCGTAAGCAGAATTATACTCCTGCTACAACGTGCTGGGGCGTGTAAACAGAATTAAACTTCTGTTACAGCGAATGTTAAAACGTCTGCGCAGAATTATACTTCAATCGCAACGTCCTGGAGCGTGTAAGCAGAATTAAACTTCTGTTACACGATTGGAGATCAAGTGTCAGATTTTTTGGGAGTGTGGATTTTAATAGAATTAGACTTCTATATGAAGGATAGAGCAAAATTATACTTTTGCTCCTAGGATGGGACTCAGATTAGACTCTGAAATTATAATATGGTGCAAAAGTGGATGTTGGATATAAGTAGAATTATACTTCTACAATAATAGAATTAAACTTCTATATGAAGGAATAAACAAAATTATACTTTTGTTCAAAGGATAGGAAACAGATTAGACTCTGGTGGAGGATGCTTTCAGATTAGACTCTGAAAACCGAATGGTGATTTTGCTGCGGCAAAACGCTGAAAACGCTGTGTACAAAATTTCAGCTGTCTACGTTGTGGTGTTCTCAGGCAGTGCCCAAATATATAGTGAAAAACGAAATTTTGGTAATACTAAAATTTGAAATTACTTCACAAGTTGCCGCACTTTCATATATTCTTTAGTTATTAAAAATATGCAGAAAATTTTATTTGATTAAGATTTCAATTATATTTAATTTATGTAAAATTTATTAACAATGAAATTACAAAATAGTATATTACAGCCGGAACACCATATTCCGGTGGGGCTTTTCGAGTGAAATTGGCCCTTGGAAAAGATTATCCACAAACACCACCAAAAGATTTCTTCCTTCTCAAAATATTTCACCTGAATGTGGCATCAAATGGAGAAATATGTGTAAAAAAGGACTGGATTTCGGAATAAAGCATATCCTTCTCAATATTGAATGTCTTCTTATTGGTCCTAATGCTGAATCAGGTCTTCATAAAGATGCAGATAAAATGATTCTTGAGAGGTACTATGATTACTCACAGAAAGCTAAACTGATGACTTAGATACATGCACAGGTATACTTCATATTTTTACTTTTTCCTTTAGCAATTTTTTTAAATAGAAAACTTTCTTTAGTCTGCGATGATGGTCCACTATCAAAGCATGCTGTCGACGAAAGGTCCAAAGCAAGAAAAGGAAAAAATTATGAAAGAACGAAAGAAATAAAAATCGAATCCTGAAGCGAGATATTAAGAACTGTCAAATGTGGTTTCCTACTTTTTTAAGTTTATTTTCTTCTAATATTCTCATCACAGATTTAATTTCTACTTTTAAAAATTATAAATCTATATTTATCGCAATTTATATATAATATAGAAAAATACAAAAATTTGCTAATTTCATTTATTTCTTGTAGTTAAAAAAATCAGTCTTATGTAAATAACCGTTTTAAAAGTCATTAGAATCCATGCAAACAGACGGTTTTGAAGGAGAACGAGATAAATTGATCAATTGCCTTTCAATTGCCCATCTCTCTAATTTTAACATGACTGTTCTTCAGGGACCTATTTCATAAAACTATTAGTCTAATTCCATTCAAAATGTAAAAAACATTTGCAGATTTCCAATCCACCTTTTGAGGTACTGCATATGGATCGCTAACCATTTATTTGCGATGGCTGGTTTCCCCAAGAGGCCTATCCACCATCAATCATTAAAGACTTTTGTTAGCCCTAGCACCAATTGAATAAGAAGAAAAAGTATTTGAGATGACTGTTGCTATGATTCTTAATTATAAACAGAAGAAAAAACCACCGCGAACCGTCCGATATGGATGCGCGGTAGTTTTTTCTTTTGTTTATAATTTAGAATAATGAATAATGAAGTACTTATTTCTTTCCGTTGAATAATTTGAATTGTAAGATTGGGTCCCTACAAACCAATAATTGGTTTCTTTGAGTAACAAGGTATGACTGCTATAAGCTACGGTCGGCCATCTTAAGCGTCACGGTATCACATGATTGTACTAAAGATATTATATATTGCTCGCTGGCTGCAATAGTGGCACAATTCAAAAATCTGCATTTCGAGATAATCGACATAAGTTTTAATAATTTAAGGGACACTAACTACAGGTAAGATGAGTAATGAGCTGGGTTTTTTTTGTAATGACGATTGTTTGGCTTTAGTGATCTAAATTATAATGATATGGTATGTTTTGACCATATTCATCGGTTGGGGTGAAATTTTCCCTATTGGAGAAACGAAATGCAATATTTTTAATGAAAATATTTCAGAAAAGAAAAAATGCATTATCGACACTTGTGCCTCCTTAAGTCCGGAATTCAAGCAGTTTAATATTACGCGGCTTCGTAGGAACATAGAGCGTCAAATTCTAACTTATGTTCTGGCATTGGTACAAATTTCGCGAATTTTGAGTTGCCACTATTGAGAGTTTAAATTTGTTGTCACTTTTTTTTTTCTTTTTTCTTTCCTTTTCTAGTTGAAAATAGTTGAATATCTCCTCTGCTTCTTAACTTGTAGAGTCTTGATGTTTTAGCTTGGCCGTCCTCAATGGAGTGAAGCCCGTTGTTTTTCTCTTGATTTATCGCTTTCTTCAAGTTGACTAAAACTGCATACATGCCTATGATGATGGGTAAAGGTTTATTGAGAAATTGTTGATATGCATCATTATCTTGCTTAGCTTAATTTAATGGAATTGGCAATCTATGCAGTTCCTCAACCCACCTAAAACTTGCAACATTTAATTTTTCCGCCTATCCCACTGACATGTATAACATGCAGTACGCTTACCCGAATACTTGAAGTATACTACTATTAGAGATCAAGTAATCAAAATATCATGTAAACGCGCATTACTTCAAGTATACTTGAGTCAAGTAAATCACAAAATTTTTGTTCAATTTACTTAAAAAAATGCATGTAAACGCAACTGCAGTTTTTGAACATTTTTCATTTCTGCGAGTTGTGAAACTGGTAAAGAGGAACAAAAAGAAGATTATTGTTGAAAATTCAGGTTGTGATTTTTGGTTAATTTCAAGAAAATTTCAAGTGAAGTAATTGGAATAAATTCAACCAAAACCCCTACTTGAGTTTCAAGTCGAGTATTCATGTAAACGTACTGATTGACTGCTTGATTTTCTATTACATTTGGGTCAACTTTTGTTGGCAAATTGTGCAAATTATCTTAATTTCAAGTTTAATTTTCGCTTTAATATTCATATTTCAAGTTGAACAAATTCCAAATACATTTGAAATTATTACTTTGATTGGATTACTTGATTTTCAGGAAATAAAATTATGCAATTTTTGTTTGCTTATCCCTAGAAGTAGGTATGGGGAACAGAAAAAATCACAAATCAGTATTGCCATTTATTTCTATTCTATATATAGATATCAATTTGGAAAATTCGCTGACTGGATATGGTGGATTTCGTGTAGAACTTATTATTTGAAGTTCAGCGGAATAAAGTGTTAAACCAAAAAGAGACAACTGTAGAAAAGTGATCCTATGATAATGTAAGGGATTTCAGTAGTGTCAGCGGTCCATGTTATACAAGTCAGTGGCCTATCCCAACGACCCATTAGGAGTTGAAATGAGATAATGATAATGAGTGCACAAGGAAGAAGTCTACTTATATGAGAATTTAATTAATGTGATAGCCGGAATTATGTGCAAAAAATGCATTTTACGCAATAGTAAAACTCAACAATGCGTTAGTGACAAAATTTTGTTGCGTTTATCAGCACTTTTTATTTTCCGATTAAAAAACTTTAATATATAAAAAATACGGATTCGAATAAAAAATGAAATTAATTTTTCTTTCGAGAAATTAACGCAACATTCATATGCAGGAACTTCATTTAGGATTTCAAACAAAATACCATTTAAACCACTTTCGGCGATTATGGCATCGAAAATACTGGATAATTTCTCATCAAGACGTTTAATATATAAATAAAATCCTTCCGGAGGAACCTCCAAATGACAATTTTCGAATTGTCTTAGTTGAAGACATGTTCCTAACGGATTATAGTTAGTGTTTTCATCAACACAAGTACACTGATGAAACCCGCGACTTTTTTTGTAAAGATACCCGCAAACATAAAAAAGTGCATTTTCTTCATCAAAACTTAATTGTTTGTAATCGCCTGGAAACAATGTAATGTTTTGAGAACAAGAAGACACCCCTGTGCGTATTATTTTCTCAACCAAATGGTTCGAACTCATGACAGGGAAATGAAATTCTTCCTCTTGTTCACAGTTACCAGTTTGTAGAAGTTCCATGAATTGGATCCCAAATAATTTTTGATATCCCAATATAAACTGGTTGGGAGTAGGATTCACACAATTCCCAAATTGCTGGCGTAGCCATCCAAAGAAATTCTCTAAGCAGTCTTGATTTAACCGTCTGGTTAACAAATATTTAATATTGCCCTGAACTTTAATAGTAGACCATATAGCTTTTAAACTTTGTATGGTAATCAACCAGCCGTTGTGGCATTTTATTCCCCCAGTTACATCTTTTCCGTATTTAGTAATATATTTTAGATTACTTAATATTCTATATATATCATCTAAAAAACGCAACTGTCTCTCATCGCCTACAAAAGGCCTCCTTGAATCTTTTAGCTCAGAAGCAGAAGATGAATTGAAGATATCAAACAGCTTGTCGAAAATACCAATTAATTCTGCGGTATTCACAGCCGTTGTGCTCCGTGCACTTTCTTTAGTTTCGGAAAGAATACTTGTGGAAACAGTGTGACTGAAAGTCTGTGTACTAAACTTGACTTTCATTTTCTGGAAGTTGTTTGGATACACGTGCGAATCAGTCAACTTTGGAGCTTTACGGAAGTGTCTCTCTTTATCTCGTTCATAAAATATTTTCACATCCTTCCAGCTTGCTATCTTGTGTTCATAAATAATATCATATTTTATGAAATTATTTCGCAAGCTTTTTATGAGGTGGCAAGGGTCAAACATGAAGAAGACCGGCTTACAGTCTACTAAGAATGCTGTATTAGCTTGCGTTATCCCCAACAGACTTGCCAAAGCTTGGAAATTGGACCCTTGGTCACAAATAACAGCAATAGGCTGGAACCCCATTTCACGAAGGCGAATCACGGCATCAAATATTAAACGCTTCACGTCAACAGCAGAACTAGTAGATTGCACAAATGCATAGCCCAACGGATGCTTCCAATTTTCTGTTATTCCGTGGGCCATTAGAACCAAAACGTTCTTGGCAATACGATTTCTTCTCTCAGTGCCGTCATCCTCTAACCCTATGATAACACTATTTTTTAAGTCATAAAATAGGTTACTTTGCAGAGACATTTCGTCAAAAGTTATTGTGCAATATTGTGACATGTGCGAAGCGTTTTGTGCCTTTAATTTAAGTGATAATAAATGCCTTTCGCTAAGGCCAGGCATATCAGGCCACGTTTCCATATATTTTCTAAGAGAAGATTTGCTGGGCAAATTCATACTCTTTGACAAGCGTTTATATATCTTCGGAGCGCGGCAAAATATTTCAAGGGCGAGCAATTTTATTTCCTTTGTATATCTTCTTCCTTGTGACTTCCTGTTTTTATTATTTAAATAATTTCGTACCAAATCTGCAAGGTCTTTTGGCAATTTTTGTGTGACGCTATTTAGAATTTTTCTAGGGCACTCTCGAAACTTTAATTTTTTGTTTTCTTTTTTAAGTTTCTTATTCTCTTCGCGCAGTATTGACATTTGCTCATGAACTTTTCTTTTTCTTGGTGTATTAAGAGAAAGTTTTTCGTCCGTTTGAACAGAGGCTTCACAACCAAAAGCAGAATTAGCGTAAGTGAACAGCTTACGAGGTTTTCTTTTTAGCGTGCTTTGGGGACATACGACTCTTCGCTCTTCTGTCGAAGATGACCCTTTCTTAGTGCGATCGACTTCAGTTACTTTATCAATACCATCTTGAAGTATATAATCTGGAGACTTGTACTGATTGAAATGACGACTAAATGTCTGCACTGGCGAAAAAGTAGCTTCTTCCTGGGATTTCTCTGCACTACGAGCAAATGAAATTCCTGAATCGATGAAGCAATATGTATGATCATGACCCTGAATACCACCAAGATCTGAATCGACAGCATCTTGCGAAGGCGCTTCAGGGGATGATTCTACACCCTCAAAGCATCCTCTGTCTTCCCGGGATTTCTCTGCACTGCGCGCAAGGGAAATTCCCGAATCGATGAAACAGTATGTATGATCATGAGCCTGAATACCTGCAAGATCTACATCGATAGCATCTTGCAATGGCGCTCCAGGAGATGATTCTAAGCCCTCAATGCATCCCTTACCTTTCTGGGATTTCTTTGCGCTGTATGCAAATGAAATCCCCGAACCGATGAAGCAAGTATGATCATGAGCCTGAATACCAGCAAGATCTAAATCGACAACATCTTGCGATGGTGCTTCAGGACATGATTCTAAACCCTCACTACCTCCTTTTTCTTCGCAAGATAATGATGCTTCAACAACTTTCACCACTTGAGTTGTTTCAAAGTCCTACATTATGTTATAAAAGGGGCAACAAAAATAAGGAAAAGGTTGCGGATAAAATAAAATAATAAATGAAAAGGGAAGAAAAGAAGAAAAGAAAATAGTAAATTAGAAATGAAGGGAATAAAAGAAAAATAGAAAGAACAAGTAAAAAAGCTAGAATTGGCCTAATACCAATTCTTATGATACCCTAGATGAATGCCCATATGTAATTTCGTATGGTTTGTCGGACAGTAAAAATAATTAAAACCAATTTCATATTCTGAAGAACTTTTCGGTATAATAAAAATGTCTAAGACTGATCGTTTTCGTAGAATTCTAAAAAAAGTAAGTTTTTATATGGCAACACCAAGAATTGGTTGGCGAATTTTGTAAATTTTTGAAATTTTATTTACTATTGCTATGAAAACACCATGTACCAAATTTCAGCTTTTGACGTCGACTCGTTCTCAGGCAGTGCCCAAATATATAGTGAAAAACGAAATTTTGTGTATGGCAACCATACAAAGGAGTTACTTGATTTGTCCTATTTTCGACTTTTATTAAAAAAAAATCACATGTACAAGATTTCAGCTTTCTAATTGAACGCGTTCTCGAGTTATGGAGAGGACAGACAAATAGACAGAGGGACGGATAAAATACGGACGGACATGATTTCATCTAGGGTATAATAATAACAAAAATAATAATAATAATAATTCCGCATGATTGGTTGATATACATAATGATCAACTCGCTATTAATTAATTTCATGGAAAAACCAAAGCTTTTGTAAATAATATAATAATAAAATAATAATATTAAAATCAAAAAACAACTTTTTGTAGGTACAAAAAATACCTGTTCCAATTTTGGCACAGCATGTTGTTTTAATATACCCGTTCTAGTAAGCATATCCTTCGAAAAATACTTCTCGCAAAGGACGACGACCCCTAAATGGCTCCAAATCTTCTTCAGGTCGGCTCTACCGGACCTTTCAAGCCATAAGAAAGCACTAGAAAGCAAAATAAAACTTCTATGAAGGCAATTGTGATTAACAATAAAATTAAATTCGTTTGATAATATTGTTTTTAGTTTATCATCTTTCAGACGGAAGAAGCCAAAAGAGGTATGCTATGCACTCTTCCGGAACCAACTAGAAACTGTGACATGCTTAACCATTTTATGTCTTTAGTTCAAGATTTTAGCTCCTATAGAACTCAATTAGTTGCGTTTACGGATGTCATGCACTAATGTCCTATTTCTTGGGCTGTATTTTTATTGTGACATTAGCTAAAAATCTTAGTTGTTTCGATGATCTTATATGAAGTTGAAATATAATAAAACTAAATAATACGCTCCCAACCAAAACTCGAGAGCGAACTAGGAAAAAGCTATAACTAGTTAAGACAATTTCCGTATTTTGATAAATATTGTACAGCCACCGTTGTGGGGAAGTTATAGCTTTAAAGTATTTTTTATTTGATTTTGTGATATTCTACGTTATATTCGTTTCGACAAAAAAAAAATTAGAGGAGTCAACGTTTGCAAACAGACAAATTTGCTTTAGTTTCAACAGTGTGGAATAAATTTATTGAAAATAGACAAAATTGCTTCAAACCAGGTGCACATATTACGGTGGATGAGCAACTCTTTACAACGAAGGACTGATGCAACTGTTGTAACGTAGCGTAAGCTGATTCTATCCACATACATAAGTCAATCGCTCTCATGGAGCAACCTTAATGACATCAGACTTGTCCTGCACAGAGCCCCCACCCTAGTTGGGTCTAATGACGCATTTGGTCAGAGAGCTGCTCTCTGGAATTCACTTCCTGAATTAATCAGAAGCCCTCAAAAACAATTCAAGGAGCTTGCTTTGCATCCCTCATGGTCCCTTTAAGTAACTCAACTCATTCCCCTCTACACTCCGGCGGTGGTGCACCTGATGCCTTAGTTCTTAAGTTGTTCCATAGCTCGTAAGTACTTTCTATTAATGTTTGTAATCTGTGAGGGTAGTTACGGATTGGTGAACTACATTGCTTACAGATACATATAATATAATAATATAATTTTGTTTTTTGTTGGACTTTTGTACTTTGAGTCTCTGCTTTGCTTTGAGCTAATTCACTATTGTTTATTATTTTATGTTTTATGTTTTACGCTTTATCATATTTAACTATAGTAGCATGTAGCTCTCAGTCGTAGTGAGTCTGTTCACTGCGTCAAAATTAGTTCGCTACAGCCTTTTGAATTTTTTGAATATTTTAGAATCGATACTTTATACTTTATAATCTATAATCTATTGACAGTTTTTATTGTTACTGTGACTTATTCGTCTGTTAATCTGCTTTTCGAACTTTATTTTGTGCGCTTTAAGCTCGCTATTATTTGACATCATAATCTAACTATATTACTAGTATCATATTCTACCGGAATGAATTTGTTCATTGCTCCTTTGTTAGTTTGCTAAATTACTTTGCACCACACCAATTATGCCAACTATCTAATACTTACTCGATGTACCTAACGTTGTAACGTAGCTTAAGCTGAAGTTCTTCAATAAATCATTTTTCTATTCTATTCTATTATATTCTATAAAAAATAGTCTATTCTATTCTGATCTAATTAAACTAATTTATCATTTTTTAAAAATATATAAAGACTGAAAACCGTCTATCACAGATCAATAAATATATTTGATTTTATTTTATTGTTTTTTAGTTTAATAAGAAAAAATAACTTACCCTTCTTCGTTTTTCGGAAAAGGATATACCCTCGAATGGGATTTCACGTCACATCCTTTTATACATTGCCTGTGTCTTCCGCGGTACACTAAAAATTAGAATATGTATAAAAAAGCAATAAATCCTCAATTACTTACTCTTTATTGTTTTTGTTTATCCACTATCATTCACTGTCTTCAAAGAAGTGACTTTGTTATTGCGCTCAAATTTTTAAGAGCGCCAAAATTATTCACCACTTGTGGTAACTTTCACACGTCTATTTTAAAATGTTATATGGATTGAGGGATGATCAAAAATTTAGAAAAATTAATATATTAAATTATATATGCAGGTGAAAAAAGATGACATAGATTGGAAAGTAGAAAAAAAAACTAAGGTGACTTTGCAGATTATAAAAAAGCCGCCAATAGAATTTCTCCTAGTCAACAATCAATAATTAATTTCCAACATTATTATGTTAATTTTAAACACTAATTAAAATAATGCAAATATCAATAATACTTAAAATTTTCTATACTTTACTCAACTGAAAACTGCAACCCGGCAACTTCTTACAGGAGTTTTTCTTATGCAATTTTTTAATGGATTTTCGTAAATCATTGACGATCAAATTTTCAAATTTTTACAGAAATAATTTCTTTAAATATTTAAAACACGTTTATGATTTATAATAATAATAATTTAACTTAAACCTAAGACTTAAAACCTTAGAATATATAGTTTGCTTGCTATATATTCTAAACACAATACTTCTAGTTAGTAAAAGATGACATTTCGTTTTGTCATTTTGACATTGGTTATTCATCTAGTTCTCTCTTTCTTCTTCACAAGAGATTTTGCATATTAAAAATCTCTTTTTCCCACTTATTATTTAAATACAGATCTTTGTGTTAGTTTAGGACTTTTTTTTTCAATGGCATCTCTCCTGGCAAATGGCTTGTTTTATTTTAGCGAGCATGCTGTCGACTTTTGGCACATCTGTTTCCGTATGGTACTTTCACTTTCCTCTTATATGAAAAAAAATATTTGAGGTTATGTGAAAAAGTTTTAGGTTATGTTTGATTTCATTACCAATTAGCTTGTTCTAAGTTGGGCTACTGTCTTCGTCCTGGGTGCGTTCACCGACAGAAAGAAAGCGTGCTAAAGGTCACTTTTTGTCACCACCAAACGCTTTCGTGCGTTCACTGAGCACGAAAAATGACAGTTAAACGCAACCAAAACACTTTCATTTACTTTCTACTGCGTTTACTAAGTCCTCTGAGAGCGACTTTGAGCGCGCTACCTTTTACTCTCGTTTTTTGGATAGTAAAATGTAGCGAAGTGATGTGTTACCCATGGATACGGATGCAAGAACGACAATAACATGGCAAATTTATAGGTTAGCTTATACAGTCGAGCATTTATTATATTTTTCTCAATGATTATTAGTAAGTTATGTAAATAAAGGCAATTAAATGGTCTTGCCAAAGTTAAACGTATTATTTTATACAGTTATAAAGGCTATCTTATTTTATTTTAAATGAAAAAATCTTCGTCAAGATTGTTGAAATGATAACGTGTCTATTGGCTGCCTTTATGATAAAACGGCATTAATAGGAGGTCAACCACAAAGCATCGCAGTTTTTATTTTATTGTTTTGCCTAGTACTAGTAGGATGGACTAGTTTTGTTCTCTTCATGCCCCAAGGTATATAGAGGCAAGGAATCCCATTAAAATTTTGACACATCACAGCTGATAGTCTGTGACGTACTTCAGTGAATGATTAAAAAAGGAAAAGGAAATCTGACAGTGACAGTACAGAGTATTCTCTATTAAAGTTTTTCTAAAAACTTATTTCTTTTAAATAATTAAGAGATTTCGAAAGTTTCTAGTGTATTTTAAATATCGAGTGCTATCGGTCAGAAATTTAAAAGCGCCCTGAAATTAATTTCGAATTTCAGTAATACAAATTGTTGTAAACATTAAAGAATTTGGTGAAATTGAAGACAATTATTTGATTTGGTGTTCGAACATTATTTGCTTTTTAGGCAGGCCTGCTATTTATTACCTCAATTACGTTTGATTTTGTTTATCGCACAAAGTGAAAACGTATTGTTAAAGTAATTTGCAATGAAAAGTATTAAAAAATTACTGAAAAATATTTTCTTAATTGTATATATGTATAACTCATCAAAATATATTTTTTTTCATTTTTCATTTTTTTTATAGTTGCAAGATGAGGAAAATTATGAAAACAGGGAAAATCGTACGTATCGCAATTTGGATATGCTCTCATAGCTGGGATTGACAGGTATCCAAAAAAATGGACTAGGCGAAATTGAAGAAGTCTAAGATTAAGCCATTCTTAAAGATTCTAAACTATAATCACTTCATGCCTACGCGCTACACAGTTCAAGATATTACATTTTAAAAGGTGTCTGTCAAGGACCTGAAGGATCCAGTTAAGAGGAAAAGAGAACGTTTCCAGACCAGAGTAAAATTTGAACAGAAGTACAGGGCTAGTAGGCTAGTAAAGATAAAGGGTTCTTCCAGAACTTGCGTTTCTAGGTGGTAAATCTACATAATAGCCATTTTTTAAGATCTTATTAAATTTAATAAAGGATAATGTAAAACATGAAGTACATGTATTATTTCTGATTGAGACATTTCAGCAAACATCCCATATACCGCTGCAAATAGCATGGAGTACATATTCCCTCAAGAGTATTTTATTTTTAATGCAATGGAAAAGTTTAAATTATAAAGCAATCCAAAGTACTATTCTAGGAGAATTGAACGAAAGATGTCCTTGCATTGTAACACAACAAAAGGAAGATCCTCAAAATCAACTGCAGTAAGTACCCCAACCTAGGAACTTAAACAAGAGATAATTCACTGTAATCGACAAAGCGATAATCTTGATAAGCATTGTGGAACTAGAGCAAACCACCCCGCCCTACATACTTTTGATTTATCAACTGGAACACTCAATACATCCGAAGGAGAGCAAAACTGAGGACTTTCCATGAGATAGGGTTGAATGAAGGGTTAAGGTTTCAATCACTCTTCATCTACATATTAAAAGACAAATAAAGGTTTCTAATTAATTTTATTAAGTGTGGGGTATCAGCAAAAAAGAAAATCTTGTCCAACTCATTATCTGAACATTGAATGAATGAATGGTTGTTTCTCACTAATATCTAATTCCCTCCATAAGGCCACATTAGTTAGTCCCATGTCGGAAACTGTCGCAACCACGTAGAAAGATATTTGTCGAAGTGATTCCAGAATAGTTTACAAAGCACTGTAAGACATAATTTATACATAATAAACATAAAGACATAATTCAGAACATCAGAAATATCACAACACACAAATCACACAAAATAATTTACCAAACCAAAACAAACCTATCAAAAGCGCCAAGAATTTTGACACATTGCAGCTGATGCCCTGTGACGTACTTCAGTGAATGAAGAAAAAAGGAAAAGAAAATTTAAGAAAAATGGCGGAACATGGTTCGTGCCGGGATTACCTTGTCTTCTATATACCTTGTTCATGCCCTACATAGAACGATTCTGTTGGTTCAGTGTTTATTATTTCTCCAGAAATTTACATTATATTTAAAGCCTTTAAGTATAAAGGAATGGATTCGCTAAATAAAATCCTTGTTAGGTTACGAGACAGTTTTCCAGATTGGGAAATTATAAGAAAATAGCAATTTTATATCTTCTAGGATCATTGTATTGTATTTATTCGTTTTAAATATTTCTTCATACATTTTCGAACATATTTTATTATTTTATGTTAAAAAACTCGAATTCTAAAAATTCAAAGTTTTTACTACACTACGCTACGCTTTCTTTCGTTCACCGTGGCAAAGTGGGTAGCGTAGTAATTAACTGTCAAAGTATTCTTTTGACATATGTTTACTACGCTACGTAACACTACGCTACAAGACCACTGCCAAAAATTGCTTAATTTTATTTCTTTAAAAATGAAGCTTAAAAAATATTTGATGTTGTAGGAGATAAGCTTCCAAGAAGAGAAATAATTTCGAGTGCTTCTATAATTTGTTGAGCTTTTAATATGAGTATTAAAGCAAAAGTAAAACTTGAAATTAAGATAATTGTCACACCTTGCCAAAAAAAGTTGACCATATGAATCAGGCAGTCCTGTTATATATGCTAGTGTACAAGACGCTATCGTGTCGGTGAACGCACCCTTTGTGGTAATAGTCAAGGATTGCGAGAGTAGCGTTTGGTATTTTATTAATTTCTCCCGTCTTGTCAGAATTTATTTTTAGATTTGGTTTTCATCAATAAAATAAGATTTCTTATCAAAATATATAATTGTACGATGGTAATTATTGTGCATTCTTGGTATATTAGTCGTGACCTGTGTTACTGTGAACTTCACAATTCAAGGAAGCAATTTGATCGGCATCATGAACTCTGAGGAAAGATCTGATCGAGGACAATCGAATTGAAGAGGGTAGCGATGGTGATTCGATGAGTCGGATAGAACTTTTAAACGTAAAAAAAAGCGATGATGATGACCTCGACGACTGCTTAAAGGATGAGGATTATTACCTTTTAAAGAAAATTTGGGAGCGAAAGTCGAAAGAAGAGTAAGTTTACACTTACTTAAACAGTTTGCTTTATCCAAGTTTGAGAGAGTGATGCAGAAGAGACAGATGAGGGCTTGGATCACAATGCCATTGCTGGTCAATTTTTCGAAGGGAGTGACGATGTTAGTAAAATGCTTTGATTATTGCTAATTTTTTATAGTTGCAAGTCTAGATCACATTTATTTTATTTTATTTTTATTTATCATAAGCCTATATTTTAATTTCAACAACCCTAGATGGAAATAAAAGTTAAATAAAGTGAAAACCCAAAGTTTTGTATGGCAACATCAAGAAGGGGTTGCCCAATATAGGACATTTTTGAAATTATTTTTATGAAAACACTTTATAAAATTTCAACTGTCTACATCGATGCGTTCTCAGGTAGTGTCCAAATATATAGTGAAAAACCAAAGTTTTGCATGGCAACACCAAGAAGTGGTTGCCTGATTTAGTCCATTTTTGAAAAATTTTTACTCTTTTTATGAGAACACCATGTTCTCAGGCAGTGCCCAAATATGTAGTGAAAAACGAAATTTTGGTAATGCTAAATTTTGAATTTATTTCACGTGTTGCCGCATTTTCATATACAGGGTGTTTCCCCTTAGGAGGTCCATAGAGCGGGAGGTGATAGTACTCGAGTTGAGTGCGTGGAGTCAGCTGGAGCAGACGTTCCATCGTGCGTGTTACTGTGTCAAAGGGATAAATAGCGATCAATCTGTAGTGCAGTGCTGTGAAATTTTTTAAATATATTAATAATAATAATAATAACAAAAATCCGCCGCGCCGTTTTTTATTACATAAAAAATAAACAATACCAGCCAAGTCCAGGGCTTTTCTATGCCCTGCCGGCATTCCACAAGCCAGCAGCACAGTACGGTGGCGTTTAACAAATCTCCCATGTACATCAGTGTTCAGTGCAAGGTCATTAGCCCTTGTCACTGATCAGCAATACGGGTGTCCCCAGCTGTGGTCATTGAACTGCACGGTCTGAGGTACTGAACGCAGCAAATAGCATAACACTATTGCTGTTTTTTTACCTCGCTGTGTCGTTGACTGCAGCTGGGTGCCCCTAAATAAATATTTGTGTTGTTGTGTGTCGCTCTTTCTTCTGCTTTTTTTTTGTTTTGCTTTGGAATATGCAGAATTTTATTTTAGAATTTTGCAACATTTCCGGATTGGGGGCAAATCGTTTTTCGGTGTACTGCCACCTTCAATCAAAAAATCCGGCAATTCTTGCGCTAAGTGAAACCAAGGTCGTTTCTGATGCTGATTCTAATCAATATCACGTCCCTGGTTATAGCTTGGTGCCTCTTTTTTCTCCACATAGGGGGATCGCAATATATATTCGGAATGATGTGGCCTTTACCATTCTAAAAGACTTTCCACCTTCTGCCAATCCTGAGTTTAATTACATCTGGATTAGGTTCAAACTTCACAGGCACATCATCTACTTTTGCTTCCTTTATCGCAGCCCAAATATGTCTGATGACGACACGGTATCCGCATTTGACAATATCTCCAACAATATTGATCATTTGCTTTCTGTCTCCCCCTCTTCCGAAATCGTCCTGGCAGGCGATTTTAATGTCCATAACATACCGTGGCTCAGACATTCTTCTACCACAAGTCCTGCGGGCCGATTCGTTGAACTATTTTGTGAATCTTTCAATTTGCATCAGCTAGTGGATGCACCGACGAGAATACCTGATGCAGCTGGAGATAGGGCCAATTTACTAGATTTGTTTCTGTCATCTCACCCTGACAAATATTCTATCTCAGTCGGCTCCCCTCTTGGTAATTCAGACCACTGTCTAATCACGGCTCAATTTATCACCTCATCTCTGCGCCGCCCCACTTCTCCACCTACAAGTAGGCTTCTCTGGCACTATAAGAACGCTGATTGGGAAAGTCTCAATCAGTATCTTAGAGATATAGATTGGTCGGTCTGTTTTGCTTCGAGGGATGCTGATGAATGCACATTAGAACTTAGTAACTTACTAAGTCTAGGCATGTATGAATATATTCCGTATTCTTACAGCAGATCTCAACAACAGCAAAATCGCTCTTGGTTTAACGATAAGTGCAACCAAGCTATTAAAGCGAAAGAGTCTGCTTTTCGCGCCTATCAAGTGCATCCTTGTCCAGAACTGAAAGAAATCTACAAGACTACACGGAACACCTGCAAGTCCATTATCCAGAGAGAAAAATTTCTTTTTGACCAGAATGTTAGACAAAGAATCTTGGCAAGCCGCAAAGGTAGTAAAGGTTTCTGGTCCCTGGTCAAAACCATCAGGAACAACTTCAGCAGTTCCTCTATACCGTCACTACTTAATAATGGTGAAGTGGTTGTTGACTCCCAGGATAAAGCTAATATTTTGGCTGCTAGATTCGCATCAAATTCTTTTCTTCCACCCACTTCACAGGCACCTGTTGTGCATCCCCCGTGCGGATGTGTACAACAGCCAATACACATCCGTACGAGGGATGTGTTCAAGGTCCTTAATGGTATCAACGTCTCTAAAGCCGCAGGACCTGATGGGTTCTCGCCCCTATTAATTAAAAGCTGTGCCTCATCCTTGGCTAAACCTCTGCGCAAACTATTCTACCTGTCCTATTCGACAGGAAAATTTCCAACTGCTTGGAAACTAGCTCACGTTCAGCCTATTCCCAAGAAAGGAGAGGGTAGCGATCCCTCAAATTATCGACCAATTGCAATCGCTTCGATTCTTTCAAAGGTTTTTGAATCCATCATTAACTCCAAATTAATGAAGTATCTGGAAACCAATCAGCTCATCAACGATCGCCAATACGGCTTCCGGCACGGTCGCTCATCTGGAGACTTGCTGACTTTTCTTACGGAACGTTGGAATCGTAGTCTTCACAATTTTGGTGAGTCCAAAATCGTTGCTCTAGATATTTCAAAGGCCTTTGATAGAGTCTGGCATCCAGCCCTTTTAGCCAAACTCAAAGCACTTGGTCTTTCCCCTCCTCTTCTATTATGGATTGAAAGTTTTTTATCTAGTCGCCAAATACGTGTTGTATTAGATGGCGTTATATCTGAACCTCATCCTATTAATGCCGGTGTCCCCCAGGGCTCTGTTATTTCTCCGACTCTATTTCTAATCTTCATTAATGATCTGCTTTCCCTTACTTTTAATCCTATCCATAGCTTTGCTGATGACAGTACCCTTGATTTCGCATACTCCTTTGACACCATTGCGGATTCCAGAGGGAACGCCACATGTGTTAAACGAGACTGCATGATTAGATCATTGAATAACGATCTTGACAATATTCTCGCTTGGGGCAAAGTGAATCGCGTCGAATTCAATGCATCTAAGACCCAAAGCTGTCTCATCTCATTAAAACAAAACCATCACTTAACCACTCCCGTTTCGTTTGATGGAGCATTAATTTCTGATTCACCGTCACTAAGAATTCTTGGCATTAATATTTCCAGTAAGTTAAGCTGGACAGATCACATCTTCTCGGTTGCCAAAGAAGCATCAAAATGTCTTGGTTTTTTGAAAAGGTGTAAGAAATATTTCAGCCCATCAAATATAGCGCTCCTCTACAAGTCCTACATGAGACCTAGAATGGAATACAATTCCCATATCTGGGCCGGGGCTGGTCGCACAGTCTTAGCTTCATTGGATATTGTCCAAAAGAGAGCCTGCAAGCTCATTGGCGATGTGGCAATTACTCGTCATATCGACTCGCTCGAGCACCGTCGCAATGTTGGATGCCTTTCGCTCCTTTATCGCTATATGCATGGTCAATGTTCTGATGAAATATCTAGTTTGATCCCTTGTAGAATAGTTCCTGCACGCAATACTCGCGCTGCATCCCGCGCTCATCCTTTTACCCTTCAAATTACCTTCGGCCGTACACTTAAATTCCGTGATGCTTTCTTATCCCGAACTGTGCGAATGTGGAACAGTCTACCATCTTCTGTCTTTCCTCCGGCATACAACCTGCGAAAGTTTAAGGGCGACATACATCGGCACCTCCGCCGCTCTCCTCATATCCCTTAATCCTTTCCCTATCTCCTTCCTGCCACGCTGTGCTTTGCATCATAGGGTATCCCCTGAGTTTGGCTTAATAATATATAAAAAAAAAAAAAAAAAAAAAAATCACCTAGACGAACCAAAAATTGTATGGCAGGGGGGGGGGGGGGCAATATCAACCGTTTAGGAGTTACAGGGTGATTCATAAAAAAAGCTAGGTATTCACAAAACACCCTGTATATTAAAAACTACAGGGCGTATGGTCACAGTTAAGGGCTCACTGTATGCAGAGCTTCATGGCCTTTCCAACGACAGCTCAACCAGCCCCGTACCCCTCTCCGCACAGAAGTTATGAAGGTCTAAACCATGCCTAAAACATGGTTAGCTTATCTATTTAATCAGTGAAGAAAATTGCGTCAGCAATTTTCTTCACATTCCATAAATTAAAATAAAATTATTCCCAGTAGAAATATTTACTTTAAAAAAAATAAAGCAAAGACAAATCGTACCTTCAGTACGATTTGTCGTGAAAATTGCAATATGTATGTACGAACGTACATACATATCACAAAAAAGCTTTCGCGATAAGAAGAGCGCGCCGCGAAAATACATTGTATGTATACGCGCGCGGCATCGTGACGGTGGCTGATGTTTATAAAAGCATCAAATTTCAAGCCTCCGTCCAACGAAAAATATTCTGGACTTGTTTATCAAGACCAGAATAAATGAAAATTTTCTCAGGGTGAAAATGCAACTATGCATTTTTTACCCTGAACGAAGGCTCTTGATCGCGACAAAAGTGATCAAGAGCCGAGTTGGATTATATACATTATACACGGCGGATCGCGAGTTGTTTAAAAAACTTGAATAACGGCGGTTCACGAACAATCTCGTAAAATCGGAGTAAAATTTAAAACGTTTCTACGTAAGAATTGGTTTGAAAATCTCGTCAAAAACGGAGTAAAATTAAAAAAGTTTCTACGTACGAGCGGGATTGCTAATTTGAGTAACGGCAATTAAAAAACAAAAGAAAGGGAATTTAAGAGTCGAGTTTTTGAATAAAAGTAGTCTAGTGTTTTTACAGAATAGGAAGATACACGGCGATTGAGATTGATAAGAGTGGTTTTGAATCTGGGTCTCGGTTGAGTAATAAAAAAAAGGTTAAAATAGAAAAAGTTAAAAGATCAGAAATTTATGACAACCAAAAATTGTACAACAAGAATTGTGGTGAAAACAAAAGAATTAAAATAAATTAGAAAACAAAATATTAAAAGGAAAGTGTTTTGGATACAATACCCGCCATCCCCACAAAGGTACGTAACAACAGCAAGGGTCATTAATCTTCTGCTATGTTTTTACGTTTTACGTTAGTATTCCAAATGACTTAATTGAAATGCGTGATTGTGAGTTACAATGGAACAATAACACGAATTCCACTGAATGAGATATAGTCAAGAGAATCAGAAGTTGAGCCGGTTTGTGTATTTTTTACAAAAATGACTAAGTGAGTAGATATATTATAATGTAGCAACATTCACGTACGATTCCTGTTACGGAAAGCGATTAGGAAACCCCCCTCAAGAACTCAAGAGCCTTATTTTTTAATGTGTTTAGTGTGGCACTACGCCTGACCTCATCAGGCAGCTGATTCCACAGAGTGGCCCCCCGCATGAAAGCACTTTTCCCGCCATATTGCGAATTAACCCTGGAAAGGACAATCCTGAACCTATTCCGCGAACTCCAGTTGAACCGACCAGCTACAAAAGTGGGTAACAGGCCATGTTTAGCCTTGAAGATAAACATCAGAGTATTTAGAACATACAGCTTAGCCAGTGAACATGGGAGAAGCACCTCAATGAGTTGAGATGGAACATGTGATCTCCGCTTGATGCCGAAAACATATCTGCCACAGGCCTTAAATGCACGAACAAGTTTATCAACATTACCACAGGACATTGGAAATAAAACAACATCAGCATAGAAGAAATGTGGTAGGATTAGAGCTGAGAAGAGTCTTGTGCGAGTGACCTCATCAAAATGTTGGGAAGCAGCATAGAGCGAGCGTAAGCCGTAGATCTCTTAATCTATCAATTAACCACATTAAAATATATTAAAGGGAATGGGTCTTGTTGTTTTTCTCATGCTTTAGCTTATCGCTCTCTTCTAGTTGGCTAAAACTGCATGCATATCTGTGATGATGATGGATAAAGTTTAATGTGAAATTGTTCATTACATGTATATTATTATCTTGGTTATATGAAAGTACAGCATTTCTAAACCTAAATAATTTAAAATAAGTTAATTTGATTTAAAAGGGCTGATTTATTTAAATTCAAATTACCGTCCATTTGGATTGAATTCGTTTTTCAGTTTTCTTGTTACACATTTTTGGGAGCAATTCAATTTTAGTGTTCTGTATGATGTGCTGAA
Source organism: Dioctria linearis (assembly GCA_963930735.1). NCBI lineage: Eukaryota > Metazoa > Arthropoda > Insecta > Diptera > Asilidae > Dioctria > Dioctria linearis. The sequence continues at coordinate 116,993,170 of OZ005741.1, forward strand.
ACCGGTCTGCACCCAATTTTTAAAAAGTAAGTATGATCAATATTCAATTCCCGATATTCCCTTACACATATCGACCTTTCCATCATCTGCTATCCATCCCTCGCATCTTCCATCAGCTGGCGCACAGTGGAGAATCCCAGAGGCAGTGATCATGGAAAGAACTAATGCTCATTCGATATGTTGTGCGATATGTCGAGTACAGGGCGGTTTGGGCAAACTTCGTGAAAATAGTTGAGCCGTACTGACCAGTGCTATTCGCTAACAGCAGCACACCGCTCTCTCGACCCAAAGTCAAGGCCCAGCCCCCTTGGCTCAATGCCAAAGTAAGACATCTCGTGGAATGTAAAGACAGCCTAACCTAAAATGCGCTTTATCTAGAGGCCAGCACACTGTCTTTCAATAGAACACCGAAGCACTCTATCCTCAAATAGCTAATAGAATGGACTCTCGTTTCACCAAGTTGGTTGAGTCTTTTCTCACAGAAAAGAGGATCAAGGTCAGAGCAGGAGGTCACTTCTCCTCTACCTACGCTTTAGACAACGGTCTGCCGCAAGGCTCCCAGCTCTCAGTGCACCTTTTCTCAGCTTACTCCCACTCCTTGCAGACAACATAATATGCTACGCCAGCTTGCGGGAAGTCTCTTCTTCAAAAACTTGCACAAATTCCCATGTCCAACAACCGCCATCGAGCTATACGTTCCAAATCAGGAATCACAGGTCTATGGAAGACGCCTCCAGGAACCTCAAAATCACTCCCTTCAACCACACTACTTCCTACTTGGACGATCAAGTCTAATAAGATGATCATCAACAAACGACTCCACGAAGCCATAAACAACAAAGCCAAGAGACGACTCCATACTGAGTACAGAACAAGACTGCGGGCGGACACAATACTCTACACGTACACCTCGAAGACTAACTCCGCTGTAGCCATGGCAGTCGACAGCTTCAAATCTGTCGCAACTCCCTGACTGGTGTAATGACTACACAGCCGAGTTAACAGCAATATGGGAGGCAGCCAGGTGGGCAGCTAACCAAGAGGGCACCACGGCGATCTTTTCTGATAGCCTCGCAGCTATCAAGACCATACAGAATATCAATAACAAGAACGCTCACGTCGCAAACGTCAAAGCCACGGTTCAAAATGGCAAAATCTGGATCGCCTGGTGTATTGGCCTATGCCTACATTACCAGGACACCAGAATGAAATAGCGGGCTTCCTGGCAAAACGCCAATGCATTCTTAGCGTACCACCACAAAAGCAACAAAGTCCTGACATGTTCGATCTATCAAGAAGGAGTATGATAGAGATGGCGAAAGCCAAGTTGGGGCACTTCCTGGCAATTAAAACAGCTTTTTATAAATCAGTCGTGTCCAAGGTGCAGCTTCTCCGCAGACACATCACCGCTTACTGCGCAACCCATCTTTTCTAGTACGGCGAACTACCTAGACTACTAAATGAACGAGGAATTACGACAGAACTAACTGAACTTCTCAAATACTCCAGAGAAGACATTAACGCACTCTGCACTGAAACACTAACTAAGAACTAACGAGCTGACAACTAGACTGTAACGAACGAGCACGAAAAAGCTTGTAATGCAAGGAAAAGGAACTCCAAATCCAACTAGACAACGTACATCCTCGAATTACTTATTAAATTTGTATTATTAGAAACAACATCATAGTAGAGACATGATTACCTCTAGAATTATGTATTGTATTGGTTTTTGTAGAACTAGCAGTGTTAATTATATCTCAACTACCATTGATTCTTAGATTAAGAACTGGATTGAATTTGCTAATTGTATTTGGGGACGTAATAGTTGAATTTAGAACTACAATTAGCGTTACGCATTAGTATTAGGATCAAGAATAAAATTATTAGAATAAAAGCTGGCAGAGCCCGGATGGCCTTGACGCCATGAGCCGGCACTTTTTGTGAATCTTTTGTAACGTTTTAAATCAATTTGTTGTATCACACAATCTCTGCAGAAACTAATCAATTAATCAATCCTTTAACTCAGGCAATATGCATCGCAGTACAAAACAAAATAGCTGTATTCTTCTCTCATAATTAACTACCAGCAGAAGTACAACGAAATTGGAGATAGTCGGGTTGTGAAAGTGCGAATTTTCATCGATTTTCTATGGAACGGTCCTATAATTTCAATATGGTGGCATTGCGTTAACATTTAACATTTTTATTTAAATAAGAACATGGCTAAAATTTTCTTTAACTTAATTTTGTTTAATACATAAGATTTTATTTTCGCAAGTTCGAATTTTAAACCTGTCTCAATAGCTCTACGTTTTGATCGCTGACCTAAAACTGGGCGCGGCTTGTAAAGATCTTTGCCTTGGTACTATGTCTTCCAATTTTTCAGCATAGTTTTCTGCAATATTAAATAAATGGTAAGCTGTTAAAATTTAAAAATCACAAGCTAAATTACCAGAAATTTTCTTATCAGCAAATTCATTTTCCTTCCATCCAACTCTTATTTCGGAAGGCGTGGGAGAAATCTTAGAAACAAGAGCCCTTATGATAAAGTTAGAGGTTTTACCTTTTTTGTTGAGCTTTCACTGCCAGTACGATTGAATCAAGAATTGTTCATATTTTCCCATCCGTAAACAGCAGGTTGATAGTAATTATCGACATTTCTCTTCTGTACAGTGATGATAAGTATGGAGTCAGTGTTTTCATTCTTTCTATGTTCTGTAAAACTACCATTAACTTTTCCAATGACTTTTCTATTGTTTATGAATTTACCTTGAGTATCCTTAGAAATAGAAGTACATACAAGATAAATCGTCTGCTTTAACTTCAATTACGTAAAAAATAAACATTTATTTATTTGAGTACCCGTGCCAAAGGCACGCCAAGCGCTGGGCACATCATAGCGAGTTACATAGTAGATACATATTATAGCAAAACCGAACATAAACAATTAAGAGTAGTGGAGGCTTAGAGCAGCCATAGTAGCAACAAAGTCTTCAAAAACCATCTTATAATCTTTATTACAATCAATAATATGAACAGACGAAGTTGTATTGAGATTATATATTGCGTTGGATTGTTTTTCAATAAAATTTCCACAATATCAATCTCTACAGGAATGCCCAAGATTTTTTTTTAATTATTTTCCTCTAAATGTTTTCATATTTCCTTTTTGTGTTCCACATTATATTTGGTGTTAACATATTGCTTCAGGCATTGGACTAATAAATCACCCTATCATTAGCGCCATTAAAACCAACAGTATATTCTAGTAAAACCTTTCTAGAAAAGAATATTTATTAAAAGTTTACATGAAAACCACTATCGCATTGCGTGCTTCGATTATTTATAATTACATGACTTTTATATTTAAAATTATATAACACAGTAGTAGGTGATTGTACATGGATATGGTAGATGGGTAGAAAGAAATCGAAGAACTTTTATTTTTCTAAAATGGAGAAAATTCTAAAAAAAGAAAAAAAGATGTGCCTAAGCTACGATAAAAAGATCAGAATCACCCCCCAGTGGCGACATGTTATAACTTCGCATCGAAAGCGATCATCGAAGCGAAGATTTCGATCTGGCGGTATGTTATAAGATTTTCGTTCGACAGGCGATTTTGCTTGTTTCGAAATTATTTCCGAATTTTTCCCTAGCATAAATGACATTTATAGATTCTTTTTCTAGTTGTTGATAAATTTTAATAATAATAAAATTGGAATTTATGAATTTTTCAGGCGCAGTGGCTTTATTTGTGGAGGATAACAAAAATGACAAAGAAATTATTAATTACCGGGACAAAAGAAATTTTTTAAGGCAGCGGTATTATGTTATGGATATGCCTAACAAAATGTACTGCCTTATTCATTTTTGGATTCAAGAAATATTCTTACAAGTTTTATAGCTTCAGTTTGAAGAATCTATATAATTAATATATAAAATCATTTATATTGAATAAATTAAAAAAAAATTAACATTTAAATCTAATTTCTTTAATTTTACATACATTTTTTAATCTTCGCTTGTACTATCACTCTCAGCAAAACTCAGTGATATTCTATCGCATTTATCGCCTGTCGAAAGTGTTACAACATACCGACTATCGATAAATTGTCGAACGTCGAATCTTTCGAAGTTATAACATCTTGCCCCAGGTTGGAAAAGCTAGCACTGTGTTTCACGCTTCAAGTCGGATTTTTCTCCCGTCGTGCATAGACGTACCAGCACAATCAGGTTACTCCTTGGTAGTTCCTTATATAATTAATTGTGTGCGTGCTCAAAAGAGTTCCAAATATTGATATAAACAATAACTGTATCACAAATTCACAGAACGTAATGATAATTAAATTATTATATTGTCACCTCACTCAAATCGCAGGTTAACAACTGTACACCTCTGACCAGTTAAAATTGAAGCGTGTGAGCCCTAGCAATGTGTTTTAGCCTTGCACAAATATTTTAAAGTGGTAATACTGGTCAGTCACAGATAAAAAAAGTTTCATTTACGTTTCCAACTTCACTTAAATTTTTGACAGTTGCATTAAGTTGATTTCTGGGAGAAGAAATAGCTCAGAATATCAGTTTAATTGTAGAAAAATGCCACCAACTATACAAAATGGTGCAAATACCACTGAAAAACGACCACCAAGGCCAGCAGAAAAAAGGTATTTCTTGTTTATTTGGGGGTGCTTGTGTTTATATAAGTTATTACAGGTCGGAGTTAATTACTCGAGTGAAATATTGCAACACCTTGCCAGACATCCCCTTTGACCTAAAATTTCTTATGTATCCCTTTGAAAGTGATCGCTTTATTCAATATAATCCGACTTCGTTAGAGAGAAATTACAAATATGAAGTATTAACGGAGCATGATCTGGGTGTTACAATAGATTTAATCAATCGGGATCTGTATCAAGCTGACCCGTACGCACAGCTTGACCTGGCTGATGAAAAACTGTTAGAAGAAGATGTTCACACTCCGCAGGACTCACTTCGGTCAAGGCAGCACTCTCGAAGTGTGTCATGGTTGCGAAAATCTGAGTACATCTCTACTGAGCAAACAAGATTTCAGCCTCAGAACATGGAAAAAGTTGAAGCCAAAGTTGGTTATAATGTTAAAAAGAGCTTACGTGAGGAAACGCTTTATCTTGACCGAGATGCTCAGATTAAAGCCATTGAAAAAACATTCGACGACACTAAAAAAGAAATTACGAAGCATTATAGCAAGCCAAATGTTGTTCCAGTTGAAGTGTATCCGGTCTTTCCTGATTTCAAAAATTGGAAATATCCATGTGCTCAAGTTATTTTTGATAGTGATCCAGCCCCTGTTGGTAAAAACGTTCCAGCACAAATTGAGGAAATGTCTCAAGCTATGATTCGTGGTGTAATGGATGAAAGTGGTGAACAGTTCGTAGCTTACTTCTTGCCTACAGAAGGAACACTTGAAAAACGCCGAAAAGACTTTGTTAATAGTGTATTGTACGAAGATGATGAGGAATACGAATATAAGATTGCTCGTGAGTATAATTGGAATGTAAAGAGTAAGGCTTCTAAAGGTTATGAGGAAAATTACTTCTTTGTTGTTCGACCTGACGGTGTGTTTTATGATGAGCTGGAGACCAGAGTACGTCTTAGTAAAAGGAGGCAAAAGATTGGCCAGCAGCCAAATAATACCAAATTGGTTGTTAAGCATCGTCCTTTGGATGCCAATGAGCATCGAATGCAACGATACCGTGAGAAACAACTTGAACCTCCTGGTGATGAGGATGAAGAAGATGAAATGGAAGTCGACCAAGAAGATGAAACTGTAGAAACTAAAGATGGCAAAGTACAACAATATAAGAAAGATAATGATGAGCTGAAACAGAAACAAAAAGACCGCGAGGAACGTTCTCGATCGCGATCTAAAGCAAATTCCCGTTCACGATCAAAATCTGCGTCAGCATCCAGATCACGGTCAAGATCTCGGTCCAAATCACGATCTCGATCTAAATCTGCATTTCGAAATTCTGGCTCTAGGACACCATCCCGTTCTCAGTCTCGTTCAAAATCAAGGTCAGTTACTCGTTCGCCTTCGAAATCACGATCCAGAAGCCGTTCCTTATCTAAATCAAAAAGTAGATCACCAACCAAATCTAGAAGCAGGTCCCGCTCAGCTTCTAAGAGTCGATCTAGATCCGTAAGCCATTCCCCTTCGCGGTCGAAATCTCGTTCTCTTTCAAAATCCCGCAGTCGTTCCAAATCAGCGTCTAGATCAAGATCCCGGTCCCAATCGAAATCTCGTTCTAGATCTCCATCAGGTTCTCGATCTCGTTCGGCTTCAAAAACACCTTCACGATCTAGATCAAGAAGTGGCTCGCCAAGTGGTAGTGGTTCAAGCAGCGCTTCAGAATAAGTTTTATTTGTGGATTATGTTAGTTTTAAGTGATTGCTTTGCTCTGGCATTGTACCATTTTTGATAATAAAGAATTTTAAAACGTTGAAATGCCTTTATTTGTTCACCACGAAAAAATATACTCTTAAATAGGAATATAGCTAGGTTTAATCGTGAATAACTTAACATTTGATGTTCTGAGTAATTTTATTTAATCTTGGGAAATTTATGATTTCGGTTTGGTGTAACAGGATTTGAAACTTATAAACTTTTAAAATGAACTTCGATTGTAAAAAGTGTGGTAAGGGTACCAATCAAAAGATTTCACTTAATTTGTTTAGTTCGAGTCGTATCAGTTGATCTATAAAGTTTTAAATGAATTGTTATAGATTAATAAGTGGATTATAAATAATATTCATAGCTTGGCTTGGAGATTCGCTTTTGTTTTAAATGGTCCGATCCCTAATTACTAAAGCCTCATACCGCCAGGTGTTTACACATCAATCATTGGTCCTATCGAGCCGGATCGAAACATTAATTATATCAAAGGTGTCATTGTGTCTATGTGGTGAGATCGAACACAAAATTGCACACGTGCATATGTACATACATACAATATTTTGTAAGTAAGAGCAATGTTGTAATAGCGGTATGATAGAATTGCGATAAGTATACGGTATGTGAACAGTTATTTTGTATAATTATCGTGAAATTCGATAAAATTGGAAATTATTTTAAAATAAATAATTTGAATTGGTTTCTATACTTAGACCTTTGAATATACAGGCGGAGACGGTTCACGTTTTACGTCTTTTCAAAGTTATGTCGTTTAACAATTTATAACGGGATCATCTGGCCGTCAAAGCGAATTCGAAGTTACGTCGTTGAAAGAAAAACCTTTTGGTGCTTATAGAGCGAAACCGTTGAAAAATCAATTTAAACTATAAATAAAGCTATGTATTAAATTAAATAGAAAATGCTGGGGTATAGTTTATAAAAAAAATTTAGTTACTAGTATTGACTATCAGTACCAGCTTAACACGAGCTCGCTGTAGTGACACGTTTAAAAAATAAACGGTTTACAATACATTCTTTTCCTCACTTAGTCGGTGTTAGTATTAGTATGTTGAACCATGTGCTAAAGCGGCTTAACCCAGTTGGAAAAGCTAGAAGGCATATGCAATGCACTGAGAAGCTCCAAAATTTGTCAAGCATCGTTAGTAATATAGTGACTCATGCTTTACTGCAAAGTTTTAATATGCGTAATGGACAATTTCATATTAAATGTGCTGTTTGACGTGTTCGGACGTGTTAAACGAAAGGTTTCTCGTGAAAGATAACAAAATTTTGAATTTGAAAGAAATTATTGGAAGGTAAGGAATTTTTAAGCAAGTGTTTTAAAATAAAATTTATAAACATAAACATTTATTTATTTGAGCACCCGTGCCAAAAGCACGCTGAGCGTTGGGCACATCTTAGCGAGTTACATAGTAGATACAAACATATATTAGCAAAATTAAACACAAACAATTAAGAGCAAAGCATCGTAGGCTTAGAGCAACTATAGTAGCAAGGAGCAGCGTTAGAGCAGCAAAAGAAAAATTATAATTCCATAGCAAATTAATAAGAATGAAAACAATAAAAACAATAGCAAGAACACAAAAATTGTAGTATGATTTGTAGTATGTTTTGCAATATGATATTACATATTGCCAGAAAATAGATATATAAAAATAGAAAGACGACAAGTAACAGCGGGTCCTGGCGACTAACTAGTATAAGCAGCTAGTTAACACTGAGCACTTAAGGATAACTTAAGCTTAAACTTAACTATGTACATTAAACAAAATGAATCACCAACTAGCGTAGGTAACCAAAGAACACATATGGTTGGACTAGAGGTTAAACATAACATAAACATACTATCAAACAAAACGGATTACCTTTTAGTGCAGGTAACCAAAGAATACTTATGGTTGAATTTAAGACTAAGCATAACTATATATATTGTTACGTGCAATAGAAAGAGACAACTGGTGACATCTACTGGCAATAAACAACTTCAGGTTCGGAGAGTAAATGACTTCAGGTTCGGAGAATCGATTATGAAAGTTCAGGAATAGAACAAATAGAATAGTCTAGAAGCTTTTGGAATAGAACACTCCAGATTTATCCGGAGTGTTTCTAGGGTATAAATATAACAGTTGTCATCGCCAGAAAAAAGAGTCTTGTCTTATACGTTGCAGTGTTAAGAAGCGAAAGCAATAAAGAAGCGATAGTGTGTAATTAGATTGCGATAATTGAAAGTACAGTGTTAGCGATAATTAGAGTTGAGTTGATTAAATAAATGTTTGTGAACTTTATATGATTTAAGTGTAATAAAGAACTTATATATTAATTATTTAATATTGTGTTTTAAATAACGAACCAAAGGCCACGCTCGCAACAACTGGTGTCAGAAGTGAAATATATTTGAGAAATAAAGTGGTGGCAATTGACTGAAAAATCAAAAGTGTGATTAATTTTGTGGAATTGTGTTAAATTTTAAAAGTTCTGGAAAATAATTTATATTCAACTGTGAGTGAATTACTACAGTAATGGGGCGCAAAGTGGAGGAGCTTCGAATACAGGATTTGAAAGTGGAGCTAGGGAACCGCTCATTACAAACGACAGGTGCAAAGAAAGTTCTAGTCGAGCGACTTAGACAAGCTTTGATAGCGGAAGGAAAGAATCCTGAGACATTTGTTTTCGAAGAGAACTTGGAAGGAACCGAATTTGAAGAAGAGCCTGAGATGAAAATGGAACAGCTTTTGAGTATTTTAATGAGCAAAATGGAAGCCCGTTTTGATGAACAAAAGAATTCTCTCGAGGAACAAAAGAATTCTCTGGAATCACGTTCAGATGAACAGAAGAAATCTATGGACGAACAAAAGAATTCTCTCGAGGAACAAAAGAATTCTCTGGAATCACGTTTAGATGAACAGAAGAAATCTATGGACGAACAAAAGAATTCTCTCGACGAACAAAAGAATTCTCTGGAATCACGTTTAGATGAACAGAAGAAATCTATGGAAGCCCGTTTTGATGAACAAAAGATTGATTTTGAGGAACAAAAGAAATCTCTGGAAACCCGTTTGGACGAACAAAAGATCTGTTTGGAGAATTGTCTAGAAACTCGTTTGGAGGAACAGAAGACTTTCCTGAAAAACTCATTAGACGAACAAAATTTGAAAATTGAAGGAATCGAGCAGGAAGTGGCGGAAGCTCAACAAAAAGTCACCGAGCAGCTTGACAGATCTGGAAAGAATAAAGCATCGTCAGCCTCTAAGCGGAGCAACTGAAATATCTGGTGCAGGTAGAATGAAACCTCCCATATTTGATGGACAAAATTCGTGGCATATCTTCAAGAGACAATTCGAGGCAGCTTCAGAGGTAAATGGATGGAATGATGAAGACAAAGCTATAGCTCTGGTGTTAGCACTTCGAGGTCCTGCGTCAGAACTCTTACAAACTGTACCGATTGAAAATCAACGTAATTACTCTTCATTAGTACAGGCGATAGAATTACGTTACGGAGATGATCACATGCAGCAAGTATATCGCCTACAGTTGCGCAACAGGATTCAAAAACATGGCGAATCACTACAACAACTGCAGGCAGATGTAGAAAGATTAGCGCATCTGTCATACTCCAGCGTGAATACGGATTTTCTCAATGAAGTAGCGACGGAGGCATTTGTGAACGCTATTACAGATCAAAATTTACAACAATCATTGAGGCTAGCAGGAAAGAAATCAACAGCAGAAGCACTAGCCTATGCATTAGCGTATGAATCCGCCAGACAAGCTTCACGGAGTGCTGTACGAGTGAGAGAAATTTCAGTGGAAGAATGTACTTGTAACAGAGTGCAATCATCACAGAGCCCGCCTTCACGTGGTGTCCCTCGATGCTGGAATTGTAATAAACCAGGGCACCTTCAAAGAGACTGCAGAAAACGTCGACGAGTGGAATCACCAGAAGAAGAGGGGAAAGAAGAATGCCAAAGATGTCGAGCCAGGGAACAAGCAATTCGTGGAGAGACTAGATATCAAACAGCGACTAGTCGCATCGTCTCTCCTCTTGAGCAGTCGGAAAACTAGTAAAAACCAACTTCGTGGGGCAGAAGTTGGTTGGTGGAATCGACAGCCCCGAAGTCATCATCCAAGTAAGTCAGTTACAGAGAAATAATAGCAGTCTTGTTATATATGGAAGTGTAGGAAAAAATGACTGCGCAGTTACTATCGATACTGGAGCTTCAAGATCAATTATTAGAGCAGATCTTGTTAAGAGCAAATGGCTTCACAACACCACCAAATATCTACTAAGAACAGCAACTGGAGCGGCAGCACAGGTGTTTGTAGAAATAACTTTAGATGTTCAACTAGGCGAACTACTATTTCCTCACACTTTCCTGGTTTCAGACTTAATGGATGACTGCATTCTTGGAATAGATTTCATGACCACATACAAAATAAATCTGGATGTCGGAGAGCGGATTCTCAAATATGGCAACATAGAAATTCCTATGAAACTAGGAGAAGAAGCAGATCATCCTGCGAAAGTAAGGACGATGGTTTGCGAAAATATTACTCTTTCGCCATGCTCCGAGACACTAATATGGACAAAGCTTACTGATGACATCGGGACCTGCCGATTCTATCTGGTGGAGCCTAACCCCACAAAAGTTACATCGAACATCATCGTTGGCAAGACTTTAGTGAGGGCAGAAGGTGCAACATTAATTCCAGTCAGAGTGCTTAACACATCCGAAAACGAGATACAACTAGAAGAAGGTGCTATAATTGGAAATTGTGAACCCGTTTACCAAATCGTCAATTTAGATAATGGTAGTAATGTCAAGGAGACAAAAACTATACCAGCTACTACCCAACAGGTTCAGAAACTTCTTTCGTCCAGTGCCTTAAGTGAACAACAACACAACGATGCCAAAAAGGTGATCGATGAATTTTCGGAATTATTTGCAATGAATGATGATGATTATGGTAAAACAAATCTTGTCCAGCATCGAATCGATACAGGAGATTCCAGACCCATTCGACAGACACCACGAAGATTGCCATTAGCCAAACAACCAGAAGTTGCAGACATGATGAACTCCATGAAGAAACAAGGCATCATAGAGGAATCTAACAGCCCTTGGACATCGCCGGTTGTTCTGGTTAGGAAGAAGGATGGCAGCACCCGATTCTGTGTAGACTACCGCCAACTAAATAACGTGACGAGAAAAGATAGCTATCCATTACCAAGGATTGATGACACATTGGATACCCTTTCCGGAGCGCAATGGTTTTCCACGCTGGATTTGAAGAGTGGTTACTGGCAAGTGGAAATACATCCCGAGGACCGAGAGAAAACCGCTTTCTCAGTTGGCAGTGGCTTATGGCAATTCAAAGTAATGCCATTTGGGTTATGTAATGCTCCAGCCACATTCGAACGACTAATGGAATGTGTTCTACGAGGTTTAACCTGGAAAACATGTCTTGTCTATTTGGATGACATAATAGTAATCGGAAGGACATTCATGGAACATAAAAACAACTTACGGGATGTACTTCAAAGGCTCAAAGATGCAAAATTAAAGCTCAGTGCGAGTAAATGTGCTCTATTTAAAAAAGAGGTTAAATATTTAGGGCACATAGTTTCATCACAAGGAGTAAGAACCGATCCAGAGAAAATAGAAGCCGTCAAAAATTGGCCAGCTCCAAAGGACAAACATCAATTACGGAGTTTTCTTGGTTTAGCTACCTACTACAGGCGATTCGTGAAAGGTTTTGCAGATATAGCAAGAAGCCTACATCAACTTACCGAAAAGGGAAAGCCGTTCATATGGTCGGATAAATGCAACGAAAGTTTTGAAAATTTGAAGCAACAGCTCTGTGAGGCTCCAGTACTTCACTATCCAAAGCTGGGAAAAACATTTACATTAGACACGGATGCCAGCAATGAAGGTATTGGTGCAGTGCTTTCTCAGGAGGAGAATGGTCAAGAAGTTCCAGTAGCTTACTATAGCAAAGCACTTTCAAAGTCAGAGAAAAATTATTGTGCTACAAGAAAGGAGCTACTTGCCATTGTAAGTTCAACAAAGCATTTTCATAAATATCTCTATGGGCAGAAATTCATCCTTCGCACCGACCATGCAGCGCTTAAATGGCTTCTGCAGTTTAAGAATCCTGAGGGACAAGTGGCGAGATGGATAGAGCGACTCCAGGCTTATGATTTTGAAATACAACACCGAAGAGGTCGTATCCATGGAAATGCAGACGCCCTTTCACGACGTCCATGTAAACTTGAGTGCAAACATTGCACACGAATAGAAGAAAAAGAAACAGCAGCAACTATACAGTTGGTAACCGTGGAGCCATCTACAGATTGGGACAACGAGGACCTACGAACAGCACAACGAGAAGATCCGGATATTTCACCTATTCTTGCTTGGAAAGAAGACATGGAAAGACCAGACTGGAAGGATATTTCGGAACGGAGTGAGAAGCTAAAAAGTTACTGGGCTCAATGGAACTCTCTTCATGTTGAATGTGGTATATTAAAACGCAAGTGGGAAGCACCTAATGGCGAATCTTTCCGAATGCAGATAGTCGTGCCGGCATTAAATGTCAAAGATGTTCTTGAAGAAATGCACGGTGGAACCTCTGGAGGACATTTGGGAGTGAACAAAACCATTTCCAAAATACGAGAAAAGTTTTATTGGCTACATATGCGAGAAGATGTGGAGGAGTGGTGCCGCAGATGCACTGTCTGTGCTGCTTGCAAAGGGCCGCAACACAGAAGCAGAGGAGAAATGCATAAGTATAATGTCGGAGCCCCCTTTGAAAGGATAGCTATAGACATCGCTGGACCTTTTCCAGAAACGGATGGCGGTAACCGTTATATATTAGTTGCCATTGACTATTTCAGTAAATGGCCTGAAGCTTATGCAATCCCTAATCAAGAGGCAACCACAGTTGCGGAACAAATAATAACGAATTGGGTCAGTAGGTTTGGTGTGCCTCACGAACTTCATTCGGACCAAGGACGGAACTTCGAATCGCGGACTTTCCAGGAGATGTGTAAAATGTTGGGAATAAGAAAAACTAGAACAACTCCTCTACACCCACAATCTGATGGCATGGTAGAGCGCTTCAACAGAACATTGATCGAGCATCTAAAGAAAGTAGTTGACTATCATCAACGCGATTGGGATCGACATATTCCTGTATTCCTAATGGCTTATAGATCAGCCGTTCATAGTACTACCGGACAAACCCCAGCTAAAGTCATATTCGGAAGAGAGATGCGTTTACCTAGCGACCTCAAATTCGGTACCCCCAGAGGTGAACAAAAGTTACCAGAAGACTACGTATCGGAGCTCAAACAACAATTAGCCGATGTACACGAGGCCACGAGGACGAAATTAGCAACAAATACTGATCGGATGAAGACCCGCTATGACTTACGCGCTAATTCCGCAGGATTTAACGAAGGTGATCTTGTTTGGCTGTACAACCCGAAACGACGTAAGGGACGTTCTCCAAAATTGCAACAACACTGGGAAGGACCATATTCAGTAGTAACTAGAATTAATGACGTGGTATACAGGATTCAGCGTGGCACAAGAGGCAAGCACAAAATTGTTCATTTGGACCGCTTGTGTCAATACTACGAGCATCAAGACCGTGGACCACCTGTTGTTCGGGACGAACAAGTTTAAGAAGGGGGCAGTGTTACGTGCAATAGAAAGAGACAACTGGTGACATCTACTGGCAATAAACAACTTCAGGTTCGGAGAGTAAATGACTTCAGGTTCGGAGAATCGATTATGAAAGTTCAGGAATAGAACAAATAGAATAGTCTAGAAGCTTTTGAACACTCCAGATTTATCCGGAGTGTTTCTAGGGTATAAATATAACAGTTGTCATCGCCAGAAAAAAGAGTCTTGTCTTAGACGTTGCAGTGTTAAGAAGCGAAAGCAATAAAGAAGCGATAGTGTGTAATTAGATTGCGATAATTGAAAGTACAGTGTTAGCGATAATTAGAGTTGAGTTGATTAAATAAATGTTTGTGAACTTTATATGATTTAAGTGTAATAAAGAACTTATATATTAATTATTTAATATTGTGTTTTAAATAACGAACCAAAGGCCACGCTCGCAACAATATTACTATATACATCAAGCAAGAAGAATAACTTGAGATTGGACATAACTGTATACTATCTATCAAAATGAATATATATATTAGGCTAAGAAAATGTTTAAATTTACACGGCTCTCTGTCCGACGACCTAGCGGGTTGGAAAAAAACTTTGATTACAAAATTGAGTAAAATTTGTTAACCCGTTTTTCAGACTTACTTCCAGATTATGCCATTAGAATCACTCCCGCGTCATGCCAATATAATCACTTCATAAGAAGTTTTATGCATGCCTTCTCTCCAATGACATCGCGATATAAAAACGAGATTAACTGAGAAACGAGGATTCATTCATCCCAAACTTCCCAGTAAGGCCCCCAGCATGCTATGGTTCTTTTCCAACTGGGAAGCCACAAAATTTCATAAAGATGTAACAAAAATTGGTCTTGGCTGTAGTTTGGGCCGTCCTTAAGTAATGGTGAAAAGTTTCTTCCACACTTACAAAAAAAAAAAAACTAAAAACTATATGCTAAAGCAGCCGAAGTAACCAAATTATCTTTATTGTAAAAATTTGTGGCTTAGACCGATTTTGCTCTGAGCGCCTCACATATGCATACATACAATGTGACAAAGAAACAGAAATTTAAGTATTATAGACTTTTTTTAGAACATGCTTAGAAACGAGAACTACAAAATTTTCAACCTTAATATTAACAATAATTTACATGCGATTAATGGGTTCGTACATGCAAAAGTTGGACCTTGCGGAGTTAACATGCGACAGAGGTAGCCTTCTCAAATTGTGCCCACTATCGCAGAATAATATTTTGTTACATCGGCAACCATGCAACGTTTTTTAAGCGAGTGCATATTCAAAAGCTTCAGATGCCTAAGAGCGAGTGTGTACCTTTAGTAGATGTGGTTTCCGTAATGGGGAAAGCAACCACCACAGTCAAGGCTTGGAATAATCACCTTTTAGAGGGTTGAAAGTTTGTAATTGGGTGGAGCGGTTTCGATTGTGAAAGCAGCTACAGCAGCCGAATATCTTCAGTGAAGGAGATCTATGAAGGAACGTCTAAGACAAGACTCTTTTTCTGGCGATGACAACTATTATATTTATACCCTAGAAACTCTCCGGATTATTCTGGAGTGTTCTATTCCAAAAGCTTCTTGACTGTTCTATTCATTCTTATTCCTGAACCTTCCTGTCGATTCCATAATCGATTCTCCGAACCTGAAGTCGTTCACTTTCCATTGCCAGTAGATGTCATCAGTTGTCTCTTTCTATTGCACGTAACAATACACTCCGTTTCAATCATTGAATAAATTAATAATAAAGAAGCGAGATATCGTTCCAATACAGTGTACGTGAATAAGACACTTACTGACAGTCGGATTGAATTTGGCTGAACTTACTTTGACGATTCTAAAAAAAAACATTTCAGAGTTCCGGGAGTTCAGTGAAACTTTATAAAATTTAATGATATACATAGTTAAAATTGTGTTGTTTCGGAAGCTTGAAGTGAAATTAAGGGGAGTAAACCCTTTATAATTTTCAAAACATTGCACTTTTTTTCCTCATATTTTGAAAGTATACTGGAAAGAGGAAAAATTACTATATTAAATATTTACGGAGTTATTGCAGTTATTCATACCATATACTAGCGAGTGAGCCCTTGGGGTAGAGCAACCTTTCTTTCACAATACCTTTGTACAATTCTATTGTCCCATTAGAATTGTCCCAAATCAGCAGATGGAGTATAATCAGCTTTTCGAGGCTGATGGCTTATTGTAAGCGCCTAGAATCGCTGATTCATCGATAAGTCACTAAATTAAGTTTTTCCGTATTGAAACTTTAAGCGCGATTATCTCGAAAGTGCATCTTCAAAAACTGCTGCTGCTGTAGATCAAAAAGTTATTGATACTTATTGAAACTTTTTGGGTAAAAATGATCGAAAAAGTGGTCGAAAATCTGAACATTTGATAGACAGCGGACGTAAGTTTTTATTTTATAATTTTTTTTTTATTTTATATGTTTCTCCTTCCCCTCAACATGTCAGTAATCGTAAATAATTTTCTTGTTTGTTTTTCGATGTCACGCAAAAGACACCTGGAGGAACTACCCTACAACGCCAAAATTTGCTTTACAAAAAAAGACAAAAAGAATGTTTTTCTACACCTGAGAGCTGTAGCAAAATAATGTTAAAAGTTTAGAATGATGCGTTTATTTTATCAGCTTTAGAAAAATTCATAAAAAATGCCTTAAGGGGTTTGCTCCCCTTAAAGCTTTTAATTTAACGTGATGAATTGTGCGGTACAGAAACAATTGCGGAAATTCCAGCGGAAAACCGTATTTTATGCAAGTGAATATATTTAAAAAAATATATCATCCCTGTTTTATTATTATTCGTGATTTTTTTTTAAATATGTATAACAGAAGCAGAGAAATATACGAAAGTTTTAAGATCATATGCGATTTGTTTATCCGATAAATGTCAGAAGGTTTCTCCTTTTCGATGACAGCCCTATATTTCTTTGGAGGCGCAAACGTTTTGGTTATTTACACAGCAATTTGGAGTATAAAGTTTCCCATTGAAAATGTTACGATTTCACTACTGCCATGACAAAGCGAATACAAACACAGCACACTAATCCATTTCACGAGTGGCTAAAGTTTTCACCCGATAATCCGCTTCCATATTAGTTATTTATTCAATAGTTTCAATCAAAGCTATAAAAAAATTTTAAATTTGCTGGTTTCTTGGAAATGAAGGAATTATGAATGGTTTTCAGAATATGGAGAGATTCTGAAGAATGTTCTAAGTTGCCTGGTAATAACGCCATTTGAGCTCTGTAAATGAAATTTCAAAGAACTTGCAAAATATGAAAATGGAGAATTTCAAATTCGTTTATAGCTTTGAAACAAAGTATATTATTTGTCGCCTTCTTCATGCCTTCTCTTGAGATGTAGCAATTTTTGGAGGAAACTAAATAACTGAAAAAGTAGATTCGTGATTATGCATAACGGCGACAAATAAATTCTAAATAAGCTAAATTAAAATATCATTAATTGCTCATTTACTTATTTGCCCCCGACTGTACATTTTTATCATCAATATCATATTTAAGACCTTTGCTTTAGGCCTGAAACACAATTGGAGCTTTTCAGCCAGCTTGAGATTTGTTGACAATGTAAATCAATGTAAAAGAACACAATTGGAGCTTTAACTTTTTTGCCAGCTTCAAGCTGGCTTGAGATTTGATCAAATTGCAAATTTCAAGCCCAATGACTGCCAACTTGAGGGAATTTTTAATGTAGCCAACTGTGCGAATGTCGAATATTAGATGAGAATGGCTTCTGTTGACACATTTAAGAAGTAAACAGATACCAAAAATGTTAAAATGGAAGAAAACTTATAGAGTTAGTAAAAGGTTTCTGTGGGACATAAAAAAAAACTCGGTATTATTTTTACATATAATTGGTACATCTCAAAACTATCCAAAAAAGTATGCATTTATCGAATTTTGGAAAATCGGAAGCATTAACTGTCGTTCCTTAATAAATATTCTCTTCTTCTTCTTCTTCTTCAACTTTTGTTTTCAGAGTATAAAACTGTGGGCTCCACTGAATGGGAGCTGGAGTTTCCACTCACTGGCTTAAGCTTGTGAGGTATAACGCCATAAAATATGAAAAAAAAAAAACAGTCATGATGTCACAGTGGTATTAGCAGGGTGGTATAATAATGGATATGGTTTTTATGACAGCGCTTGAAAGATGCATGATGTGATGTTATGATATTTGGAAAAGGGTAGTGGTGGGTGAAGATTTTGGGAAGGGTGTAATATTGTAAAGTTGCAGGAGAAGGTTGGGAGGAGGGTAGGGAAAGTGGCTTTAATTTTAAGAGACTGATCCATCCACATGAAGATTAAAAGGCAAGGAGCCCTGTTTCGCTGGCGAATTTTACAATCAGTTCAAGATTCTTCTGGTTGAGTGGAGTAAGTACATCATCAAGTGAATTCGCATTATCAAGTGTGTAGTATCCTTTCCTGGTGCTGCGAAAAAGCTTGCAGCTAATTAAGCTATGTTCAATGGTATTTGGCACATCACATTCAGGGCATAGTACGAGATCAGATTTGCCTATTAAGGTAAAAAGTTTCGCATCATAATTGTGTCCTGAGAACAGTATTTAGGAACCTCGTTTCCTTTGACGACAGGTTCCAATCTAGCCAAGGAGGTTTGAGGGGGAGGGGAAAATTTTTTGCAAAGAAATTACCCTTTTCGCAGCTTTTGGCTTTGAAATCTTCATACCAGTTAGAGATTAGTTTTTCTTTTATGAGTGACACCGCATCTTTGAGAGAGATCTTAGGACTTGAAATGGTGTCAAGAGATAGAGCTTCTTTAGCTTTGGAGTCAGCCAGTTCATTTAAGGGGAGCCCTTTATGGCCAGGAAGCCATACAATCTTATAGAGGTTTGTTGAGTTGGAATGGGCAATGGCTCGTATGTTCTGGGCATAGTACGAGTCAGTTTGATTTTGTATACTTGCACATGCTGATTTTGAGTCAGTGAGAATGAGTATTTTTGAGTTAAGAGAGACACTGGTTAAATCCATTGCGAGTTGAATTGCTAGGAGTTCACCCGACGTGGATGATCTGAGACTATCGAATTTTCTCATATGAGCATATTGCGTTGAAGCTTCAATTACGCTGATACCTGTACTTGGTTTATCATATGACGCGTCAGTTGCATATATCACCCAATTATTGTTGGTATGCTTAGTCATGATGTCTAGATAGACTTGTTTTAGGAGTTCATCTGGCGCATTGTTTTTGTTGAACCCTAGGCAAGAGAGTGAGTTTGAAACTATGAGTAGGTTTGGAGGGTGATTAAATGGGGCTATTGCACCTATGCTTTGAAAGATATTGGGGAAAAGCTTATAAACAAATGCATGGCTTGATATTTTAGAGTCTAGGCGATCTAGAGACTGTGGGTCCACTAATTTTTGCATGATTGCACCTCCAACCTCTTTGGCAGTGAGTTGAATAGTGCGATAGTTCGGGGGTAGTTCATATGCAAGAGCATAGATCACATGGACTGGTGTGGTGGGGGATAGCCCTAGGCTAGATCTAAGGCATGCATTCGTGAAAGTAGAAAGCTTATTCTCAATATATTTAGGTCGGGAGGCCAATGAGGTACTAGCAAATTCAAGTTTTGACCTAATTACTGATCTGTATAGTTTGAGTGCCGTGTTAGGATGTAATGGGTTAGTTCTGGACGTTAGCATCTTCAATACGTTTACCTGAAGAGTTGCCGCTTTTGTTGTCTGAAGTAGCTGTTCACTAAGCTTTAGATTGGAGGTGAAGTATCTGCCTAAAAATTTGAGTTTAAAGGAAATGGGAATGGTTGCATTCAAAAGGGGGATTAATTCTGGTAGGCCAGTTCTATAATGGATAGGGACTAAGTTGACTTTCTCCGGGTTGATAAATAGATTTAGATTATTTGCAATCTGATTGAAGTGACTTAGTGCATTGCTCAGAGCATCTATTGCTGATTTATGTGATCTGCCAGAGCCCACAAACATGAAATCATCAGCATACTGGAAAATTTTTGCGTTAGTTGCCGATGCTTTATGAAGTTTGACAGTGTATAGGTTGAAGAGAGTGGGGCTGATGACACTGCCCTGAGGTAGGCCATCGTTTACAGTGATCTGGGAGTCAGCTAGCTTTAAAGTTCTTGATTTGAGGAAAGTCTCAAACCAATTGATTATGTCAAGAGGTATGCTCATTTCGAGCAGAATAATGTTTAGTGTATCTATAGCTACAGACTCATAAGCGGATTGTATGTCAATGGATAGTAGGACTGATTTGAGTCCGTTTGACTTGTTTAGAGCTATTTGATTGGAGATTGCATTTAAGCATTTACTGACCGATTTACCTTTAGTATATGCGTAAGAGTTCTCAGGAAGAATGTTGGATTGAGAGACCAGATTTATGAGTCTTTTCGTAATGACTCCATTGATGCATTTCGTTGTTGTTGGGATGAGTGCTATTGGTCGATAAGAGGTTAGCTCATCACTGGGTTTGTTTTTCTTCTTGATGGGGACTATTTTTATAGTTTTCAAAGGCTCAGTGAGAACATTATTTAACCAATGGTCATTAAGGACTTCGAGATAGGAGGGGAGGGCATCTGTGTCTAGATTTTTGATTGCGAAGAAAGGAATACCATCAATACCAGGAGCTGAGTAGTTTGACTTGCCCTTTAGAAAAAGTGTGAGTTCGTCAACCGTTATGGGAAGCCTGGGGAAAGTGTGGAATATGGGAGGGGACGACAAAGTTTGAGAAACTGTTCTGGATTTAGGTGCTAGAGTTTTTAGAAAGGGCGCTGATTTTGTGCTGTCCCAGTGGGAGGATGAGTCCACCGAAAGACATTTACCACTAATGTGCTTGATTATTTTGAAGAAGGATCTGGGGTCAGAGAGTTCTAGATTTTCCGTAAGCTCAGCAATTGAAGCTGCTTTAGCCTTCTTTATCTCTTTTTTCAATCTGATGCTGATGGCTCTGAGCTTGTTCATATTAGTAGATGAGGTTTTTTTTATGCACTCCGAAAAGATAGAGCTTTTTAATTTGAAAAGATTACGAATGGATTCGTTCCACCAGGCTTTAGGGGAAAATTTTGTATGAGGTAGATGAAAAGAGTTTGCAGCTATTATTTTTTGAATATCGGAGTAGATTTCTGTACTAGGTTTGAGTACTCTTATGTCAGCAATTATTTTCTTACGGTTGACGAAAATTTTGGAGCAAGGGGTTTTGGGATTTATGTTGGTACTAATGGAGACAGGCAAGTGATGCGACGAACCTATCTGCATTTGGAGTACATGTGCACTGATTGAGTTATTTGGAAGCGAAGTGAAAGCTAGGTCAATCACAGACATCGAAGAGGTGGGGCTTGGGTTAACTAGAAAGGTAGGGACATTTGGATTTAGGAGGTACAGGTTGCTCATTGAGAGAATATTTTTGAAAAGACGTCCTTTTGATGTTGCATAACCAGATGCTCTGATGTATGGGTCCCAGGAGGGATCCCTGGCATTGAAGTCACCGCACAGAATCACATTTGAATATCCAGACAGAAAAGTGAACAGATTGTTAATGCAAATGCTAAAAGAGTTGGGATTTACAGAGGGGGGAGCATATACAGACCCAATTATGAGGCTGATGCTGTTGACCACCACTTTAACTAATATGCAGTCCAGATCGGATTGAAAAGGAATCTTATTATAGGAGAGATTTTTGTTAATTGCTACGAGGCATCCCCCGTATCCATTCTTACGGTTTTTTTTGACAATATTGTACCCGCTTAGGGATGTTATTGAGCCATCTCTGAGCCAGGTTTCATTTAAAAGTAGAATGTCATGTGGGTTTGAACTAAGAAAGATCTCGAGTGTAGATTTGTTAGCTGTGAAACTTTGAATGTTGTAGTGTAAAATCTTCATTAATTGGGTTGGGATGGGTTTGGTTGATGTTGCATGGAGCTGGGTGGTGGCTCATTTTCTATTCCTTGTTGTATTAGAAGAATATCTGAACTGGTAATAAATGATTGAATTTTGGTCTTAAGTGAGGTGATGAAGTCTATGTTAGTGCTGATATTTGAGGTGGAATTAAGAGTTGTATTAATCCAGGAAAGAATTTTTTCCATTTCAGAGACCCTATTTTTTTCTGCCATGAAGGACATACCATTTTTGGATTGTGACTTTTCACTGAACATCTTGTAAAAGTTTGTGGGTTTGACTATAGGATACGTTTTGGTAACGTTGGAAGAAGTTCTTTTGGTAAGGACCTTGTTTGCCTCTGCTTCCGGGACTCTTGCCCTTTTCGAGGAAATTAAAGAGGGAAACGAGGTTTCATCAGTAATATCAGAGAGCAGTTCGAATCTATTTGGTGAGGGTGTGGACCTTGTTGACGGAGAAGACTGAGCGATTAGCAATTTTGCAGCGTTTCGATTAACACTTTTAATCGCCATAATCTTGAGGACATCGGCCTCAAGTGACTTGGCAGGACATTCAGGGGAATTGGCTCTATGCTTTCCCTTACAATTTATACATAGGGGCGTTTTCGTGCAGTCGCCTTGACAGTCCTCTAGCGCGCAGTTTGGGCACGTGAATTTTGAGGCTTTGCATTGGGGTTCCTTGTGACCCCATCTGAGGCATTTCATACATAACTTAGGCTTGGGAGTGTAGTACTCGACCTGTCGCAGAGCTCCATAAATCGCAACCTCATTTGGTATGGTATTCGCTTTAAAAGATAATTTCACGATGCTCGTGGATTGAAAAGATTCTTCTGAAATTCTTTTTTTGAATCTTTCGACCGCAACAACAGGCACTGGGGAGGAGATGTTGTTAAGGATTTCATCATCAGTGATGTCGAGGGGAATTCCCTTGATTATACCTTGTTTTCGTGCATATGAAGCAGGAATGAAAGCCATTAGCTGATATTTAGAAAGATCAGAGGCAGCCAGTTTGTTGGCAGCAGCGAAATTAAGGAAGAAAACTTGGACAGTATTGAAAGAGTGCTGCTTTATATTAGTGAACCCTACTATATTGTTTCTCTTCAGTAGAGCTCCAATACCGATGTCACTCAGACGTTTATGACTTTCATCTCCTTCATTGATGGTTCTAGATACTAGAACCCAGAAAGGACCCTTGTCTGTGATGTCATAAAAAACGACTTGGGAGTTTGCAAATTTGAGCGTGGTGTTTATAGTGACTTCATTTGTGTTCTGCTTGGGGATTAAGACATTGTGGAAACGGATAGTGAGGGACTGGTTGGGGAGCTAAAGTCAAAAGCTTTGTATAAGTTTTTGGGGAGAGTGGGGTCGTTTGTATGAGTTGAGTCCAGTCGACTCTCTTTAAGCTTTAGCTTTTGACTGGTTGAGCCAGACACATCCTGTATGTTTATTTGTTTTCTAAGTGCGGAGGGATTATCTGGTACTGTGGGGGACCCACCGGGGTCCACCAACATAGACACATCCTCTTCGTCCGTCATGGCGTGTTATATGGGTTTGATCAAGAAAAGTTAAAAGTGATGTGCCAAAAAAAACCACTTGAAAAAATTAAATTCAACAAAGAAGAATCTAACCCTAAAAAAACTTTCACTTGATGACGTAAAAATCACTTACCCACAACTGATTAAAGATGTTAGTAAATAAATTATGATCGCTTAATAAAAAACTTAGCGTGGTGGAGAAATCTTTTAAATAGCCACTAGGAAATTTTCAAAAAACACTTTGGGATTTAAGTAAACTACTTCGCGCACACGTGGATGATAAAAAGCGTCTAACTGTGATGGTGTCCAAACGTGAAGTGAATAAATATTCTCAACATAACAAGTTAAAGTTGCAAATGTCAAAAACGCCAGTTGTGTTCAATTCGGCTTTTTCAGTCAGCTGGGCATAAAGCTGGCTGAAAAGCTCCAATTGTGTTTCAGGCCTTAAAGTAATATTCCCCTATCTAACTTGAAATTCCCCTCAAGAATTCACTATTTCCTCTCGTCCGCGCGGTCAGGCTTGAACATATTAGCCGGTAACCGAGATGCTTCTTAATCGACTTACCGACAGAAATTGATGGAAGCACAAATGAAGATTTGTTCGATGAAAACACCATGTAAATCTTCACCTACAATTTTCCTCAAATTTACCCGGGGTTTTGTGCACTCATCGAACAAGTTTTTAAAGCACCGGTAAATCTAATGTAATGACATTTTTTTGACAGTTCTCCTGAGCATAATTTACCTTCTAATTTCCAGTGATTTGTGAAAATTTATTTATAAAATAGGTGAAATAATTAAAAATTTAAGAATAAATAAATATTAAAATGCACAAAAAATATTTCCCAGTTTTTTCTTAGTTACATATTCTTTTACTAGCTTTTTTACATAGATATTATCGCCTTTCCCGTAACTTTCCTTTGAAAAAATGGCAATTGGTTCATCTGTGACCAGATATAACTCCATAATTTCTGCAAGAAACAGTTGTGCTGCACTATTTTCACTTTTATCATCAGATGTTTTGTCACTAGATATAAAATTACTGTTTGGATGATCAAAATCAACAGAAATGATTTTCTCTATCCCAGTGGCTTCTTTTCGAGCCACTATTAAACCCTTTCCTGACATCTCATTTAAGAATTTAGAGAATTTCTTATATGTTGTTTGCTTCAGACCTACTTGCTTGGTAGCTGCAGGGATAACGTGCAGTCTATAAAAATTACTTGTTAATAATATGTTATTTTGCTGTTAATACTAAGCTCTTATACTAAGCTACTAATGTCGTGATGCCCAGCGTTGTACGTTGCTTCAAGCAGGGGCTTATAAATAAATTCTTTTTGATTTGATTTGATTTGATTTGAAACATTTTTACGATCAAATTTCTTACTAGAAAGGGAGATCTTAAGATTTCATCCATGTTCTTCGACCTTAATCGCCTCCTCAAATATCCCTTTATAATTTTCATTCGAATTTCCTTGTGCATATTATCGATGGGTATTGTGTCATCTAATTTCTTATCCAACTTCCTTATATAATCTGAATTTGGTATGAGCTCCACCATTTTTTCACTTTTATATACAGCACTCAACCGCAATTACCGAACAAATTCCATGTGACAGTTCACAAATGTCAAACGTTTACCCCTAGAAATTTTTAGTGCAAGTTCGGGGCACGAAATCAGAAACACCGGGCTTTCATGGAACAAGTTTCCGTAACCCCGTGTAAGCCCAGGATTTTCAAAAATCAAGATAGTACAGCCCGGTGTAGCCCGGGGCTTACCCGGTGTTTTCATCGAACAAACCTATAGTAGGTTTGTTCGATGAAAACACCGTGTAAATCTTCCCCTACATTTTCCCCCAAATTTACCCGGGGTTTTGTGCACTCATCGAACAAGTTTTTAAAACACCGGGTAAATCTAATGAAATGACATTTCTCTGACAGTTCTCCTGAGCATAATTTAACTTCTAATTTCTAGTGATTTGTGAAAATTTATTTATAAAATAGGTGAAATAATTAAAAATTTAAGAATAAATAAATATTAAAATGCACAAAAAATATTTCCCAGTTTTTTCTTAATAATTCTTTTATTAGCTTTTTTACATCGATATTATCGCCTTTTCTGTAACTTTACTTTGAAAAAATGACAATTGGTTCATCTGTGACCAGATATAGCACCATCATTTCTGCAAGAAACAGTTGTGCTACACTATTTTCACTTTTATCATCAGATGTTTTGTCACTAGATATAAAATTACTGTTTGGATGATCAAAATCAACAGAAATGATTTTCTCTATCCCAGTGGCCTTTCCTGACATCTTATTTAAGAATATAGAGAATTTCTTATATGTTGTTTGTTTCAAACCTATTTGCTTGGTAGCTGCAGGGATAACGTGAAGTCTATAAAAATTACTTGTTAATAATGGCAAAGAAACATTTTTACGAGCAAATATCTTACTAGAAAGGGAGATCTTAAGATTTCATCCATGTTCTTCGACCTTAATCGCCTCATCAAATATTTCCTTATAATTTTCATTCGAATTTCCTATGTGCATATTATCACTGGGTATTTTGTCATCTAATTTCTTATCCAACTTCCTTATATAATTTGAATTTGGTATGAGCTCCACGATTTTTTCACTTTTATATACAGCACTCAACCGCAATCACCGAACAAATTCCATGTGACAGTTCAATTTTTAGTGCAAGTTCGGGGCACGAAATCAGAAACACCCGGCTTTCATCGAACAAGTTTCTATAACCCCGTGTAAGCCCAGGGTTTTCAAAAAACAAGATAGTACAGCCCGGTGTAGCCCGGGGCTTACCCGGTGTTTTCATCGAACAAACATAGTGTAAAACGATTTTTTTTATGGCATCCCTACGAAGGAGTTGCCCGATTTGTACCATTTCCAAACTTAAATTTACTGTTTATTTTTAGAAAGCCCGTGTACAAAATTTCATTCCTCTAAGTGAACGCGTTTTCGAGTTATCGTGTGGACGGACGGATGGACAGACGGACGGACGGACATGTAAAAATCAAAATAACTCTTAATATTATGTATGCGGATGCAATCCATTTTGCTTTACTATCATTATTTCTATGTGTTACAAACGGAATGATAAACTTAGTATACCCTATAGATTTCATATAGGGTATAAAAACTAGCCGAACTGAAGTAATTGCTTTAAAACGTTGCTACTATTTATTGTTACTACATACAGGCAAGGCCGCAAATTTGGGGGCGGTAAACTCTCAATTGGTGAAGTAAAAAGAAATAAGATCGAAACCGAACCACTATCCGGTAGGCAAGGATTCAGAGTTACCATTTTCAACCTCATTATAGACAGGATAATTGCGGAACTACAAAGACGTGATTCTGCTTATGAGAACTTCAGTATTTTCTCATGAAGCTAAGCTAATTCGTTGCAATCTCAAAACATTCGCTAGGGCGAACGGAACTTGAAAGCAGAGGCGGCGTTAGGCGTGGGCGATGTGGGCCACCGCCTACGGCCTCGCGGTCCGAGGGGCCTCGCGCCTCCAATATGCATAACTCGGACTCAATGTAAAAATTTATGCGTTTGATTTTTTTTAGGCTAGGAGCATTTGTTGGCGTGGCGTTGCTGTCACGAGAAACGAACGGGGAAGCCCCTATGATAAATTTTGTTTTTACTTAGTCTAGCAATGTGTGTTGGCAATTCGTCGCTATCACGGGGAACCCCTTGTTTCCAGACTTGGGGATTTCCCTTTCTGTTTGGAGTTTGTCTATGTAAGGTACTTTCAAACTCCAGTCGCTCCTCAAGGGCTAGAAACAGTGCTGCCGTTTTAGCGATTTTGTCGCTAGATCTAGCGGATTTTTGAAATGTTTAGCGACTTATTTTTTAAGATTTAGACCCTAAACAATGTTTAGCTACTTTTACGGACGTTTTCATGACCAAAATTTAATTAATAAAAATGGAACGATAACGATTCAACAACGCATTGAAATTATTAAAATTCACTATAAAAATGGTGAAAATGTGGCAGAGGCGGTTCGTAAAACTCAAACATTTTTGGGTCGTCGTGAAGCACCTTATCGGACCGCAATACAGAAATTGGTAGAAAAATTCGAGCTGTCGGGACAAGTTAGTGATGTGAAGAATAAAACCCGTGCACGTCGCTCAAGAACAGCCGAAAATATTGCTGCTGTAGCCGAAAGTGTTGAAGAAAACCCAGGTTTGTCCATTCCTCGTCGTTCTTTGGAATTAGGCATTCCACAAACATCATTACACCGTATTTTGCATAAAGATTTGCGTCTTAAGGCTTATAAAGTTCAGTAAACACAAAAACTCAAGCCGGCCGATCATCAACAACGTCGAGTCTTTGCTGATTGGGTCTTTGAAATCCATGAAAATGATCTGGAATTCCACCGAAAACTCATCTTGAGTGATGAGGCCCATTTCCACCTCGATGGCTTCGTCAACAAGCAAAATTGTCACATTTGGGGCTCGGAAAACCCAAGAGTTATTGTTGAAAAGCCTCTTTATCCTCAACGTGTGACTGTTTGGTGCGGTTTATGGTCCCGCGGGGTCATTGGACCTTACTTTTTCGAAAATGAGGCTGGAGCAACAGTTACGATGAATGGATTGCGCTATCGACATATGATTAATGATTTTTTATGGCCGGAATTGGATGGTATTGATCTGGACAACGTTTACTTTCAACAAGACGGCGCTACGTGCCATACAAGCAACGAAACCATTGATCTTTTACGGGAAAAGTTTCCGGACCGTGTTATCACTCGAAGAGGTGATCACAATTGGCCACCGAGATCTTGTGACTTAACACCTTGCGACTTCTTCCTTTGGGGCCACGTGAAAGAGAAGGTCTACGCCAACAGCCCAGCGTCAATTCAAGACCTCAAAGATGGAATTCGTGAGGCTATCGAGGACATAGGACTTTGCGATTTGGTTATGAAAAATTTCATGGCCGCTTACACATCGAAAAACGAAAACGAACGAATAAACGGTTCCACCCCGAAAATTCGTTTATGCTTACATATCAAAAACGAACGAATAAAAGTTGGGTTGGGTTTGTATCTAATGTAAATAAACGGAAATGAGGTTATGTAGGAACGAAAAGAATATTCGTTCGTGTGTGGAACGTAGTATGGTACGAAAATTTGTTTCTCGTACGAATAAAGGCACTTTCACATCTAACACAAGAATCCAAAAAATGTAAACCGAAAAACTCAATTTATTTCACTTTAAAACAAGATTTTTGCTCCAATGAATAATAAAATCATGGGAAATAGGATAAACTAATAATTTTACTAATAAAATAGTATATTTATATTAGAATTTTTAAGAAAACACAACTTTTATGATTTATCGGACGAATGTTTCCGCCGAAAAAGTTTTTCGGCCGATAAAACATAAAATTTGTGTTTTTCTTCAAAATCTGATATAAATATAACTATTTTCTCAGTAAAATTCTTAGTTTATCCTATTTCTCTGGATTTTATTAATCATTGGAACAAAAATCTTGTTTTAAAGTGGAATAAATTGAGTTTTTCGGTTTACATTTTTCTGTTCTTGTTTTTGATGTGAAAGTGCTTTAAACATAAGAATGTGTTTCAATTGAAATAAAGCTTTACATATGGATATTTTTTTATCGAAACTATAATTAGAATAAATATCCAATATTTTATTGAATGTATTCCGGCAAATTTCTGTTAGATTAAGACAAAATTTGAGTTTTTCGGTTTAGTGTTTTCGTTTTCGTTTTTCGGTGTGCAAACGACCTTAGCTGTCACTGCAGTTGGAGTGGAGTACACACAAAACTCTCTCCATATGCAGCTCCATTTTCATATATATCTCCATTAGCTGACGCACAAGTAAACATTCCGCCGAGTTTGCATACTGCATCAACTGTAAAGGCACTTTACATCAAAACCGAAAAATGTAAACAATTTATTCCACTTTAAAACAAGATTGTTGCTCCAATGATTAATAAAATCATGGGAAATAGAATAAACTAATAATTTTACTAATAAAATAGGATATTTATCTCAGATTATTGAGGAAAACACAACTTTTATCTTTTTTCGGCCGAAAAACGAAATTTCGGTTGCAACTGTCAATTTCTTTTCGGTTTCCACATGTGGAACGTTTCGGGACGTACAATTTTTTCGGTCGTAGGTACTAAACCTCATTTTTGTGTTTACATTGAAAATTATATTATTTTATTTTATTATTTATTATATTATTATAATATGGATAGGGATTTCGAAGTAAAATTAAAATACGTGTTTTGTATGACTGTTACATGCATAAACCCCACACACAAACACACAATCCCAATGGATGTATGGCGACCGACATTCCTGCGGAGACGACTCCCAGAAAAACAAAAGTATTAAATGTCAAAAATTTAAAAAAAAAAAGTCCAAAAAATACTCCCGCGACAAATTTTGTCTTCAACAAAATTTGTCAACGCGGCACACTTTAAAAAAATAAAGCGAAAGACAAATCGTACCTTCAGTACGATTTGTCGTGGAAATTGCAATATGTATGTACGAACGTACATACATATCACAAAAAAGCTTTTGCGATAAGAAGAGCGCGCCGCGAAAATACATTGTATGTATACGCGCGCGGCAATTCTAATCATCGTGACGGTGGCTGATCTTTATAAAAGCATCAAATTTCAAGCCTCCGTCCAACGAAAAATATTCTGGACTTGTTTAATCAAGTCCAGAATAAATGAAAATTTTCTCAGGGTGAAAATACAACTATGCATTTTCTATCCTGAACGAAGGCTCTTGATCGCGACAAAAGTGATCAAGAGCCGAGCTGGATTCTAAGTTTTGATTACGGCGGATCAAAAGTTGATTTTTTAAAGAAAAACTACACGGCAGTCGAATTTAAAAACGAAAGAAAAGTGTGATATAAATTTTATACGCGGCGGTAGCACGGGCTTTTGGGGTTGAATGTTTTTTTTCGCATTTTCAGTTCGGCGCGGTCTCGGTAGATGGAAACTAAAGAAGCAAAGAAAGAAAGTAAAATTATTTAACTAAGAAACTAGCCCCCCAAAAGTGCCAAAGTTTAAAGTCCCCAATATAAACATGGCAGATTACGTGAAAATCGCCAAGCTAACTGCCCAGCTCGTTCCCCTATTTTCGGGAGAACAGCACCCAAAATTGAGCCTTGAGCTCCAGACTTTCCTAGGATGCTGCAGGCAGGTAATCCAGTGCATTTCGGTGGAGGAACTATCAGCATTTTTGCAAATCTTTCCCACCAAAAAATTCAAGGATCGTCTTCTGCCATTTTGTCGGGAAAACGTGGATCCTTTTCGAAAATTTCTTCAGATTTTATAAAACGTTAAGTATCTTAATGTCATTGACCTAGCGTGGTACTAGTACTTTGTCTGCAATTTTTGTTGTATCCAGTATTTTATGCAAGTGAATATATTTAAAAAAATATATCATCCCTGTTTTATTATTATTCGTGATTTTTTTTTAAATATGTATAACAGAAGCAGAGAAATATACGAAAGTTTTAAGATCATATGCGATTTGTTTATCCGATAAATGTCAGAAGGTTTCTCCTTTTCGATGACAGCCCTATATTTCTTTGGAGGCGCAAACGTTTTGGTTATTTACACAGCAATTTGGAGTATAAAGTTTCCCATTGAAAATGTTACGATTTCACTACTGCCATGACAAAGCGAATACAAACACAGCACACTAATCCATTTCACGAGTGGCTAAAGTTTTCACCCGATAATCCGCTTCCATATTAGTTATTTATTCAATAGTTTCAATCAAAGCTATAAAAAAATTTTAAATTTGCTGGTTTCTTGGAAATGAAGGAATTATGAATGGTTTTCAGAATATGGAGAGATTCTGAAGAATGTTCTAAGTTGCCTGGTAATAACGCCATTTGAGCTCTGTAAATGAAATTTCAAAGAACTTGCAAAATATGAAAATGGAGAATTTCAAATTCGTTTATAGCTTTGAAACAAAGTATATTATTTGTCGCCTTCTTCATGCCTTCTCTTGAGATGTAGCAATTTTTGGAGGAAACTAAATAACTGAAAAAGTAGATTCGTGATTATGCATAACGGCGACAAATAAATTCTAAATAAGCTAAATTAAAATATCATTAATTGCTCATTTACTTATTTGCCCCCGACTGTATATTTTTATCATCAATATCATATTTAAGACCTTTGCTTTAGGCCTGAAACACAATTGGAGCTTTTCAGCCAGCTTGAGATTTGTTGACAATGTAAATCAATGTAAAAGAACACAATTGGAGCTTTAACTTTTTTGCCAGCTTCAAGCTGGCTTGAGATTTGATCAAATTGCAAATTTCAAGCCCAATGACTGCCAACTTGAGGGAATTTTTAATGTAGCCAACTGTGCGAATGTCGAATATTAGATGAGAATGGCTTCTGTTGACACATTTAAGAAGTAAACAGATACCAAAAATGTTAAAATGGAAGAAAACTTATAGAGTTAGTAAAAGGTTTCTGTGGGACATAAAAAAAAAATCGGTATTATTTTTACATATAATTGGTACATCTCAAAACTATCCAAAAAAGTATGCATTTATCGTAATTTTGGAAAATCGGAAGCATTAACTGTCGTACCTTAATAAATATTCTCTTCTTCTTCTTCTTCTTCTTCTTCAACTTTTGTTTTCAGAGTATAAAACTGTGGGCTCCACTGAATGGGAGCTGGAGTTTCCACTCACTGGCTTAAGCTTGTGAGGTATAACGCCATAAAATATGAAAAAAAAACAGTCATGATGTCACAGTGGTATTAGCAGGGTGGTATAATAATGGATATGGTTTTTATGACAGCGCTTGAAAGATGCATGATGTGATGTTATGATATTTGGAAAAGGGTAGTGGTGGGTGAAGATTTTGGGAAGGGTGTAATATTGTAAAGTTGCAGGAGAAGGTTGGGAGGAGGGTAGGGAAAGTGGCTTTAATTTTAAGAGACTGATCCATCCACATGAAGATTAAAAGGCAAGGAGCCCTGTTTCGCTGGCGAATTTTACAATCAGTTCAAGATTCTTCTGGTTGAGTGGAGTAAGTACATCATCAAGTGAATTCGCATTATCAAGTGTGTAGTAACCTTTCCTGGTGCTGCGAAAAAGCTTGCAGCTAATTAAGCTATGTTCAATGGTATTTGGCACATCACATTCAGGGCATAGTACGAGATCAGATTTGCCTATTAAGGTAAAAAGTTTCGCATCATAATTGTGTCCTGAGAACAGTATTTAGGAACCTCGTTTCCTTTGACGACAGGTTCCAATCTAGCCAAGGAGGTTTGAGGGGGAGGGGAAAAATTTTTGCAAAGAAAGTACCCTTTTCGCAGCTTTTGGCTTTGAAATCTTCATACCAGTTAGAGATTAGTTTTTCTTTTATGAGTGACACCGCATCTTTGAGAGAGATCTTAGGACTTGAAATGGTGTCAAGAGATAGAGCTTCTTTAGCTTTGGAGTCAGCCAGTTCATTTAAGGGGAGCCCTTTATGGCCAGGAAGCCATACAATCTTATAGAGGTTTGTTGAGTTGGAATGGGCAATGGCTCGTATGTTCTGGGCATAGTACGAGTCAGTTTGATTTTGTATACTTGCACATGCTGATTTTGAGTCAGTGAGAATGAGTATTTTTGAGTTAAGAGAGACACTGGTTAAATCCATTGCGAGTTGAATTGCTAGGAGTTCACCCGACGTGGATGATCTGAGACTATCGAATTTTCTCATATGAGCATATTGCGTTGAAGCTTCAATTACGCTGATACCTGTACTTGGTTTATCATATGACGCGTCAGTTGCATATATCACCCAATTATTGTTGGTATGCTTAGTCATGATGTCTAGATAGACTTGTTTTAGGAGTTCATCCGGCGCATTGTTTTTGTTGAACCCTAGGCAAGAGAGTGAGTTTGAAACTATGAGTAGGTTTGGAGGGTGATTAAATGGGGCTATTGCACCTATGCTTTGAAAGATATTGGGGAAAAGCTTATAAACAAATGCATGGCTTGATATTTTAGAGTCTAGGCGATCTAGAGACTGTGGGTCCACTAATTTTTGCATGATTGCACCTCCAACCTCTTTGGCAGTGAGTTGAATAGTGCGATAGTTCGGGGGTAGTTCATATGCAAGAGCATAGATCACATGGACTGGTGTGGTGGGGGATAGCCCTAGGCTAGATCTAAGGCATGCATTCGTGAAAGTAGAAAGCTTATTCTCAATATATTTAGGTCGGGAGGCCAATGAGGTACTAGCAAATTCAAGTTTTGACCTAATTACTGATCTGTATAGTTTGAGTGCCGTGTTAGGATGTAATGGGTTAGTTCTGGACGTTAGCATCTTCAATACGTTTACCTGAAGAGTTGCCGCTTTTGTTGTCTGAAGTAGCTGTTCACTAAGCTTTAGATTGGAGGTGAAGTATCTGCCTAAAAATTTGAGTTTAAAGGAAATGGGAATGGTTGCATTCAAAAGGGGGATTAATTCTGGTAGGCCAGTTCTATAATGGATAGGGACTAAGTTGACTTTCTCCGGGTTGATAAATAGATTTAGATTATTTGCAATCTGATTGAAGTGACTTAGTGCATTGCTCAGAGCATCTATTGCTGATTTATGTGATCTGCCAGAGCCCACAAACATGAAATCATCAGCATACTGGAAAATTTTTGCGTTAGTTGCCGATGCTTTATGAAGTTTGACAGTGTATAGGTTGAAGAGAGTGGGGCTGATGACACTGCCCTGAGGTAGGCCATCGTTTACAGTGATCTGGGAGTCAGCTAGCTTTAAAGTTCTTGATTTGAGGAAAGTCTCAAACCAATTGATTATGTCAAGAGGTATGCTCATTTCGAGCAGAATAATGTTTAGTGTATCTATAGCTACAGACTCATAAGCGGATTGTATGTCAATGGATAGTAGGACTGATTTGAGTCCGTTTGACTTGTTTAGAGCTATTTGATTGGAGATTGCATTTAAGCATTTACTGACCGATTTACCTTTAGTATATGTGTAAGAGTTCTCAGGAAGAATGTTGGATTGAGAGACCAGATTTATGAGTCTTTTCGTAATGACTCCATTAATGCATTTCGTTGTTGTTGGGATGAGTGCTATTGGTCGATAAGAGGTTAGCTCATCACTGGGTTTGTTTTTCTTCTTGATGGGGACTATTTTTATAGTTTTCAAAGGCTCAGTGAGAACATTATTTAACCAATGGTCATTAAGGACTTCGAGATAGGAGGGGAGGGCATCTGTGTCTAGATTTTTGATTGCGAAGAAAGGAATACCATCAATACCAGGAGCTGAGTAGTTTGACTTGCCCTTTAGAAAAAGTGTGAGTTCGTCAACCGTTATGGGAAGCCTGGGGAAAGTGTGGAATATGGGAGGGGACGACAAAGTTTGAGAAACTGTTCTGGATTTAGGTGCTAGAGTTTTTAGAAAGGGCGCTGATTTTGTGCTGTCCCAGTCGGAGGATGAGTCCACCGAAAGACATTTACCACTAATGTGCTTGATTATTTTGAAGAAGGATCTGGGGTCAGAGAGTTCTAGATTTTCCGTAAGCTCAGCAATTGAAGCTGCTTTAGCCTTCTTTATCTCTTTTTTCAATCTGATGCTGATGGCTCTGAGCTTGTTCATATTAGTAGATGAGGTTTTTTTTTATGCACTCCGAAAAGATAGAGCTTTTTAATTTGAAAAGATTACGAATGGATTCGTTCCACCAGGCTTTAGGGGAAAATTTTGTATGAGGTAGATGAAAAGAGTTTGTAGCTATTATTTTTTGAATATCGGAGTAGATTTCTGTACTAGGTTTGAGTACTCTTATGTCAGCAATTATTTTCTTACGGTTGACGAAAATCTTGGAGCAAGGGGTTTTGGGATTTATGTTGGTACTAATGGAGACAGGCAAGTGATGCGACGAACCTATCTGCATTTGGAGTACATGTGCACTAATTGAGTTATTTGGAAGCGAAGTGAAAGCTAGGTCAATCACAGACATCGAAGAGGTGGGGCTTGGGTTAACTAGAAAGGTAGGGACATTTGGATTTAGGAGGTACAGGTTGCTCATTGAGAGAATATTTTTGAAAAGACGTCCTTTTGATGTTGCATAACCAGATGCTCTGATGTATGGGTCCCAGGAGGGATCCCTGGCATTGAAGTCACCGCACAGAATCACATTTGAATATCCAGACAGAAAAGTGAACAGATTGTTAATGCAAATGCTAAAAGAGTTGGGATTTACAGAGGGGGGAGCATATACAGACCCAATTATGAGGCTGATGCTGTTGACCACCACTTTAACTAATATGCAGTCCAGATCGGATTGAAAAGGAATCTTATTATAGGAGAGATTTTTGTTAATTGCTACGAGGCATCCCCCGTATCCATTCTCACGGTTTTTTTGACAATATTGTACCCGCTTAGGGATGTTATTGAGCCATCTCTGAGCCAGGTTTCATTTAAAAGTAGAATGTCATGTGGGTTTGAACTAAGAAAGATCTCGAGTGTAGATTTGTTAGCTGTGAAACTTTGAATGTTGTAGTGTAAAATCTTCATTAATTGGGTTGGGATGGGTTTGGTTGATGTTGCATGGAGCTTGGTGGTGGCTCATTTTCTATTCCTTGTTGTATTAGAAGAATATCTGAACTGGTAATAAATGATTGAATTTTGGTCTTAAGTGAGGTGATGAAGTCTATGTTAGTGCTGATATTTGAGGTGGAATTAAGAGTTGTATTAATCCAGGAAAGAATTTTTTCCATTTCAGAGACCCTATTTTTTTCTGCCATGAAGGACATACCATTTTTGGATTGTGACTTTTCACTGAACATCTTGTAAAAGTTTGTGGGTTTGACTATAGGATACGTTTTGGTAACGTTGGAAGAAGTTCTTTTGGTAAGGACCTTGTTTGCCTCTGCTTCCGGGACTCTTGCCCTTTTCGAGGAAATTAAAGAGGGAAACGAGGTTTCATCAGTAATATCAGAGAGCAGTTCGAATCTATTTGGTGAGGGTGTGGACCTTGTTGACGGAGAAGACTGAGCGATTAGCAATTTTGCAGCGTTTCGATTAACACTTTTAATCGCCATAATCTTGAGGACATCGGCCTCAAGTGACTTGGCAGGACATTCAGGGGAATCGGCTCTATGCTTTCCCTTACAATTTATACATAGGGGCGTTTTCGTGCAGTCGCCTTGACAGTCCTCTAGCGCGCAGTTTGGGCACGTGAATTTTGAGGCTTTGCATTGGGGTTCCTTGTGACCCCATCTGAGGCATTTCATACATAACTTAGGCTTGGGAGTGTAGTACTCGACCTGTCGCAGAGCTCCATAAATCGCAACCTCATTTGGTATGGTATTCGCTTTAGAAGATAATTTCACGATGCTCGTGGATTGAAAAGATTCTTCTGAAATTCTTTTTTTGAATCTTTCGACCGCAACAACAGGCACTGGGGAGGAGATGTTGTTAAGGATTTCATCATCAGTGATGTCGAGGGGAATTCCCTTGATTATACCTTGTTTTCGTGCATATGAAGCAGGAATGAAAGCCATTAGCTGATATTTAGAAAGATCAGAGGCAGCCAGTTTGTTGGCAGCAGCGAAATTAAGGAAGAAAACTTGGACAGTATTGAAAGAGTGCTGCTTTATATTAGTGAACCCTACTATATTGTTTCTCTTCAGTAGAGCTCCAATACCGATGTCACTCAGACGTTTATGACTTTCATCTCCTTCATTGATGGTTCTAGATACTAGAACCCAGAAAGGACCCTTGTCTGTGATGTCATAAAAAACGACTTGGGAGTTTGCAAATTTGAGCGTGGTGTTTATAGTGACTTCATTTGTGTTCTGCTTGGGGATTAAGACATTGTTTGTGGAAACGGATAGTGAGGGACTGGTTGGGGAGCTAAAGTCAAAAGCTTTGTATAAGTTTTTGGGGAGAGTGGGGTCGTTTGTATGAGTTGAGTCCAGTCGACTCTCTTTAAGCTTTAGCTTTTGACTGGTTGAGCCAGACACATCCTGTATGTTTATTTGTTTTCTAAGTAAGTGCGGAGGGATTATCTGGTACTGTGGGGGACCCACCGGGGTCCACCAACATAGACACATCCTCTTCGTCCGTCATGACGTGTTATATGGGTTTGATCAAGAAAAGTTAAAAGTGATGTGCCAAAAAAAACCACTTGAAAAAATTAAATTCAACAAAGAAGAATCTAACCCTAAAAAAACTTTCACTTGATGACGTAAAAATCACTTACCCACAACTGATTAAAGATGTTAGTAAATAAATTATGATCGCTTAATAAAAAACTTAGCGTGGTGGAGAAATCTTTTAAATAGCCACTAGGAAATTTTCAAAAAACACTTTGGGATTTAAGTAAACTACTTCGCGCACACGTGGATGATAAAAAGCGTCTAACTGTGATGGTGTCCAAACGTGAAGTGAATAAATATTCTCAACATAACAAGTTAAAGTTGCAAATGTCAAAAACGCCAGTTGTGTTCAATTCGGCTTTTTCAGTCAGCTGGGCATAAAGCTGGCTGAAAAGCTCCAATTGTGTTTCAGGCCTTAAAGTAATATTCCCCTATCTAACTTGAAATTCCCCTCAAGAATTCACTATTTCCTCTCGTCCGCGCGGTCAGGCTTGAACATATTAGCCGGTAACCGAGATGCTTCTTAATCGACTTACCGACAGAAATTGATGGAAGCACAAATGAAGATTTGTTCGATGAAAACACCATGTAAATCTTCACCTACAATTTTCCCCAAATTTACCCGGGGTTTTGTGCACTCATCGAACAAGTTTTTAAAGCACCGGTAAATCTAATGTAATGACATTTTTTTGACAGTTCTCCTGAGCATAATTTAACTTCTAATTTCCAGTGATTTGTGAAAATTTATTTATAAAATAGGTGAAATAATTAAAAATTTAAGAATAAATAAATATTAAAATGCACAAAAAATATTTCCCAGTTTTTTCTTAGTTACATATTCTTTTACTAGCTTTTTTACATAGATATTATCGCCTTTCCCGTAACTTTCCTTTGAAAAAATGGCAATTGGTTCATATATGACCAGATATAACTCCATAATTTCTGCAAGAAACAGTTGTGCTGCACTATTTTCACTTTTATCATCAGAGGTTTTGTCACTAGATATAAAATTACTGTTTGGATGATCAAAATCAACAGAAATGATTTTCTCTATCCCAGTGGCTTCTTTTCGAGCCACTATTAAACCCTTTCCTGACATCTCATTTAAGAATTTAGAGAATTTCTTATATGTTGTTTGCTTCAGACCTACTTGCTTGGTAGCTGCAGGGATAACGTGCAGTCTATAAAAATTACTTGTTAATAATATGTTATTTTGCTGTTAATACTAAGCTCTTATACTAAGCTACTAATGTCGTGATGCTCAGCGTTGTACGTTGCTTCA
Source organism: Dioctria linearis (assembly GCA_963930735.1). NCBI lineage: Eukaryota > Metazoa > Arthropoda > Insecta > Diptera > Asilidae > Dioctria > Dioctria linearis. The sequence goes on from OZ005741.1 coordinate 117,032,205, forward strand.
AGCAGGGGCTTATAAATAAATTCTTTTTGATTTGATTTGATTTGATTTGAAACATTTTTACGATCAAATTTCTTACTAGAAAGGGAGATCTTAAGATTTCATCCATGTTCTTCGACCTTAATCGCCTCCTCAAATATCCCTTTATAATTTTCATTCGAATTTCCTTGTGCATATTATCGATGGGTATTGTGTCATCTAATTTCTTATCCAACTTCCTTATATAATCTGAATTTGGTATGAGCTCCACCATTTTTTCACTTTTATATACAGCACTCAACCGCAATTACCGAACAAATTCCATGTGACAGTTCACAAATGTCAAACGTTTACCCCTAGAAATTTTTAGTGCAAGTTCGGGGCACGAAATCAGAAACACCGGGCTTTCATGGAACAAGTTTCCGTAACCCCGTGTAAGCCCAGGATTTTCAAAAATCAAGATAGTACAGCCCGGTGTAGCCCGGGGCTTACCCGGTGTTTTCATCGAACAAACCTATAGTAGGTTTGTTCGATGAAAACACCGTGTAAAAGCACCGTGTAAATCTTCCCCTACATTTTCCCCCAAATTTACCCGGGGTTTTGTGCACTCATCGAACAAGTTTTTAAAACACCGGGTAAATCTAATGAAATGACATTTCTCTGACAGTTCTCCTGAGCATAATTTAACTTCTAATTTCTAGTGATTTGTGAAAATTTATTTATAAAATAGGTGAAATAATTAAAACTTTAAGAATAAATAAATATTAAAATGCACAAAAAATATTTCCCAGTTTTTTCTTAATAATTCTTTTATTAGCTTTTTTACATCGATATTATCGCCTTTTCTGTAACTTTACTTTGAAAAAATGACAATTGGTTCATCTGTGACCAGATATAGCACCATCATTTCTGCAAGAAACAGTTGTGCTACACTATTTTCACTTTTATCATCAGATGTTTTGTCACTAGATATAAAATTACTGTTTGGATGATCAAAATCAACAGAAATGATTTTCTCTATCCCAGTGGCTTTTCCTGACATCTTATTTAAGAATATTGAGAATTTCTTATATGTTGTTTGTTTCAAACCTATTTGCTTGGTAGCTGCAGGGATAACGTGAAGTCTATAAAAATTACTTGTTAATAATGGCAAAGAAACATTTTTACGAGCAAATATCTTACTAGAAAGGGAGATCTTAAGATTTCATCCATGTTCTTCGACCTTAATCGCCTCATCAAATATTTCCTTATAATTTTCATTCGAATTTCCTATGTGCATATTATCACTGGGTATTTTGTCATCTAATTTCTTATCCAACTTCCTTATATAATTTGAATTTGGTATGAGCTCCGCGATTTTTTCACTTTTATATACAGCACTCAACCGCAATCACCGAACAAATTCCATGTGACAGTTCAATTTTTAGTGCAAGTTCGGGGCACGAAATCAGAAACACGGGCTTTCATCGAACAAGTTTCTATAACCCCGTGTAAGCCCAGGGTTTTCAAAAAACAAGATAGTACAGCCCGGTGTAGCCCGGGGCTTACCCGGTGTTTTATCGAACAAACATAGTGTAAAACGATTTTTTTTATGGCATCCCTACGAAGGAGTTGCCCGGTTTGTACCATTTCCAAACTTAAATTTACTGTTTATTTTTAGAAAGCCCGTGTACAAAATTTCATTCCTCTAAGTGAACGCGTTTTCGAGTTATCGTGTGGACGGACGGATGGACAGACGGACGGACGGACATGCAAAAATCAAAATAACTCTTAATATTATGTATGCGGATGCAATCCATTTTGCTCTACTATCATTATTTCTATGTGTTACAAACGGAATGATAAACTTAGTATACCCTATAGATTTCATATAGGGTATAAAAACTAGCCGAACTGAAGTAATTGCTTTAAAACGTTGCTACTATTTATTGTTACTACATACAGGCAAGGCCGCAAATTTGGGGGCGGTAAACTCTCAATTGGTGAAGTAAAAAGAAATAAGATCGAAACCGAACCACTATCCGGTAGGCAAGGATTCAGAGTTACCATTTTCAACCTCATTATAGACAGGATAATTGCGGAACTACAAAGACGTGATTTTGCTTATGAGAACTTCAGTAAAACTCTTATTTTCTCATGAAGCTAAGCTAATTCGTTGCAATCTCAAAACATTCGCTAGGGCGAACGGAACTTGAAAGCAGAGGCGGCGTTAGGCGTGGGCGATGTGGGCCACCGCCTACGGCCTCGCGGTCCGAGGGGCCTCGCGCCTCCAATATGCATAACTCGGACTCAATGTAAAAATTTATGCGTTTGATTTTTTTTAGGCTAGGAGCATTTGTTGGCGTGGCGTTGCTGTCACGAGAAACGAACGGGGAAGCCCCTATGATAAATTTTGTTTTTACTTAGTCTAGCAATGTGTGTTGGCAATTCGTCGCTATCACGGGGAACCCCTTGTTTCCAGACTTGGGGATTTCCCTTTCTGTTTGGAGTTTGTCTATGTAAGGTACTTTCAAACTCCAGTCGCTCCTCAAGGGCTAGAAACAGTGCTGCCGTTTTAGCGATTTTGTCGCTAGATCTAGCGGATTTTTGAAATGTTTAGCGACTTATTTTTTAAGATTTAGACCCTAAACAATGTTTAGCTACTTTTACGGACGTTTTCATGACCAAAATTTAATTAATAAAAATGGAACGATAACGATTCAACAACGCATTGAAATTATTAAAATTCACTATAAAAATGGTGAAAATGTGGCAGAGGCGGTTCGTAAAACTCAAACATTTTTGGGTCGTCGTGAAGCACCTTATCGGACCGCAATACAGAAATTGGTAGAAAAATTCGAGCTGTCGGGACAAGTTAGTGATGTGAAGAATAAAACCCGTGCACGTCGCTCAAGAACAGCCGAAAATATTGCTGCTGTAGCCGAAAGTGTTGAAGAAAACCCAGGTTTGTCCATTCCTCGTCGTTCTTTGGAATTAGGCATTCCACAAACATCATTATACAGTATTTTGCATAAAGATTTGCGTCTTAAGGCTTATAAAGTTCAGTAAACACAAAAACTCAAGCCGGCCGATCATCAACAACGTCGAGTCTTTGCTGATTGGGTCTTTGAAATCCATGAAAATGATCTGGAATTCCACCGAAAACTCATCTTGAGTGATGAGGCCCATTTCCACCTCGATGGCTTCGTCAACAAGCAAAATTGTCACATTTGGGGCTCCCCAAGAGTTATTGTTGAAAAGCCTCTCTATCCTCAACGTGTGACTGTTTGGTGCGGTTTATGGTCCCGCGGGGTCATTGGACCTTACTTTTTCGAAAATGAGGCTGGAGCAACAGTTACGATGAATGGATTGCGCTATCGACATAATATTAATGATTTTTTATGGCCGGAATTGGATGGTATTGATCTGGACAACGTTTACTTTCAACAAGACGGCGCTACGTGCCATACAAGCAACGAAACCATTGATCTTTTACGGGAAAAGTTTCCGGACCGTGTTATCACTCGGAGAGGTGATCACAATTGGCCACCGAGATCTTGTGACTTAACACCTTGCGACTTCTTCCTTTGGGGCCACGTGAAAGAGAAGGTCTACGCCAACAGCCCAGCGTCAATTCAAGACCTCAAAGATGGAATTCGTGAGGCTATCGAGGACATAGGACTTTGCGATTTGGTTATGAAAAATTTCATGGCCGCTTACACATCGAAAAACGAAAACGAACGAATAAACGGTTCCACCCCGAAAATTCGTTTATGCTTACATATCAAAAACGAACGAATAAAAGTTGGGTTGGGTTTGTATCTAATGTAAATAAACGGAAATGAGGTTATGTAGGAACGAAAAGAATATTCGTTCGTGTGTGGAACGTAGTATGGTACGAAAATTTGTTTCTCGTACGAATAAAGGCACTTTCACATCTAACACAAGAATCCAAAAAATGTAAACCGAAAAACTCAATTTATTTCACTTTAAAACAAGATTTTTGCTCCAATGAATAATAAAATCATGGGAAATAGGATAAACTAATAATTTTACTAATAAAATAGTATATTTATATTAGAATTTTTAAGAAAACACAACTTTTATGATTTATCGGACGAATTTTTCCGCCGAAAAAGTTTTTCGGCCGATAAAACATAAAATTTGTGTTTTTCTTCAAAATCTGATATATATATCTCAGTAAAATTCTTAGTTTATCCTATTTCTCTGGATTTTATTAATCATTGGAACAAAAATCTTGTTTTAAAGTGGAATAAATTGAGTTTTTCGGTTTACATTTTTCTGTTCTTGTTTTTGATGTGAAAGTGCTTTAAACATAAGAATGTGTTTCAATTGAAATAAAGCTTTACATATGGATATTTTTTTATCGAAACTATAATTAGAATAAATATCCAATATTTTATTGAATGTATTCCGGCAAATTTCTGTTAGATTAAGACAAAATTTGAGTTTTTCGGTTTAGTGTTTTCGTTTTCGTTTTTCGGTGTGCAAACGACCTAAGCGGCCTTAGCTGTCACTGCAGTTGGAGTGGAGTACACACAAAACTCTCTCCACATGCAGCTCCATTTTCATATATATCTCCATTGGCTGACGCACAAGTAAACATTCCGCCGAGTTTGCATACTGCATCAACTGTAAAGGCACTTTACATCAAAACCGAAAAATGTAAACAATTTATTCCACTTTAAAACAAGATTGTTGCTCCAATGATTAATAAAATCATGGGAAATAGAATAAACTAATAATTTTACTAATAAAATAGGATATTTATCTCAGATTATTGAGGAAAACACAACTTTTATCTTTTTTCGGCCGAAAAACGAAATTTCGGTTGCAACTGTGAATTTCTTTTCGGTTTCCACATGTGGAACGTTTCGGGACGTACAATTTTTTCGGTCGTAGGTACTAAACCTCACTTTTGTGTTTACATTGAAAATTATATTATTTTATTTTATTATTTATTATATTATTATAATATGGATAGGGACTTCGAAGTAAAATTAAAATACGTGTTTTGTATGACTGTTACATACATAAACCCCACACACAAACACACAATCCCAATGGATGTATGGCGACCGACATTCCTGCGGAGACGACTCCCAGAAAAACAAAAGTATTAAATGTCAAAAATTTAAAAAAAAAAGTCCAAAAAATACTCCCGCGACAAATTTTGTCTTCAACAAAATTTGTCAACGCGGCACACTTTAAAAAAATAAAGCGAAAGACAAATCGTACCTTCAGTACGATTTGTCGTGGAAAGTGCAATATGTATGTACGAACGTACATACATATCACAAAAAAGCTTTTGCGATAAGAAGAGCGCGCCGCGAAAATACATTGTATGTATACGTGCGCGGCAATTCTAATCATCGTGACGGTGGCTGATCTTTATAAAAGCATCAAATTTCAAGCCTCCGTCCAACGAAAAATATTCTGGACTTGTTTAATCAAGTCCAGAATAAATGAAAATTTTCTCAGGGTGAAAATGCAACTATGCATTTTCTATCCTGAACGAAGGCTCTTGATCGCGACAAAAGTGATCAAGAGCCGAGTTGGATTCTAAGTTTTGATTACGGCGGATCAAAAGTTGATTTTTTAAAGAAAAACTACACGGCAGTCGAATTTAAAAACGAAAGAAAAGTGTGATATAAATTTTATACGCGGCGGTAGCACGGGCTTTTGGGGTTGAATGTTTTTTTTTCGCATTTTCAGTTCGGCGCGGTCTCGGTAGATGGAAACTAAAGAAGCAAAGAAAGAAAGTAAAATTATTTAACCGAGCAAAATTTGTGAGATTTGTGTCAGTGATTCCACCGCGAGTGAATTCCTTTTAAATTGGCTGGGTGACTCCCTTCTGGAGACCAGCTTAGAAGAAACTAGCCCGCCAAAAGTGCCAAAGTTTAAAGTCCCCAATATAAACATGGCAGATTACGCGAAAATCGCCAAGCTAACTGCCCAGCTCGTTCCCCTATTTTCGGGATAACAGCACCCAAAATTGAGCCTTGAGCTCCAGACTTTCCTAGGATGCTGCAGGCAGGTAATCCAGTGCATTTCGGTGGAGGAACTATCAGCATTTTTGCAAATCTGCGAAGCTTATCAGCTTTTTGCCTCGAATATGCCAACTACTTTCAAAGAAGTAGAAGAACGGTTAAATCGCACGTACCTGCCTAGAGAAACTTACCAGGAACTGGTAAATAAATTAATCACTACAAGGCAGTGTCCTTTGGAAAACCTCACAGCCTTCACGGCACGAGTGAAACAGATGCTGGCACTATGTAATGAAGCAGCAGAGTCCAAATATGGAGCCACGGCAGCACCAGCTGTTAAAACGCAGCTTGAGGACTTTGCCAAAAACGCACTGAAAACAGGCGTAAATAACCCATATATGTGCCAATACCTTCTGACCTTGACCGACGGCGCTATAGATGAATTAATACAAAGAGCAGTTGACATGGAACGTCTCCAGCAAAGTGCTCTATTCCTGCAACTTTCAGGGCAAATTCAACAAAATGTGATACAAAATACACTACCCCATTCAATAAGTGCAATAACACCCAATAACGCACAATTTAGTGGAATTAACTCATCGGCTAATCACAGCGTATTTAATCCAGGAATAATGCCATACACTCAAGTTCCCCAGACCCTGTCAAACACAAGTAGCCACACTCAGCAGCCGCAGTTCACACAGGCAAACACATCCCCATATATCAAACAGGAGCCAAGATCTCCTAATAAAACTTATAATGTAAACAATAAAAATACTTATTTAAATAAAATCAGTTGTAGTTTTTGTAATCTAAGAGGCCACACATATGTTGATTGCTTCAAAAGGAAAAATACGCCTTATTGTGTGAACTGTAAAATGTATAATCATGACGTGCGTGACTGCAGAAGAAACAACAATAGTTTCCAGAGACCACACAACAATAGTGGACCACCAAACCAACGTCCTAGAGAGCCGCAAAACCCCAGCAACAACTCAAGGGTCTATAATGTGCGAAAAAAGTGTGAACTTTGTGGTCGTTCTGGACATGCCGTAAATAACTGTCAACAAAAACGTAAATGGGAAGCCCGGAGTCAGGGAAACGACGTACAGTCGACCCAAAACACCCCGGCTCGACTATAAATCTTCCATCTAATAAAATAGGGTCTCCTCAGCAGCCCGATTCCAGTGTCGCTACCGTAAAACTTCCTTTAGACATAGGCCTGAACGGCCAAACTAAACTAGTAGTAGACACAGGCGCTGAGGTAAGTATAATAAAGAAAAGGTCATTAAAAGATCTCAAAGAAATTAACCACAATGAGGCATGCACACTTCAGACCCCATTTGGTACCGGAAAGACGCTGGGAAATTGCCAGGGAAACTTCGTTTTCAAAAACAAAATTCCCTGCAAGTTTCAAGTCGTAAAGAACTTGCCTGGTCTTTCCGATGATGGACTTCTAGGAAATGATTTCCTAGCAAAAAACTGTAACGTTGATGGTCCTAATAAGGCACTAAGGTTTCCTCGCACGGAAACTAATCCTAATCCTACTAATTTGTTTTGCCATTAGAGTTTGAAACGGACAAGCTACATTCTGAAAAGGCAGTCGAAGTAAGAACACTTGCAGAAGGGGTAGAGTCTAAACAGGCTCAACTATCCACCTGTAGTGTCTTCAAGGCTTCTCAATCGAGAAAAGCTGGCTGCCAAGCTCCAAAAGGGCCCAAGGAATGTGAAAAAAGCTGTCTGGGCGAACAAGAGACCGAGGAAGGCAGGCAGCAATTGGTTACCTTTAAGGAACCAATCTGCATACCTGCGCGCTCTCAAATTGTTGCCCCAGTCCCGTTACAAACTCAAGAAGAAATGCTCTGTTTATCCCAAGAGATAAGCGATGGAATCTTCTTGGAAAACAGTTTGCTGTCATCTGGAAAAGGATTAGCGCTGGTTAGTATTCTCAACGCTAACAGTCATCAAGTAGTCATACATAGCTTAAAGTTACAGCTATTTCCAATAAACGACTACATCATAGTCCCAATAACACACACAAAAGACCACAACCAAACGCACATTCCCATACCAAACAAAGAGTCAATATCAAACAACACAAGAGACGGAACTGAGTGTCTAAAGCCTGCCAAACAGGTGCATATAACTCTTCCGTCCAAAATCCCGAGGTATAAATCACTCTTAAACAAACAACGGCCATATAAGAACGGTATCGAGTCGCTAAAGCCTATATTAAAAGTGCATATTACTCCACCGTCACCCAACACAAAAAATTCTACATGGTCAAAAAGCATTAGCATTGACGCGCATGAGTATCCCACACAACCTAAGGCAAAGACCGCACAGGTGTATCAAACTCAGCCGTCGGCAAAGCAGGAAGCAAGTACCCTGTTACATGCTAAATACAACAAAATGAAGCCTCATAAGGAATTAATTAAATTCAATCCAATTTCAGGACACACATTTACAAGGAATAGTAAGTCAAACCAAGGTTCAGCTGAAAAATCAGCAATTTTACAACATGTACGATATCTATACCCGGATAATGAAACTCCGGACGACCCAAACAAATACCCGCGTATTTCTAGGCTAGAGCAAGAACTCAGCCCAGACCCTAATTTAACCGCGGAAGAAAAAATTTCGATATCAGAACTCTGCGAAGAGTATAACGATATCTTCTTCCTCAAAGGTGACAAACTCACCTATACAAATGCGATAACGCATAATATTCCATTGGTGCAAGATCAAGCACCAATCAATCAAAAAATGTACCGCTTACCTGAAACACAGCAGAAAGTCATTAACGAGCAGCTAAAAGAAATGCTAGACAGCGGGATAGTCCAGTCTAGTAAAAGCCCTTGGAATTCACCTCTACTAGTTGTCCCCAAGAAAGCGGGACCTGACGGTGAAAAAATGTGGCGCGTCGTTGTCGATTTTCGTAAATTAAACGAAAAGACAATTGGAGATGCATTCCCGCTACCCCGAATCGAGGATATTCTCGACCAACTAGGTCACGCAAGGTATTTCACCACACTCGATTTGGCCAACGGCTATCACCAAGTTCTTGTCGACAAAAAAGATCGACATAAAACTGCTTTCAGCAGAAGCTATGGGCACTATGAGTTCAAGCGTACGCCATTCGGGCTCAAAGGAGCCCCCGCCACATTTCAACGCCTAATGAATTTTGTCTTAACAGGCCTACAAGGCCTTGAATGTTTTGTCTACCTAGATGACATTGTCATCTATGGTAAAAATTTAAATGACCACAACGAAAAGTTGAGGAAAGTCTTCAATAAGTTGAGAGAGAACAACTTGAAGCTGTAGCCAGAAAAGTGCCAGTTTCTAAGAAGAGAAGTTGTTTACCTAGGACATAAATGTTCTAGCGAAGGAGCCCTACCAGACCCAAGTAAGACGGCCTGCGTCCAAACATTTCCTGTTCCAAGAACAGTAAGGCAAATTCAGTCATTTTTAGGACTTGCCAATTACTACAGGAAATTCATTCCAGACTTCTCCAAAATTGTACGTCCAATCACAAATTTACTCCGAAAGGATGTAAAATTCACTTGGACAGAGAAATGCCAAGAAGCATTTCAAAGCATAAAAAACGCTTTAATTTCTCCACCACTTCTAATTTACCCCGATTTTTCGAAATCTTTTAATCTCACTACAGACGCAAGTAACGAGGCTCTAGGAGATGTTCTTTCTCAAGGAGAAGTCGGAAAGGACCAGCACATTGCCTATGCAAGCCGCACATTAAACAAAGCCGAAAGAAATTACTCTACTATAGAGAAAGAGTTATTGGCTATTGTCTGGGCTACCAAGAATTTCAGGTGCTATCTTCAAGGCCGGAAATTCACGGTCTATACTGACCATAAACCTCCAAAGGTGTCTTCAATGTGAAAGACCCTACTTCCCGTTTGGTGAGATTTCACCACAAATTATCTGAATTCGATTACAACATCGAATATAAACCAGGGAAGTACAACACTAATGCCGATGCACTAAGTCGCATCCCTCAAGCATTAAAAGAAGACAGTTTAGGCAATTCCTTAACGGTAGAAGCCCTAGTCCACCACACGATGGACTCAGATGTGTAGGAAAACAATTCCACAAATAATAGGAGAAAGAAGAAATCCGCTCATTGTTTCGTCGTGACTCGAGCTCAGAAGCAAAAGGCTCAAGAGACAATAAACAGCTCCAGTTTGGAGACAGAAGAGCACACGAAAGCGGACCAAAACGAATTTCAACTCACGGAGGCGGAAACACTAAACCCAGCATCGCTTGATCAAAAAGTAAGTACTGGTAAGACACCCGAAGTTATCACGAGCCCTATGGAAATCCGAACAATCTTAAAAGATTATCACGATTCTCCATTTGGTGGCCATCAAGGTGTCATAAAAACTTACAAACGCATAAGATGCAAGTATTGGTGGAGACACATGCTTAGCGACATCAAGAAATATATAAAAAAATGCCCAAAGTGCCAGACGATGAAAGCTTCTCCACAATATAAAATGCCAATGGTTATCACGGACATCGCAGAACAACCGTTCGACAAAGTTTACCTCGATATTGTAGGTCCATTAGAAGAGACCACATCAGGTAACAAATATATCTTGACCTTCCAAGATAATTTAACAAAATTTGTCGACTGGTATGCAATACCTAATGCAGAAGCCGTCACAGTAGCGCAAGTTTTCTTTGATGAAATCGTTACGCGCTATCGCATACCCAAAAGAATACTCACCGATCAGGGAACAAATTTCCTGAGCGAATTATTCAAAAGAGTATGTAAGCTTCTAAAGGTTAAGAAGTTACAGACTTCGGCATACCACCCACAGTCTAACGGAGCACTAGAGCGTGCCCACAGACCGCTGATTGAATACCTGCGAACAATCGTAGACGAAAATCCCAAAACATGGGACCAATTCCTACGAACCGCTGCATTCGTGTATAATAATAGTGTACACGAGGGTACTAAACTTACCCCAATGGACCGCCTTTACGGCTTCACAGCGGATGTGCCATCAAATTTAAAACGGGATCCCGAACCAGTTTACAATCACGAGAGCTATTATCATATACTAAAGTATAAGCTCCAAAAATCATACGCCACGGCAAGAAAGAATTTATTAGCCAGTAAACAACGCTCAAAGGGGTACTATGATAAGACAGTACGACCCCTAACTTTTCACATAGGAGAAAGCAGGAAACATAAGCTTTCCCAAATCTGGGTAGGACCTTATCAGGTAACTGCTATACCAGGTGGAGTGAACACCACAATAAAAATTGGTAAGCGTATTGTAACGGAACATAACAACCGTCTAAAACCATACTTCTTCAAAACCATACTGTTTCAAATTAATCCCATTTTAACGGCTCTCAGGAACACTCGCGGTGGAGCCACTCCATTGCCTGGTCTAATAACGGCACGAAATAAGTAAAGTCATACTTAAAGGATTATTTTCATCCTTCGAATTGTTCACAGAAATGGCGCTACAAATTATTGCAATTGCCATCCTCATCCAGTATGCGACAGGAGAAATCGCCGACAAACCCTATGCTATAACCAAGCTAAATAGCTCGGGCATATTTTTCGAGGATCGAGGAAGCCTCATGGTGTATCATAACACTTGGAATGTTCTCACGGAGATAGACTTGGATGAGTTAGACACACAGATAAAACTAACGGAACATGCAGAATATTTAGTGCGTAAACTCTGCATAAATATCACGGACAAAGAAGACCTGTGCAACGTGCAGCAACTACACATACACGCTATAATAGATAGCGTACAAAAGCGCACGAGAACCATTAAGGAATTAGTTCCAGGAAGGCGTAAGGCCAGATCACTATTCGACGGAATAGGCAATGCTGTGCACTATTTATTTGGTACCATGGATAGTAACAACGAGAAGGAGATATACAGCCGCTTAGATGAAATTGAATCGAACACACAAGCCCTAGCTGAGCTAGAGAAACAACAAATAAGTGTTGTTAAAACTACCTTGGAACAGATTCAAAAACCATTGGCTATGTTAATGGATCGTCAGCAAAACATAGCACACCAGATTAACGATCTGCATACTGTGACCGAGGACCTAACCAGAAGGCAGCTGAGGCAAGAGATCATATCGAGCTTATTGCTTCAAATCATCGAAGTCGAATACCGTCAACAAGCCCTCCTTGACATTATAATAGCCACTAAAGGCAACCATATTCACCCACTCCTCGTGTCTCCCAAAAATCTGCTGGATGTATATCGAAAATCAACTTCGAAATGTCTAAACGACCAAAATTGTCTATCGATTCTGTACCAATCAGCAGGAGCCCAGTCACGCCTTATGCAGAACAAATTGGTGGTGAGAATAACTCTCCCAATTCTTGATTCCCCCAAAATGAGGCTACGGCAAGTCCGATGCTTTCCAGTACCACAACCAGCAAATTATTCCATAATCCCAGACCCTGGATATTCTTGTGTGGCAAATAGCGCTCGCACACAGGAATTCCTCTTATTAAATGGTGAGGATATGAAAAGCTTCAAGAAAGTCACTCATAGCCTGGAGGAAAATACATATATAGGTCGACTAAATACCCCCATAATTAAGGCAACAACCTCAGATGAATGTATAGTGAAAGTGTTGTACAATCCTTTAAATGAAGTGCCCAAGTGTAGGTCTAGAGTACAAGTTCCCCAAAAAGACATGTTGATAAAGTTAAATAAGCCCAATGCGTGGCTATTTTCGTTTATTACCTCCACGGTACTACATATAACATGTCGAGATCACTTTGCCATCTCAAAATTAGAGGGGCAGGGGATGCTAGAGATAACGCAACCATGTCAGGTGCAAATAGGGGAAAAGGTGCTAAGGTACGAAGGTGAAAATAAACACCCTCTCAAAATTACTCAGCCTAAACAATTTCCTGAGCTGAATCATTCATTACTCAACCTGAATCTAGCCGAAATTTTACCCAAGTCTCAAAACCAAAGTGTACAAACCGAAATCATAACAGGGGACGATATCAATAAATCAATCTATACTGGCACATATTCGCTGGAAGATATCCAGCACAAATTAGACCAGTATAGTAACAAGGTATCAAGCAGACAATCCCATATCCTGTCCACAACTTCTCTATCATTTACGAGCCTACTAGTTCTGGCCATAATGATCGCTGTGGCAGTAAAATATCTTAACCCTGTTGTCATCAAGATGAGACAACAGAGAAATCAACCACCAGGTAACCCCGAAATTTTACAGAGGGAATTCCTGTAGAAGAGCGAACTCCTGCTCCCCAACCCAGCTTAAGGCGAACTAGGAGCCTCGCTAAAACCAAATCGGTTCAAATAATTTAAAAATGCGACACTGATACTGTCAACAAGAGCCACTTAATCAATGTAAAATTTATTAGAAAAGGTAGACCTGGTAAAATCCTCAAAGGAAATCTATGTAGACATATATATAATATAATTTTAGCACCAAACAAAGCTAAATTAAAAATATTAAGATGACTTAACAAAATAAGTTAGAATGAAAAAAGTAAATACAAATAGGTAGGAGGTAAAAATTTAGTATTAAAGAAAAAATGCATATAAAAACAAAAATGCATAGAAATAACAAATTAACAAAAAACGCATTAGAATTAAATATAAACAAAAAATAGAATATATATAAAAGAAAAGAAAACGGTTGTAAAAAGTAGACCTGGACACAGGTACAAAGCATAAAAACAAAATAACAAAATAAATTGTAGTAAAAATATAAACAGAAATAAAACAGACCTAAGGTGTCAAAAGGAAAAAATGTATTAAAATTAAGTTAAGTTAGAATGAATATAAATAGGTAGTAGAAATGTTGGAATTAAAGAGAAAAAAAAATGCATATAAAAAGAAAAAGGTATAAAATTAACAAGTAAAAAAAAAAACGCATTAGAATTTAAAATAAACCTAAAATAGAATATGTAAAAAAAAAAAAAATAAATAAAGTGTAGAGAAGAAGTACGCACTAACTAACAGTATAAGAAACTGAATATACAGTTGAAAAAAACAAAAACAAAACATTAATACCAGGCTACTAGGTAACAACGAAATGGTTACAGGATTAAAATTAAACTAGTAAAATAATAAATAAAACAGTAAGAAATTGTAACAAATACGTATAAGGTAATCAAACAAAAACAAAAATTTGTTAACTGAGGTAGAAAAACAACAAAATAAGAAAAGAGAGGTAAGAACCTTTCCAAAAATTAGAACATTAAATCACCAAAATGTAAAGCCTAGCCATAAACCAGCCGCTTTAGCCCCTAAGTAAACCTAAAACAGAAAACCAACCTCAAACTCTCGCCCCCGTACAACGTAGGTGTAACCAATAGAAGCAACCAAAAGGAAGAACATTATCAAAAGCCGCAAAAAAAACACAAAAACACACATAAAAAAGTAATCGCTTTACGTAGTTTTTATTAAAAAAAAAAAACTTTTTTATACAATAAAACGAAAAATGGGAGGAAAGGCCGAGCGCCTTTCAACCCCCCCCCCCCGGAGTTACACTAGAATGAAATTTAACACAGAAAAAAGAAGAGTGAAAGTATAGTATAAAACTTGGTAAACCGGGAGCCAGATAATGGAGGGCAAACTTCAGTCCTCATATTCATTTTCATCGTCGTCACTCCACATAACCGTGGTGTTCAGATTCCCTGGGGGAGGGGTCGCCGTGTACATCTGCACCACTTCGGCCAAGGGATCCGAGAAAACGGGCCAGCAACAGGCACATAACCCGTGAACGCCACTGAGTACCAAGGTACCACCTGGAAGAACAAAGCATATGGTTAGTAATTTGAATAACAATTCAAAGAACTATTAAAAACACTCACCTACGGCAGTCCAGGATTGTCCTTGATGAGGGTATAAATTTAACCGGACCTGGTAGAAGCGGCCGCTCTAAGCATCCCCGGCCCAAATGGTCAGGGGGCGCTCGCCCCGCCTGCGGAGCACCAAACGTATGGGCCCAACCCAGCCGGGTATTACGTGTACAACACATATCCCATACAGAACTGTACTTCGTCCCTCGGGACTATAAAAAGGTTGGCTGCTCAATTTTTGCGCAAATAGCATGATGGATTCCGCTTCAGTTTCAAATATGAACTGAATTAAAATCAAAGCCAAGTAACTCCAGCATCCCAAAGAAAAACCCACTTCATCCTGTAAAATGCTTGACAAGGTAAAAAAAAAAAAATAAAATAAGCCATTCAATGTAACAACACCATGAGTATTCCTCTTCAAAGAATACTCATATTTTTCGTGTGGGGAAGGAATTGTTACATACACAAACCCCACACACAAACACACAATCCCAATGGATGTATGGCGACCGACATTCCTGCGGAGACGACTCCCAGAAAAACAAAAGTATTAAATGTCAAAAATTTAAAAAAAAAGTCCAAAAAATACTCCCGCGACAAATTTTGTCTTCAACAAAATTTGTCAACGCGGCACACTTTAAAAAAATAAAGCGAAAGACAAATCGTACCTTCAGTACGATTTGTCGTGGAAATTGCAATATGTATGTACGAACGTACATACATATCACAAAAAAGCTTTCGCGATAAGAAGAGCGCGCCGCGAAAATACATTGTATGTATACGCGCGCGGCAATTCTAATCATCGTGACGGTGGCTGATGTTTATAAAAGCATCAAATTTCAAGCCTCCGTCCAACGAAAAATATTCTGGACTTGTTTAATCAAGGCCAGAATAAATGAAAATTTTCTCAGGGTGAAAATGCAACTATGCATTTTCTACCCTGAACGAAGGCTCTTGATCGCGACAAAAGTGATCAAGAGCCGAGTTGGATTCTAAGTTTTGATTACGGCGGATCAAAAGTTGATTTTTTAAAGAAAAACTACACGGCAGTCGAATTTAAAAACGAAAGAAAAGTGTGATATAAATTTTATACGCGGCGGTGGCACGGGCTTTTGAGGTTGAATGTTTTTTTCGCATTTTCGGTTCGGCGCGGTCTCGGTAGATGGAAACTAAAGAAGCAAAGAAAGAAAGTAAAATTATTTAACCGAGCAAAATTTGTGAGATTGAAAAAAAGCAAGATTGTTTAGATTCAAATAAGATTGTGAGCTTGAAATAATAAAAAAAAAAGCTAAATTGTTTAGATCAAATAAAAATTGTTAAACTAGAAAAAAGGTGTTGTGTTTGCGTGTAAAGAAAAGGCAAGGTGGTTTTAATTGACGCAGCTTCAGGGCGCAAGGGAGCACTGGATACGGCTCCTGCTTGCCCCACAAACAGGTATTTAACATGACCTCTCATCGTACAAATTTTATGATATTTAAATGTTACTTCTATTTAACCGAAAAAAGTTTTCGGTTTTTGATGTGAAAGCAAAAGCGAGTTTTCGGTGTAGAACTTATCGGTTTTCGGTTTCGATGTGATTTGGTTATGGAAAATTTCATGGGCGCTTACACATCGAAAAACGAAAACGAACGAATAAACGGTCCCACACCGAAAATTCGTTTATGCTTACATATCTAAAACGAGCGAATAAAAGTTGGGTTGGGTTTTTATCTAATGTAAATAAACGGAAATGACGTTATGTAGGAACGAAAAGAATATTCGTTCGTGTGTGGAACGTAGTATGGAACGAAAATTTGTTTCTCGTACGAATAAACATAAGAATGTGTTTCAATTGAAATAAAGCTTTCAATATGGATATTTTTTTATCGAAACTATAATTAGAATAAATATCCAATATTTTATTGAATGTATTCCGGCAAATTTCTGTTAGATTAAAGGCACTTTCACATCAAAAACAAGAACAGAAAAATGTAAACCGAAAAACTCAATTTATTCCACTTTAAAACAAAATTTTTGTTCCAATGATTAATAAAATCCAGAGAAATAGGATAAACTAAGAATTGTACTGAGAAAATAGTTACATTTATTTCAGATTTTGAAGAAAAACACAACTTTTACGTTTTTTCGGCGGAAAAATTCGTCCGATAAATCATAAAAGTTGTGTTTTCTTAAAAATTCTAAGATAAATATACTATTTTATTAGTAAAATTATTAGTTTATCCTATTTCCCATGATTTTATTAATC
The DNA here is from genome assembly GCA_963930735.1 of Dioctria linearis. Classification (NCBI taxonomy): domain Eukaryota; kingdom Metazoa; phylum Arthropoda; class Insecta; order Diptera; family Asilidae; genus Dioctria; species Dioctria linearis. Next base: position 117,049,273 of record OZ005741.1, read on the forward strand.
ATTGAAGCAAAAATCTTGTTTTAAAGTGGAATAAATTGAGTTTTTCGGTTTACATTTTTTCGATTCTTGTGTTTGATGTGAAAGTGCCTTAAGACAAAATTTGAGTTTTTCGGTTTAGTGTTTTCGTTTTCATTTTTCGATGTGCAAACGGCCTTACCTTGTTCGTAGTAGTCAATTTCAATTTATTGTTTTGGCAAAAGTACAACAGATCTTAAGATCTTAACCTAGTACATTATATAAGAGAAATAGACTACGAAAAACTAAAGCTAACTTATTTGAAACTAAAAATATTAAAGATAGGCGTAATTTAACAATTTGAAAAAAAACAATAAAAGAAAGAAAAAAATAACAGATAAACAAGAAACTAGCGAAAGATTGCACCCCAAAGAAAATGAAAGGAATATACATATAAGTGAATTATCATAAGTTTAAGTCATAAATTAAACGCCTGAAGTTATTGATAGAGCTAGCTCTTTAGACGCGACCCGGAGTTTCACATTCGAGCGACCTGAACGAAATAAGAAGCCTCACCTGTCACAAAATGGAAACGAGGAACAAGAAGATTGGAATGTCGAGAAGATTGCACGACTTGTATCTGGTCATAAAGATATCCAGGTTCACCAGAGTGTATTAAATTATAGAGCAAGATTAAGGCTTTACGCCTTAAGTAAGAGGTGATTGAGCAGCCAACCAATGATAGCCTGTACGGAGTTATATGCTGTCATCGTTTAATACCAATCACAAATCTAATGCAATCGTTAAATTCAACTTCAATTTTCCGCGCTCATACGCTATCAAGTTTCGGATATATTAAACTTTCGTAAGTAAAATGGGGTAATAAAAGAGCTTTTACAAGTTGTAATTGATTTCAGTACTGCTGCAGAGCTTTTACAAGTTGTAATTGTTGACAGTACTGCTGGGAACGAAGTGGAGAGCACATGTGAAATAGAAGTGTTTTTCCTTTGGAAAAGAATTTAGAGCTGTGTCGAAGTAAAATTGTACGAATAAGTGATATTAGTGGTAGTCTTATTCCAATTTTGGAATAAGGCAAGAACAGTTAAAGGTAAAAAGATAAAATATTCTCAAAGTGAGTCTGCTAATAGACAAAGAAAGGACTGCCCGTAAGGGCAAGCCTTACAAGAAAGATAATAAAGACACAAAGAAACGTGGAGATCTCAAATCAGCGCCCAAAAGGGCGGGACCAAAGCCAAATATGTTTAAGGGTATAATATTACATTCAGAATTAATTAGTGATCCGGAAGAACGTAGGCGTATCGAGGAAAGGGCTCTGATTGCGGCGCAAAAAGCCCAAGAAACAAGTACCGTTGCTAATACAAGCACGCTGCAAGCACAACACGTATACGTAGTAGATTTAGCGGCACAGCCCACACATACAAACCAAAAAAGTAGCCAAGCGGAGATATTCATCAACTCTAATGATAAAAGTACGGATAAACCCATAGAGGACTTATCAGCAAAGGATTTCCTCCACTAGAGTGGCACACAGTGAAGTTATACAAAAGAAAAGCGTCCATTTCTCAAAACGAGCACAGCAAAAGAAGACAAATCCAGAGCACGGAAAAGACGGCGTCGGAACAAAACAGGTTCAAGGTATTAGAGATTAATTTAGACGACGATAAATAAAACTAACACAGATGTAACAGATATAACTGATTTTTTAACGAATCATACTGACCAAAAAAAAAAAACTTGAATAACATAAATATTAAGACTTTGCAGAATTTGAACCCTAGAATTAACCATGTAAAGGCTACGGGTGAGGGGATTACACTCCCCAAAAGGGGGGGGGGGGATACCCCCCCCCCCCCCCCCCCCCCCCCCCCATTATAGTCAAAGAAATTAACGGTAAAACCCTGTATAAATTTATTTTGGAAAATAACCTTAAAGCAAAATTCAGTAACATTAACTCTTTTACTTCCAAAGTTTATCCTGGAAGTATAGAAGAAAAGCATTGTTTTTTGAAGCTATTCGAAGAAAAGAAAATTGAGTGCTATACTTACTCAACTTCGTCTGAGAGGCCAATTAGTCTATTACTCAAGGGACTCCACCATAATATTGAAACAACCGATGTTGTTGAAGAATTCAAGAATAGTTTCCCGCAAATAAGCCCAATGAAAATAACAAGATTTCAAGCTCCCAGATCCAAAAAAGAAAAATTCCAAATTGATAGCTTTTTAATTCAACTAAATCCAGGGGAGGACACTTCAATCTTACTTAGTTCCAGATACTTCCTGGGTCAACGTATGATCTGGGAAGCCGTTAAAAGCAAAGGCCTATTGCAATGCTACAGAAGTCAACAATTTGGTCATCTAGCAATGAATTGCCTCAAAGAGTATAAATGCGTAAAATGCCTTCAGAAACACCCACAAAATGAATGTGCAATAGATAAAATGGAGGAGGTAACCTCCGCCTGCGTAAACTGCGGACAAATAGGTCACCCCGCCAACTTCAGAGGCTGCCAGATGTATAAAAAATTTCTCAGGGAAAGAAGAGAGAGAACAATTAAAGCAAAACCAACCGGGGCAGAGATAGTGAATAGAAGTTATACAAAACATTCCCCAATTATGAAAGGAATGAGCTATACGGATACCCTCTTAACTCCACTCAAGGCATGATGAACCCCCCTCATCCCCTCTCCATGATAACAAATTTCAGGGATTCTTGAACCTTTCTATAGAACCCTTTGGAGTTCCCCTCCAGGAACTATTCAACAAAATAAATAACTTAATGGAATACATAGAGAAGTGCGACTCTCTACATCAGAAAAGAGAAGCCATGTTAACGTTCATAGTAAACACATGCCATAATGACTATTAATAAAATCGCAATAATAGAACTAAACGCTCAATCTTTAATAAATAATTCTCGAAGATTAAAACTAGTAAATATTCTAAAGAAACATAAGCCTGACTTTGCTATGATCTCGGAAACCAAAGTTAACAGTAAACATATATTAAATTTCCAGCAATATAACACCCTAAGGGTGGACCAAAGCCCAGGTGTGGCTTTACTAATCAAAAATAACATCAAATATTTGTCAATATCAACAACAAATTTCCAAACACCACAAGCTCATGCGGAAGTAGAATTGATAATAAACAATCTCACTAAAAAGATTTTATTAGGTAGTATATATATACCGTCAACATTGGAAACCAATAAATTTTTAGATACCCTCAACAAAATCGGAGAAATGGAAGACAACTTTGACTCCATTATAATTGGAGGAGACTATTAATTTATATTAATTGGGGCGATAATAAAATAAATAACAACGGCAGGCACCTTCAAAACTGGATTAGAGAAATAGGGCTAAGGGCCAACTTAGACATCAGTTCACCCAGGGGACCTACATTTCCACAAGGAGCCTCAATACTTGATTTTTTCCTAACAACGGAAACAAATTCAAGGGAGCTCTCTCACTCATTTTCATGCAACATTCATGAATCTTTTTCTGACCATTATATGGTTAAATTAACAATTGATTTAGGAGAGTTTAAATACTCAATTCGAGAACCAAAGACCAGCGACGATTGGATGAAAGTAAACTGGGAAGACTTCCAAACACACATTACGGAAGAGCTAGGAGAGCTTCCGCAAACCAACGTCAATATACCAAACTCCCAAATAGATGTTTGGATTGGAAAGTTTAGCGACAGGGTACTAGCAGTTAAAAACAGACACATAAAAAAAAACTCCATCAGACAAAAAATTTAAAAATGTGCCGGAGGAAATAAAAAGACTGATTAAGATAAAACAAAACTGGAGTAAAGAACTAAAAAAAATCTTTCACAGAACTTATAATAGAAACCTTCAGGAGTACCAGTCGCTCTCTGCGAGAATTAACTGCCTCAAAAAGATTATTGACGAAAAGGTCCGTATACACATGAACAAGCGTTTCCAGGATCGCTTATCAGCAATAACGCCAGGCCCCGAAGCATTCAAAGAAATTTTTAGAATAATTGGAAGAAAGAAAAAAGTATCATCGAAAAAGTCTGCCTGAACAATCAAGATCTCATATCAAAAACTGAAAACGTTCGAAGATTATTATAAGACCCTGTATAAAGAAAAGAGTCCACAACATTGTGCACAACTATTGCAAGAAGCAACCAACTCAGTCCTAAATTTTATTGAATCAAACTCCAATAATCCTGGGAAAATCACGTGTGGTCAATTTTGATGATCTAAACAACGCTAGGAACATTAACAGAACCCCCTTCACTAACATTAAAAAGATCCAAGAAATAATTAAAACAAGAATTAATAACAAAAAATCGTACGGACAGGATGGAATCTCCAATTTTCTCATAAAAAAATTACCATACAAGGCATCGGAATATTTAACTATAATATTGAACCATTGTATCAATAATAGCTATTTTCCAAATGCTTGGAAAAAAGCAACACTCATCCCAATACTAAAAAACAAAAAGTCATACGACGTAAGTAACTTTCGTCCTATACAAATGCTCTCAAACATAGGAAAATTGCTAGAAAGAGTCATAGCAGACCAATTAGACGACTTCTGCGAAAAAGAAAATATAATATCAGCATACCAATTCGGTTTCAAGAAAGCACATTCCACAAACCATGCTCCCCTAAAATTACATAATGATGTAACTTCGAACTTAAGAATACGAAAATGTACGACAACGTGTGCGCTAGACCTCGAAAAGGCCTTCGACAGCGTATGGACCATTGGTCTACTACATAAAATGATACTATATGAGTTCCCCACTTTCCTAATAAGGTTGTATTAAAGTTTTCTCTCGAATAGAAGCCTCCAAATTGTTATAAACGAGGAAACCTCAAACCATATTAAAATATATTCGGGAGTCCCTCAAGGCTCTATATCGGGCCCTAAATTATATAACTTCTTCTTAATTGACTTCCCTCACATTTCAATGGATCAACATGGAGACACGCGATCGCAGGCAATTCTATATGCTGACGATACACTTATTTACGCTCACGATAAAAACCCCGAAATGGCAAGAGAAAAAGTAAAAAAACACATTGATGAAATAAACGAATTCTACAAATCTTGGGGAATTACAATAAATGAGAGAAAATCAGAACTGATTTGTATCCGAAATGCTTCTAGGAGAGGAACATCTGGAACAGTAAGAAAAAACAAAAATCTAAAGATTAATATGGAAAGTCATGAAATCACAGTTAAAGACAATATCAAATATCTAGGAGTAATATTTAATAAGCTCCTAAAAGCAAATAACCATGGAAGATATGCCTTAAACAGGGGAACAAAAGCTTCAAGAATACTGATGCCTCTGCTAAAGCATAGCAGCTTATCAACCCGCACTAAACTTCTAATCTACAAGCAACTAATAAGACCTACTATTACTTATGGTTTTATTTGCTGGTTCACAATATCCCCAACTATAGCTCAAAATATAGAGATCTTGGAAAGAAAGATCCTCAGACTCCGCATAAGAAAACATTACTAATATAGAACAAAAATATATTCAAATGATTACATATACAAAAAAACAAATATAACCCCATTAATTAGATATATGCTCAACCTCAGCTCAAAATTTCTGAATAACCTTCCTAGCCTCAAGAACATCTTAATTAACGAAATTTATAGGGATAACATAAATTCAAGACTGGGGGACAGCTACTACCCCTCACCCGTAAGCCTAATTAATAGCAACTCCTTAGATCTCCTGCAAAATTTGAACGATAAACATAAAATTCCTAAATATTACAAAATAACCTCACTAGTTAATCAAAACAGAGGATAAAACTGTCTATAAGGTATCTAAAAACAATCTCAAGACAAAACTAAATCTATAAATTGTAAGCCTCAAATAAGATAGAGTCTATCATCGTTCTCTTGCTCCTTGTGATAAAGTACTTAATGGTCAGCTCCTTTATAAGTGAAAAGTGTATCAGGAGCTGGATACTTTCAGTACGTATTCCCTTAGTCTATAAGTGTTGCTGTTATATTAAAAAAAAAAAAAAAACCAACAGGTCCAGATAAGATATCTTTTCACACTGGTCGCAAGTGTGAGTTGTAATCAGGTTATAGATTAGTGACATTGTCATTTAATCTTACGACATTTGCTCGTCTGTATGAAAATAAAATCACAAAGAGAAGGCTGTTGAGCAATACATTTCAGCTCATAACATGTATATACAGTTAAGAATTATAAGTTAAAAATCAATATGTATTATTTCTCAAGTCGAATAAAGGAAATTGAATTGAAATTGACAGTACTGCTGCAGATACCCATAATCTGTGCAAGCCCCATAGATCTTAGAAAGAATTAATTTGACATGATCACAACAAATTAATTGCCCATTTAGCTTGACCCCAAGATTGGTGACAGAATTCACGAAACACATAGGAGAATCTTTATGAAAAATTTATGGGATATCACTTATGTCATACAGAGAATTATAGACAGCAAGACAGAGTGATTTGTCAGGCTTTAGTGACAGGCCGTTGTTGAGGGACCAAGTGTAGATACGGGAAGGATCTTCATTGATGCGAGCAACACAATCTTCTATAAGACCAAAAGGCCTTCTTAAGTACAATTGTATGTCATCAACATAAAGATGAAGCTGAACATCTTGAACCACATTTTGCAAGTCATTAATATGTATACACAGAAAACAGCAATGAGCTCAAACAGATCCTTGGGGTACACCACTTAAAACGGACCATTGGGAGGATGAACAATCACCAATTTGTACGTTTTGAGACCTGTCAGCAAGGAAATTATCAATTAAGTTAATCGCAGAGGAAGAGAACTGAAAACTGCTGTGTATTTCTCTAAAAGCTTTGAGTGGCTAAAGCTATCAAAAGCTTTTGAGAAATCCAGCAGAACAAGAATGCCATAGTTTTTGGAGTCGAGAATCAGGCGAAGATCGTTGGAGACTTTTAATGTAGCAGTTTCACAACTATGGCGAGAGCGGAAGCGCAACTGAAATTGTGTTAAAAGATTGTTGGTATGGTAGCAAAGAATGCTAATTCCCCGGACTTCCGCAACTGATTTAGGGGTAGGTTTCTTGGCTACTGGTGTGATGTTACTGATTTTCCAAGCTCTAGGAAAAAAGAGTAAGTCAGACAGGAGTTTAAAATATGTAATGGTGAAATGTAAGGTAATAGTATTTTAAGAAATATGGGATGAGTTCCGTCCGAACCAACAGCATTGGACGTAATGGAGGACACTACCGCAATGAGATCACTGTGATCAATACCTTGAAATGAAAAGCAGGTTTCTTGTTGCTGGGAAGAAGGTGTGTTCAAATGAAACAAAGCTAATGGAACTATTGAGCACGCCATTATCAGGATTAGGAGTAATAAAGTGTATATTTAGTTCATCGGGGTTGAGGTTGCAACGGGTTAAGCCATAGTATTTTAGGAGGTAGATTTGGGTCAAATTTTGTATTGAAATATCGACGTTTGGCATTGCGAATAGCAGTATTGACGCGATTGCGTGCCGTCTCAAATAGGTTTCGAGAAAAGTGCTGCGTAGTCGTTTATAATTTTGGTACAAGTATTCAGTTCATCACACAACAAATAACAGCGACTTACCACAGACTCAATAGCAATTCAGCAATGAGCCGCACTACAAATAAATCTTACTATGACAAATATAGAATATGTTTATGTGGAAGTTTTGGAGGATTAATGAAAAAGTCACTTTCATACAAAACTTACACTTTATTTTGATGTTAAATGGTCTACAGCTAGACGGCTTGTAACGGCTATAATCTCTCTATTAGAAAAAAAATATCTATTTTTTTTTCTTGGGGGTTAATCATTCATTTTTGGTCAGTCTCATTTTAATCCAGACTTTGATTAAACGATAAATTTGTTTTCTTAATGTAAAGAAAGAAGAGAGGAACTAATTTCGTTTTCGCATCGAAAGTTCAAGCGGAAATTAAATTTAAAACTAAAAAAAAAAACAAAAACAAAAAAAAATGTATTTTTCTGTCCCTCAGAAATCACGCATTCCAAGGCTATCAAAATGGAAGATATCTTTTAACGGGTTCCCAGAGGGCCTTGACGTCACCGAATTTGTCTTTCGGCTAGAAATGCTTTCCAAGGACGATAACTATCCGCTGGATCGTTTAATTGGCATTTTGCCAAATTTCCTCTCAGGTACGGCTGAAAGCTGGTTCTGGGTTTACAAGCGCAAATATCCCGATACGAGCTGGCAGGGTATGAAGACAGCCCTACTCGAGCGATTCGGCAGCTATGTCTCAGAAAGAGAAACGCGAAGGGCCATTGAAACAAGAAGACAAGGCCCGAAAGAAACGTTCAATAACTTCCTGCTGGACGTAGAACGACTTAACGTTCGGCTTCGAAGACCATTTCCTGACAGAGAGCTACTCGAAATTGTCCGAGAAAACATGGATCCAGCTCTGCAGAGTGCCACTACCACGAGAATATTCAGATCAACGGAAGAGGTGAGAATTATCTGCCAGCGGCTAGAGAAATTGTGGGCTAGATCTGGGCACGATCCTTGACAGCTGACTATGGCTCGTACTTTCCGAAATAGAGCGCAGATCAAAGAACTAGAGGAGGTAATACCCTTGTCAGACTACGTTGATAATGACATTGACCCACAAGTAGCAGCGCTTACGCCAGTGCTAAGGAGAAATACTGCTAACCGCGCTTCGTTTGATATATGTTGGAACTGCCGAGACTTAGGCCACAGATATCAAGACTGTTCAAAGGGTCATCTTGGGATATTCTGTTACGGTTGCGGACGTCCTGGCGTGCTGAAGCCAAACTGTGGGACCTGTTTAGGCTGCGCGGTAAACAAAACCCCGAACGCAGAACGAGCTGGGGTCATGCGTTCGGGCCATACGACCAGTTACCCCAGTGCCAGGAGAGTAGAAGCAGCCACCAATACCGAGCCTGCAACTCATCGTTAGAGGATGGGCATGCTTTATCGACCTTGCTACCCACTTTATCCCTTCCCCACTTAGCATCAACCCAATCAACCCAAACTCTCCAATCGGACATAGACACACCCAAAACAACTCCTGAGCAATCCCTTCGCTCTCGATATATCGCTTCAAGTCGAGGTCGGCTGCATCAGCTTAGATCTCGGAAGTACTGGAAATCCAAAAAGCTGCTTCGTAAAGCAGTATCCGCCGCTATTCAGCGTGATGGAGAGGACCATCGTCCATACGTCACAGTACAAATAGCTGAAGAAAATATAGTTGGTCTGCTTGACAGAGGAGCTTCTGTTAGCATATTGGGAAAACACTCTCTAGAATTTCTGCGTAAGAATAATCTTAGTTACAACCAGAGTCATTCATATGTTCGCACAGCGGATGGCTCACGGAATTCTATCATTGGTCACATAAAGTTGCCCGTCCGTTATGCTGAGAAAACAGAAACCATCCATTTTCACTTAGTGCCCAGCTTACAACAGGAACTTTACTTAGGAATTGATTTTTGGGATGCTTTTGGCATTACCCCTGCTGTAATAGATTCCCTGGATATTGATAAAACCACGAAGATCCATCCTCCGCAACACACCCTCACGCTAGAGCAAAATGCCCAACTGGAAGACCTCAAACATCAATTTCCATCCTTTTCGAAGCATGGCCCCGGGCGTACAAAGCTGTTGGAACACAACATCGACGTAGGAGATGCTCTACCAATAAAGCAACGTCACTATCCGGTATCCCCAGCAGTTCAAAAGCTGTTATATGAGGAACTGGACCGAATGTTAGCCATGGACGTTATCGAAGAAAGTCAGAGCTCCTGGAGCTCTCCAGTGGTTCTCGCGAAAAAGTCTAATGGGAAGGTGCGACTGTGTCTAGATGATCGCAAGGTAAATTCTGTTACCAAGAAAGATGCTTATCCACTACCATTGATAGATGGACTCTTAGGTCGCCTCCGGGAAACCAGATATATCTCAAGCTTAGATCTGAAAGACGCATTCTGGCAGATACCACTCGCAGAGTCCGCTCGTGATAAGACTGCATTCACAGTTCCTGGAAGGCCTTTATATCAATTTAAAGTCAAGCCGTTTGGTCTGTGCAATGCCCCTCAAACTATGTGTCGCCTTATGGACCGGGTAGTTCCTCATCAATACCACGATCGAGTATTCGTCTACCTAGATGACTTACTCATTACTTCCACTACGTTCGATGAACATTTGGACTTACTGAGGGTAGTCGCTTCCCTGCTTCGTCAGGCAGGACTGACCATAAACGTTGAGAAGAGTAAGTTCGTTCTTCGTGAAATTAAATACCTTGGCTATGTGGTAGGTGAAGGAGGTCTAAGGGTCGATCCTGAAAAGGTGTCTGCGATTGTAAATTTTCCTAGCCCATCAACAGTCCGGCAAACACGCAGACTACTTGGCATGGCTGGATGGTACAGGAGATTTATCCCAAACTTTTCGAGCATCGCTGCCCCAATCACAGAGCTTCTGAAGAAGGGTGCGAAGTTTCAGTGGACTCCGGAGGCTCAAGAAGCCTTTAAACAACTAAAAGAACACTTATGTTCGGCCCCATTGCTAGCTAATCCGGATTATACGAAGCCCTTCTATATAAGATGTGATGCCAGTACTATGGGAGTCGGCAGTGTCTTATTTCAAAAGTCGGAGGATGATGCCGAAAGGCCAATTGCATTTATGTCCCAAAAGTTGAATCCTGCGCAGCGAAATTATAGTATCACTGAACTAGAATGCTTCGCTGCGGTACTGAGCGTAAAGAAGTTTAGAGCATACATCGAAGGCTTCCACTTTACGATCATCACCGACCACCAGAGTTTGAAGTGGTTAATGTCTCAAAAGGAACTTACGGGGCGACTCGCACGATGGAGCTTAAAACTACAGTCGTTCGACTTCGAAATCGAGCACGTAAAAGGAAGTCAAAATGTAGTGCCGGATGCCTTATCTCGAATGTATCTTGATTCGGCAGAGGCGACTATCTCTGACCTGAGCAAGCTAGATTACCTGGTAGACCTAAAATCAGCACATTTCTCTGACCCGGCTTACATAGGTTGGAAAGACAAAATCTCTGCTACACCAGCACAGTATCCTAACCTGCAAGTCGCCGAAGTGCACATTTTCATTCGTATTGAGGGCGGTGGTGATCATGATCTATCCGATATCCCCAGTTGGAAACTCTGGATTCCTCAAGGACTGACCAAAGATTTAATTAGTAGGGAACACGAGAGTTCTACTGCAGCTCATGGCGGAATCCATAAAACCTTCGACAGACTGCGAAGATATTATTTCTGGCCAGGCATGCGCCAACAAGTCCGCGCCTATATCTTACAATGCGATGTCTGCAAACAAACCAAAGCTCCAAATTTCAGGCTAAGGCCCAAAATGGGAAACCAGATTGAGGTAGTAAGGCCATGGCAGAGATTGCATATTGACTATATTGGACCCCTTCCAAGAAGTAAACGCGGGAATACCACCATCCTAGTCGTCGTGGACCAGTTTACCATATTTGTACTACTAAAAGCTTTTCCCCAAGCTAAAACTAAACAACTCATAGAATATCTGGAGGAAAATATATTTCACTGTTACGGGTTACCCGAGATTATACATACTGATAACGGGCCACAATTTATCTCAACAGAGTTTGCTCGCATGATAGAACTTTTCGGCATTCGCCACACAAAAACTGCAGGATATTCGCCACAGTCCAATGCAGCAGAGAGAGTTAATCGCTCCATCGTGGCAGCAATTAGGTCGTATGTGCAAGAGGAACATACCAACTGGGATTCCCAGCTAAGTGATGTGGCTTGCGCTTTGCGTAATGCAACGCATCAGTCGACCAAATTTTCCCCCTATTTCTTACTTTACGGATATCACATGATCTTACATGGAGGTACATACAGTCTTCTCCGCCAAATTGATGGCTTGGCAGAAGGTAACTTCGAAGTATTACCAAGTAACTACAGAATTCCACTGGTACATGAGCGAGTGAAAGACCATCTCCGGGAAGCTTACGAGAGAAACGCTCACACCTATAACCTTCGCACGCGGCAGATAACTTATAAACCAGGGCAAATTGTCTATGTCCGGAATTTCGTACAGAGCAAGGCCGCAGACAAGTTCGCGGCCAAACTGGCCAACAAGTTCATCAAGGCTCGCATACGAAAGAAGAATGGTAACGTGAACTACGAGGTGGAAAATATGGATGGTAAGTTTATTGGCGTCTATCACGCAAGCAACATTCGCCAGTAACATCCTAAATCATAATTAAATATTCTAAAACATTTTTATAAAATATATATCGGTAAACAACTCGCAAAAGAAAGGAGTAATATATATAGAGTAGTTAGACAATAAACTCGCCCTTAACTTTGTCGAATACAGACCCTGTATGTGGTCCGGAATCCCATGTAAATTCGCCGGGCTGCTCGGCTTACTTCCAAGCACGGGTAGCAAAATATACTCAACCTTAATAACCAAGCCTTTCTCTATACAGAACGGTCACGGACGAGAAACTACGACCATGTGGAAGCCAATGGAGCTCTCACTAACTACCGGCCTATTATTGGTGATTGGCTTGATGACAACTGCTCCTATTGCCTGCGGAATCATCGCCTACGACTGTGGTCATGAGAGAGTGAATCTCACCGCCATTTCACTGGTATCCGTTGGTCCATGCATATTTAACAATAAGGAAGTAGTCAAGGAGGAAGAGGATATACAGCTTTTGCAAACGAGCGAGACTACCACGCTACACATCTTTCAATGCAAAATTAACATTATACAGTCAGTGTACAAATGCGGTATGTTCAGCCATCTCTCTCTAGTACCTGGAGGGTTGAGTACATATATTATGGATATAAGTAAAGAGAACTGCATGAACATTCATAGGTATAACACTCTTAAATTACAAAACGGCAGAACAATTGCTGATATTAAGACGAATGCTTCAACCTCACTGACCGAAGTCGTTGGCGGGTCAATCGACCAAAACGGAAATTGCAACGGAGTTCCATATACGTCAGGAGCAAATTCCTGGGATAATGTTGTGGTTATGCATGCGATGGAAGTAACCATTATGGACTACCAAAGCTCGGTCCGCATTGATGACAACATGGTTATCCTACGAAACAACGTGCTATGTCCCTACCTGGCTGGTAAATGTACGGATCCAGAATACGGAATGAGTTTTTGGGATCTCATCTCTGACAATTCTTGCGAAAGTCAAAAGTACGACGTATTATGGCAAGGAATGGCTACGAAGATTAGGACCTCGAACAAATCCATTAGCAACACCATATACACCGTGACGTCCGGAGAAATAATCTTTGCACTCGAAGTGAAAAAGCAAATATCCGTTTGTCGTTTCCCCGGTTTCCAAACTGAGCATCCCAGGCTGATAATTGTACCTAAGGCAGCATCCGATTACTGGTTTAGGAAAAAACCTCTGGATACTCGCAACCTCGATCTTTTCACTTACGTCAATTCGAAGTTCGTCTATGTTGAGCGTCACTTTAAGGGTCAAGTCGAGAAACTATACACCAATCTCCTGAGGAAGAAATGCGAATTAGAAAGAGAACTACTTCAAACCCAGCTAATCATGGCCCTCCACCACCCGGCAGAGTTCGCTCTTATAAGAATGAAAGAGCAAGGGTTTACCGCTGTACATAGGGGGGAAATCATCTACTTAGTGAGATGCCAACCAGTTGAAGTCACTGTTCGGAAGAGCAACCGGTGTTATATGGAACTACCAGTAACTTATGGAGAAAGTGACTACTTCCTAGCTCCGTTAACCCACCTACTGCAGCAGCGTGGAACTGAGATTATCTGCTCAGATTTGCTGAGCCCAGCATACTATATTAGGGGAATCTGGTACGGGACCAATCCGACAATTCACCAAATTAAAGAACCATTTCAACTTCAACCATCAAGCACCGCTGACTGGTCATACGAAGACCCAGGAGAACTTATTCGGGCAGGAATTTACCACAGCGAGTCTCTGGAAAACCTTCGCCACCAGATCATGTATCCGTCCGAGAGGTTAGCCATTACTAACATACTCACGCAACGTGTAATGGGTCAAGATGTTCACCACCAAGATATTAACGCCGTCAACCTTTTATCTCCAAAAACAATGGAGGACCTAGTCACAACGGTACGGACAAAGATATGGGGCGCTTTCAATCTTTTTGGAAGTGTCTGCTCCTCCTTGCTGGGAGTTTACGTGCGTCTGAAGGCAGCCAAGTTTGTCATCGATACCTTCATCAATGCCAAGGTTCTCAGAGCGATTTACGGGAGGAGTTGGAAATTATCAGCAGCTGTGTGGAACACTATGACAAACCATATTCTACATCAACAACATCAACAGCAAGCTACTGCATATCCGGACTCCGTCACTACCCATCTACCCCATGATCGTCTTGCTAGTGCCTCAACGGAAGAAGAAGCACAAACAACATCACCACCTGGAGCTTCAAAAGACACCATAGACGAAATAATTCCGCTTAAGGACCGAGTAGCTCATCTGAACTCCAACATCCAGCCTTAGAAGAGCAGCAATCACTCAGTAATACACTTCTACCGTGGTTAAGGTCATACCAATCAGCAACCAGATCGACTGAAATTCCTCGATATGTAAAAAGTGAAATACTTCTTTACCATACCCTTGATACATTTTTTGTTTACTTCTTCCCTTGAATAAAAAAATTCAATAATAGTCTACTAAGACTTTCTAGCAAAAACCTATCTTTTTATTTCTCCTTGTATTTTATAACCACATATCATCGCCGCTCTCTTGATCTTACAGAGTAACCATATCATCTTTCGTAAGAGTTATGCCCGGCTAGCTCAGTCGGTAGAGCATGAGACTCTTTGATCTCAGGGTGTGGGGCGTCCCCGCGTTGGGCCTTATTTATAGGATTGGACCACAGCCGTAGTGTCCCCTCAGCCTCGGAGAATTCCACTCTGGAATGGGAACTTCCGAACCTGACCTGTAACGGCTATAATCTCTCTATTAGAAAAAAATATCTATTTTTTTTTCTTGGGGGTTAATCATTCATTTTTGGTCAGTCTCATTTTAATCCAGACTTTGATTAAACGACAAATTTGTTTTCTTAATGTAAAGAAAGAAGAGAGGAACTAATTTCGTTTTCGCATCGAAAGTTCAAGCGGAAATTAAATTTAAAACTCAAAAAAAAAAAAAAAAAAACAAAAAGAAATGTATTTTTCTGTCCCTCAGAAATCACGCATTAAATGGGCTTTGTTAAGAAAAACTACGCTTAACAAAGTGCAATTCGAGAGGCACTTCCGATCACCCAACAAAAGGTGCTGATCGATACAGTGCAATGCACTTTAGAACATTTACCTCGTATCGCTTCTTTGGGGAATCAAGACATGCGACGATCGAGATCCTCACATTGTAAAGTGAGTCGTTAGAAGTAAGAACTTCTCCGGGAACAACTCAAGCCTCTGAATTTGGGGTTTTTTTTTGTTTTTAACTGTCGCTCATCTAAACCTGGCACGCGGCTAGCATTTTATCATCAAAGTTAAAATAGTGAAGTGAATGTACTAAAATCGCACGAAGTACCAGAATAAATTCGGTTGTGGTTTTGAATAAATACCGGAATTTGGGCTTTGTGCGTGTGTGTAAAAGTTTACAAGATTTCCAGTACTAGTAGACGACACGGGAAGTTCATCAAAATCAATTTGTTTTGTGGTTGCACCCAACTATCACCAAGCGTGAGATAAGCCTTCTTTCTGAGCAATAAGGTGAGGTGAAATTACATTTCTGTCGAGAGTGTAATTCCTCAGTGAAGTTTTTATTTCACTATATACATATACGAGGTGACAGAGTCTGGACCGGTACTGTGGGAACCCAAGAAAGCAAAATCGGCAGTGAAGTGCGCCGGAACTTACCTGAGACCAGATTTCGCACCCACCTACCTGAGCATTCAAGCTTTCTCAGATTTATTTCTCTCCACGGATCAACCGATCTGCTAATCACCGTCGCGGGAAGATAGGGGATCAGTTAGGGAACGAGAAGGAAAAGAAGAGGGAAGGGAAGGGCAACAACAGCAACCTGAATATTCCCTTTGGTTTTTTTTATTTTATTTTTTTTTTAGCAATATTCACCAGGTCGCTGAAGCGCTTCATCGCCGGGGGATTGTTATGTAAGTACGCACTTATCATTTGTGTAATAAGAGAATAGTCGGGTGTTTTTTTTTTGTTTTTCTCTTTTCTTATCTTCGCAGAGCATATATAGGCTATAGCAGTGAAATTTTCATTCTGAGTTTTTTTTTTGTGCTTTATTTATGATGTGTAACATACATATATAGGTACTGTCATATAGCGTAATGTTTTCAGTTTTAGGTTGATTTGTCATTGAATATTCGTGTATGGAGTTAATAGTGTAATGTAAAGGTTCTTTTTTATTTATTTTTCTGAATTTAGTCTAAATGAGAGCATAATTTTTTATGGGTTTACTTTATAATAGTGCAAAGATTTCCTTTTTTTGTTTTTATTAGCGTAAGTGGTTTTCTGCTTTCCTAAATCGTTCTTTTTTTTCCCTCAATTTCTTTGATATATAGATATGTAACCCGAACAGCAGAAAAATTTTAATATCTAGATATATATGTACCTACAATTTTTTTTGTATATTTTTTTTTGTCTTTGAGTTCAAAATAAAATAACATGGCAATAGGCTAAATAATAGTTTTCGTTTGGTGCTGGGTCCAGTTGGGGTTTTGGGAAGATCGAGATGCCAGGAGGCGGATGTAGTTGGCAATCTCTCCTTGAGTTTGGTGAGTGGGGCAGTGGGATGAGTTTCGAGTAATAGGGAGGGTCCTATCATTCAGAGTGGGGTCCGTATTCCTATATTTCAGTTTTTTTTTCTCCATCTTGTTTTCTTCCTATTTTAATCATTCTTCTAGAGCGGTACAGTAAAAGGTGGTTGAACAGCGAGCAAGAACTTACCCCAGCCCTGAGCTTGAGCCGGCAAGAAGCCTGTACCGTGCTCGCCTAAAGATCAACCTCCATTGTCCCTCAACAACCTTAAAAGGGACATAAAGTAGCCATGACCAGTCATCTGCCTCGCTGAGTTGAGTGGTCGAGAAGCGGCCACGCTGAGAGATATATATGACTGGTCGGAAGGTTGCAGGCTGTTAATCATATTTCAAACATACCGCCCGCCTCGTGGTTACACGATTATTCTTCCGCCCGCCGTGATACAATTTACTAGAACAAAAGATACAATGTTAGTTTTGGGTATCAATGGGAAGGACACAGGCCGTTTGACACAGCCGCCTTAGTGTTTGACCGTTACCACTCGTACACTGTTATCAGGACCAGGATGCACAGCTACAATTCTTCCGAGGAGCCGTTGGAGGAAGCTTGTCGTCCTTAATTAACACTAGTTCGTTTATTTTTACGGATTCTTGTTTATGAGACCACTTATAACGTAGCTGTAGATGACGAGCATACTCTTTGTACCAACGACTCCACAGCTGTTCTTACATGTTTTGGATTAATTGCCAGCGGTTCAAACGATTCTGGGTTATATTTATGGTGCTAGCTTCGGGTACTGCAATTAGGCTCTCTCCTACAAGGAAATGTCCTGGAGTAAGAGCTGAGAAGTCTTCTGGATCGTCACTAATGGGATGAAAAGGCCTGGAACTCAGACAGGCTTCCACTTGGGTCAACAACCTAGAAACCTTAAAATGGATCAGTTGCAGCCAAAGAATACATCTTAATGTACTTCTTTTCATTTTTAAAATTAGAAAGGGATGTCTACCAATATATCTACAGGAGAGAATTAGGATGGTATCAGATGTTCAGCCGTATAATTTGAGAGGAGCAGATGTAAATATTCGATTAGGCTTATTTAATAGAAATAGGACTCAAAATTCACTAATATATAAAGGATTTAAAAAATTTAACGATTTACCATTAGAAATAAAAAGAGAAAGTAATTTTAAGATTTTTAAGAGAAAATGTGTGCAATTTGTAAAGGATAGAGCTGTTTAAGGAATTGGTATGTAACTTAGAAACTATGTTTATAAGAGTATTATTTGTACTAATAAATAATTATCTTATCTTATCTTACAATGTTAACATTTCTTCTACAGTCAGCAGATGATCACCAACAACTCTCACTAGATGCTGCTTGAGCGATTTAACCCCCGCCTCCCAAAACAATGAAATGTCATTCTGTGCCTTCTTTAGAGAGCAACATATCTATAGGAGTACTGGTGTCGTTCATCAGTTCTCGTAATTGTGTAGTTAGCTGATTGTCAGCTGGAACGAAGTTCGTAGCAGTGTCGCTGTATAGTTTGGCACAGTATCCCCTCCGAGCAACGAATCGCTTGAATGCAGCGAGGAAAGCTTCTGAAGTCAAGTCCATGACGAGCTCTATGTGAATGGCTCTCGTCACTAGGCAGATAAATACTGCTATGTACGCTTTAAAAGAGTCTTGTCTTCTTCCGCGGAAAGCTATTACTTTATCTGGGCCAGCATAGTCAACGCCACTGTGAAGAAACGGCTTTGAAGGACGAAGTCTATCTACAGGAAGGTTACTCATAATCTGATTCTTGGTATGTAGTTTCGTACAAACTTTCTTACTAACTCTTTGTCCTTAATATGATGCAATGTAAGTTGAGTGCCGCCACATGCATTGTTGTTTTATTGGAAGAATTATGGGATGTTTGTGGCTAAAGGATAGAAGCGAATTCTCTAGTCGACCACCTACGCGTATTAATTGGTTTTCATCCAAAAATGGATTCAGTTTGCTCTTCGATGACACTAATTGGTTTTTTAATAATATTTTCTGGTCTTCTTGAAATGACGAGTCTTGAACTTTTGTGATCCACCTGTTCAAAGCTGAATTTGTTTCAGATGGTTTTAAGACACCAGTAACACGTTTTAATTTATCTGCTTTGGCATTGGATATAAATCGTAAGCAATAAGCGGAAATTCTGAGTAATTTCTTTAGCGTAGAATACCGATACAACAAGTCTGAAGATAGATCCTGGCCTTGAACAATATGAGACATTATTTGCTGTTTTTCTTCCGGAATTGGAGAAGTTATTGTTGTTGTGATAGGACATGGCCATTTTCGAATGTTGCGTTAACCATAGTGGTCCAGACCACCACAGGTGATGGTTTTGTAGTTCAAGTGGTGTTACTCCTCTAGTTAAGCAGCCAGCAGGATTGTCTTGTGACGATACAAGATGCCAGGTTGCTGTTAGTATTTTCTCATGTATGACCGACACCCTGTTTGAGACAAACACTTTGTAGAATCTGTCCAGGCATGGATTGAAGAGACTTCAATGTTCAACGAGGTCTATACAAAAGAGACTAAGTCAGCCAATAGCGAAGCTCCGCAAAGTTCAAGCCTGAGGAGTGAAATTATTTTTAAGGGTAAGCCTCTAGTTTTGGATGTAAGTAAGGACAGTTGAACATCCTCCATGTCATTTCTATATATACATATAGTCCAAGTATTGGAGAGTTTAAGCGGAAGTTGCTCATCCCAATCAAACTTAGCTAGCTACAGGTGTTGCATGAATACTTTCACTCTAATCGTAACAGATGAGACCCATCCTAAGGAATCAAATATTTTGCTAATATCGGAGAGAACGCTTCGTTTAATTGTAACTTTAATAGAAGGAAGATCCACTGATAATAAAAGTTGATCCATGGTAGGGTTCCAAGAAATCTGAAGGGTTTTGAACTTTTCGTCGGTTACAAGTCGCAGCGATGAACATACTTTTTTATCTTGGTCAGGAAGGTTATTGAGTAGTTCAGAAACGTTTGATACCCACTTTCCAAGCTTGAATCCTCCTCGATTTAGTAATGCGGACGATTCGTCTCGACTATCGATTGCTGATGAGTAATTTAATTCACCGAAGAGTCTACATAGAATTTTTTTTTGGATCTTAGAGCTTGTGGGGAATTCTGACTGGTAGTCAGTAGCCAATTGTAACAGAGTTCGAAAGGCAAGGTACTTAGCACAGGCTGTCCCATAGATGACCGTTTTGAGTCGGTAACATTGAATTGTTGCTTAGGGATGCCGTCGCCGCAGAATTCGTTGCAAATCAGTGTCTTCAGAGTCAACGTATATCTGTCGGTACATTTTCTTAATATCTGATGAAAATACGAATTGATATACGCGCCAGTTTAAAATAATAACAGATACATCGTTTTACAATTTAGCACCTGTGTGCAATATCTCATTAAGAGATAGACCCGAGTCAGTCTGTTGTGATGCATTGAAAACAGCACGCATCTTAGTTGTGGTGCTGCTAGGTTTAGGAACCGCATGGTGAGGAAGATAAAATCTGCGATGAATATGTCCTTCTTCTTCATTAGAAACAAGCTCCATATGACCTAGCTTTACGTATTCATCCATAAAATTCAACGTAGAGTTGTTGCAGTTCAGTTTATCTCTTAAATCTGCATTCTGTCTGGATTCACCTAACTTGCTGGACGCGGATTTTAGTGCCAGTTTTACTATGTAGCGACCAGTTGAGCTTCGTTTATGTGTAACTTTAAAGAAGGTTTCGCATTCATCCTCGTCGGGAGTTAGCTTTACGAGTTTCGGGACCTCTTCAACCTCCCAAAAATTTGGAAGTAATTTATTGCTATCATCTAATCAGCAGTCAAACTAATAGTTGTCGGTGGTGTATTAAATTTGTTTTTACGGCATCTGGCAGTATCCAACCTAACCCAGTTTGTTGGGCCAGCGGAGTGCCATGCGGACCTTGACGAACACCATTCAAGAGAGTTCTAGCATACACATCAGCGCTAAGAAGTAAGTCCACATTTGAGGGAATATGGAAGTCCGGGTCAGCGAGTGTAAGTCCTACAATATAAGGCCAGTCTTCTCGTGTGATTGGGTGAGAAGGTATAAAACTTGTTAATGTAGGCATAACTAGCGCCCGTATAGAGAGAACGAAGTTCGGCTCCACTGTGGATATGATGTCATGATTTACCACAAACTCGGCAATACCGTCTTGACAACCTTTTATTCCTGACACAGGTAACTGAATCCCTTTTTTGACAGTTTAAGCAGGTTTGCCAAAGAAGATGTGATGAAGCTTGATTCAGAGCCTTGATCTAGAAGTGCTCGTGCTCGAGTGGTACGGCCGTTGGCAGCTTGCACCACAACTACAGCTGTAGCTAAGATAATGGATCCAGTTGGCAACAATTTTCCTGCCAAATAAGCTTTTGTTGAAGTTGAAGCTTGAATATGTAACGCGTTTGGAGTAGATGTAAATAACTGCGAGGACACTCCTGGTTGAGAATCAATGGGTGTCCGGCTTTCTGTATGTACCATAGAATGATGCTTTCCATTGCAATGTTTGCAACGATACGTTGAAGGACAACTTTGAAGAGAATGATTTACTTTGACACAGTTTACGCAAAGATTTTGATTACGTACAAAGCTTTGGCGTTCTGAAACTGACTTTGCTCTGAAGCCAGGACAAAATAGGAGAATATGCCTGCCTTGACATAAAATGCAAATCTTCCAGGACGATGTATAATATGCACAGGCTGCATATTGAGTCGGACGATTAGCATGCGTTGATTTTTTTTCAAATCTTAGACAATCCTTTTAGTGCATCTAACGTATGTAGTCTACCTTGTAAAAAGGTTTCCAGTGATTCAAATGATGTCACAGTTGTAGCGGTGCTTAGGGATGTCTCCCAATCTTTACGAGTATTGGGATCAAGTTTATTAGATAAAAGGAAAATGAGCCAATCATCCCATTGATTTGTTGAACGTTTCAAATTCTTCAATGCTTGTGTGAAACTATCTAAAGCACTTCGCAGTTTTTTAGCATTTTCTGAAGACATACTAGGGTTGATGATAAAACACTCAAATATGAATTAACTAAGAGACACTGATTCTCGTATCGTGCTGTAAGTATATCCCACGCGGAGGTATAATTGCAACGAGTTACCGCAAGATTCTTGAGAAGAGGTGCAGCTTCACCTGACACAACAGACTTTAAATAATGCATTTTTTGAATGCTAGATAACGACTCATTTTCGTGAATTAACGAGACATAGGTATCTCGAAAAGAGGACCCGTCTCTATAACAGCCTGTAAAGATCGGAAAACTAACTTTGGGTAATTTCACAGACTGAACTGACGGTGTTGTAGTAGAATGCACTAAAGATTCCTGATTTAAGGTGGGTACGATCTGATATTCTTGTGACTCATCGAATAGCTGAGATTTAGCTCCCGTAATGCACATTCCATATCGGAGAATGTATCATTGACAAAATAATTATCACTATCGATTTCCTTTGTCGTTACAACGTCACACAATTTTTCGTGCTCCAGCTGAAATGAGTCCCAATATCGCTCCAACCTTCAGATAAGCTTCAGTCCGTTTTTCTTTGCCCATTTTGAATGCATTTTTTTTTATATATATTTAGAAATGCGTTTGGCAAATATCATTGCTTTACCTTTTGCTAATTCCATTTGTACGATGCAAATAATGATTGGTTTGATAACAATAGAAACTGTTTTATTTTACGTTTAAATGCAGGTATGTAGACTGCTAGTTTCGCAAATGCTCAATGTACAATAATAACAAGGCTAATTTATACAGCTGAAGATAGAGGACAATAAATATTATGTTCTACTGCTGGTCATATAATGAACGTAAATTTGTGTATGTGTATATATGTGTCATACACTAATAAAGTAGAACGAACTTACTTGTAATCCGTACGAATTCTCGATATCGAACCAGTGTCTCAATGCATGTAATTCCTGATCTGATTGTTCCGTTAGATGTTTGTTGTTTGATTTTTTGTTTGTCACTCTTCGTGTTTAAGAGATGTTGCCTGAACAATTGATCCTGCGAAATTTCTTTTATTTTTAGGACAGGACACGAATGCAAACACATGCACACATCCACAAGCTGGAACATCACATAGATCAGGTCAACTAAAACCCTCGAGAATACTTCCCAAGCCATGAAACAGAAATCTATATGTGTGCGTTCGGAGTCTGTTCTCTAAAATGTTCTATATTGATGCTTATGGAAAAGTGCCAAACATTGACTTTATATATGCCATAGAGCAAAACCCTCGAAAATACTTCCCAAGCCATGAAACAGAAATCTATATGTGTGCGTTCGGAGTCTGTTCTCTAAAATGTTCTATATTGATACTTATGGAAAAGTGCCAAACATTGACTTTATATATGCTATAGAGCCTAAACTACTATCCAGACAGGAAAATAGTCTTCTAGTAATTTAAAGCTTGGTTTCTTACCTTCCCAAAGGCTACACTTCCTATATACCTTACTTAACAAAATAATAAAATAGTTTTGATTACAAAGTAACCTTACCATTTTACGCTCAATACTTCTCTGCTGAGTGATAATTGCATGTGTGTATGTGCAGCCGTAGTCCGAATCTGTAGGCAGCTACATTCGATATCATCAGCCCACGGCATGCCATGACGGCACAGCGACATCACAATGATTACTCAGCTGAGAATTTTTGTTTGAGGAATCGTAGTGATTTGGTTAAGATAATTTTTTTAAATAATTTTGTTAGGAAAGGTATGAAAATTTTATTGCGGTTCGGAAGATAAGAAAGCAAGCTTAAGATTATTGGAACACCATTTTTCTGTATGAAGAGTAGTTTAGGGCGGAGGAGCTATTCAAATCAAACTTTTGTCACTTTTACATAAGAACACTGCAAATATTTTAGAATGTAAGGACTACGGGGGGCCTCGCATGTGGTAGGGAGGGAGTCTGTTTCATGGCTTGTGAAGTATTCTCGAGGGTTTTGCATAGAGCCTAAACTAGTATCCATACAGGAAAATAGACTTCTAGTAATTTAAAGCATGGTCCCTTACCTTCCCAAAGGCTACACTTACTATATACCTTACTTAACAAAATAATAAAATAGTTTTGATTAGAAGTAACCTTACGATTTTACGCTCAACACCTCTCTGCTGAGTGATAATTGCATGTGTGTATGTGCAGCCGGAGTCCGAATCTGTAGGCAGCTACATTCGATATCATCAGCCCACGGCATGCCATGACGGCACAGCGACATTGCAATGATTACTCAGCTGAGAATGTTTGTTTGAGAAATCGTAGTCGTTTGGTTAACATAAATTTATTTAAATAATTTTGTTAGGAAAGGTATGAAAATTTTATTACGGTTCGGAAGATAAGAAAGCTAGCTTAACATTATCCTTACACCATTTTTCTGTATGGATAATAGTTTAGGGCGGAGGAGCTATTCAAATCAAACTTTTGTCAGTTTTATATAAGAACACTGCAAATATTTTAGAATGTAAGGACTCCGATGGGCCTCGCATGTGGTAGGGAGGGAGTCTGTTTCATGGCTTGTGAAGTATTCTCGAGGGTTTTGGGTCAACTCAAGATTACGCACACATACACACATGCACACATCCACAAGCCGGAACATCGAATAGAGCAGGTCAACTCAAGATTATACACACCAATTACGCAAACACTTTCGCACACACCAACTACACAAATACTATCATAAATTTAAGAATAGCTTGCAGAAGGTCTAGTAGATAAGTTGTTAAAATCATAGCCCGCTTAAACTTCATCAGTCGAAATTTTTGATTATTTGAATTACTAAGTAGCATTTAAGTATAATTAGAATATTAGCAGGATGCTTCGTCAATATGGATGTAGCCGAATAATTATCAATAACCAGTATTAACTTTCAGATTACATGGAATTTTGGTTCAAATTCCTGCGTCAAAAAAAAATAAATAAATAAAGTAAGGCAACAAAAAAAAAACGTTAATAAAACGAACGTAATACAAAATACTGACAGAGCATACGATGGCTAGAGGAGTCGGGGTAATATATATATATACATTTGTTTACGCAAAGCACCTACAAAAATTTTTTTTTTAAACTAATAAGTAAAAATATATGGATTGCTTCTCTGCAACTCGAAGCCCATATGCACTGACCTACAGGTTGATGTGGAAAGGGGCTTGAATATTGAAATGAAGTGGTGGCACACGGCCCTGCTCCCTTGAGAAGCGTGAACACGCCTGACACATTGTTCGCTTGTGCAAAAGTAAAATTAAGATTGATACAAAAAAAAGAAAAAAAAGCCATAACGAAAAGAGTGGTCCTGAAAATAAAAGAAAAATAGATATAACAGAAGTAGTCGTACGGACGTTGGGACCAAAAGTCTAAGAGCAGAAAATTGTGAATAGAGGCTCGTGGTCTGGGTTCTTCTTGAACATCCACGCTGCACGTTGCATCCTGCACGATAGAGCTAAGTATTCATTATATTCATAACCTTTTTTTTTGTATTTGCATTCACCTCTCTATATATATTAGAAGATAAGGTGGTTTAATAATGGTTAAATAAATCTAAGTGAAAATTAGAGAGTGTTTGGCTGACGTGATACCAGGAGTTTCGTGATATTCTCCCTACATAAAAATTACGTGGCGCCCAAAATCAAACAAATTAACATAGAAATTGGTTTCTTTCAGCGTGCACGGCATATCCACGACCTTTCTCCACTAGAGCTAGTGTCTTAACTTACGGTCTGAGTAAGGACCGTAACATTTTTGGCGCCCAACGTGGGGCCCATTGTGCTAACACCTATGGAAATGTGAAGTCAATAAAGTGGAAAATTTTGCAAGTGCCTAACGTACAGTTAAAACCATAACAAAAGGAAACCGGTATTCGTATTAGATCAGTACAAACGACCTCTCAAATTTTCACGGGTGTCAAGCTGTTCAATTTTTTTGTTTTGTTAGAGAAAAGTGATCCGCTGAAAAATTGTAATCTGTGTAGGAGTGGGTGAGGTTTGGAATTGTGATTGCCAGCGATGTTGAGAAGCAAGCGACACGCATAAATCAGGAATAACAGAAAGATTTTCCTCTGCTGCCGTCATTCGTTTGTGTTCTGGGATGCAAGGTTTATATTTCTTTTTTTGTGTAGGACAATCTTTCAGCACAGCTGACAATTAGCATTGCGGTAACTGAATTACATTCTGGTAACAGTGCAATATTTACACATATACGTATAGTGCATTTCAGAACAATCGGGTCCAAATGTATGCAAGTTTTCTGCAAAGTTGGGAGTAGCGGTATGTTGTGCTAGGAATAAATCATTTAAGCAGGTCCAAAATGAAATATAAGGGGAAACAAATTATTTGAGATATTCTATTGTTCGTATTATTATGGTTCGAAAATTGAGCGGAAGCATATTAAAAGAACGGATGAGGCAATTTGTTATGTTTGTCGCAGTAGAGTCGTGTAGTATTTTCCATTGATTTGGCACGCAACTGAATTATTTTCCTTTCCAGAAAGCCTTTTTATTATGCGTATGAATGCTGGCCTACGCCACGTCGTTTTGATACATGGTACGGAAGATTCAAGAAATAACCAAAGAGGCTTAGTAATACTAAGTCGTGCGTATGACATAGAAGTTGACTGATTGAATTATCGATATAGAGGTTAGCTCGCAGTTGTTGTATAAAGTGCAATCTGAAGTCGTATGATGAACAGGTGCTTCAAGGTGAAGGACATTATAAAGTAAGTCGTATTTTAAGATTAGAATTTTTTTTTTGCTCCAAGTGGTCAAAAGCGAGTATCCAGCTAAGTATTAAAGACTTAATTACCCTAACATCCAAAGGAAATAACATTTATGTGACGTATACCAAGGGTAGCAGAGATCAAAGTAAACAAAAAGAAAAAAATTATTTTTTTTCACACCATATCTAAGACCGCAATTTAATCATCATATTTGCGCGAAAGCAATTTAGCTAATTAGATTCCAACGGCGGCATTCGTTCAATGAATGGGGTACGATAATATGCGAACTGCATTCTAAGTGATTGGTAAGAAAGAAATTTTCTACTATACTTACAACGGATTACCCGTACTTAGTGAAGTACTTAAACCGACCCCACACACATTTTGAGCGGATGATAGTATTAAATTTTACTATTTAAATAAATGAAAATAAGCTTACAAATCTTTTTGGCTGCTCATGCGGAACGCATCATATTATATCTTCGGATTATACCTATTACTATATATATATATATTTTCTTACATATTTTTTTTTCTCATTTGCTATTATATTGCTATATAACATTATTATTATATATTTGGATTACACATTTTTTTTGCTCATGCGGAGTGTATTATATAATTAGTAGTTCGGATTATAGATCCTTTTTGGCTGCACATATGAGCAGCGCAGTATATTAGTACTATATATTTAAATTATAAATATTTTTTGGTCGCTCATCTGGAACATATGACTTTACTATTACATGTTGAGATTAGAAATCCTTTTGAATGGTCTATATTAGATCGCCTGGCTGATGGGCACGGCGCCCTCCCACATGAAAAAAAAACAACAATTCTTTGAATAAATTTTTTTTGCTTATGCGGAGCATATTATAGAAGTTTTTCTGCATATACATACCTTTTGTTTGATTGCTCATGGAGCGAGCAAAGATTAATAAGTTAAGTAATGTGAATCGAATGGGATAGTGCGTAGGATATACCTACTATAAATAATTTTTTTTTGTTGCATAGCACATCTTGAGGAATTGAAGTAGATGCGGCATGCAGGTCCCATCTAACCAAGCTTTTAAATATTCATATTGGGATTATCAGGTATTAGGTATTAAGATCGAATGAAGTTCAGCATACAAATTTTCGTGTATACTTGGACATATTGAATTTTTTTTTATCAATGAATTCGCGATAGTTTTTTTGTAGTTTTCAGTAAACTTGTGAATGAAGAACAATCACAAAGTCTCGCTATAGCCATTTTGTCTTTTTTTAAATACTCTCGTGGTTATTGAGTAAGAGGGTCAGTAAAGGTAACTAATTGGAAACGAATAAGTTGTTCGAGTCGGATACGCCTCCTCTTATTTTATAACCATACGATAGAGGCAAGATGTAGAATCAGTAAAGGGCAAGATAGTGGAACTCAATACACTTATCGAGAATTTTTCCGGGGTCGCTTCAAGTGGTGGATATGCCAAGATAGTGTCAAAGATTAACTGGGCATTAGATAGGATTAAGCGAGTGAGACTGGAGAAACAAGAACAAGTAGCTACCAGGAATAAGTTAAAGAACGAATTGATTTCTGCCCTAGGGGCAATACAAACTAAGGTAGAGGCGGACGTGTCCGGCGAGTCAGCCAGTGAAAGCGAGGATAGTCAGAACTGTACAATTACTGGGAAAGCGGTTACTTACATTCCGGTTCACAAGTGGGACCTGAAGTTTACAGGGGACCAGGGTCAGTCTCTCAGCTCATTTCTGGAGAGAGTTACCTCAAGAGCTCAGCAGTAGGCGGCATTCTGAGCTCCGGTAGTCTCAACAGAGCCGCAGCGGTAAAAAGAATATTTAAGTTTGGCGAAGTAGATCGAAACAATCCTTTCAAATCAGCTATGCTGGATTTTATCTTCACTCGGGAGAAGAATGATGAGAGGCCGTATTTAGAGATTTGCATTTTTAACGTACCGATGACTGGACTGGTCGACTCAGGTGCTTCTAGAACGGTAGTCGGAAAGATCGGTTGGCACAAATTACAGGCTATGAATACAAAGGGAGTACATCAGTCCACAGTTCGGCGACGCTCGCGAACGGAGACAAAGTTGAGATCTTGGGTACAGCAAATTTACCAATTGAATTGAAGGGCGTAATAAAGGTACTGGAAGTGTTAATAATCCCCTCGTTGCCTCATGAAATCATTCTAGGCTCCGACTTTTGGAAAAAAAAGAACATAACTGCTAATTTAAATGAAGATATATGGGAGTTCACAAGTTTTCCTAGGCAAATTAGTATATGTACCTTACAAAGCCAATCTACTCTTACAGGGGAGCAGAAGAGTAGGCTTGAAGATCTGGTAGTTAAAACGAAACAGAAAATGGGAAAGGGATTAGGAAAGACTAATGAGGTAGAGCACATAATAAGGACGAACTCTTCACCAATCAAGCAGAGGTACTACCCAGTGTCTCCTGCAATTCAAAAAGCTATCAATACCGAGCTGGATAAAATGCTTGAAGATGGTATAGTTGAACCCTCAAACAGTGCGTGGGCCTCGCCGATAGTAATGGTAGAAAACGGGACGGTAGCTATCGATTTTGTGTTGATTACCGGAAATTAAATAAGGTAACAGTGAAGGATGCTTATCCGATCCCATATGTATCATCAACCCTAGACAAACTGACGGACGCGAAATATATATTTCCTTCCTTCACATTAAATCGGCTTTCTGGCAGGTTCCCATGGCAGAAGAATCCAAACAGTACACAGCATTTACGGTGCCAGGGAAAGGACTGTTCCAGTTCTGCCGCATGCCGTTTGGTCTCACTAATTCTCCTGCGACCTGGCAGAGACTTATCGATCGCGTTCTTTCCAGTGCCCTAGATAGTCACGTATTTGTATACTTAGACGATGTAATCATTGTTACCCAAACATTCAAGAAACACTTGGAAATTGTGACAGAAGTATTTCATCGCTTACAAGAAGCAGGTCTAATAATTAACTACGACAAGTGTGAATTTTGTACTCCGAACTTAAGTATTTGGGATATGTCGTAGGAGCAAACGGATTACAGGTCGATCCGGAAAAAGTAAAGTGCATACTAGATATCCCACGTCCAAAAACTGTTAGTGAAGTTCGGCGTCTAATAGGAATGATCTCTTGGTATAGGCGATTTGTTCCGTCCTTCTCATGTCTTGACGCGCCTATAACAGCCTTGCTAAAAAAGAATAAAAGATTCTCGTGGAGTGAAGAGTGTGAGCAATCTTTCCAAGCTATTAAAGAAAAATTAGTAAGTGCCCCAATCCTATCGTGCCCTAACTTCGATCTTCCCTTCATCGTGCATACAGATGCTTCTGGTTTTGGAATAGGCGCGGTCCTGACACAATAGGAAGAAGATGAAGAAAGAGTTATCGCGTACTTAAGCCGATCCTTGAACCGCTGTGAAAGGAACTACTCGACGACAGAGCGAGAATGCCTCGCCGTCTTATGGGCAGTAGAGAAACTGAGGCCGTTTTTGGAAGGGTCTCATTTCGTAGTCGTTACGGACCATGCATCGCTGGTTTGGCTAAACAATTTAAAAGACCCGAACGGACGCCTCGGCAGATGTTCTGTTAAAATGCAGCAGCATGACTTCGAAATTGTACATCGAAAAGGCAAGGAACACGCTCTCCCGGACTTCCTTTCAAGGTCAGTCCCTATAATTGATTTCATCCATACAACACCAAGTA
Organism: Dioctria linearis; assembly: GCA_963930735.1. Taxonomy (NCBI): domain Eukaryota; kingdom Metazoa; phylum Arthropoda; class Insecta; order Diptera; family Asilidae; genus Dioctria; species Dioctria linearis. The sequence goes on from OZ005741.1 coordinate 117,079,508, forward strand.
TCAGCCCTACCGACAAGTGGTATATTAAAGTGCTACACCAGGTAGGAGCGAGTCCATCTTCATTTCCAGACTGGCGAGTCGAGCAGGGAAAATTATGGAAACATGTTAGAGTAAAATATCCTTCCTTATCCGTGGACTCTGATCATTAGAAAGAGGTAATCCCCAAAGAAAGCCGGAGAGAAATTTTATATGAGGCACACGATAAGCCGACAGCGGGTCACTGTGGTATACAAAAGACCTACGACCGTCTTCAACAACGTTTCTTTTGGCCAGGTATGCGGAAAGATATTGTAATGTATAAAAAACTTAGGTACATATATGTACCATATGTGGGTATATAAAACCTTAGGGCCTAACAGGTAAAAAGAAAAAAAAAACAAATAATTAATAAGCCCTATATACCTAGAAACCTAAAATTGGGCATATAAAAGAAAAACCATAAAATATAAAAATTCAATAAACTAATCATGCACAAAACATAATTAGTTTATCGTCCAAAAAGGGTGAAGAAAATTGCATCAGCAATTTTCTTCACATTCCAAACAAGTCATAAAATTTTTCCCATCAAACGACTTGGGAAAAACAAAAGTTTCATTTTACACCCCAAGTCGTTTTACTTTAAAATTTCCACGACAAAATTTTGCCTTCAGCAAAATTTGTCATTTCAACAATTAAAAATTCAACAATTAAAAAAGAAATCAAAAAGCAAATCGTACCTTCAGTACGATTTGTCGCGAAAAATACAACGTGTATGTACATACGTACATACATATTACGAAAAAAGTTTTCGCGATAAGAAACGCGCGCAGCATAAATGCATTGTATGTATAGGCGCGTCGCGATTTCAAACGGTGGCTGATGTTTTAAAAAGTGTAAGATTACATTTTTGAAGCCATTGTTCAAGGCGAATAATTCTGGACATGTTTGAACAAGTCCAGAACTAAAAAGTAAAACTTTCTCAGGATAAGAAAATGCAACTTAGCATTTTCTATCCTGAGCAATGGCTCTTGATCACGATGAATTTGATCAAGAGTTGAGTCGGTTTTTGAGAGTTGTTTTGAGAACTTCTATCGGCGTGGTCACAATTGACACAATATCGAATTCGGCTAATAAGGTTTTTCTGTGAAAAAAGAAAAGAGTTTTACAGTCGATCGGTCTGCTCGCGGTTGTCTTAATTTTAATCTTGGTTAAGTACTTTCGTGTAGAGGGAAACTAATTAAGTAAGAAGGTGATTAAAATTGAAAGTGTAAGCGAAGAATGTAACAACAGAAGGAAGTGTTATTAAATAAGAAGTTAATAAATGTTGATATAGTTAACATAAAAAAGGTGTTTTTATACAAAAATAGTGCTATCCAGGATTGTTAATAAAAAAAGGATTAACAGAAGCAGGTAGGGTGCTTATGGAATTGCCCCACAATTGGGACTTGCGGTTACCCCATATAGAAAATATAACAAATTGGCGCAGCCGGTAGGATCAAGGAAGCTTGGTCAAGTTAAACGATCGTAAACGCTTGAAAAGCCTTGGTCCTACACGAATCTACGGGGAACCTTTGACTAAGCCACACTATACGGCCACGTCACCCCCAACGCTCGGGGTAGATCTCATCTATAGGCGCCTCTGCTCCAGGCGAGCAAGCGTTCACCCCAGTGAGTGAAAAAAAAGGAACGAAATCAACAAGGGACCTGGACTCACTAATAGAAGCTCATTCCCAGTCGAAAAGAAGTCAGGACAACGGACTCCCAATCAAAACCAACTCCAGAAGGAAGATATCACCGTTCCTGGGTTGAAGGGGATTTCGAAGAAGGCTTTAAGCCCCCCTTTCAACCATATCCAGGGGAAGTAAGTAGGCCTAGGGCCCCCCAGCAGCAAAAAGAAGCACCAGAAAATAGAAACTTCGTTCCAGGATTGAAAGGGATCTCGAAGTCGGCATAAGCCCCCCTTTCAATCTCAGCCAAGGGAATTAAGACGGCAGGAGCCCCCCTAGCAGCAAGAAACAATCCAGAAGGGAATACTCCAAGAAGGCTGGAAGCCCCCCTTTTGGACAACGCGGGACGCATATGCAGGAGGAAAACTCTACGCCTTCATCCGACGCGGAGCAATCCCTAGGTGAGAGTTCACAACCACTCCGGGAAGGTACAGACAACGCCTCAGAAGACAACCAAACAGAATCAGGTAGCCAGGACAACTCATCTTTACCCCAACAGCAACAAGCCGCTGGAGTTCGCCTTAGAAGTGGTACCATTTTAACTGGTCCCACCGTAACAAATAAAGTAAGTCTAGATAAATTTTTAGATAAGCTATTAGAGAAGGCACGCGAATCCGATAAGCTCACGGTCACGCACTGCGACGCCCTTGACCACAGATTAAGTCAAGGTAGAGAGCAGAGGCTGACACAGATCGAAAAATTTAAAAAAGAAACAGAGCGATTCAAACAGGAGCTTATCGAATTCGCCGGGCTTTCACGTTCATTAGGTATAGATAAGACCACAGCCAGTGTACTTGTAAGTGCTGAAGGAGAGGAAAGTGTCAGTGATATTAGTGGTGACGCCTGTGACCAAACAACCGCCGAAAATCTCCTTAGTGGCTGGCTAGAAGTATCCTTCACGGAGTTTAGGCCAGAAACCAGCCCTGAAACTCGTCAAAGCACCAGTAGACTACCCTACAAAAGTTTAAATAAAAAGATAATCACAATGGTAGATTATGCAAAGGTGGCCAAGCTCACGACACAACTAGTTCCCCTGTTTTCGGGTGAAAATACCCCACAGCTAGGTCGTGAGCTACAAACATTTATTGGCTGTTGCAAACAGGCCTTACACTGTTTAAGTGAGGAAGAAAAACCAGCCTTCCTACATATCTTGCCCACAAGACTTCGTGGCGATGCTTATCAGCTGTTTGCTTCGGACGTTCCGACTACTTTTAGTGAGGTGGAGGAACGTCTGAACAGAACCTATCTACCACGAGAATCATATCAAGAATTGGTCAACAAATTGATCACAATGAGGCAAAACCCGTTGGAAACTCTCACTGCCTTCACAACAAGAGTGAAGCAGTTGCTGATGCTTTGCAACGAGGCAGCGGTACTGAAGTACGGAGCAACGGCAGCCCCAGCTGTGAAGACACAGTTGGCGGACTTCGCCAAGAATGCCCTCAAAAGTGGAGTGAACAATCCCCACCTATGCCAGTACCTCCTCACTCTGGTAGAAAATGATTTAGAGCAGCTGATACAAAAGGCTTTAGATATGGAAAAATTACTAGCAGGCACAGCCATATCCAATGGCACCAATACACCCAAGTCTTCGAGTTCGAGCTCTCAGCCGAACTCCTTACAATCAAGCACCACAGCCACCCATGTATGCATCACCACGAGCACAAGAGCCCAGGCAGTTTAATAATCCCCCATACGTACATGCTCAACCATTACGCCCGCCATTTCCACGAAGGGATTCCAGACAACCGGATACACAGAATCTGGTACAAAACATCACTTGCAATTTCTGCCAGAAGCGGGGACACACCTACACGGAGTGTCTAAAACGAAAAAACACCCCCTTCTGCACTAACTGTAGAAGTTACGGGCATGACATTCGCGACTGTCGAAACAACCAAACACAGTCTGCAAATCGTTTCACACGAGGATCGCCTAGCAATCCCCCACAGTCTGACCCAAGCAATATAAAAGGCCCCAGAGTGTTTAACATAAGACAAAAATGTGATTTTTGTGGGCGCCGTGGACACAAGATCGACGAGTGTCGACAAAAGCAAAAATGGGAGGATAAAAAACAGGGAAACGACAAAGAGTGGACCCAAAACTCCCCGGCTCGACTATAAACCCTACCAGCAATAAAAAAGGGTCTTCTCAGCCGCCCGACTTCAGTGTGCCCACCGCCAGACTTCCTCTAGACATAAGTCTAAATGGTCAGGCCCAGCTAATAGTGGACACCGGCGCTGAGATCAGTATAATTAAGAAAAAAGCTCTCAAATCTCGCGAGCTAATAAACCCCAACAAAAAACTAACGCTTCAAAGCCCCTTTGGCACCGGAAAAACCTTAGGAAGTTGCCAAGGAAACTTCATGCTAAAAAGTAACTTACCTTGCAACTTTCAGGTGGTAAAAAACATCCCAGGTATTTCCGACGACGGCTTGCTAGGAAATGATTTCCTAGCTAAAAACTGTAATGTTGAAGGACCCAACAAAGTTCTGCGATTTCCTCGCACGGAAATCAATCCAGAAGAGTTTGCTGTTCCATTAGAAACCGCATCGGACAACCCGTGTTCACAAAACACAGTCAACCAAGAGATACTGGTAGAAGATATTAAACCCGAAGGGGATACACCTTCTACGCGAAGTGTTCTCAAAGCTTCTCAGTCAGAAGAAGTGGGCAGCGACTTACAAGAACGCGATAAGGGTGACTTGATTACCAAAGATCCGGCCTGTCAGACTGGACAGCATCAGGTGAACTTTAACAAACCTGTGTGCGTCCCAGCAAGGTCTTAGATCGTAGTCAAAGTTCCGTTGCAGTTGCAGGAAGAAATGATCAGTCTGTCGAAGGAAATATACGACGGAGTCTTCTTAGCAAACAGCTTACTCTCAGCTGGGTTAAAGGCAGTCCCTATAGGAATCCTCAACACACGCAGTTCACAAGTAGTTCTAAACAGCGTGAACCTAAATCTGGTTCCCATTAAAGACTACACTGTCGTCCCCATCAAACGAGAGCCAGACAAAAATATTACAACAGCCCATCCTTTGAATCCCATGAGTCGAAATGACGGCGATGGTGAGCATCAAAATATAATTAGATCTAAGATTAAGAAAATAGGGCATAAGAGCCCCAGTCAATTAAGCAGTCATAAGAAACTGCTCCAAGACGCTTGCGGGTCCCTCATGAAAACCCCAACGTCAGGCGCTGGCCAGCATACAAAAGGTCTGCCGTTAGCAACTCCCGCAGATCCACCTGGCCCAGCGCCTCTCATATATAAAACAAGTAGGTTAAGAGGTAAAATAAATAATATAAAATCATTAAGTAAGTCTAGAACTAAGAGTAATAAAAACAGGGCAATAAGCGCCGATCAGAAGGCCACCCTACAACATATACGATATCTGTTCCCAAACGATGTCGAACAAGAAGACACCAGTATTCATCCCCGCCTCACCAGACTAGAGCAAGAACTCAGTCTGGATGAAACTTTAAATTCGGAGGAAAAAGCCTCAATAACAAATCTCTGTTACGAATATGATGACATATTCTTTTTAAAAGGTGACAGGCTTACACATACCAATGCCATCACCCATGACATCCCTCTGGTGCAAGACCAAGCACCTATTAACCAAAAGATGTACCGGTTACCAGAGACACAGCGAAATGTAATAAATGAGCAACTCAGAGAAATGCTGGACAACGACATTGTCCAGCCCAGCAAAAGCCCATGGAACTCACCACTGCTAGTCATCCCCAAAAAAGCGGGACCAGACGGTGAGAAAAGGTGGCGCGTCGTCGTTGATTTCCGCATGTTGAATGAAAAAACGATTGACGACGCCTTCCCTCTACCTCGGATTGAGGATATCCTCGATCAACTGGGCCATTCAATATACTTCACCACCCTAGACCTAGCCAATGGCTATCATCAGGTACTCGTCGATCCGAAAGATCGAGCAAAAACGGCTTTTAGTACCAACTACGGGCATTATGAATTCAAACGTATGCCGTTCGGACTCAAAGGAGCCCCGGCCACATTTCAGCGTTTAATGAATTTCATATTAACTGGCCTACAAGGCCTAGAATGTTTCGTCTGCTTAGATGACATCGTCATCTATGGAAAAAGTCTGGCAGACCACAACGAAAAGCTTCGAAAGGTCTTTGACAGGTTAAGAGAAAATAACCTGAAACTTCAACCTGAGAAATGTCAATTTCTCAGGCGCGAGGTAGTGTATTTAGGACACAAATGTTCTAACCAAGGAGCACTACCTGACCCTAGCAAAACGGCATGCGTCCAAACTTTCCCCATCCCTAAGACAGTAAGGCAAGTACAATCATTTTTGGGCCTTGCCAATTACTACAGAAAATTCATACCCGATTTTTCGAAAACAGTACGTCCACTAACAAACTTACTCCGAGAGGATGTAAAGTTTAAGTGGACTGAGAAATGCCAAGAGGCATTTCAAAGCATTAAGAACGCTTTAATTTCCCCTCCACTCTTAATATATCCCGATTTTTCAAAACCCTTTAACCTTACCACGGACGCCAGCAGCGAGGCTCTTGGAGCAGTTCTACCTCAAGGAGAGGTAGGAAGTGACCAGCCCATTGCCTACGCCAGCCGTACCCTGAACAAAGCCGAACGTAACTATTCCACTATTGAGAAAGAGTTACTGGCTATAGTTTGGGCGACTAAAAATTTCAGGTGTTATCTGCAAGGCCGAGAGTTCACGGTCTATACAGATCACAAACCACTCAAGGGAGTCTTCAATGTTAAGGACCCCACATCCCGTCTGGTGAGATTTCACCATAAACTTTCCGAGTTCAATTATAAAATTGAATATAAGCCCGGAAAGTACAACACGAATGCCGACGCTTTAAGCCGCATCCCACGGGATAATAACAAAGACAAGGAAACTACAACCTTCACGGTAGAAGCTATAGTCCACCACCAAATGGACTCGGACATAGAGGAGGAAAAACACTCATCGGACCTTAAGGAGTGTCTGCAATGCAATGCAGTAACAAGAGCCCAGACACGAAACATTCAGGAAATTGGAACAAATCCAGACAGCCAGGCCAAACTAATAGAACAAGAAGAACAAACTCATCATCCAGAAGAGACCGCAGACCGTGACAGTCCACCTAGTACCAATCCACCAATTATAGACGAAACTCGTCCCCCTGAAGTAATCACAAGCCCAGAGGAGATTCAATTAATCTTAAAAAATTATCATGATTCTCTCTTTGGCGGCCATCAGGGAGTGATAAAAACCTATAAACGGATTCGAAGAAAGTACTGGTGGAGGCACATGCTTAGTGACATTAAAAAGCACATTAAGCGGTGTGCCAAATGTCAAACCATGAAGGCCTCACCACAGTATAAAATGCCGATGGTGATTACAGACATAGCGGAACAACCATTCGACAAAATCTATCTAGATATAGTCGGCCCACTAGAGGAAACTGAATCTGGAAACAAATACATACTAACGTTTCAGGATAACCTCACGAAGTTCGTAGATTGGTATGCCATACCAAATGGGGAAGCTATAACGGTAGCGCAAATTTTCTTCGACGAAATCGTCACGCGTTACCGCATTCCCAAAAGAATAGTCACCGATCAGGGAAGTAATCTCCTGAGTGACCTATTCAAAAAGGTATGCAAACTCAGGATAAATAAGCTGCAAACCTCAGCTTATCATCCCCAATCAAATGGAGCACTCGAACGTGCACATAGACCGTTGATTGAATATCTACGAACTATAGTGGACGAAAATCCCAGGTCATGGGATAGTTATCTGCGAACCGCTGCTTTCGTGTAAAACAACAGTGTACACGAAGGGACAAAATTTACTCCCATGGACTGCCTCTATGGCTTTACAGCGGACGTTCCGTCCAACTTAAGGCGAGACCCCGAACCCGTGTATAACCACGAGAGCTACTACCATATTCTCAGGTATAAGCTTCAAAAGTCTTACGCCATGGCACGGAAAAACCTTCTGATGAGTAAACAACGCTCGAAAAATTACTATGACAAAGCTGTACGTCCCCTGACATTTCACAGAGGAGACAAGGTTCTACTCAAGAGCGAGAGTCGTAAACATAAGCTCTCCCAGATGTGGGTAGGACCCTACACGGTAACCGGTATCCCTAGTACTGTAAACACCACAATAAAAATTCGTAAACGAGAGGTCACGGTACATAACAACCGTCTAAAACCTTTCTACGAATAATATGGTGTCAATATAATTTAAGTAATTCAAGACACATATATAATAGCATGTAAGCTACAAAGTCAAATAAAAACCCATTTTAATACCCTATCCTATCCTCTCCTAGATAACAATGCAGTCCATCATTTTCCACGGACTATTCCTGCTCATAATAGGAGCCCTCGCGGAGGAACCTTACTCTATAACGCCCCTAAATAATACGGGAGTACTACTTGAGGATCTTGGAAGCCTATCAGTTTACCACGACACTTGGAGCATCATCACTGAGTTAGATCTGGCCAAGTTGGAAAATCAGACGCGACTAGCAGAACGAGCGGAACACTACATACACCAATTGTGTGGAAATGGGTCTTCTATACAGGACCGTTGTACGCTACAGACAAAACATATACACGCCCTAATGGAAAATATCAATAGGCGTACCAGTGTTATTAGGGAAGCGGTGCCCAAATCGCGCAAGCCCCGATCCATCTTCGATGGAATTGGAAATGCGATGCATTATCTTTTCGGTACCATGGATAGTGGAAACTAACAAGAGGTGTACAGCCGACTAAGCGAATTAGAGGTAAATACTCAAACCTTAGCTGATCTGGAAAAACTACAGATCAGCGTAATAAAAACCTTGTTTGAACAAATTCAGAAACCCCTATCTTCCCTGTCTGAACGACAGCGGCAGATAACCAACCAGATTAACAATCTGCGGAACACAACAGACGAGTTGACAGCCCACCAAATAAGACAAGAAATTGTCTCTAGTCTGACACTACAAATGATAGAGTTGGAATTTAGACAACAAGCTCTACTGGACATAATAGTGTCCAGTAGAAATAATCAAATTCATCCACTTTTAATTTCCCCAAATCATTTGCTAGAGATTTATCACAAATCTCACTCCACTTGTCCCAATCTACAGGACTGTTTGTCAGTTCTGTATCAAACAGCAGATGTTAAGACACATTTGTTGCAGGACAAATTAGTTATCCGAGTCAAACTTCCCATATTTAATATTCCCAAGATGAAAATCCAACAGATTAGATGTTTTCCCATACGGCTGGATTCAGACCACTCATTAATACCTGATATCGAATTTTCCCATGTGGCAAGTCAAATACAGACCCAGGAATTTCTGCTGCTGAAGCCAGAAAACCTGAGATCTTTAAAAAAAAAATTCAAAGGGAATCGATGAGGATACGTGGGTTGGTAAGCTAAATACACCACTCACCAAGGCTACAAAAACAGATGAATGTGTTATTAAACTTTTATTCAATCCACTGGGCGAACACCCACAGTGTAGCATCAGAGCTCAAATTCCCCCAAGAGATACAATAATTAAGCTCAATAGACCAAATTCGTGGCTGTACTCCTTAACCGAAACTACTATAGTACATATAACTTGTACTCAACAGTTACTCACTCATCGTCTTGCAGGACAAGGAATCATGACAATCAACGAACCATGTTCCTTGCAAATAGGGTCTCACACTCTGTATTACGAAGCAGAAAATCTACATCCGCTAAAAGTTTTCCAACCAACCTACTTCCCAGGCACAAACGAAACGCAAGAGGAATTGGCAGAATATATGTCCAAGATATCCGATCCTAAAAACCTTGATAAACAACCAACGTTACTCCTCGGAGATGATACAAACCAACGTATCCACCTAGATACAAAATCTCTAGACGAAATCCGTACCAAAGTGAACAGCATCCACTTTGGACCAAAGGCCAAGATTCCTCATATACTCTCTATTACATCCCTATCAATGACAGGACTCTTGTTGCTACTTATATCAGTGGTGGCATTAGCAAAATATATCGTCCCGGCATTCATGGCATGGATTGCTAAACGCAGACAACAGCCTACAGCTGAAAACGTTCCCATGGAACCGGTTTACGCAACACCCCAAGAAAAATTAAAACGTACTCAAGGTCTCCACAGAGCGAGATCTATACAAGTAGTATAATCAAAAAGATCTATACTCGTTGGTTGGCCCCGTCTCATCCTTTTATTACTGGCGGAACCACGGTCCTTCCACTACACTGGTATTAGAAGATAATTTGAAATAATTTATAGCAAATAAGAAATAAAGCGACCAGGTAAAATAAATATTACATAAGCATAAACTTTATTTAATAGTACCTAAGAACCCAAAATTAATAAACATAAGTAGTATTTAGCAAAGTAGAAATAATAAATGAAATAAGCTAAACAATAAGGTAATAAATAGAAGAAAGAAAAGGCATAAGATAATAGAATTAAAAAATAAAAACGTAACCGAAGTTTATTTACACAAAAATAATAATAATAAAAATAATAAGTAACTGATATTTAGCAACGTTAAATAATACATAACAATTAACTTAAATATAGACATAAATATCTAAGATTATACTAAATAGAGAGGTAAAGTAATAAGATCATAAATAGGAAATAGCGACTTAAATTTGTAAAATAAATAAGAAAAGTTTTTTTTTACGATATTAGATATAGTAGAAATTATATGTATTCCCATAAGAAATATATTCTATATATAGGCATATTCCCGTCAAACCAAGACAGTAAACCATTCTTCTCCAAGACCACAAAACAACGAAAGGTCGGCCCAAAAAGAAAAAGAGATGCAAGAATCTACTTTGATAACCCGCCTAATTAAGCTTTCGGAGTTACAAGATTTCGACTATCAGTAACCCCAAAACTCTCATAAGATAGCTTATTCAAGATAGCAACTACCCTCATAATCAGGGACTATAAGTTGACACTGTGCATATCACTACCCAAGACAATAGTATGAGTACTGGATACACTAATAACATCCAGTCAAGCTTAAAGCCGCTTAACAACACTTAGAGCCGCCCAAACCTAAACAAAAACCAGCGTCAGAAAGAAATTGACGACCGAACTCAAAATCTGTCAAGTCCATTTTTGTGTTACCTAAAATCTATAAATGAAAAAACAAAAAAAAAATTTTTTTAACCAAAAAATGAAAGACGATATTTCACCATTTAGCCAAGAATTTTTTATTATTATTTTTTTTATATAAAACAGGAGAATAAAAGTAAAACTAAAATTTGTATAAAACTAAAAGTACAATTTTTTTTGAAAAGATTAAAAGTTAATAGAAAATAAAACTAAAGAACGGTGGTGGTACACGAACCAAAATAATAAAAAATTCTGAAATAAAAACAAATATAATTAGAAAAAGGGCTCGAATAGAAAGTGAAAATAACTTACCATGAAACGAGGGAGCGTCCACGGCCTAACCCTGGGCAGGACCAGAAGCCTCTTCAGGGAGATCCCAGTCCTCCTGGATATGACCAGAAGCCTCTTCAGAAAGATCCCAGTCCCCCTCAGACGCAAAACTCGGCGGTGCACCAGGTAACCCTAGTTCGGATTCCGAAGATCCAACCCAGGTGGTCACGTCATGCACCAGGTAGTTGGGATGCATCCGACAACCAGGGCAGGCACACCACCCTACCTCCCCAGATAGTACCAAAGTTGCTCCTAGAAAAGAATATTGAGGAAGTTATCGATAGAATTCATTAACAAAATCAAAAAAAAAACTCACCCATGACCACCCATGAACTCCCACCGTGGGGCCACAAGCATAGCTCCACCCGATGGAATACATCAGCCTACGCTGGAGCACCCCAGATGCACACATCTGGACGACCATCCCTCCGCAGCAGCAGCCTGATGAGCCCACGCCACCGGAGGGCCACACTTTGCACAAAAATGGCCAGCACCCTCATGAAATTGGGTACGGGGCTGGCTTAAGGAGTACGCGGTGACACAACTTCGCAAAATTCCATGTCGAAACAAACTATGGACTGAACAGCAAAAATCGCCCCATATAAAGGGCAAAACCCCAAACGTTAGCAAAAAATTAGCAAGATGCAGTTAGAATGCATCGGGTACTTATCTTGGTTAAAAATACAAATCCCACGCAACTACAATAGCAATGGTAGTTTTTTTTACCCTTTCCTAACACACAAATAAGCTCCACAAGTTGCAATTCGTGAATTATGTATGTAGGCAGCTACAAGTACACAAACCTCACAAATTTTTTTTTCCTCTCTTCCAAGCCGGTACAAGATGCATTCCAATATCTCATACCAACTCTACGTGCACCAAGATTTTTTTTTATCTTTTATTTTACTGAGGCAGATATCAAATTCATTTTAAATTCAATTCAATACCCCATACAAAATATACACCCACTCAATCCCCTTGAGAATTATTCCTCTTCAAAGAATAATTCTCTTTTTTGCGTGGGGAAGGATTGTAATGTATAAAAAACTTAGGTACATATATGTACCATATGTAGGTATATAAAACCTTAGGGCCTAACAGGTAAAAAGAAAAAAACAAATAATTAATAAGCCCTATATACCTAGAAACCTAAAATTGGGCATATAAAAGAAAAACCATAAAATATAAAAATTCAATAAACTAATCATGCACAAAACATAATTAGTTTATCGTCCAAAAAGGGTGAAGAAAATTGCATCAGCAATTTTCTTCACATTCCAAACAAGTCATAAAAATTTTCCCATCAAACGACTTGGGAAAAACAAAAGTTTCATTTTACACCCCAAGTCGTTTTACTTTAAAATTTCCACGACAAAATTTTGCCTTCAGCAAAATTTGTCATTTCAACAATTTAATTAAAAAAGAAATCAAAAAGCAAATCGTACCTTCAGTACGATTTGTCGCGAAAAATACAACGTGTATGTACATACGTACATACATATTACGAAAAAAGTTTTCGCGATAAGAAACGCGCGCAGCATAAATGCATTGTATGTATAGGCGCGTCGCGATTTCAAACGGTGGCTGATGTTTTAAAAAGTGTAAGATTACATTTTTGAAGCCATCGTTCAACGCGAATAATTCTGGACATGTTTGAACAAGTCCAGAATTAAAAAGTAAAACTTTCTCAGGATAAGAAAATGCAACTTAGCATTTTCTATCCTGAGCAATGGCTCTTGATCACGATGAATTTGATCAAGAGTTGAGTCGGTTTTTGAGAGTTGTTTTGAGAACTTCTATCGGCGTGGTCACAATTGACACAATATCGAATTCGGCTAATAAGGTTTTCCTGTGAAAAAAGAAAAGAGTTTTACAGTCGATCGGTCTGCTCGCGGTTGTCTTAATTTTAATCTTGGTTAAGTACTTTCGTGTAGAGGGAAACTAATTAAGTAAGAAGGTGATTAAAATTGAAAGTGTAAGCGAAGAATGTAACAACAGAAGGAAGTGTTATTAAATAAGAAGTTAATAAATGTTGATATAGTTAACATAAAGAAGGTGTTTTGATACAAAAATAGTGCTATCCAGGATTGTTAATAAAAAAAGGATTAACAGAAGCAGGTAGGGTGCTTATGGAATTGCCCCACAATTGGGACTTGCGGTTACCCCATATAGAAAATATAACAATATCACGAAATACGTACGTAATTGTTTGACGTGCCAAGCAGTTAAGACAGAGTTGCGTAACCCTGCAGGATTAATGGCTATACGGAGGCATGCAAGCCGTCCCTGGGAAACTTTATGTATCGATTTAATAGGCCCGCTTCCTAAGTCTAGCCAAGGTTACTCTTTTATACTGACGGTGATCGATCAGTTCAGCAAGTTCGTTCTCCTCTTTCCTTTGAGGTCAGCCACGGCAAAGCTAGTAACTCGGAATATCGAGGACCATGTGATTTTGTTATTCGGCGCACCCAGAGAAATGAAATGCGATAATGGCGTTCAATTCAGGAGCAAAGAATTTAGAAAACTTTGTAACAAGTATGGGATACAAATTAATTTTACAGCCTTATATCATCCTCAAGCGAACCCCTCAGAACGGGTTAATCAAGTAGTGAAGACAATGCTTCGGGCTTATGTCTCGGATAATCACCGTAATTGGGATCTTCAGCTGCAAAAAGTAGCTTGTGCTATCCGGTAATCTCAACACGAGGTGACGAAGTTAAGTCCACATTTTATAAATTTTGGCAGGGAAATATTGCTAACTGGGAACAGTTTAAAGGAGTATAAATAAGGTGAAGGTATAGAAGGTATATAGTAGGTATAGAAGCACATGCTAAGGCTCTTATCGATCTCCATGAAGAAGGGACGTCTAAAGAAGGCATCAGGGATGAGTCGCAATCGGTATAACCTCCGTAGAAGAGACACCAGATATTATCCAAAAGATTTAGTGTGGAAATTTTGTGCTCTCCGATGCAGCGCAACACTTTGCGGCCAAATTGGCACCAAAATTTGTGGGACCTTTCATCGTGAAGCGTAGAGTTTCACCGTGGACGTATGAGTTAGACAACAATATTGGGAAGGGGTGCGGCATCTGGAATGTGAAAGATTTAAAACCATACAACAGAGATACGTCAAATGATTAGTAATATTGCTTGGGACATCATAGGGTCCTATGGGTGATTTATTTAATGGGGGGGTCAACTTAAGAGAACACTGGTTACGTTTAGTAGTCGTCTGGCATGAGGTGTTCGGATCGTATCTTTACGAAGTCCATCATGTGGTTCATACTAATTGCTTAACAAGGAAAAATCCACTAATTAAATTCACATCCATATTGACGGAAAGTCCCTCTTTCCAACATCACAGCATGTAACTTGATTTTCCTTGCTCTGATACTACGCTATAATGAATGTACTTAGACTCAGGTATCCAGCTTTATCAGAATCAGATAATTTCGTAAGCCAAAGTTCCGTTTCTCTGCATGTTGTTCTACTACCCTAGACAATTACTTTACAAACACGTTTTGTAGGATTTTTAACAATGTTTCACCCTTCAAAGGAGATATTAGCGATAGTTGCTATAAACTTGGAGCAAAAACTTCTATTGAGTCTTTTCTTTTGTTGTCTTTTCATTCAAATTAGAACATATCTGACGGGACAAATACGGCTGCAGCTTTTATGACACTCCCCAAGTGATTTCTCGAAAAAGGTAGTCCGAAGAGAGTAATTCGTGGAAAACGTATTTCTTATAAAGTATTCGATACAATTTTTCAGTGACTCCGAAACAACCACCTTCACATTCGGATATTTGTTGCCGACACTGGGCGAGGTTTGACATGCTTTACAAAATTCTCAAAACTGAAATAACCTTCATATTTGAATTCAACGGAAGGACGCTCTGCATTCTTTTATTGAGTTTCCTCACATGATCCTTTGCGTTTCTCCATAGTTGTCCTAAATTTTGTTTGAAAAAGACGGGATCGCGGTTGAATTGCAGGGCAGAGTTAATGGGCTATGTGTAGTATGTCAGTCGAGTGAATGGGAAAGATTCCGGTAGTTCCACCAACATCTTTAGGAAGAAAGGGGAGAGTGTTACCTGTTCGTGTTTAAGAGATGTTGCCTGAACAATTGATCCTGCGAAATTTCTTTTATTTTTAGGACAGGACACGAATGCAAACACATGCACACATCCACAAGCTGGAACATCACATAGATCAGGTTAACTCAAGATTACGAACACACAAACACATGCACACATCCACAAGCCGGAACATCACATAGAGCTGGTCAACTCAAGATTATACACACCAATTACGCAAACACTTTCGCACACACCAACTACACAAATACTATCATAAATTTAAGAATAGCTTGCAGAAGGCAACAAAGTAAGGCAACAAAAAAAAAATTAATGAAACGAACGTAATACAAAATACTGACAGAGCATACGATGGCAAGAGGAGTCGGGGCCATATATATATACATTTGTTTACGCAAAGCACCTACAAAAAATTTTTTTTTAAACTAATAAGTAAAACTATATGGATTGCTTCTCTGCAACTCGAAACCAATACGCACTGACCTACAGGTTGATGTGGAAAGGGGCTTGAATGTTGAAATGAAGTGGTGGCACACGGCCGTGCTCCCTTGACAGTCGTTCTCTGCAGTTGAGACACGAGAAGCGTGAACACGCCTGACACATTGTTCGCTTGTGCAAAAGTAAAATTAAAATTGATACAAAAAAAAAAAGCAAGAACGGAAAGAGTGGTCCTGAAAATAAAAGAAAAATAGATATAACAGAAGTAGTCGTACGGCCGTTGGAACCATAAGTCTAAGAGCAGAAAATTGTGAATAGAGCCTCGTGGTCTGGGGTCTTCTTGAACATCCACGCTGCACGTTGCATCCTGCACGATAGAGCTAAGTATTCATTATATTCATAACCTTTTTTTTTGTATTTGCATTCTCCTCTCTATATATATTAGAAGATAAGGTGGTTTAATAATGGTTAAATAAATCTACGTGGCGCCCAAAATCAAACAAATTAACATAGAAATTGGTTTCCTTCAGCGTGCACGGCATATCCACGAGTCACGACCTTTCTCCACTAGAGCTAGTGTCTTAACTTACGGTCTGAGTAAGGATCGTAACAAAATCTTCACGATTTAACTTTTATAAATTCAAAGTGTTTGGACTCCACAGTCACTGAGAATAAAATGCATGCATTGTAGGTAAGTTTTTCATCAGAATCAGTAGATTTTATGAAACTATATGCACATTGGATCAATATAACTAGCTCTTTTTATACCCTAGATCAAATCTATAGGGTATACTAAGTTTGTCATTCCGTTTGTAACACCTCGAAATAATGATGGTAGAGCAATATGGATTGGACACCCACGCATAATATTAAAAGATATTTTGATTTTTGCATATCCGTCCGTCTGTCCGTCTGTGCGTACGATAACTCGAGAACACGTGTACTTAGAGAGCTGAAATTTTGTAGACGGACTTTAAAAAAAAAGTTAAATTAATTTCGAAAATGAGACAAATCGGGCAACTCCTACGTGGGGCTGCCATACAAAAGTTCCGTTTTCCACTATAAATTTGAACACTACCTGAGAACGCAGCGACATAGAGGGATGAAATTTGGTACATGCTATTTTCATAATAATAGCAAATAAGATTTTAAATATGGACTAAATCGGGCAACCCTTTCGTGGTGTTGCCATATAAAAATTTAGGTTTTTTACATATACTGGGAAAACGATCAGTCCTAGACATTTTTATTGTACTAAAAACTTCTTCAGAATACAACATCCCATAAAATTGCTTATAATCATTTTTTCTGTCCGACGAACTGTTCTAGGAATGTATGGAAAAACCATTTCGGAAATCAGCTTGCATAGCTCGGTGACCATACGAAATTTTATACGGGCATTCATCTAGGGTATTATAAGAATTGGTCATAGATCTATTCTAGCTTTTTTACTTGTTCTTTTCACGTTTTATAGCACGACATAATTCAGTTAACACTCAAATAGAACTTTTCAATACGTACAGGTGTATGACGCGATATTCAATTATCACCGTATACATATTATGTCTAGTCACTGATCTCGAACGCGTTTCCTGACGATGGAAATAGAGCACCTTTGAACGATGGCCGCGACCGCAAAGATGGTGCACTAATAAATTGCGAAAAATGATTCCGTTTGCGAGAGCTCGCGATTTTTCTATGATTACGCTTTATCCTTATCTCCTTAGATCCGGCTCGAAGGACCAAAATGTTTGCCAGGATGCGGAAGTTAAGGAGGATAAATGAAAAAAGTCACTTTCATAGAAAACTTACACTTTATTTTGATGTTAAATGGTCTACAGCTAGATGACTAGTGATCAGAAAATTGACAAAAGCTCAAAATGAAAAAGAGAAACTGCAGTTAGGAATTTATTATGAAGATGTAGAAGAGGCAAAGAACTTGAATTTTGTTATAAATTAGAACTCTTTGGGTTTGGATAGTGACAAAAGACGACTTGCTGACTTTAGGTCTGCTGCTAGTTTAGTCATCTTGCAATGATTTTGTTGTTTACTGGTACATTAATGATGCTGTTAATCATATTTCAAACAGATTATAAGAACACATTTCTGGTAACCCAAAATAGAAAAAATAAAGCACTATTAAATGCAACAGGCTTAATCTCTAAAGCTCTCTTCGGCACATTGGACGAAGATGATGCAAAAGATTATGATGAACAAATCCGTAATCTCAACCCAAACCAAAACTCCCTTCTATCACTTATAAAAAGCCAAACTGCGATAGTCGAAGCAACCGCAAACATTTTCAACAAAACTAAAGCCGCAATTGAGAAGGAATTCCTAGCAATGCATAAAAATCTCATTTCAATACAGATAGCCACATCATTCGTGGAAAATAAAACATTGGATAACAAAATATCCATTGAACTTGAATCCCTAATCTCACAAGTCTCATTAATGGCATTTAAATATAAAAATTCCTAGATAGAATTAATAGATCTTTTAATCGATTCATGGCATGGAAAATTTCATCCTCGCTCATATCCCCCAGAAAAATTGAAGAACTTTATTGAACATCAGGCAGGAATTGCCAAATTCAATGATGCTTCCCATAAATTCCAGACAAAATATACAAATTAAGTACAATAACCGCAAATATCTTCAATAATAAAATATTTATAGAACTCAAAATCCAGCTTCCTTTCAAGGAGCCATACCAAATATTTAAAGTAATGCCATTACCTACACTCCTTAACGGATCGTTCGTGCACATTGAATCATCGAACGAATACATATTAATAGACTACAATCGTGAACATTATATTGAATTTTCACTACAGGATATCCATAATTGCGCAACGTTGGACCAAACGCATTTTTAATGCAAGATCACAACCCCAATCTTAAATGCAAATACTAGGATAAATCAATGCGAGATAAATTTAATAAAAAAAATTTTAACCTTAGAACAGAATCATTATTGGACGCAATTATCGTATCAGAACGGGTGGCTTTTCTCTCTAAAATATTCCCTCCATATAGATATCATTTGTGAAAATTTCATTAGTTCACAAACTCTGCAAGGAACAGGAATAATGTATATTTATCCCGGTTGTTATGTGCGTAACAAAGAATTCATCCGTAAACGTAAAAATATCCAAATTTAATTCTCATTTTATCCCAACAATAAACATTTCCAGTATAATATGGAATATGATGTCTTTCCCTATGGAAACGAATACAAAACACGGACCTAGAAAATCTTCTGGAATCCATTTGTTTCCAAAAAGATCAAGAAATAATTTCTTTAAATCCAATAAATAATCATCATACTCACCACTATGCAATATCATATGTGACAATTGCTTTAATCATCTCTATTGCCTGCATATAACACATTAAATAAAAACCGAAAGAACGAAAATCCAAAAACATAACCCCGGAACAGGAACTAGAGGATATGCCTAGAGCTATGCCACGAAAACTTAGGTTCAAGATAACCCCAGCACCTAAAAGAAAAATGCCAGAAAACGTCTAACTTGTGCACACTAACAAACTGACAACAGTAACCTTTTCTCCCCCAATTTTTATAATTTTCAACAACCGCTATCCTCATCCCAACAATCATCAAATGCATGCTATAATGATAAGAAAATAAATGTATTAATGAAAATGGAGTAAACCTAGACGAAAAGGAGAATTTAATTTTTTATACCCTATATTTAGGTAACAT
Organism: Dioctria linearis; assembly: GCA_963930735.1. Classification (NCBI taxonomy): domain Eukaryota; kingdom Metazoa; phylum Arthropoda; class Insecta; order Diptera; family Asilidae; genus Dioctria; species Dioctria linearis. The sequence goes on from OZ005741.1 coordinate 117,098,947, forward strand.
TTATATCTATAGATTTATATAAAAAACAAAACACAACAAAAACACATTCCTGACAACTATGTACAATAGAATAATGGTTTTTATAAAAAACACATTTTTTATTTAAATATACTAATCAAAATAAATAAATAAATAAATAAGATAATAAAATTATAGGTATATACATAAAATAAAAGTCTAAGAACTATACAAATGACAGTAAAAATTATAACATAATAATAATAACGCAATAATTTCTTCGTGTAATTGTAAATTTCAGTATATATTAGCTAATATTAAATCGTTTGCTTAAAAATGTAATAATAAATATAGTAGATATAGTATAGTATGGTATTAACTTTAGAATACCAAGAGAAAAATATGTAAAGAAAATTTTATTTTTATCACAACTTCTTCGATATTGAAAAGGAAATCAAAAGAAAAAAGTACAATTTTGTCGCAGTTTTTTTATTTTAGTACTTAATATATAAATATATAAAGAAAAAAAAACAATTTCTATTAGAATATTTTAATTATATTTTAATTTAGTCTTACAATTTTGTAATTAGTTATAGTTATCTACATACCAGTTGATTTTAATACATACATTTTAACTTCGTTGTTTGGAAAAAAAACTTTCTTCATAAATGAATAAAGAGATGTTGTGACTCAGGTACCTTTGCCCCGAATCAGAACCATAATACCGATACATCAATATATTGTCCAATACGATAAATTGATGTACCATTAATTTGACCCTGAAAGCGAAAAATCTTTTAAATTTACAATTGCTTTTAAAAAAACATTTGAATGTCATAACAAAATGCAATTATACATAAATTGCATTTTGTTATTACAGACACATTACACTCACCCGATATACTTACCTACATGCGGTGTAGGTATATCAGATATCTTTTTTCGTTGTGCAAATTGAATGCACACAAAATAATTTGCATATTCTCACGTAAGATCTCTAATCGTCGTGAGAAAGCAAAAAGTAACAAAAAGCTTTTCCAATCTTTTCATGGGTACCTGGGGTGCAATTCACCCGATCCTCGGGGAGTTCGTTCTTAAACCCGTCGATAGAAAGAGGGCTTCTTTTGAAAGAAATAAAATTAATAAATAGTGAAAAAGAAGGAAACTAATAATTTGTGAAAAGGAAGAAGAAATTAGTAAATTTTGAAAAAGAAGAAAAAATTGATTAATTGTAAAAAAAGGAGTGAATTAATAAATTGAGGAAGGTGAAATAAGTGATTTTTTTCTTTCAAATAGGGATATAGAATAAGCCTATTTTCGGAGTTTCTAAGCAATTTTCAATGGTTGTGTGGTCTCTCCATTGAGTACGGCAACAATTATGGTCGTAGCGTGCTGCATGCAGCAGCATGCAACATGTATGATGGCAACAGATGTAGCATAGCAGTGTTCATAGTGGCACATAGCGAATGTGCTGCAATGAGTGACAGAACGACACGATTAAGCCCTAGATGGGACTGAACAGCAACTTTTTTACGGCCACGAAAGAAGAAGAAGAAGAGAGGTATAAAAGTTTGCTTGACTGGAGATAATTGGGTAGAAGTTTGATTTTATCTTCGAGAAAGGAAGCGGGAGGTTAGTCAAAAAAATTCACGGCGTAAAGTAAACAACAAGCTATAGCTAGGACTTCGAGCGAAAAATTTGTATATATCAAGGCCCGCGTATTGATAATCAACACTGCAGCCACCTAATTATTATCAACATAGGTTGTGTTACGTACACCCCTAGAGAAAGTATAATAAATCATTTCATATGCATACATACTTATATTGTATATCATGCAAACGTTAATTCTTACCAAAAGAAAATATGTATATACATACATTGCATATGATTCTATAATTCTTACCAAAAGAAAATCATTGCATGTACATAAATATGTACATACCTACATATCATACACATATCATTACTGACATACAGCAATTATTTCAGCATGTAAAACAAGTGGAAAAAGATAACGAGGTAATACCCCTGCGCGCAAGAAATCTTACATTCTAATATGACGACCTTGCGCCAGAGGTAGAACATATGTATGTATGTAGGTAACCAAATTGATAGTTCACGATGAATGACGTCAAGTAATAATGGCCAGCTGCAGGCATTTGGCAAAATTGATATTTATGTATTTACGTATAGAAACGATGAATGCCATGATGAATAACAAACTACAAACGCTTGACGAAATTAATATTTACGTATGAAAAACGATGAATGACTTGAAGTAATAATGGCCAGCTGCAGGTATTGAGCAAAGTACGGTTTATGAATATATGTACAACGAGCGCTGTGAGGTAATAAAATAAGAACTTTAGCTTTATTATCCATAAGCAATTAAGGTAAGATTTTACTATAAATATTGTAATCGTAACTCACAAGTCACAACACACTACCAGTTGTCTTTCATTAGGAGCAAAGGTGTTAGCTACTCCAATACACAACACTAGAAGCAAAGCTCCTGAAGATCAAGTAAGGTTTCACAGTCAGATCAACAAATAAGGTGCTTGTATAGAGTAACTTGGCTATAGTTTGATAGCAAGTACTTCAGAAACTCAAATCAAGTTTCCTCACATAGAAACAAAACAGTTGAAAGCACATAAACAATTGTGAACAGGTAACCATCACGTATAAGTTCGCCCAGGCGGAGTGGACCTGTTGCCCCAATTAGGTTATACTGAGCCAGAATTAGTCACAGAAGGCGGCGCCGTTGTAATCGCTACATATGTACATCTTCGTCTATACACGCTACAGGTTCTGGCAATTGTATTTTGAGCCTTGATGCGATAAGGATAAAACGGGATTGGTATACTTAATCTTGGAGAAACTAGAATGACCGTCGATATACGTATGTAAGACATCGAAATGACTTTACATTGGGAAAGCTATTCCAGAAAACAACCTTTAAATTCCACGCGGGTGCTCAACCATGGGAATCAAACTAAAAAGCAAGGAAACGATACATATTTTTGGTCATCAGCGGACGAAGCTAAACATTAGCCTACCGAAATCGACTGCAGTACTGAAGGAGTAGCTTCTCTAGACATCTAAGTAGTGGACTTTATGTTAATTTTATAAATATTGGAATACTAAATTTATTAACAGAAGCTTAGCAGGACATCCACGGAGGCGACTCTGCGAGGGATCCTGGTCAAATGAATTGCGTGAGTTATTGTTTTATTGATTATATAATTATATTTCCTATTGCTATATATGTAAAGAAAAGATAAAGAAAAAAACCAAACAAAAACAGAAAAACAAAGAAAAGGGAGGAATAAATGGAATTCACTTCTATCTAGCCCTTCTGGCTCAGATTACTCTATGCTTCTATATTTTAGAGTATTTTACAGACTAGTTTAATTTTTAAAAATTAAATTCCCTTTACAATTAACGTCTAAAATGAATTAATCGTGTTGCTGATCAGAATGACATATATATAATCTTAGGTGTTAGCACGGGGACCTTATATCGAGGAGGAAGGAAAACAAAAAAAAATTAATTCACGGATTAGAATAGTTTTATTTATAGCGTTACAATTCCAAAAGAGAGGGAAGAGTTCAGTTCATTCTGGTGCAATAATATTCCTAAATAGTTCATCGCAACTAGTCAGACTATAGATATTTTTTTTGTCAAAGTTCCTTCCTTCCTTCTTACTTCTTGTGTGAGGTCGTCGCATTGATTTTTATTCTAGTAGAATAAGATTTCGAGTATAATTTACATTTAGTGCGTAATCATGAATCATAAGTTGCCTTAACGAAATTTTTACCCCACTTATTGGTGGTGTTCAGTCCACATACATACTCGCTTCCTGAAACAATCAGAAGAATTGGCCCACATAAACAATTCAAGGAGCTAGCTTTGGGCCATCTCATGGCCTCCTAAGTAACTTTGTCTTTTTCGTGAGTTTTTGAGTTTTTGCCTTTTTCGTTTTTTATTTTTGTTTCCACTTTGTTTGAGTTTTTCGAATGCTTTATAAGCTGTACTTTACTTTTTATTACTATAGTATATTGACAGTTGTTATTGTTACTGTCATTTATTCTACATTTCCAACTTTATATTGAGCACTTTATGCTTGCTGTTGTTTGTCATCATAGAACTAACTATTACTGTTATCTTAATGTACCGCAATGAGCCTGTTCATTGCTCCTTTGTTAGTTTGCTAAATAACTTTGTACCATACCAATTATGCCAGTCATCTAATATTTACTCGATGTACCTAACGTTGTTACGTAGCTTAAGCTGAGGTTCTTCAATAAATGATTTTTCTATTCTATACTATTCTATTCTATTCTATATTTACAGATCCCTCGTCGAAATTCCGCCATCAAATGATATCCCTCGATGAAACCAGATTGTCCTAAAAATATATAAAAAAGGAAACACAAAGCATCATGTTCCCAATCAATATAACACAATATACTTATCTAAGTATTCCACCGCAAAATCAAATCAAATCAAATCAAATCAAAAAGAATTTATTTATAAGCCCCTGCTTGAAGCAACGTACAACGCTGGGCATCACGACATTAGTAGCTTAGTATAAGAGCTTAGTACTAACAGCAAAATAACATAAATCAGAGTAGCTGGTCAGGCTATAGGCCGTCCCGATATTAGACATAAAGAAATAAAAAGAATATAAAGAATATGAGATAGCCTTTTGAGATTGGTTGGACGGTAAGAAGTCCTTACAGGTAATTATATGAAGATACTAATATGGATACTTATAATATATATAATACATGAAATTAGACAAGATTAAAGTTAATAAATGAATGAGAGTAATTAATGAATTAAATGCTATAAAATGAAATAAAATTAGCTTATAAGGCATTCAATGCCTGTACATAGTTGTAGTTGTTATTATTTTCCAGATTCTTGCCTAGTGATGTTATGGTCAAATGTATATAATACATGAAATGAGACAAGATCAAGATTAACAAATGAAATGAATGAGAGCAAAATTAATAAATTAAATGCTATAAAATGAATTGAATTGAAAGAGCTTATTAGGCATTCATTGCCTGTACATAGTTTAAGTAGTTGTTATTATTCTAGATTCTAGATTTTTTTTTTTTTTTAAGAGTTAATTTTATTACTAAACCAGAGTTGTATTGTGACGGCCTTACGAATAGCAGTTATTGGTGTTTAGACATTAGCTGTGTTTAGATATATAAGAATTTTTCAACGTTATGAACCCTACGACATTAGCAATTACGACATCAGCAATATATCTTAGCTATCAAATGGTAACAACAGATTAGGTACAACAGACATTAGCCATTAGCGACAGTTCAGGCCACTCTCAGAGAGCACATAGCTTTATTTTCGAATTCTTTTGTGGATCCAATTTCTCTGATGTCACCTGGTAGGCTGTTCCACTTTGTAACCCCCTGGGAGTAGATATTTCTGCTGCCAAACTGAGTGTTCACCCTAGGGTATATCAGTCTGCGGCTGTCCCTATCACTCCACGAAAAGCGATCGCACACGTACCCTGGAAATAGACCAACCCTGGCCTTATGTATAAAGGACAGTGCTGCGAGGTCATACATTCCTTGTAGCGATCCAGGGTGGAGGATTTCCAATAATGGACCCAGATGCGTCCTGCGTCTCAGATTGAATACGAATCTGGCACATGCCTTGAGAGCACGCAGCAGCTTGGATAGTCCGGATTGTGAGAGTGGATAGAGTACAATGTCCGCATAACGAAAGTGTGGTAGTATAAGTGCATTGAATAGTCGTAATCTTGTGGTCTCATCAAGATGAGGGGAAACTGCGTAGAGGGAGCGGAGTCCATAATATATTCGAGAGCACATCAAATTTATATGTGTCTTCCAGGAGAGGCAGGGATCCATAAGGAGTCCCAGGTTCTTCACAAATTTCGGTGTCAGAGGGATGCTATGGCCCAATATGATTATGGAAGGAATTTTGATAATAGATTAGCGATTCTGTTGGGTCTAATAGCATACCCAATGGCCTGTGTTTTGGTTGGGTTAAGTGGTAGGCCGTTAGCAGCTGCCCAAGATGGGATATCAGCTAGAGTGTCGTTAATAATTTGTATAGATTCGTGCAGTCTATCTGCCGGAGAACCGATGTATATCTGGATGTCATCTGCGTATATGTGAAAATGAACATTATTGAGAATCTTCCCCATGTCATTGATGTATAGAGAAAATAGAAGGGGTGTAGAACCGCTCCTTGGGGAATGCCCGATCGTAAGGGTCTTATATTGGGGTATGTTTCACTTGATTTGACCATAAAAGATCTGCCTGCTAGGTAGCTGCGAATCATCCCAGCGGCGGAGGGGGAGAAACTAAAATGGGAGCAAAGCTTTGAGGTTAGTCTTTCGTGAGGCACTGAGTCGAATGCCTTGCTGAAGTCAAGTAGTACATGGATCACTGGGAGACCCCTGTCACACATGTCTCGGATGTCTGCTGTCACTTCAAGCAGCGCAGTTCTGGTTGAGTGAAAGCGTCTAAAGCCAGACTGCATTTTAGATAAAAGATTGCTTTCGGTGACGAAGGTTGATATCTGATCAGCAATGAGGAACTCCAAGACTTTTGATATTGCTGGCAGTATAGTGATTGGTCTCCATTCTGAGATATTGGCAGGAGAAGCCGTCTTTAAAACGGGCGTAACCAATCCGAGTTTCCATCGGTCAGGAAAATGTGAGCTTGATAAGAGCCGGTTGATGAGATGGGTAGCAATTGGAATTATGAACGGTAAAATGAATTTGTAAAATTTTATTGGTACATCATTGTGTCCCACTGCGTTGGACTTGACCCTAGTGAATGCATTAATTTCCTCAATCTCGGTTACGTTCCTAATACTGAAATTACCCGTCTCTAAGCCCCGCAAGGGTCTTAGTTCTAAGTTTAGCCCGGATCATGTAGTCAGCTAGTCTCCACTGACCGTGGAAAGCCCTGTAGTTTAGATTTGTCTTATTCCTCTTCCACTCTGTATGCAATGTCACGCAGTTGGCATGCAAGAAGAATTTCCGGTGAGTTGAAAATGAATTCGCTGGACGAGCGCGTCCTCACAGTTTTAACCGGGACCTGTCTGTCAAATATTGCACAGATTGTATCAGAGAAGTGACCAGCAGCTGCTTCTGGATCTGGGTTGTGGTACATAGGAGACCAGTCAGCACTAGTCAGATCTACCTGAAGCGCATCGGTTTGGATGGCATTAAAATTACGGAACGACTTCATTGGGATTGGAAGTGATAGGGGGAGGTTAAAGGATGCAAATAACAGCTCATGGTCGGAGATGCCAGGACATTGTCCTGTTATTATTGGTCATGCCTACAGCCATCCAACATATTTTTTGAGCTGAAATTAAATAGAAAGTACATTAATAATATATAGAATAAATAAAATTAGCTCACACTTACCTAAAATTCCACTTCCCTCCAAATGTTTACATTTTTGTAATGTCATCTAATGATATTACGTCAAACAGCTGGTGTCGCCACAATCAAATTTGAACCATCGAACCAAGTGTTGCCAGGGCAACATATTATGAAGATGGGACGTAGCTGTTTATGGCGGCTATAAAAATGCGGCGAGCCGCAGAAAAATCACCATTCGGTTTTCAGAGTCTAATCTGAAAGCATCCTCCACCAGAGTCTAATCTGTTTCCTATCCTTTGTACAAAAGTATAATTTTGTTTATTCCTTCAAATAGAAGTTTAATTCTATTATTGTAGAAGTATATTTCTACTTATATCCAACATCCAATTTTGCAGCATATTATAATTTCAGAGTTTAATCTGGAAATATCCTCCATCAGAGTCTAATCTGAGTCCCATCCTAGGAGCAAAAGTATAATTTTGCTCTATCCTTCATATAGAAGTCTAATTCTATTAAAATCCACACTCCCAAAAATCTGACACTTGATCCCCAATCGTGTAACAGAAGTTTAGTTCTGCTTACACGCTCCAGGACGTTGCGATTGAAGTATAGTTCTGCGCAGACGTTTTAATATTCGCTGTAACAGAAGTTTAATTCAGTTTACACTCCCCAGCACGTTGTAGCAGGAGTATAATTCTGCCTACAAGTTTCAATACTCACTGTAACAGAAGTATAATTCTACCTACACGCTTCAGCACGTTGCAGTCGAAGTCTAATTCTGCTACATCGTCGCTCTCTTTCTCATAAATTCCTACTAAAATTGTCACTATCTGATTCCGAAGAAATAAAAACTTTCTTCTTCTTCTTTCCAGGAACAGAAGTAAGGACAGAGAGTGTGTGTGAATTTTTATTTTGGATTTTTAAATTGTCATCATTGTTGTTGTTGGATTTTAATTGAATTTTAGTTGAATTTTTTAATAGTTTTAATAGTTTTAATAGATTTTAAGTTATTATTTGTGAAGTTTGAAGTAAAATAAATCAATTGTGATATCTAGGTTAAATACTTCAATAAAAATTTATATTTGAACTGAATCTAAAGCTGAGTTAACCTTTACAAAACCGGCACCCTCTCTTACGCTCGAGACTAGATCTCACATTGGTCCTTCAAAGCCGGATAACTCAGTCAGTCAAATATAAAATTAGAATATTGCTTAATACTATCACGTGATTCAAGCCTTTCCATACAAAATGTCGAAAGATGGCGGATCCATGTCATCTGACGTTGGTGACGAAACCATTGACTCTGTGTCAGAGTTGGTACAGTCCCAAAAAGAAGTCAAAGATTTAATGGAAGACTTATTTAGAAGGCATCAAAGAGATGGAAAAAAGAAAACTGTCAAATCGACAGAAAAACGCCTACAAACGTTCACCGAGTATTGGAAAGAATTTCAAACTCGACATAGGTCTATAAAAAGGAAAGTAATAAAACAAGACCTCCAACAAGAATATTTCACCAAAGAAACATTTAGCGAGATTCAATCAAGCTAGCCACATTTAATGGAGAGTATTCTACGTGGATTTCATTCCACGATTTATTCAATTCAGTTATTCACAATAACAATAATTTAAGAGACGTTGACAAGCTATATTTTCTGAAAACTAATCTAATTGGAGAAGCTGAAAAGCTGCTCAGACAATATGAAGTATGCGACGCAAACTATAAACCAGCTTGGCAGCTCTTAAAGGAACGCTACTCAAATAAGCGAGTCCTAGTCAACGTACAATTAAAAAAAATTATTGTCTCTCCCAACCACAAATCATGATACCGCCAAAAGTATCAAAAAACTATTAGATAACATAACTGAGGCACTATTAGCATTACAAAACTTAGGAGTAGAAACAAATAACTGGGATCCAATAATTATATATTTGACTGTACAAAAGTTACACTCAGACACACACCAGTTATGGGAGAAGAGCCTCCACAATAGCACAGAATTGCCCAAGTTCGGAACATTAACAAAATTCTTAGAGTCTCGCTTCCGAACTCTAGAAATGATAGGAAACAAGGGTACGTCATCAAATATGACACAGAGAAAACTATTCTCACCCAAACCCACATATGGACTCTTGAACAAAACTAAAAATGCAGCGCCAACACACCCACCTACAAAAAAGACCACTTGCAGCTATTGCAAATGTAGCCATATAATTTTTCATTGCCCCACATTTAGAAATTTGACCACCCGACAAAGGCACGAAGTTGTCACAAATAAGCATTTATGCAAAAATTGCTTATCACCCAACCATATAACTACTAGCTGCACTAGCAACAAAAAGTGTTATCATTGTAACAAAAATCATAACACTCCGCTCCACTACGAGCAAAATTATTCAAAACCACTAAATCAGTCCACCCAAAATTGCAACATGGAAGCCAAACAAACCACACTCGCCTGTAGAAATGATGAACAACAAGTTCAGAATTTTCTAACGTCAAATATGAAAAGAGCTCTTCTCTCTACGGCTCTGATAAACATCACTGCATTATCCGGAATCGCAATGGCATTCCGAGCACTAATAGACTCTAGGTCTCAAGTGTCCATCATGAACGAGAAAACCTTAAAAGATTACAACTTAAAGGATCTCCTACCACCCACGAATTAATTGGACTTGGCACGACACCCACTAATACAGCCTTAAAACAGGCCACAGTCGCAATTAATTCGCTACAATCAAATTTTAATATAACAAGCAACATGCTTTTAATTTAAAAGAACTATTGCCAGCCCAAACTATCGAAGTTTCAAAATGGAAACACATCGACAATCTCCCGCTAGCAGATCCTAAATTCGCTATTCCAGGAGAAATAGACATTCTTCTTGGAGCAGATATTTACGCCGCCATTCTCACAAATGGCATAAAAAGAGGACCTTGCAATATACCTACTGCCCAAAATACAAAGCTTGGCAGTACCAGAAACAAAAAGCATGACAACGACAATGCTATCCACCCACACCATTATAAATACTGATTTAGATAATCAGTTAACAAAATTTTGGGAACTAGAGGAATGCTCCACTAGACCCAAATTTTCACCAGAAGATCAATTATGCGAGGATCTCTATAATGAAACAACAAAACGATTACCCTCTGGAAAATATGAGGTAAATCTACCTTTCAAAGACTGTAATACACCACAGCTCGGACAGTCTAGAAACATAGCTGTCAAACAATTCTTGAAGCTAGAGAAAAGACTATCTAACAAACCAGAATTGTATAAACTACACAGAGCTTGTATCGATGAGTACACTCATCTTGGACACATGAAGCCTATTCCACCGACACAACTACTATTAGAAAACAAATCATGTGATAACACTCCATTCTATTACTTACCGCATCATGCAGTGTTTAAAGAGAGCACTACCACTAAGCTTCGAATTGTATTCAATGCATCAGCACGCACCTTAAATGGTAGATCATTGAATGAACAATTACTGATTGAGAGCATCGAGAGTTAAAAACGAATCTGGAATTTTCAGAACACGAATCGATAAAAACTCTTGGCATTCGCTGGCACCCAACAACAGATTTCTTCTCTTTCAAAGTCAACACTCTCGAACCAAAAACCACATACACCAAACGAATAATACTGTCTGAAGTGTCGTCTCTGTTCGACCCACTAGGCTGGTTAGCGCCATGCATTATTACAGCCAAAATTTTAATTCAGAAACTCTGGCTCTCTAAATGCGACTGGGATGACTCTGTATCCACAGAAGTTTTAAAAGAATGGAATCATTTCAAAGATCAACTACCTACCATTCAGGATATTCAGATTCCACGCTGGCTAGGCTACCAGCCTAACATACGCGAGATGGAACTACATGGTTTTTGCGATGCCTCCAATCATGCCTACTCAGGAGTTTTATATCTCAAAATACATGAAAACTTCAGAGTACAAATCATAACAACAAAAACCAAAGTAGCCCCCATCAACAAACCAGTCTCACTACCTCGGCAAGAGCTATGTGGTGCTGTCCTGCTCTCCCGACTTATTAAACAAGTTGTCACTGATTTAGAACTTGAAAAAGTTAAAATTACAGCATGGACAGACTCTAATATAGTTCTAGCTTGGTTACAAAAACACCCATCCACCTGGAAAACGTTCGTGGCTAACCGTGTCTCCGACATACATGAAAACATTCCACTAGCCATATGGAAACACGTTCCTTCAAAATGCAATCCAGCTGATATAGCATTTGGAGGAATTCCACCAAATACCTTAGTTACAGCATCAATATGGTGGAATGGTCCAGACTGGTTAGATCAAGATGAGCAATTCTGGCCTCAACAAACGCCAGCAGCGCACACTCAACTAGAGTATAAAAGGAAATCAAAGGTTCTCACTACTACAATCGATGAACAAATTCCTTTGCTTCACAAATATTCATCATATCAAAAAACGATAAGAATAACCGCCTACTGTCTCCGATTCATAAATAGTGTACGCAAACTACGTCCGACGACTCAATTCTTATCAGTACACGAATTAAAAATGGCGGAACGATGCCTAATTAAATTGCTCCAAAACATTACATTCCCCAACGAAATCTCCCACTTACTAAAAAATCTTCCCCTTCCTGAAAAGAGTCGATTTCTATCCCTCAATCCCACGCTCGACTCTGCCAACATTCTCCGAGTTGGAGGTCGTCTTACAAAATCTCAGTTAAATTACGACCAACAACATCCTATAATACTCCCTAATAACCATCATATTACCAACATCCCAAATAATATTAACCACTATAAGGAATCACTATGGGTTACTAAACGCCCGCAATACTATTAGACATCGCATCCACAAATGTGTTGATTGCTTTCGGTTCAATGCAAGGCCTAATACTCAGTTAATGAGTTCTCTACCCTCAGCTAGAGTCAACATATCTTTACCCTTCCAACAAACTGGGGTAGACTATGCAGGCCCGCTTGATATGAAAACATCAACACTAAGAGGAACGAAGATAACAAAAGCATACATCTGCTTATTCGTCTGCTTAGCCACTAAGGCTATACATATAGAACTCGTCTCTGGTTTGTCCACACCAGCCTTCCTAGCCGCCCTCAAACGATTTGTTGCACGAAGAGGCCTCTGCTCACACGTTTATTCTGACCGAGGTACTAATTTCGTTGGAGCCAATCGACTTTTACAGTCAAATCTAGAAAAATCAATCAAAGCAATCGAAGTCGATCTAGTTAACGAAATTGCTAACCAAGGTATAACTTGGCACTTTAACCCTCCTGCAGCACCTCACTTTGGAGGCCTATGGGAAGCTGGTGTAAAATCCCCCAGGCGCCATCTCTACAAAACCATTAAAGATACAAAACTCACATACGAAGAACTCTACACAGTCTTAGTTAGTTCAAATTGAGGCATGTTCAAATGCCCGACCGCTTTCCCCTCTGTCCAATGATGCAAATGACTATAATATCCTCACTCCCGGACACTTCCTAACAGGTCGTCATCTCCTCACTACATGTGAACCTCCCCCACTCAATCCTCTCCAACATCCTCTCAAGAGATGGCAACACATCCAATCACTCTCCTACACCTATTGGAAGCAGTGGTCAAGAGATTATCTCCATACTTTACATCAACGACATAAATGGCAGACTGAAAGGGAAAATATAAAAATTGGAACTCTCGTTTTAATAAAAGAAGACCAAATCCCCATAGGAAAATGGCCATTAGGACGAATCATTGAAATTCATACTGGTCATAATGATTTAGTGCGAGCAGTTACCATTAAAACACCGAAAACAACTCTCACCCGTCCTACCGCAAAGGTCTGCCCTCTCCCTTCAACAGATATCTCTCACCAGTAATTCAAAATCCCCACCAAGATCTACTACTCTGTGGCAGTACAAAAATTCAAAAAAACTACCGTTTTATTTGAATATAAATAAATCCACAATCCGCCAAAAATCACTGCAAATTTGAAATTTGACAAGTGAAGATCAAGTGCGGTTTAGTTTCGGTTTTTTCGTTTTTATTATTTTATTTTTTTTGTTGTTTTAATTTTTATTTCGTTTGTACAATGGAAGAATTGTTGGAAATTTTTAATTCCTAGTCTTTAGACTCTGTGGATGCTGGCCTATCTCCCACACCACCAGAACTTTTGGCTTCTTTTAAGCCAATTAGGCCCATGAGTCCTCTGCCACAAACACCAAAGAAGGCTCCTAAAATAAAGTCCGCCATTGTACGGCCACCACCACACAAGGTTTTACCTAAGACCGAGCTCTTCAGGACATTTGAAGCAAGGATACCAGCAGATTTTAAAAATATTATAAAAGCCGGCCCTGACATTCTAAAAATAATGGAAACCTGCACCATACCATGGGATAGAATACGAAGGGCAAACACCTTCTTCCGCTGTCCTATCCCTGGCGGCTCATTCTTAAAAGTAAAAAGGAAGAGAGACACACTTTACGTCATCAAGCAGAACACAGTAAGTTGATCCAAAACAAATCATTTATTCAAAATATTCTCTTTCTATCTACTTCTAAGCTTTTTTTTGTGAGAGTGGAGGATGTTCAGTCCACATACATATTTACAAATCCCTCGTCGAAATTCCGCCATCAAATGATATCCCTCGATGAAATCAGATTGTCCTAAAAATATATAAAAAAGGAAACACAAAGCATCATGTTCCCAATCAATATAACACAATATACTTATCTAATTATTCCACCGCAAATCCCATCCCAATCCTGCCTACAGCCGTCCAACATATTTTTTGAGCTGAAATTAAATAGAAAGTACATTAATAATATATAGAATAAATAAAAATAGCTCAAACTTACCTAAAATTCAACTTCCCTCCAAATGTTTACATTTTTGTAATGTCATCTAATGACATTACGTCAAACAGCTGGTGTCGCCACAATCAAATTTGGACCATCGAACCAAGCGTTGCCAGGGCAAAATATTATGAAGCCGGGACATAGCTGTTCACGGCGGCTATAAAAAGGCGGCGAGCCGCAGCAAAATCACCATTCGGTTTTCAGAGTCTAATCTGAAAGCATCCTCCACCAGAGTCTAATCTGTTTCCTATCCTTTGAACAAAAGTATAATTTTGTTTATTTCTTCATATAGAAGTTTAATTCTATTATTGTAGAAGTATATTTCTACTTATATCCAACATCCAATTTTGCAGCATATTATAATTTCAGAATTTAATCTGAAAATATCCTCCATCAGAGTCTAATCTGAATCCCATCCTAGGAGCAAAAGTATAATTTTGCTCTATCCTTCATATAGAAGTCTAATTCTATTAAAATCCACACTCCCAAAAATCTGACACTTGATCCCCAATCGTATAACAGAAGTTTAATTCTGCTTACACGCTCCAGGACGTTGCGATTGAAGTATAGTTCTGCGCAGACGTTTTAACATTCGCTGTAACAGAAGTTTAATTCAGTTTACACGCCCCAGCACGTTGTAGCAGGAGTATAATTCTGGCTACGCGTTTCAATACTCACTGTAACAGAAGTATAATTCTGCTTACACGCTTCAGCACGTTGCAGTCGAAGTTTAATTCTGCTACATCGTCGCTCTCTTTCTCAGAAATTCCTACTAAAATTGTCGCTATGTCATTCCGAAGAAATAAAAACTTTCTTTTTTTTTCTTTCCAGGAACAGAAGTAAGGACAGAAAAACCGACGTGGAGAGCTCAAATTTTGTACGCGGCGTTTTCATAAGAATCGCAAATGCAAGCTCAAAAATGGACTAAATCTGATAACCCTTTCTTGGTGTTGCCAAACACAACTTTGGGTTTTCAATATATATTTGGACACTGCCTGAGAACGCGTCGACCTGGACAGCTGAAATTTTGAAGACAGCGTTTTCATAAAAATAGTAAATAAAATTTCAAAACTGAATTAAATCGGGTAACCCCTTTTGGTATTGCCATACAGAGCTTTTGGTTTTCACTTTGTTTAACTTTTATGTTCATCTGGTAGGGTATAACATTATTGCTCGTAAGACCAATTGTGGATAAGTTGTGTTTTCACAACAAAGTGTCCCTCCTGTGGGTTCCTGGTCACATGGGGATCATGGGGAATGAAAGGGCTGACCTTTTAGCTAGGGATGGCTCCGATTCTCCGTTCCTCGGACCGGAGCCCGCCGTAGGCGTTGCCACCTCGAGTTTCGGGTCTCTCATCAAAGCGGATGTTCATAGGAAACATCAGCAGAGATGGGAGAACCTGAGTAGGTGTACAAAACTGTTTCTTGAAGGGCCCAATGGGAATATCTCCGATATTCTCATGAGGCTCGGAAGGAAACAATGTAGAACCGTGGTTGGCATCATCACCGGCCACAGCTCACTTCACGCTAACAAGGATGGGAGTTGTTGACAGCCCTGAGTGTCTGTCCTGCATGGAGGGAAAGCCTGAGACAACCGAACACTTGTGTGAGTGTCCGGCCTTCACCCGGAGCAGACTGGATACTCTAGGGTCTCCCCTTCTATCTGCGGATGAGCTGAAAAACCTTTCTCATCTTTCTCACCTGATGCGCTTCATTAAGAGGACAGGAAGGTTTTGGTGAATGGGATTCAGGATAGTACAATGGGCCGCTATGGCCTCCGTGCTTGGGATGGGTATCTCCTGTTCCCCCTGTCTTAAAAAAAAAAAAAAAGACCAATTGTAACATATTCTCTTGTTTTTTTGTTGTATAAACCATTTTGTTTCAGTGAAAAAGTCTATACTTTTATGGACCGTCACATATTCTTTGTAATTTGTAAAAACACTACATGGCCCCTTTAAGTTGTAGTCGTTAGTAGTTACGCTATGTTCATTCTGGGACACTTTTTCCATACAAAAATTGCACGGAAAATTCCAACTCATTTGCATCTTCTTCTTCCTCTGGAGGTACGGTGAGCAATTTTGAGGTGGTTCTGAGGCCGCTTTTGTACTGAAAATTAACATTATAATGACAGCACCAGCTCATTTTTTCCATATAAAAAATTGTCCGGTTAATTCCAACTGTTTTGTTCTACGCTACAGCTGCCTGGGGGAATTCCTTTCCTTCTGGCTGACTAGGTGATGACATCAACTGGTTAGCTGGCCACTTGTAAGCTGTTCAAGCTCTTGTCTTAGCTGATTTTTTAAATAAAATAACGTTGGATTTTTTTGCTGGAATCGAACCGAGCACGCTTGGTTTTATAAAATCCCAGGCGCTCTACCATGAGACCATGGAGGTGTTGTATGAATATTCTTTAAAGTTGCTATAGATGGGTAGAGTTCTGGACCAGAGTTTTTATCTAGAACCCTCACCCGCAGATGGCACCACCGTCGCTAAGTGGTTTTGAGTCCATACTAAATATATGTTTGTGTTTTGGATGTACCATTGAGTCTTGACTGGCTTATGTCTTGGATACACTATTGAGTCTTGACTGGATTATGGCTTGGATGTGTCATTTGGTCTTGACTGCGCCCTAGCGGCTTTAGGCGGTAGTACCAGCATGCTCCGGTACTACGGTTTTGCTGTTTTTTTGGTGCGTCTAAATGTAGGCTTTTTATTATTATTTTGCGTTTTCAAGTGTTGCGCCTAAATGTAGGCTTTTGGTTTGAACTAAAATTAGAAATAATTAAAGTTAACGCTAGAAAATTTTTGTTCATGCCAATGGATTCTAGATGGTTGGGGTGGAGCTATTAGGGGGGATAAAATTTTCATCAGAAATCCTCTACGGGCTCTGGTTTTCGAGATATTAGCGATTTTACCTTTGCAGATATAGTTAATATTATTAATAATTCAAGGTAGCTAGGATAGTTTTGTTCATGCCAATAGATTCTTGAAGGTGTTAGAGGGGCGGGGTTTAGAGGGGGATACAATTTTTGTTAGAAATCCTCTACGGGCTATGGTTTTCGAGATATTAGCGATTTTACCTTTTTAGATATAGTTAATATTAGTAATAATTCAAGTTTTTTTTGCTCATGGGGTGCTGCGCCTAAATGTAGGCTTTTTTACTACGATTTTTCTTGAGCGCCTAAATATAGGCGTTTCAGGTTGGTTTTGAATTAATATTACCAATTAAAATTAGAATACTTTTTTTCATACCAATAGATTCTAGAAGGTGCTAGTGGATAGGGTATTGGTACTGTTGGGGGACGAAATTTTCATCAGAAATCCTCTATGGGTTCTGGTTTTCGAGATATTAGCGTATTAATAATTAAAGTTATTTTTGTTCATGTCAATGGATTCTAGGTGGTATGGGGTGGGAGGTGGAACGAAATTTTCATCAGAAATCCTCTACGAGCTATGGTTTTCGAAATATTAGCGTATTAATAATCCAAGTTACCCTAGGGAGTTGTAGATATCAGCATGATGTTGCCTTGGATTTGCTGTTTTCTTACTTGAAGATTTCTTAGCGAGGAATTTGTAGATATCAGAATCTCTGGATCACTTTCTATGGGGGTTCTGGGTATCAAATATTAAATGTTTACCAAACATTAGGCATGCTTCCCCTATTTATGATGTAATTTGATATCACCGCTGTAAACAAATTCGCATTTAAGCTGAATGGTTCATACACACCCGTGTAAACTTCCTGTTTACAAATTCGCATTTTAGCTGAATAAGTCATGCACACCTGTGTAAACCAATTTAGGGAATATCAGCACATTTATTCTTTTCATGTAATTTGATACCACACTTACTGTAGGCGGCCAAAAAAATTTATTTTATTGTTTCAAGAATTGTGTTTTATTGTTTATTCGATATCATCCCAGCCTGTAAGAAAATTCGTTGGAATTCATCCTGTGCAATGATTATTGTAGCAGCAGGATCATTCATGTTTACAAACCGTTCCTATAAAAGCTCAAGCAAACTCTTGGGGAGCATCAGTCACTTTTAGTGAGTCTCCGTGATAGTACATAAAAAATAAAAATGTCTTCGGTGTTAGTAAATAAAAGTTTTTCAGTAATTAAAAACTTGAGGAAGGATGTGTCGAAGTGTTTAACAAATTCAGAGAATAAAGACTATATTGTTCAAAAGTGTAATAGAAACATGCATAGATTTCAAGTTGCATTTCGGAAGTGCAATAAGAGTGCTAGGAAACGACATTTCGAGAGCTGTCTCGAGCAAATTAAAGCATTGAGAGCACTATTGAGAACTCCCTGTCGAGATGGAGGAATTACTCGCGTAAGAAGAAGTGATTTTGTAAAGTGGGAAGAAATAAAGACAGCGTTCGCAGACAGAATTCGGCAAGGTGTTATTGCAATTTTAAAACATATCGATCCGAAGCTATTTATGCAAGACGCTGCGCAATTATTTACGCGCCGTATTAAGAACACTCTAAAACGTTACTTTAATATTAAAGTTTCTACAACGTTTAGTGGCGAATTTATTATACAAAGTGCTGAAAATGAAAACATAAAAGACATTAAATATTTCCAAGCAAGAACTGCTCCAATTAGTGCAGATGATAATTTGGAGGAGTGGTTTAAATCAAACATTTTGGATCCAATAAACACTCAGCTGGAAGAATTCCAGGAAAAAGACAGTAGCTGGGCACTGCAGTCTATAATACATTTAGCGGTGCATATCAACAAGTTTGAGCCGATTCGGGGATCATTTTATATACCTCTGCCGAAGGAGATTTCATCAAAGAAAGCTTGCATTAATTTGAAGAATAATGATGAAGCATGCTTCGCATGGGCCGTAACATCAGCGCTATATCCTGCAGCAGCAAATGTTAACTCCGCTAGGACCTCATCATATCCACATTATTCAACTGTACTTAATTTAACTGGAATAATATTTCCCATGACACTTAAGCAAATTACGCAATTTGAAGACCAGAACGATTTATCAATAAACGTATTCATCCTAGAGAAAGAGCATTTCTTCACCACAGTTCCAGTTAGACTTACGAAACACCGGATGGAGCGACATGTAAATCTCTTAATGCTACAAGATGACTATGATAATGCTGCAATGGATGAAGATCATATGGATGACGATGATGATGATGGCAGATATCATTTCTGCTGGATTAAAGATGTTTCCCGCCTTGTAGCGAAGCACACTTCGAAAAATCATGCTAAAAGGCATATATGTGATAGATGCTTGCTCTACTTTTACTCTACTGAAAAATTAGCATCACACACTCCCGAATGCAAGAAGCAAAACGACTGCAGAATTATGTTTCCCTCAGAGGAAAAGAAATGGTTGGAATATAAGAATTATAACCATAAGAATCCCGTCCCGTTTTGTGTGTATGCCGATCTTGAGTCAATATTGAAGCAGATTCAGGGAAACGAACAAAATACACAGCGAATCCAGGAACATGAAGTTCACAGCATAGGATTCTATTTCCACTGCAAACATGATGCTAAGCTCTCATATTACAGAGCATATCGAGGCAAGGACTGTCAACAATGGTTTGCATTAGAATTGCGAAAAATTGGGTCCATAGCTGTACAGGAAAAGCTGAACATCAGGCAAATGCAACCCCTGACTAAAGAGGAACGGTGTTCACATATGGAAAATACTTGCTGCCATATATGTGAAAAAAAGTTTGCAGCCGCTGAGGAACGAGTTCGAGATCATTGCCACTTAACAGGTAAATACTGAGAATCATAATTCAATTCATTTTTTCATAAATTCTTTTAACAGGAAAATACCGAGGGCCAGCGCACAATGCATGCAATCTGATGTACCAAGATTGCTCCATAGTTCCAGTCATTTTTCACAACTTATCTCTATATGATGCTAACTTCATTATTAAGGATATAGTTACATCTATTCCTGGGAGAGTGGATCTCCTACCAATAAATAAAGAAAGATATATCTCGTTTACCAAGCACGTTGAAGGCAGTCATATCAAATTCAGATTCATCGATTCCTTCCGTTTTATGGCAGAATCATAAGATAAGCTATCATCATTGCTACCAATGGATAAATTAAATATTACAAGAGCTGTATGGCAGGAATTGGATGATGATGACTTTAAACTACTTACGCGCAAAGGTGTCTTCCCATACGACTTCGTTGACGATTGGGAAAAATTGGATTTCCAACACTTACCTGCGCAGGAGCAATTCTATAATAAAATGACTGACAGTGATATATCTGCTGAGGACTACAGCCACGCAGAAAAGGTGTGGAGGACATTTGAAACACAGACACTTGGCGAATATTCCGATCTATACCTGAAAACTGATGTCCTTCTATTGGCTGATGTGTTTGATAACTTTCGAGATGTCTGTATGAAGACGTACAATTTAGATCCTGCACATTATTAC
Organism: Dioctria linearis; assembly: GCA_963930735.1. NCBI lineage: Eukaryota > Metazoa > Arthropoda > Insecta > Diptera > Asilidae > Dioctria > Dioctria linearis. Next base: position 117,119,608 of record OZ005741.1, read on the forward strand.
ACCATGCCAGGTCTAACATGGGATGCAATGCTAAAATATACCAAAGTGAAACTAGAGCTGATAACCGACGTAGATATACTGCTATTCATAGAGAGAGGTATTCGAGGTGGTATAAGTCAATGCTCGAACAGATATAGTAAAGCAAATAATAAATATATGGATGATTTTAAGCCTGACGAGAAAGAGAAATACCTGATGTATTATGATGTAAGTATTTAAACTATGGGGATTCTGGCCCACTTTTTTAAGCCTCCAGGATTTCGCCACAGATGGCGCCACCGTCGCTAGGTGGTTTGAGCCCGTACTAAATGTAGGTTTGTGTCTTGCTTGTATTGGTTTGGGTCTCGACTGCGCCCAGGCTGGATTAACCGGTACTACCGGGATATGTCATTTGGTCTTGACTGCACCCTAGCGGCATTAGCCGGTGCTACCAGCATGCTCCCGTACTACGGTTTTCTTAAATAGATATGTGTTGCGCCTAAATGTAGGCTTTTGATTTCACTGAGTCTCGACTGCGCCCTAGCGGGATTAATCGGTACTACCGGGATGTGTCATTTGGTCTTGACTGCGCCCTGGCGGCATTAGCAAGTACTACCAGCATGCTCCCGTACTACGGTTTCCTTAAATAGATATGTGGTGCGCCTAAATGTAGGCTTTTGATTTTGAACTAATATTAGTAATAATTAAAGTTGACGCTAGGAAATTTTTGTTCATGCCAATGGATTTTAGATGGTTGGGGTGGGAGTATTAGGGGGGACGAAATTTTCATCAGAAATCCTCTACGAGCTTTGGTTTTCGAGATATTAGCGATTTTACCTTTTCAGATATAGTTAATATTATTAATAATTCAAGTTTTTTTTTTGCTCATGGAGGTGCTGCGTCTAAATGTAGGCTTTGTTCAGCATCATTCGAATTTCACAACATGACATCACCATGAACAGATTCTAGAAGATGTCAGTGAGCCGATACTACCAGCATGCTCCGGTACTACGCCTTTGGATGTGTGGTACGATTGTTTTGGAAGTTTTTTGCTTCACTTTTGGCCCACACGTGGCAGCATGCTACGGTTTTGGGAAGTTTTTTGCTTCACTTTTTTGGATATGTGGTGCGCCTAAATGTAGGCTCTTGTTGTTTTCAAGTGTTGCGCCTGGTTTTGAATTAATATTAGTAATAATTGATTTTTCTTGAGCGCCTAAATGTAGGCTTTTGGTTTTGAACTAAAAATGTTTGTTCATGCCAATGGATTCTAGAGGGGTGGTATGTTCGGGGGGATAATAAAGATAGGGAGGGGGGGGGGGGTAATGAAATTTTCATCAGAAATCCTCTACGGGCTCTGGTTTTCGAGATATTAGCGTATTAATATTTCAAATTATTTTTGCTCATGGAAATGGATTCTTGGCGGTGTGGGGTGGGAGAGGGAACGAAATTTTCATCAGAAATCCTCTGGTTTTCGAGATATTAGTGACATCTGTTTGGGCGCAAACGCCATTTCTTGAGTAAGGTACCCTAGCGGCCTTAGCCGGAACTACCAGCATGCCTTGGTTTTGCTGTTTTCTTTTATTAGCGGGAGAGTTCTAGATATCAGCATGACGTCATCATGGTTTTGCTGTTTTCAAATGCAGCACGTTTTCTTAGCAGGGAAGTTGTAGATATCAGCATCATTCGAATTTCACAACCTTAGCAAATTATTATTATTATTATTGGGTCTTGGGGGTGCGTGCAGAGAAAATTCACAGTTGCTCTTTCGAGTGCAAACACCATTTCTTGAGCAAGGTCCCCTGGTGGCATTAGTCGGTACTACATCATCTCGGGCTTGGGGATACGAGATCACTTTGGGGATAGGTACTGGAGGTTGGCTGAGAGCTTTAGTGGCAATATCTGATACTATGACTAGGATTGTCTGTGGTGTGTTGGATTCGGCTACGTTACCTATACCAAGGCTTGGGTAGAATGTATACGGCTTAAGTAATGATGTGAAATACCCTAAGAGAATTTATATCGGGGGCTGTATACTTGTCAGCTTGAGTTTGGTTTCAGTTGTTTACTTTAGTATGAGTGCCTGTGGTATGATGGGCTGGGCTACTTGGTGGCTGAGGAAACGTTACCTAAGGCGCGGGTGGATGTGTGTAGCTGTGCATTTATTTGGTTATGAGTCCGTATGAAAATAAGCTACATATTATGAGCGGAACGGTGGATACTTAACCTTGGGGCATAACTCCATTTCATCAGATCAACAAGTGGCAACCCCAGAAATAATCTAAATCTAGTGCAAATAAATTATGTATTATAGTTTTAGTTTCGTTTATTAAAGTAATTTGCATTATAGCTACATGTACAAAGTATTATAAATATATATTTATTTTAAATTGTATTATAGGTGTTTTTTTTCAAGAAATTATAAAACATCTTTGTTATTAATCCAAGAATTGTGTTTTGGTGAAAATCCGAGCCATTTAACGTAAGCTTTATCTCCACTCGTCTTTAAGATTTTCTCTACGAGATATAGGTCTGGGTGTTTAACTATCAGCAGCTCCAATTCATAAAAGCCTCCTGTGATTGGATTTCCTTGATAATCTTCCAGCTGATATGTGATGGGGTTTGTGTTTTGAACTTTAATTATTTTAAAAATCTCAGCTGTCCAGTTTGGTGTATAGTCTTTCTCAAATATATGCTTGTATTTGCTGATGCGTACAAAATCTCCAACTTTATACTTTGCAGGAACAACAATCTTTATATGACTGTATACAGTTGAAAGCAGTTGTTTCTCATTGGAGGTGCTGATATCACGTGGTCTCATTTTCGTAGTTCGATGTATTCTTGAGTTGTATTCAGTGAGCAGTTTCTTTACGATACCAATCCACTGATAAGTTCCATTAAAGCTGAATTCCTTCCACATCATATCCTTTAGAGTTCGGTTAAATCGTTCCACTATTGATGCTTTGAGGAAACTGTACGTAGAGTAACGATTAATTGCATGCTTCAGCATTAGATTTTTTGAGAGGCTGTTGTAGAATTCCTTTCTATCATCAGTCTGCAGGTTTTTAGGTATTCGTCCCTCGCTTAATATAGACTGCATGGCATCTCTTACTTCTACACCAGTTTTTCTTTTAATTGGAATTGCCCATGTAGGGATCCATTTCAACCAAGTCTGCCTGCCACAAGTCATCTAGTCCTTTCATAATCACACGACGTCGTTTAAAATTTTTTCTCGCTGGTTTATGCAGCTCATTTACCACTTGTCTCTTACTCATCGTAATTATAAATGAAACAGATTTCTCAAGAGTTTTTACTCATATACACTATCTTTTGGTGTCAAGTCTTTCTTATTTATTACTGAAGTAAACAGATAGTTTTCAATCTTCGCGATTTCATCATTGATATATAGCGTTAAATTTGTCACCTCTATATTAATAGTTTTTTTTTATTTCTTCAACACTTATTTTAATTTTCTTGTCAACATAGTCTTTGGTAGTAGCATTATCATTTTCAAAGGGTTCACCAAGTCGTTTTATACACTTTGAGTTTAGATCGTAGTCTCCGTTTATCGTTAAATTAAGTCCAATATCCCGCTCTCCTTGTTCACCAGCTGGACCCTGAGCTCCTTGTTTACCATCTGGTCCTTGAATTCCTTGTTTACCGGCTGGTCCCTGAGCTCCTGTTGGTCCACGTTCACCTGCTTTCCCAAGATATCCTCGCTTAGAGAAACGTCCAAACTTGTCAACGCTCATCTGTAGATTGTGATGAGGTATGGTAATGAAGTAGTATTTAAACTATAATATCTGCTTCCCGCAACTCCTCCAGGATAGATACAATTTCATTGTTGTGACTGGTGTTTCCAGCCTGCTTAGATGCCATTAGAAGACGCAGTCTATCAACTAATTCATTTGGATCATCCCAGTAAATGTGATCAATGTTTTCTTTAGGCAGACGCATTAGTCCCATGCCTTTATGCTGTATAAGTATACTGATGATAGCTTTATACTTAGCTGCTCCAGTACCCTTTATTTGCCCATCTTCAGCATAGTCACGTTTATATGCATTGGTATCTCGCAAAATAGATCCATAATTAGTTAAATCCTCTTTAGTATATAGACTTTTTACAGGATCTTTCATAAATAGCAGCTCACTTAACCCCAAAGTTGTTTTATAGCTCTTCCCCTTGATAACAATATTTCCTACATCATCAAAATCAAACGTTGAATTACCGATTCTCCATGCGTTGTCATCATAGTAAACTCCATAGGTTAGATCAATTTTAGAGCTATTATCAGTGAATAGCTTTAAATAGTTTGAAACTATGTATCCAGACGTATCGGGGGAAGTGACAGGAGACCTTCCTGTCAATGTTCTTGAATGTTTAGGTGTTGCGAATTTTTCTTCAGATGTTAAGGAATAATCTCCATAATTTATAGGTGTGCTACTAGCCTCCATTTTCACATATTTTCGTTTTGGAGGGGTAAAAGGTTCCACAATGTCATTGGCTTCTTCTTTTGCTTCTTCTTCTTCTATTGCTTTTTCTTCTACTTTTTCTTCTTCTTCTTCTTCTTCTTCTTCTTCTTCTTCTTCTTCTTTTGTGTCTTTTGTCTCAAACTTGGCTATATCCGGTGGCTCGTATTTGACTCTTCTAACAAACTCTTTTAAGGGTTTAGTGATTGGCTTAAAGGTTTCTTCAAGTTGAGCTTCTGCTTCAATCCTTCCCATCCTTAGAGCTTTAAATTTCTTTCGCACTGCATTCCTTGTCTTGATGAGTTCTTTTAATAGATTTTCATTCATCTTCGATATTAACTGAATAACGGCTTTTCAAACAGCTCTGATAACAGGTAAACAGCTTTTCGAACAGCTCTGGTAACAGCTTAACAGCTTTTCAAACAGCTCTTATAGCAGCTTAACAGCTTTCAAAACAGCTCTGATAACAGCTTAACAGCTTTCCAAACAGCTCTGATAACAGCTTAACAGCTTTCCAAACAGCTCTGATAACAGCTTAACAGCTTTTCAAACAGCTCTGATAACAGCTTAACAGCTTTCCAAACAGCTCTGATAACAGCTTAACAGCTTTCCGAACAGCTCTGGTAACAGCTTAACAGCTTTTCAAACAGCTCTGATAACAGCTTAACAGCTTTCCAAACAGCTCTGATAACAGCTTAACAGCTTTCCAAACAGCTCTGATAACAGCTTAACAGCTTTCCAAACAGCTCTGATAACAGCTTAACAGCTTTTCAAACAGCTCTGATAACAGCTTAACAGCTTTTAGACAGCTCTGATAACAGCCTAACAGCTCTGATAACAGCACTGATAACAGATTAACAGCTTTTAAAACAGCTCTGATAACACGTTAACAGCTTTTCAAACAGGTCTGATAATCGGTGAACAGCTTTAATCTACTCAGCAGGTCCACAGGACTCGGTGTGCTTTCGACTGAGTTACAACTTCGACTTAAGAAGGTTTCGCATGTTTCATCCTTTTATAGTACAATGAAGGTATCAAATCCTTTACGGTAGCGCCCCTTGTTTAATGAGCTATCCTTATAAATCATCAAGAAACCATTAAGTACACGTGATTATATTACATTTCAACAGTATCATCGGAACCTTATAAGATGTCGGATCACAAATCGAAACGCTCCAGAAAATCTTTGAAAGGGGGCAGAGGACTATTAAATTCAATCATCAACAAATTACCTGTAGAATTAGATCTACCGGGATACCAGTACTGTGGACCAGGAACAAAGTTACAACAAAGATTGGCGAGAGGAGATCCGGGCATTAATCCACTGGCTGCAAGGAACACGATATAGCATACTCGCGACATAAAGATACAAGTGATCGACATATAGCTGATAAAATATTAGCTGAAAAAGCCTGGCAGCGTGCAAAATCTACGGATGCAAATTTGAGTGAACGTGCCAACGCCTGGCTTATTACAAACGCAATGAAAGCTAAAATTAAGCTAGGCATGGGTCTTAAGGCTAAAAATAAACGCCAACCCACATTCCGAGAAGCAGTACGAAATGCACGTAAGATTTTAAAAATCAAAAAACCAAAAGACTTGATGGAAGCTACAAAAATAGCTCTTAGTGCAGCTAAAAATATTGTGAAAAGAAAGAAGAAATCAATTAAAACTCCACGAGTGATACCTGTACCAAAGGTTGGCGGAGCACTTCCGTTCCTCATCCCGTTGTTTGCTGGGCTTTCAGCATTGGGAGCACTATCGGGAGGTGCAGCAGGCTTAGCTAAAGCAGTAAATGATACCAGTGCGGCAAAGGCAAAATTGGAAGAAAGCAAACGTCATAATCAAGCAATGGAAACTATAGCGGTTGGTAAAGATGGAAACGGGCTGTTCTTGAAGCCATACAGAAAAGGACTTGGACTCTATCTACAACCTCAACCAAAAAACTATTAAAGACGCTACCCAAACGACCGCTAAACGAGTTGGATCTTCACAAGTATACCACACACTTGCCGCACTTCAGAGGAGTATTTATGGGTGATAATCTTCCTAAAAAGCCATGGAAGCGAGAAAGCGGTATTGTTAACTTGGACATCTCAATTGGAGCAGGTACACACTGGGTAGCGCACTACAAGAAAGGTGATAACATCGAATACTTTGATAGCTTTGGCAATCTACAGCTACCAAGGGAGCTCATAAACTACTTGGGTAGTAATATTACGTACAACTACAGTTCTTATCAGAATTATGATGCAGTAATTTGCGGTCACTTATGTTTAGAGTTTTTATATAATTGTTATAGCCATTAATTATTATCTATAAATAAATGTATCTATATTGAAATTGTGACAGTTCATTATCAACCGCCATGTCATTAACACTAACTCTCACGGGAAATTCATCTCTACTCACTGCTGAGTACTTTCCTCCGCTGGAGCTAGCAACGGATTATGTTTGTGGATTAATTGATTTTCAAACATACAACTCTATACCAAATATTGATGTGAGCAATAATCTGGTTCATGTAGGGAATGAGGCTGTTGAGATACCTGTTGGATCCTATGAGATTGATGATATAGCAAAATATGTACAAGGATACTTGGATAAAGAAGGGAGAAGGATAAAGGTTGCGATAAAGGCTAACAATAATACACTGAAGAGTGAAGTTAAGGCAACTGAAGAAATACATTTTGAAAAACAGAGATCCATAGCTCCTCTGCTAGGATTCAGTAAAAGGAACTTATCTGCTAATATAGTGCATACATCAGAGTTGCCAGTCAACATCATTAAAGTAAATACTATACGCATCGAATGTAATATTATATCAGGATCATTCTTCAACAACACACAAGTACACACTCTCCACGAGTTTTCCCCGAACGTTGGGCCTGGGTATAAAATAGTGGAGGTACCCAAAAATGTAATCTATTTGCCTGTGAACACCAAACGTATAAGTTCTCTAACATTGAAGCTCCTTGACCAAGACAGTGACTTAATCAACTTCAGAGGAGAGACTATAACCATCAGGTTACATCTGAAGCCACAGCATGTTGATATACAATAATGATAAATACGAGTTCGGAGCAGACAAGATCATTAGTCAGCGGACAACCTTGAAGCGGTCAAGACCTACATTAACACCTGCAAATACAGCATATTTACAATCGATAGGCTTAACGCTGAAACAATGAATAAAGGAATACTAGATATTGCACCAGACGCTCGCTTTGATAACAGTGTTACTAAATTTGAACATCACTCCTATTCACCATTTCTAACATCATTTAAAAACAGCGATGAAATCCGTATCTCTGTACAACATCAGGACTTGAATCTTCTACCCAGCAGGAGTTTTCTTTACATTGAGGGATCTCTAACAAAGCTGGATGGAACCGTTTCAGCAACTGCAAAATTAGCTAACAACGCTCTACCATTTCTTTTTGAGGAAATACGCTATGAATTAAATGCAGTGGAAATCGATCGTACAAGAAATCTTGGGATTGCGACAACATCAAAAAAACTACGTATCGCTAAATGCAAATGTAAGCAGGATACTACTCAACGGCAGCTGGTCACCAGATTCATCCGTTATACCAGCCAATGGACTGTTTAACTATTGTGTACCTCTGAAATATTTATTGGGATTCGCTGAAGATTACAAGAAAATTCTGATAAATTCTAAACATGAACTCATATTGATCCGGAGCAGGACAGACGATAATGCCATTATATCACCCACTGATGTGGTGAAAATTGAAATTACCAAACTTCAGTGGAGTATTCCACATGTTACAGTATCCGATGATGAAAAGCTGCAACTATTTAAAATTATCGGGAGAGGTCGCCCGATACAAATACCATTCCGCAGCTGGGACATATATGAGTATCCAGTACTACCGGAGTCCACGCATCAAACCTGGTCAGTTAAGACTTCCACTCAACTGGAGAAACCTCGATTTATCATCTTAGCATTACAAACGGATCGAAGGAACGATAAAACCCAAGATGCAAGCAAGTTTGATCACTGTCAATTCACCGATGTTACAGTTCATTTGAACTCAGAATCATATCCCTATGATGATTTGAATTTGAAATTTGATTTGAATAGATACGCATTGCTGTATGAGATGTATATAAAGTTTACACAATCATACTATGGTCATCAGTATCAGCCGTTCCTCACATGGGAGAAGTTCAAAACCGATGCTCCGATCGCTGTCATTGATTGCTCACATCAAAATGAAACAATAAAAACTGGACCTGTTGACATAAGGCTAGAATTCAAGACATCTGAAAATATACCGGCTAATACAACAGCATATTGCCTGCTTCTACACGATCGAATAGTGGAATACAGTCCGCTGACAAGTGAAGTTAGAAAGTTAAATTAAGAAGATGGCTGTCATCGTAGACGTCCAAGGATTCAAAACAAATCTCAATGAATTCATCACTAAAGAACTGGCAATTTAAAACAATGAAAACCAGATGCAGCACTTTATATTTCAACCACCGTTCAGATACAAAGATTTGACTTCAGCAAAAAAAGAGACAAGTAAAATGGCTTCAACACAATTTAAATGGATTCCGCTGGGATAATGGCTACATACCGTATCACAAGCTGTACACTATAGTTGAACCACTGCTTCGAAACAAAACCGTATATATAAAGGGAGCTGAAAAAATTCATTGGGTGCAGAAGATAGTTGGAGAGGGTAAAATCATTATTAACGTTGAAGATGAATACAACTGTAGAAAACTAATAGAGATTAACACAAATGCGCCATCTTGTCAAGTTCATATTGGACAATGTGCTATAAGAAATACTTTTATAATAAGAAATTTTATTGGAAATAAAAACAAGTGTTTATAAAACATACCCCAGAACCCTCACTGACATCGTCTAGAATCTGTTCATGGTGATGTCATGTTGTGAAATTCGAATAATGCTGATATCTACAACTTCCCTGCTAAGAAAACTTATTTAGGTGCAGCAAAACCATGATGACGTCATGCCGATATCTAGAACTCTCCCGCTAATAAAAGAAAACAGCAAAATCAAGGCATGCTGGTAGTTCCGGCTAAGACCGCTAGGGTACCTTACTCAAGAAATGGCGCGTAGAGGATTTCTGATGAAAATTTCGTCCCCCCTAATACTCCCACCCCAACCATCTAAAATCCATTGGCATGAACAAAAATTTCCTAGCGTCAACTTTAATTATTACTAATATTAGTTCAAAATCAAAAGCCTACATTTAGGCGCACCACATATCTATTTAAGGAAACCGTAGTACGGGAGCATGCTGGTAGTACTTGCTAATGCCGCCAGGGCGCAGTCAAGACCAAATGACACATCCCGGTAGTACCGATTAATCCCGCTAGGGCGCAGTCGAGACTCAGTGAAATCAAAAGCCTACATTTAGGCGCAACACATATCTATTTAAGAAAACCGTAGTACGGGAGCATGCTGGTAGTACCGGCTAATGCCGCTAGGGTGCAGTCAAGACCAAATGACATATCCCGGTAGTACCGGTTAATCCAGCCTGGGCGCAGTCGAGACCCAAACCAATACAAGCAAGACACAAACCTACATTTAGTACGGGCTCAAACCACCTAGCGACGGTGGCGCCATCTGTGGCGAAATCCTGGAGGCTTAAAAAAGTGGGCCAGAATCCCCATAGTTTAAATACTTACATCATAATACATCAGGTATTTCTCTTTCTCGTCAGGCTTAAAATCATCCATATATTTATTATTTGCTTTACTATATCTGTTCGAGCATTGACTTATACCACCTCGAATACCTCTCTCTATGAATAGCAGTATATCTACGTCGGTTATCAGCTCTAGTTTCACTTTGGTATATTTTAGCATTGCATCCCATGTTAGACCTGGCATGGTGTAATAATGTGCAGGATCTAAATTGTACGTCTTCATACAGACATCTCGAAAGTTATCAAACACATCAGCCAATAGAAGGACATCAGTTTTCAGGTATAGATCGGAATATTCGCCAAGTGTCTGTGTTTCAAATGTCCTCCACACCTTTTCTGCGTGGCTGTAGTCCTCAGCAGATATATCACTGTCAGTCATTTTATTATAGAATTGCTCCTGCGCAGGTAAGTGTTGGAAATCCAATTTTTCCCAATCGTCAACGAAGTCGTATGGGAAGACACCTTTGCGCGTAAGTAGTTTAAAGTCATCATCATCCAATTCCTGCCATACAGCTCTTGTAATATTTAATTTATCCATTGGTAGCAATGATGATAGCTTATCTAATGATTCTGCCATAAAACGGAAGGAATCGATGAATCTGAATTTGATATGACTGCCTTCAACGTGCTTGGTAAACGAGATATATCTTTCTTTATTTATTGGTAGGAGATCCACTCTCCCAGGAATAGATGTAACTATATCCTTAATAATGAAGTGAGCATCATATCCAGATAAGTTGTGAAAAATACTGGAACTATGGAGCAATCTTGGTACATCAGATTGCATGCATTGTGCGCTGGCCCTCGGTATTTTCCTGTTAAAAGAATTTATGAAAGAATGAATTGAACTATGATTCTCAGTATTTACCTGTTAAGTGGCAATGGTCTCGGACTCGTTACTCATCGGCTGCAAACTTTTTTTTCACATATATGGCAGCAAGTATTTTCCATATGTGCACACCGTTCGTCTTTAGTCAGGGGTTGCATTTGCCTGATGTTCAGCTTTTCCTGTACAGCTATGGAGACAATTTTTTGCAATTCTAATACAAACCATTGTTGACAGTCCTTGCCTCGATATGCTCTGTAATATGAGAGCTTAGCATCATGTTTGCAGTGGAAATAGAATCCTATGCTGTGAACTTCATGTTCCTGGATTCGCTGTGTATTTTGCTCGTTTCCCTGAATCGGCTTCAATATTGACTCAAGACCGGCATACACACAAAACGGGACGGGATTCTTATGGTTATAATTCTTATATTCTAACCATTTCTTTTCCTATGAGGGAAACATAATTCTGCAGTTGTTTTATTTCTCGCATTCGGGAGTGTGTGATGCTAATTTTTCAGTAGAGTAAAAGTAGAGCAAGCATCTATCACATATATGCCTTTTAGCATGATTTTTCGAAGTGTGCTTCGCTACAAGGCGGGAAACATCTTTAATCCAGCAGAAATGATATCTGCCATCATCATCATCGTCATCCATATGATCTTCAACCATTGCAGCATTATCATAGTCATGTTGTAGCATTGAGAGATTTACATGTCGCTCCATCCTGTGTTTCGTAAGTCTAACTGGAACTGTGGTGAAGAAATGCTCTTTCTCTAGGATGAATACGTTTATTGATAAATCGTTCTGGCCTTCAAATTGCGTAATTTGCTTAAGTGTTATGGGAAATGTTATTCCAGTTAAATTAAGTACAGTTGAATAATGTGGATATGATGAGGTTCTAGCGGAGTTAACATTTGCTGCTGCAAATTCTTCAAATTAATGCAAGCTTTCTTTGATGCAATCTCCTTCGGCAGAGGTATATAAAATGATCCCCGAATCGGCTCAAACTTGTTAATATGCACCGCTAAATGTATTATAGATTACAGTGCCCAGCCACGCCCTTTTTCGTGGAATTCTTCCAGCTGAGTATTTATTGGATCCAAAACGTTTGATTTAAACCACTCCTCCAAATTATCATCTGCACTAATTGGAGCAGTTCTTGCTTGGAAATATTTAATGTCTTTTATGTTTTCATTGTCAGCACTTTGTTTAATAAATTCGCTGCAAAACGTTGTAGAAACTTTAATATTAAAGTAACGTTTTAGAGTGTTCTTTATTCAGCGCGTAAATAATTGGGCAACGTCTTGCATAAATAGCTTCGGATCGATATTGTTACGTGCAATAGAAAGAGACAACTGGTGACATCTACTGGCAATAAACAACTTCAGGTTCGGAGAGTAAATGACTTCAGGTTCGGAGAATCGATTATGAAAGTTCAGGAATAGAGCAAATAGAATAGTCTAGAAGCTTTTGGAATAGAACACTCCAGATTTATCTGGAGTGTTTCTAGGGTATAAATATAACAGTTGTCATCGCCAGAAGAAGAGTCTTGTCTTAGACGTTGCAGTGTTAAGAAGCGAAAGCAATAAAGAAGCGATAGTGTGTAATTAGATTGCGATAATTGAAAGTACAGTGTTAGCGATAATTAGAGTTGAGTTGATTAAATAAATGTTTGTGAACTTTATATGATTTAAGTGTAATAAAGAACTTATATATTAATTATTTAATATTGTGTTTTAAATAACGAACCAAAGGCCACGCTCGCAACAACTGGTGTCAGAAGTGAAATATATTTGAGAAATAAAGTGGTGGCAATTGACTGAAAAATTAAAAGTGTGATTAATTTTGTGGAATTGTGTTAAATTTTAAAAGTTCTGGAAAATAATTTATATTCAACTGTGAGTGAATTACTACAGTAATGGGGGGCAAAGTGGAGGAGCTTCGAATACAGGATTTGAAAGTGGAGCTAGGGAACCGCTCATTACAAACGACAGGTGCAAAGAAAGTTCTAGTCGAGCGACTTAGACAAGCTTTGATAGCGGAAGGAAAGAATCCTGAGACATTTGTTTTCGAAGAGAACTTGGAAGGAACCGAATTTGAAGAAGAGCCTGAGATGAAAATGGAACAGCTTTTGAGTATTTTAATGAGCAAAATGGAAGCCCGTTTTGATGAACAAAAGAATTCTCTCGAGGAACAAAAGAATTCTCTGGGATCACGTTTAGATGAACAGAAGAAAGCTATGGACGAACAAAAGAATTCTCTCGAGGAACAAAAGAATTCTCTGGAATCACGTTTAGATGAACAGAAGAAATCTATGGACGAACAAAAGAATTCTCTCGACGAACAAAAGAATTCTCTGGAATCACGTTTAGATGAACAGAAGAAATCTATGGAAGCCCGTTTTGATGAACAAAAGATTGATTTTGAGGAACAAAAGAAATCTCTGGAAACCCGTTTGGACGAACAAAAGATCTCTTTGGAGAATTGTCTAGAAACTCGTTTGGAGGAACAGAAGACTTTCCTGAAAAACTCATTAGACGAACAAAATTTGAAAATTGAAGGAATCGGGCAGGAAGTGGCGGAAGCTCAACAAAAAGTCACCGAGCAGCTTGACAGTTTTAAATCAGATCTGGAAAGAATAAAGCATCGTCAGCCTCTAAGCGGAGCAACTGAAATATCCGGTGCAGGTAGAATGAAACCTCCCATATTTGATGGACAAAATTCGTAGCATATCTTCAAGAGACAATTCGAGGCAGCTTCAGAGGTAAATGGATGGAATGATGAAGACAAAGCTATAGCTCTGGTGTTAGCACTTCGAGGTCCTGCGTCAGAACTCTTACAAACTGTACCGATTGAAAATCAACGTAATTACTCTTCATTAGTACAGGCGATAGAATTACGTTACGGAGATGAGCACATGCAGCAAGTATATCGCCTACAGTTGCGCAACAGGATTCAAAAACGTGGCGAATCACTACAACAGCTGCAGGCAGATGTAGAAAGATTAGCGCATCTTTCATAATCCAGCGTGAATGCGGATTTTCTCAATGAAGTGGCGACGGAGGCATTTGTGAACGCTATTACAGATCAAAATTTACAACAATCATTAAAGCTAGCAGGAAAGAAATCAACAGCAGAAGCACTAGCCTATGCATTAGCGTATGAATCCGCCAGACAAGCTTCACGGAGTGCTGTACGAGTGAGAGAAATTTCAGTGGAAGAATGTACTTGTAACAGGGTGCAATCATCACAGAGCCCGCCTTCACGTGGTGTCCCTCGATGCTGGAATTGTAATAAACCAGGGCACCTTCAAAGAGACTGCAGAAAACGTCGACGAGTGGAATCACCAGAAGAAGAGGGGAAAGAAGAATGCCAAAGATGTCGAGCCAGGGAACAAGCAATTCGTGGAGAGACTAGATATCAAACAGCGACTAGTCGCATCGTCTCTCCTCTTGAGCAGTCGGAAAACTAGTAAAAACCAACTTCGTGGGGCAGAAGTTGGTTGGTGGAATCAACAGCCCCGAAGTCATCATCCAAGTAAGTCAGTTACAGAGAAATAATAGCAGTCTTGTTATATATGGAAGTGTAGGAAAAAATGACTGCGCAGTTACTATCGATACTGGAGCTTCAAGATCAATTATTAGAGCAGATCTTGTTAAGAACAAATGGCTTCACAACACCACCAAATATCTACTAAGAACAGCAACTGGAGCGGCAGCACAGGTGTTTGGAGAAATAACTTTAGATGTTCAATTAGGCGAACTACTATTTCCTCACACTTTCCTGGTTTCAGACATAATGGATGACTGCATTCTTGGAATAGATTTCATGACCACATACAAAATAAATCTGGATGTCGGAGAGCGGATTCTCAAATATGGCAACATAGAAATTCCTATGAAACTAGGAGAAGAAGCAGATCATCCTGCGAAAGTAAGGACGATGGTTTGCGAAAATATTACTCTTTCGCCATGCTCCGAGACACTAATATGGACAAAGCTTACTGATGACATCGGGACCTGCCGATTCTATCTGGTGGAGCCTAACCTCACAAAAGTTACATCGAACATCATCGTTGGCAAGACTTTAGTGAAGGCAGAAGGTGCAACATTAATTCCAGTCAGAGTGCTTAACACATCCGAAAACGAGATACAACTAAAAGAAGGTGCTATAATTGGAAATTGTGAACCCGTTTACCAAATCGTCAATTTAGATAATGGTAGTAATGTCAAGGAGACAAAAACTATACCAGCTACTACCCAACAGGTTCAGAAACTTCTTTCGTCCAGTGCCTTAAGTAAACAACAACACAACGATGCCAAAGAGGTGATCGATGAATTTTCGGAATTATTTGCAATGAATGATGATGATTATGGTAAAACAAATCTTGTCCAGCATCGAATCGATACAGGAGCTTCCAGACCCATTCGACAGACACCACGAAGATTGCCATTAGCCAAACAACCAGAAGTTGCAGACATGATGAACTCCATGAAGAAACAAGGCATCATAGAGGAATCTAACAGCCCTTGGACATCGCCGGTTGTTCTGGTTAGGAAGAAGGATGGCAGCACCCGATTCTGTGTAGACTACCGCCAACTAAATAACGTGACGAGAAAAGATAGCTATCCATTACCAAGGATTGATGACACATTGGATACCCTTTCCGGAGCGCAATGGTTTTCCACGCTGGATTTGAAGAGTGGTTACTGGCAAGTGGAAATACATCCCGAGGACCGAGAGAAAACTGCTTTCTCAGTTGGCAGTGGCTTATGGCAATTCAAAGTAATGCCATTTGGGTTATGTAATGCTCCAGCCACATTCGAACGACTAATGGAATGTGTTCTACGAGGTTTAACCTGGAAAACATGTCTTGTCTATTTGGATGACATAATATTAATCGGAAGGACATTCATGGAACATAAAAACAACTTACGGGATGTACTTCAAAAGCTCAAAGATGCAAAATTAAAGCTCAGTGCGAGTAAATGTGCTCTATTTAAAAAAGAGGTTAAATATTTAGGGCATATAGTTTCATCACAAGGAGTAAGAACCGATCCAGAGAAAATAGAAGCCGTCAAAAATTGGCCTGCTCCAAAGGACAAACATCAATTACGGAGTTTTCTTGGTTTAGCTACCTACTACAGGCGATTCGTGAAAGGTTTTGCAGATATAGCAAGAAGCCTACATCAACTTACCGAAAAGGGAAAGCCGTTCATATGGTCGGATAAATGCAACGAAAGTTTTGAAAATTTGAAGCAACAGCTCTGTGAGGCTCCAGTACTTCACTATCCAAAGCTGGGAAAAACATTTACATTAGACACGGATGCCAGCAATGAAGGTATTGGTGCAGTGCTTTCTCAGGAGGAGAATGGTCAAGAAGTTCCAGTAGCTTACTATAGCAAAGCACTTTCAAAGTCAGAGAAAAATTATTGTGCTACAAGAAAGGAGCTACTTGCCATTGTAAGTTCAACAAAGCATTTTCATAAATATCTCTATGGGCAGAAATTCATCCTTCGCACCGACCATGCAGCGCTTAAATGGCTTCTGCAGTTTAAGAATCCTGAGGGACAAGTGGCGAGATGGATAGAGCGACTCCAGGCTTATGATTTTGAAATACAACACCGAAGAGGTCGTATCCATGGAAATGCAGACGCCCTTTCACGACGTCCATGTAAACTTGAGTGCAAACATTGCACACGAATAGAAGAAAAAGAAACAGCAGCAACTATACAGTTGGTAACCGTGGAGCCATCTACAGGTTGGGTCAACGAGGACCTACGAATAGCACAACGAGAAGATCCGGACATTTCACCTATTCTTGCATGGAAAGAAGACATGGAAAGACCAGACTGGAAGGATATTTCGGAATGGAGTGAGAAGCTAAAAAGTTACTGGGCTCAATGGAACTCTCTTCATGTTGAATGTGGTATATTAAAACGCAAGTGGGAAGCACCTAATGGCGAATCTTTCCGAATGCAGATAGTCGTGCCGGCATCAAATGTCAAAGATGTTCTAGAAGAAATGCACGGTGGAACCTCTGGAGGACATTTGGGAGTGAACAAAACCATTTCCAAAATACGAGAAAAGTTTTATTGGTTACATATGCGAGAAGATGTGGAGGAGTGGTGCCGCAGATGCACTGTCTGTGCTGCTTGCAAAGGGCCGCAACACAGAAGCAGAGGAGAAATGCATAAGTATAATGTCGGAGCCCCCTTTGAAAGGATAGCTATAGACATCGCTGGACCTTTTCCAGAAACGGATGGCGGTAACCGTTATATATTAGTTGCCATTGACTATTTCAGTAAATGGCCTGAAGCTTATGCAATCCCTAATCAAGAGGCAACCACAGTTGCGGAACAAATAATAACGAATTGGGTCAGTAGGTTTGGTGTGCCTCACGAACTTCATTCGGACCAAGGACGGAACTTCGAATCGCGGACTTTCCAGGAGATGTGTAAAATGTTGGGAATAAGAAAAACTAGAACAACTCCTCTACACCCACAATCTGATGGCATGGTAGAGCGCTTCAACAGAACATTGATCGAGCATCTAAAGAAAGTAGTTGACTATCATCAACGCGATTGGGATCGACATATTCCTGTATTCCTAATGGCTTATAGATCAGCCGTTCATAGTACTACCGGACAAACCCCAGCTAAAGTCATATTCGGAAGAGAGATGCGTTTACCTAGCGACCTCAAATTCGGTACCCCCAGAGGTGAACAAAAGTTACCAGAAGACTACGTATCGGAGCTCAAACAACAATTAGCCGATGTACACGAGGCCACGAGGACGAAATTAGCAACAAATACTGATCGGATGAAGACCCGCTTTACCTTACGCGCTAATTCCGCAGGATTTAACGAAGGTGATCTTGTTTGGCTGTACAACCCGAAACGACGTAAGGGACGTTCTCCAAAATTGCAACAACACTGGGAAGGACCATATTCAGTAGTATCTAGAATTAATGACGTGGTATACAGGATTCAGCGTGGCACAAGAGGCAAGCACAAAATTGTTCATTTGGACCGCTTGTGTCAATACTAAGAGCATCAAGACCGTGGACCACCTGTTGTTCGGGACGAACAAGTTTAAGAAGGGGGCAGTGTTACGTGCAATAGAAAGAGACAACTGGTGACATCTACTGGCAATAAATAACTTCAGGTTCGGAGAGTAAATGACTTCAGGTTCGGAGAATCGATTATGAAAGTTCAGGAATAGAACAAATAGAATAGTCTAGAAGCTTTTGGAATAGAACACTCCAGATTTATCCGGAGTGTTTCTAGGGTATAAATATAACAGTTGTCATCGCCAGAAGAAGAGTCTTGTCTTAGACGTTGCAGTGTTAAGAAGCGAAAGCAATAAAGAAGCGATAGTGTGTAATTAGATTGCGATAATTGAAAGTACAGTGTTAGCGATAATTAGAGTTGAGTTGATTAAATAAATGTTTGTGAACTTTATATGATTTAAGTGTAATAAAGAACTTATATATTAATTATTTAATATTGTGTTTTAAATAACGAACCAAAGGCCACGCTCGCAACAATATGTTTTAAATTTGCAATAACACCTTGCCGAATTCTGTCTGCGAACGCTGTCCTTATTTCCTCCCACTTTACAAAATCACTTCTTCTTACGCGAGTAATTCCTCCATCTCGACAGGGTGTTCTCAATAGTGCTCTCAATGCTTTAATTTGCTCGAGACAGCTCTCGAAATGTCGTTTCCTAGCACTCTTATTGCACTTCCGAAATGCAACTTGAAATCTATGCATGTTTCTATTACACTTTTGAACAATATAGGCTTTATTCTCTGAATTTGATAAACACTTCGACACATCCTTCCTCAAGTTTTTAATTATTGAAAAACTTTTATTTACTAACACCGAAGACATTTTTAATTTTTATGTACTATCACGGAGACTCACTAAAACTGACTGATGCTCCCCAAGAGTTTGCTTGAGCTTTTATAGGAACGGTTTGTAAACATGAATGATCCTGCTGCTACAATAATCATTGCACAGGATGAATTCTAACGAATTTGCTGACAGGCTGGGATGATATCGAATAAACAATAAAACACAATTCTTGGAACAATAGAATAAAATTTTTTGGCCGCCTACAGTAAGTGTGGTACAGGTGTGCATGACTTATTCAGCTAAAATGCGAATTTGTAAACAGGAAGTTTACACGGGTGTGTATGAACCATTCAGCTTAAATGCGAATTTGTTTACAGCGGTGATATCAAATTACATCATAAATAGGGGAAGCATGCCTAATGTTTGGTAAACATTTAATATTTGATACCCAGAACCCCCATAGAAAGTGATCCAGAACTTTTGATATCTACAAATTCCTCGCTAAGAAATCTTCAAGTAAGAAAACAGCAAATCCAAGGCAACATCATGCTGATATCTACAACCCCTAGGGTAACCTGAATTATTAATACGCTAATATTTCGAAAACCATAGCTCGTAGAGGATTTCTGATGAAAATTTCGTTCCCCCTCCCACCCCACACCACCTAGAATCGATTGACATGAACAAAAATAACTTCAATTATTAATACGCTAATATCTCGAAAACCAGAACCCGTAGAGGATTTCTGATGAAAATTTCGTCCCCCAACAGTACTAATACCCTACCCACTGGCACCTTCTAGAATCTATTGGTATGAACAAAAATATTCTAATTTTAACTTTATTTATTACTAATATTAATTCAAAACCAACCTGAAAAGCCTATATTTAGGCGGTCAAGAAAAATCATAGTAAAAAAGCCTACATTTAGGCGCAGCACCCCATGAGAAAAAAAAACTTGAATTATTAATAATATTAACTATATCCGCAAAGGTAAAATCGCTAATATCTCGAAAACCAGAGCCCGTAGAGGGTTTCTGATGAAAATTTTATCCCCCCTAATAGCGCCACCCCAACCATATGGAATCCATTGGCATGAACAAAAATGTCCTAGCGTTAACTTTAATTAATACTAATATTAGTTCAAAACCAAAAGCCTACATTTAGGCGCAACACTTGAAAACGCAAAATAATAATAAAAAGCCTACATTTAGGCGCACCAAGAAAACAGCAAAACCGTAGTACCGGAGCATGCTAGTAGTACCGGCTAATGCCGCTAGGGCGCAGTCAAGACCAAATGACACATCCAAGCCATAAGCCAGTCAAGACTCAATAGTGTATCCAAGACATAAGCCAGTCAAGACTCAATGGTACATCCAAAACACAAACATATATTTAGTATGGGCTCAAAACCACCTAGCGACGGTGGTGCCATCTGCGGGTTAGAGTTCTAGATAAAAGCTCTGGTCCAGAACTCTACCCATCTATAGCAACTTTAAGGAATATTCATACAATACCTCTATGGTCTTATGGTAGAGCGCCTGGGATTTTACAAAACCAAGCGTGCTCGGTTCGATTCCAGCAAAAAATCCAACGTTATTTTATTTAAAAAATCAGCTAAGACAAGAGCTTGAACAGCTTACAAGGGGCCGCCATCTAACCAGTTGATGTCAGCCAGAAGGAAAGGAATTCCCCAGGCAGCTGTGGCGTAGACCAAAACAGTTGGAATTAACCGGACAATTAGAGTTCTAGATAAAAGCTCTGGTCCAGAACTCTACCCATCTATAGCAACTTTAAGGAATATTCATACAATACCTCCATGGTCTTATGGTAGAGCGCCTGGGATTTTACAAAACCAAGCGTGCTCGGTTCGATTCCAGCAAAAAATCCAACGTTATTTTATTAAAAAAATCAGCTAAGACAAGAGCTTGAACAGCTTACAAGGGGCCGCCATCTAACCAGTTGATGTCAGCCAGAAGGAAAGGAATTCCCCAGGCAGCTGTGGCGTAGACCAAAACAGTTGGAATTAACCGGACAATTTTTTATATGGAAAAAATGAGCTGGTGCTGTCATTATAATGTTAATTTTCAGTACAAAAGCGGCCTCAGAACCACCTCAAAATTGCTCACCGTACTTCCAGAGGAAGAAGAAGATGCAAATGAGTTGGAATTTCCGTGCACATGGAAAAAGTGTCCCAGAATGAACATAGCGTAACTACTGTCGTTAAAAAGAAAATCGATTGTAGATTACATTATAGTAGAAAAAGTATACCCGCGTGCAATGTGTTCATAATTCAATTCCTTTAAATTTAAAAAAAGAATCAAGAAAAAATATTGTCAAATTAAAAAGTTATGACAGAAAATGTTGATGAAACATTTTTCCTGAAAGTCCAAAACGACAAAAAAAAACACATTTTAACACTGCTGCTGTTTTTTGGGCCACCTTAATATATATATACGTAGTATGTTTTTGATACGTTGTTTTTTGTAAAAATGGCGCATTTCTAAATCAAAAAGTAGAAAATTCGATGAGGAAATCGTCAGGAAATTGTTTATAATAAAATAATTAAAAAAAGGAGTTTTCAAACAAAACTGAGGCCAAGCCGCATGAAAAAGTAGAAAATAAACTTTTCTTCACACACAGAGGTGGACTCAAATTTTTGATTGGGACATTTCTCTTGAATATTCTTTTTCTTCATGAATCAAATCACTTATTACCTCTGATTGATCATACTGAAATATATCGGTGATTGTCAGCGAATAAAATCTGAGTTTTGTTTGAAAACTCCTTTATTAATTATTTTATTTTCTGCCTTTTTTACGTTAACTAAATTGTTATTACGTGCTGCATGGAGATATTTTAAAACAATTTTTAAGTCATGTTTGGTGCCGATCCGAAAACAAACATTTTTCGAGTATCAAATCGTTGAAGTACTGCAACGGTTTTCTGAAATTCAAATTATATTTTAAACAGCGCTTTTTTCCCGATTTTCATGTTACTATGATTTTTTTTAAATTTACATGAATTTTCCTCTATTTTTCATGCAAGTTTTCATGATTGTTGAAGAGAAAGTATTGATGCCAGTAGGACTGAAAAAAAGATTCCGCATAGCTTATAAAACTTCTTTGTCGGAAAATTCCGGAAATTTTCGAAAAATTATCCAGAAAAATTGGAAAATTCTGCATTTTTCCTGAAACAGATTTATCACTAATCATATCGATGAAAATTTGTCCGATGATTTTCCCGTTTTTCCGGGTTTTCCGCGGAGTTTTCCACAAAAGCTCTACAACTTTGTCTTAGGTTGCAAAACGCTCAACCACTTCCTTGGTCTGAAGAACTCCGAAAAAGCGTTTTACATGAATTTTCCACGATTGTCGGAGAGAAAGTAATGATGCCAGTTGATAGGGAACTTGATCCTGCATAATTTAGAAAAAATTTCCGGAAAAGTCGGAAAATTCCGGAAATTTTTTTCGGAAAAATCGGAAACTCTGCACTTTTCCTGAAACGGATTTATCACTAATTAAATTTGTACCAAATTTTGAAATGATTTTTCCCGATTTTCCGTGTTTTCCATGGAAATTTCCTGCTCAAATTTTGACAGATTCAATTGTCACGCGACATGAACCTGTGTGCTAAATTTCAGCTGGATGTGATGACGTAAAGTGGGTCTACGAGAGTGTCGAAAATAGTAAAAAAGAAATATCTAAATAGACAGACAAATTCGTGTACGAGTTAAAGGGAATGGCTTCAAAAAAGGAACGGTGCAATATAATGAAAAAAGCCTACGTGCCTTCGAAAACTTAATTCTAAATGTACTGTAAATGTTTCAAATGAATCGGTTGTAATTTGTTAGAGTTATGAGTTCGACCGACTTGAAAAATGTAGTTTTGAGATAAACGTGCTTAAAGTTTGTAGAAAGTCAGGACATGAATAATGTTTCAATACCTTTAATCGGAAACAAACGCTTCTCGAATGTTCGTGAGTCGAAAATTACATCTACAGTCGATGATGGATTTATGCGGTGATAAAAGGAGCTCGCTGGGGTACAAGAGGGGTTACGCTAGAATACGAAAATCGAGTACTTCGGGATTTTTCATCCACATAATCTTTTGGAATAAAATTCTATAGTTACTAAGGTACCTTAAAAAAAAACAAAAAATCTAGAGTGGCCTAACCTCTAAATGCCAGTAAATCTAACTGCTTTTTAATAAGCAGAACCAATATTGACACAACTGACTTTTCTCCTACCAATATTGAAGGGCAAATTTTTCTTGGAGTTATATTTAGCAATACTTTAACATGGGACATCACACACCGGCTGTAATTCATAGTCTATGGTTCTGTACGGTCTCTGTGGGCTTCTAGTAACTTGACACATGCTGCAACTAGACTTTTTCTTATGTGTATCACTCCTTGTTCCTGTGTTCACCTTTGGGTGCGAAGTATTTGACCAACTTGACTATATTAATGCACATAAACTTTCCATGGCTTTTATGCTATAATCAGATACAATATATTTAAGTTGGGCGG
This sequence comes from Dioctria linearis, assembly GCA_963930735.1. NCBI lineage: Eukaryota > Metazoa > Arthropoda > Insecta > Diptera > Asilidae > Dioctria > Dioctria linearis. The sequence continues at coordinate 117,142,981 of OZ005741.1, forward strand.
GGTAAGGTTTTACAACTTTTTTTTGCATTTTTTTTCTGAATGTACAATATGTCGAGAGTATTGTGTACAAATTTCAAGTCAATCGGAGCAAAACTAACGGAGCTACAGCGTTTCAAACGAACGGCCTTGATACTCGATTTTTATACCTGCCCGGCAGCTGCGCGATACCCATATTAGGAAGCAGCTTCAAGTCCCTTTGTTTCCCCGAATTCCTTTCTCCTACTATAGGTCTTTGAAAGTATGTAAACTTGCATATTGTATATTTTCGGGTACATCGAATATAACTCAGTTTACTGGCACACTTTCTGCTGAACGGTTGTGTATAGAGCTAAAATTTTCTCGAAGTTATTCATAAATTTTCGTTTGTGTTCGTTCGATTTTCCCGAAAACGTCACTTTTGAAGTTCGTGAACATTAGAATTCAAAATCTATTTAACCGATCCTTTTGAAAATTTAAACACTACTTCTACACATAAATCAAGAGGTAATTAGGAAGAGTTTTTTTTCCCTTTTTTCTATTTTTTAATAACAAATTAACCGAAATTTGTTTACCAAAAAAAAATGCTGAAAAAAAACTCTCCTTGATTACCTGTTTCAGATGATCCGGTAACGAGTAATGTACACCGCAAAACAACGTTTTTTCAAGTTACCTCCGGAGATTCGTCGTCGCAGGCGTATTTATCAATATTTTTTATTGAAAATTTTTTCTGTCATACTTCAGAAGTTGTGCCGCAATATGTAGATAAATTGAATAAAACAATATTGCTCATATCGCCGCAAAAATATAACGAAAATATGCCTTTTTTCGCTTTAAAAACCTTATCCCGCCCTTAAGCAGTCGCGTTTTAATAGTTCTGTATTAGAGCGTAGTAAATCTTTTTGTTATTTAAATTATCGGTGTCTTGTTGTTTTGGTCAAGTTAATAAAATTACGCTGTTCAGCATACTTGTTCGATTTCTCAATTTTGGCAATTCTAATAGAAACAGAAAATGTAATTTTATTTTGCCCAGATTTTCTTACTTAACTTCTCAGCGCCTGTTCCTTGTTGTTCATACAATCAAGCTTTGGAACTCTTTACCATAATATTGAGCATTTAAGTCTTCAGAATTACTCGTGTATTAGTTAATCAGTTTTATGTATGGGTCCATCGGGCAGTTTAAAAAGAGATTTAGTGGTGCAGTATAGGTATGCACTATGTATATTGTAAGCACTTTATTGTAAGCACTTTAATGTATTTATGTAATGAACTGTAGTTGTATGCTTTTAATTTTTCTTTAAATACATAAATAAATGCAATGCATTTATTGTAGACTAAGCTTTGGATTTCTCTAGTATACATACGCACATATTTTATTTTACATTTTCTTAACATGTTCTTACTAAAAGATACTTGCATTTGCATCTTACTGGTGCATTGCCAATGTATAATAGTTATATATATACATATATATATAATAATAATAAATTGAAATTGAAAATATTTTTGATTATTAACAATGAGGAAGATAATGAATTACATTATATAAAAAATAAAGAATATGAACTAGTTGAAGGGATGTATTATGATTTTATTGCTTTAAATGCTTATAAACGGTATTTCACAATATATATATGATTACCGAGTTTAGTTGTGTGCGTGTTCAATCACGCTACAGATATAAATAATAATTGTATCAGAAATTTACAGCACGCAATGAGAATTGAATAGAATTATACCTACACTACTGATAAAACAAAAGTGAGCAGCCGCTGTTAATCAGGGTTATAAAAACATCTTTGTGGAATACTTTTATCACATTCTTTTCCCGAAAGTGATATTAACACGACAGAAAATCAGAATGAAATTAAGTGAGCTAATTTTTAAATTAAAAATGTTTTATAAAAGTTTGTGAACAACAAATTGATACAACAACAAATAATACCTCCTGTTAAACAGTAAGTAATTTTGCTTTTTGTTTAATTAAATGAATGTTGTTTTGTACTTTTATGGTATTATTAAATTATTTACATTTTTTTGGTATTATAAGTTAAGTTTTTGAAGACAATTGGCATTTGGCGCGATTTTCAACATTTTTTTTGGAAAAGTTCAAAAAATGTCATACAATTTACAACCAATTTGCCCTACTATATGATTGTGATCTTAATTCAGATAAGCTGGTTTTTTTTAAATTTTGCAGCAAACAATTGACCGCAGCTCAAAAAGGGTACATTATTGGACAACACAAAGGTGGGAAATTGGAACGAACCATCCGAGTTGAGATGATAAAACAAGGTGTAACTGAGTACAGGACATCCAAAAAATTATTTCATCGTACAAAGTGTGAGGAACAGTTGCGTGCAAAAGTGGATCAGGAAGACCTTGGATATTGACGGAAAGAGAGTCCCACGATATATAGAGTAAAGTGCTGATTACATAGCGTCCGTTCCGTTACATTCCATTTCGGCCCGTTTCGACTCAACTATGAAGTGATCACAACGCCCCGGGCCGTCACGTTATTTGAGTTATCCTCACTTTGTTTTTAAAGAAGTTTGTAAAATGGTACCAGCTAAATGGAGAATTTATTTTCCTTATTTCAATTTCTACAATGAACATAAAATGTTTTGGGGTGTCAGAAGGAGAGTAAAACCACTAAAATGGAAAGGGATATTTCTGGGTATTTCGTAGCAAAATACCAAAGGATGAAGAAAACAAAAGTCACAATTAACAAAAGTCTCAATTCGGGCCACAAATATTTCGAATACAGACTGGCGTTATCGTATTACAACATTTTATCCCAAGGTGTGAGCAATAATTTTTATCATCGAGATTTAAAATGGGCAATAAATAGCACCGTCAGAAATATCATACCAGATATATTACCCATTTTGTCCATTTTATATATGTATATACTCACTTTTAAATCATAAGTTAAGTTATTTAATTTAAATTCAATCAAGTCAAGTAGCACCACAGTCTACAATTGTAAACAAACAAATTCCGAATTTTGGAGGTTATGTCTTCCGTCGAAATTGAAATTTGCTCAACTTATCCGTCCCGTTCCGATCCGTTTCTTACAATGTAAGCAATTACACAGTATTGCGTATGTTCAAATTTGACAGCTTTACGTGACGGAATGGAACGGGTGCTATGTAATCAGCACTTAACAAGGTATGATAGTCCGGGCTATCAAGTGCATGTGACGTCTCACGAATCGATTCTTAAAACGGGAAAAATAAAGTGATACTATTTATGTCAATTTATTCCACTGGATCCATTGAAAATGCTAAAATAAATATAATATGTGTTTCGTACCATAAATATACATTGAATTTGTTAGTTTAAACCTCATTTCAGGGAAATCCGTACGGATTAAAACAAAGTGCCACGAAAGTTTTATCGATAAAAAATGCAAAATAAGACTGAAATAGCTATAATTTGCACTCTTAATTGATAATTTAAGATCTTTTTATTATTTCTATAGTGAAATTGGCAATGGTAATTTTCTTAAATAGAAGGCAAATTTGCATAACGTAGTGTAAAAAGTGGGGTTAGTGGCAAATTAAAATGTGGAATACAATTCTAATAATCTTCCTTCAATTTATCTTTATGTTTAGAAAGTGAAATGGTACTTATTTGAAAATTTTAAATGGATACAGTAGAATAAATTTACATAAATATTAACTTCATATTTTTCACAGAAAACAGGAGGTCGCGGCAAATTTCCAAATGGTATCTGAATCTCAGGTTAGCAGACATACTGTTAGACGTTATTTGAAGGACGATGGATTTTGTAGCAACCGATGCAAACGAGTTCCGCTGCTGACAGCAGCTCATAAGCTCAGAATGATCCTGATTTTTTCCGATATTAATCTGTTTCCAAGTTGCTTCTTTGTCCGCAAAGTTTCTGACTGGGCTATTTTGATTGCGCTATTTATTATATCTATGCATATCTGGAAGCGTTGAATTAGTGTGTTTTCTTATTATTTGCAAAGTTCCCGTATATACAAGCGGTGTTCAATCATGCCAGAAAATTCTACAGAGATAACTAAAACCGCAAAAGAGAACAAAGTTATGGGAAATCCTGATGCCCCTCCCAAGCTGGTTCTACAAATCGTAACAGTATTAGCGAAGGTTACTCATGGCATGGCAGCACTGGTTCAATTGACACCAATATTGAGGAGCTGATGGCAAGCCCTTTGCAAAATTGATATACTTATAAAAAAAAATGCGAAGCACGCATTTTTCTCCAGCTCGATAATATGTTGAAACCATATAATTCTCGGCTATCTGCTTTGGAAAAATCCGTAAGTAAAATTCAGCAAGATATTTCGCTAGTCCATAATTCTGGAGCTCTTTGTGATCGTCGATCCCAGCGACTGTGCGATATCGTCATCAGAGGTATACCTAAATGTAAGAGTGAAGTTCATCTTAAAATTCTCAGAGGTATTTGCAAAGTATGCTGATGGTTTTCGTATCAACAACAAGCGTCGACCGTCACACGCCCAAAGCTCTGGTAGTTGTAATAAACATGACATTCCTATCATTGCCAAATTTTCTTGTCACGCCGAACGGAGCTCATTCTTTAAAGCGCTTAATAAGCATGGTACCCTCAAGCTAAACCGCATCGATGGCTTCACTTCTGACAGCGCTGTGTACGTTCATGAAAGTCTCATACCCCAAGCCCATGCCATACTGCGTGAAGCACTACGCCTGCGCTACAACAACCTCCTGCACTCTGAATTCTCCAGAAATGGCGTAATATTTGTGAAGAGAGCAAGAGATGGTCCAGCGCTACGAATAACTGACTTATCGCACTGGCTGATGTTTGTGCGATCGAGAATAACAATTCCGGAGCCTAAACTTGATAAATTGGATACACATCTATGATGCTAGACACTGTAATTAAATATGTACTCATGCGATTTATACTAAGTATTGTTACGTGCAATAGAAAGAGACAACTGGTGACATCTACTGGCAATGGAGAGTAAACAACTTCAGGTTCGGAGAGTAAACGACTTCAGGTTCGGAGAATCGATTATGAAATCTACAGGAAAGTTCAGGAATAGAACAAATAGAATAGTCAAGAAGCTTTTGGAATAGAACACTCTAGAATAATCCGGAGAGTTTCTAGGGTATAAATATAACAGTTGTCATCGCCAGAAAAGGAGTCTTGTCTTAGACGTTGCAGTTTTAACAAGTGAAAGTAATAAAGAAGCGAAAGAGTAATTAGATTACGATAATTGAAAGTACAGTGTTAGCGATAATTAGAGTTGAGTTGATTAATTGAAGGTTTATGAATTTTATATGATTAGAGTGAAATAAAGAACTTATATATTAATTATTTAATATTGTGTTTTAAATAACGAACCAAAGGCCACGCTCGCAACAACTGGTGTCAGAAGTGAAATAAATTTGCGAAATAAAGTGGTGGCAATTGACTGAAAAATTCAAAGTGTGATTAATTTTGAGAAATTGTGTTAAATTGTGAAAGTTCTGGAAAATAATTTATATTCTTCTGTAAGAGAATTATTAAAGCAATGGGGCGCAAACTGGAGGAGCTTCGGATACAGGATTTGAAAGTGGAGTTAGGGAACCGGTCGTTACAAACGACAGGTCCAAAGAATGTTCTCGTGGAGCGACTGAGACAAGCTTTGATAGAAGAAGGGCAGAATCCTGAGACATTTGTTTTCGAAGATAACTTGGAAGAAACTGAAGCGGAAGAAAAGTCTGTGATGAACATGGAACAAGTTTTGGGCACTTTAATGAGTAAATTGGAGCTTTCATTAGCTCTGCAGATGAAAAATGCTTTTGAGGAAACAAGCAATTCTCTTGAGAAACAAAAGAGATCTCTGGAATCCCGTTTAGATGAGCAGAAGGAATCTATGGACGAACAAAAGAATTCTCTTGAGGAACAAAAGAAATCTATGGAAGCCCGTTTTGATGTACAAAAGAATTCTCTCGACGAACAAAAGAATTCTATTGAAGCCCGTTTTGATGAACAAAAGATTGATTTTGAGGAACAAAAGAAATCTCTGGAAACCCGTTTGGACGAACAAAAGATCTCTATGGAGAATTGTCTAGAAACTCGTTTTTAGGAACAGAAGACTTTCCTGAAAAACTCATTAGACGAACAAAATTTGAAAATTGAAGGAATCGAGCAGGAAGTGGCGGACGCTCAACAAAAAGTCACCGAGCAGCTTGACAGTTTTAAATCAGATCTGGAAAGATAAAACATCGTCAGCCTCTAAGCGTAGCAACTGAAATATCCGGTGCAGGTAGAATGAAACCTCCCATATTTGATGGACAAAATTCGTGGCATATCTTCAAGAGACAATTCGAGGCAGCTTCAGAGGTAAATGGATAGAATGATGAAGACAAAGCTATAGCTCTGGTGTAGTATACACATTACGTACGTATATACAAACGTACATACATAGCATGAATAATAATAATGCACAATGCTTAATGACATGATATGAGCACATCCTTGTACGCACATATATTATTGTGCAAGCGCCATATCATGCTTGTAAGCAAATATATCTCATATTGCAAAACAATACAAAACAAAACAGAAATACAATTTACTTCCGATTTATCAAAAGAAATTACAATCTTAAGAATCAGCAATTTGATACCATTTACAAGTAAGTCAAGTAGGTGACAAAAATGTGTGTCATAACAATTGATGTAAATTATTATTGTGAAAGGTCATTCAATAAGTAAGAAAGCAATGAATTTGCTTATTGGACAATTCATTTCTTGAAATTGCCATTTCTTGCTTATGGAATGATTTTCCATAAGAATCTATGTAAAACAATTATATAAAAGACGAAGAAAAGAATAAAGAACTCAGACTTGATTATTACTGCATTGAAGTATATTCATTTCTCGTAATTCGGCTTCATAGCCTACTGATCACAAAGCGGCACTCTTCAGCCTGATCAACCGACCTAAGCAGAGGCAGTAAAGCGGCATATAGCCTTGCCTTGCTTACCTTTAAAGCTTGAAGACTATAAAGCGGCAAATTAAGCCTAGTCTTGAGCTTAAAGATACAAATAAACAAAACAAAATATTACATGGCGACCGTGACATATGAGCTTACAAATATGGCCAAATACAAAAAGATTACACTGGAGGAGTATAGACAGAAGGCATCTGCGCTACAGAAGGAAATACGAGCCAACCCGCAAGCAGGTCCACAGCCAATTTCATTAAACACGTTGCAGAGCAAGCTGACGAAGAGGCCAAGAGGAGGGAAGGCAGTTAAACTAAGGCAGCAGTTAGGCGAAATTCATCGCATCATTCCTATAACAACGGACAAGAAATTGAAGAAGGAACTACTACAGAAAGCTAAACAGCTGAAGAACGAGCAAAGGAATCTCCAAAAGAAGGTTAAACAACTGCAGCAGCCCAAAGATATCCAGAGAAGAAATCTATCGAGGAGAATTTACGAAGAAAAAGTTGAAAGCAAGAAAGCAGGAGAACAACCTATAGTTCCATACAACGAATATTACAAGAAGACACTTAACCACTACAAAAGTTAGAATGGGAAAAACGCAGTCAAAACAGGCGGACAATAACGGGGAAATTGTCAACAACATCAACATAGAAGACACAGTACAGATAGAAAATAATCAAATATTAACAATACTGTTAATAATATTATTACTTAAACTAATTCAATTTCTTTACTTTCTTTACAAAGAGCATAAAAAAGGTTTAAAGAAACGATATTCGAATACTGTAGTAAGAGTTTAAAAAAAAAAAAAAAAAAAAACTTTATATTTATCGATTGTTCAAAGTACTTACGAATATGTTGTATAACTTAAGCAAATATTCAAAGAAATTATATCTTAAATAGATTTTTTTTTTATAGAGGATTTGATTATAAATTATGGTATCTACTTAACATTATTTTAAAATATATCATTTAAAGTGTAGAGTAAAAATATATAAATACAAAAAAAAAAAAAAAAATTTTATGAATAAATAAAGAAAATTAAAATATAAACCATGTCTTACGATAAATTTTAAATTTTGATGAAAGATTGCGAGAAATTAATCAAGAAAGTAGAAAAACTACACCAAACTTTCACTAAAAACCCCCAAAGAAAATTTTCGGCTCAAAATCTCCTAAACAAGTCTACTAGATTAAAGGAGATTCATAAGGAATTCGAATCTATAGCAAATCGATTAAAAGTACAATATTCGAGTAAAGATTTAGAGACTGCAATACAAAGATTCAATGGTATATACCTGAAAGCAAAATATTGTATAAATTTGAAAATTGAGGAAAGCTACAACGAGACAAGATTAGTCTACGATTCGGATTCTAGTTGTGAAACTACAGAAGACAACAATAGAATAAAAATGGCTGCATTTGACATAGTGACAGCATTAAAAATAATTCCAGAATTTGCTGGAGAATACAAGGAAGAGTTAATAAATTTCGTTTGGAACGCAAGAATATCCCATAAGGCAAAGAATAGAATGGTCACAGCGGAAACAACAATATCAGTGAAAGAGTTGAGGACAACACTGAAAGCAAGTTTTAAATCAGGTAACACACCACAAAAAATTTATTCACAACTCGCTGAACTAAAACAAAGAAATTCAGGAATCAAAGTATTCACGGACAAAGTGTTAAATCTGATAAATGACTTGAATAACCTACAAATTCAAGAAGTAGGTGAAGTTAATAGAGAAACGGTAACCAAATTAAATGATAAACTGGCACTTAATATTTTTCAAAATGGTTTAAATGAAAATCTCAAACCAACAATTTTTGCAGCGCAATGCACGAAATTCTCTGAAGCAGCTGCACTAGCTTCACAAATTGAGAAACCTCTAGAACCACAGATATATTCATATAATAAACAATTTCAAAGCAAGCAAAGATTCTTTAATAGAAATTATAGATCGTTTCCAAACAATAATAGCTATAACAATTTTACACAGAATAGATACAATCAAAGTAACAGTGGACGAACACAAAGAAAATTTTCAAATAACAGAAACTATAATACACAAAGAAGTAATTCAAATTTTAACACCAGTAAAAATTTTCAAAAGCACAGTAACTATACACGCTCGAACAACAACAATATAAACCACTCACAATACAATAGGCAACGTACAGTAAATTTTATCCAAGACACAGCAAACAACAGCAGCCCAGGTACTGCATCGAAATAAAAAAACATATAAATACGCGAATTCTTCAACTAAACAATAATGTAACAAACTTTGTAACATTAAAAGACAAATTGTCTGGTAAAAACATTAATTTTCTAATTGATACAGGTGCAGACATATCTATCTGCAAATTAAATAATTTAAATGATTATTATTTAGATGAAGATGAAACGTGCAAAATTACGGGCATAACAAACATTGAAACATTATCCTTTGGAACAACAGTCATGAAACTAATGTATGAAAACTTTAATCTAAGTCACAAATTTCATATGGTAGACAATAACTTACCATTATTGACTCATGGTATAATTGGCAGAGATTTTTTAATGAAATACTTATGCAAAATTGATTATGAGACATTTACACTCGCCATACATACGCAGAATGAAGAAATAGTGATACCGATAAGAAGCAATTTTAACAGCTTTATCACTATTCCTCCAAGATGCGAAGTAATAAAGGCAGTACGTCTGAACATCAAGGAAGACAGTGTAATTTATAACCAAGAAATTTGCAAAGGAGTATTCATTGCCAATACAATAGTCCCAGCTCAAGGCATCGCCCATATAAAGATCTTAAATACGACAGATTTGAAAGTTAATTTAGACAATTTCACGCCTGAAATTCAATCATTAAAACACTATTATGTATTAAATCCGCTTAATACAACATTCAAAGATTCTAGCAACAGATTTGCAAAATTAAAAAACGAATTAAAAATAGAAGGTCTAGATACAGAAGCTAAAAATTCAATACTACACTTGTGTGAAGAATACCAAGGTATATTTCATTTGCCTAATGAAAAATTAACAGCAAATAACTTTTACAAACAAGATATAGCTTGCATTGAAAATAGTCCGGTTTATGTCAAAAATTACCGTTTACCGCATTCACAGTTACAAGAAATAAATGATCAAGTTCAAGATATGCTTAAGGATAATATAATAGAAAAGTCAACTAGCCCATATAATTCACCTTTATTGATAGTACCAAAAAAAAGTACGGATGATACCAAAAAATGGAGACTTGTAGTCGATTTTAGACAGCTCAACAAAAAAATTGTTGATGATAAATTCCCATTAACTAGACTTGAAGATGTCTTAGACCACCTAGGTCGAGCGAAATATTTCTCAACTCTAGACATGACAAGTTCATTTCACCAAATTGAAATCAATCCAAATTCAAGACATTTAACAGCATTCTCGACAAATCGAGGACACTTTCACTTTAAACGTTTGCCATTCGGCTTGAAGATTTCAACAAACAGCTTCCAAAGAATGTTATCTATAGCACTCAGTGGTCTAGAATCTAATGCTTTTATATATGTTGATGACATTATTGTTTTTGGATGCAGTCTTCAACATCATAACAAAAATCTCAAAAAAAATTTTCAAAGACTTCAAAAATATAATCTGAAACTTAATCCCAGTAAATGCAATTTTCTAAAAAGAGAAGTAATATACCTCGGTCATCAAATAACAGAAAAAGGTATAAAAACTGATCCTAATAAGCATCACACTATTCAAAATTACCCTATTCCTAAAAATGCTGATGAAGTCAGAAGATTCATCGCATTTTGCAATTATTATAGACGTTTCATACCAAATTTCGCAAACATAGCAAAACCTCTGAATTCCCTTCTTAAAAAGAACAAACTCTTTGAGTGGTCAGAAGAATGTAACAACTCATTCGAAAATCTTAAAAACAAATTAATCAATCCACCAATTCTCAAATATCCCGATTTTGAACAACCATTCATCTTAACCACTGACGCCTCAGATCAAGCCTTAGGCGCGGTTCTTTCTCAAGGAACAATTGGTGAAGATAGACCAATTTGCTATGCGAGTCGAACTCTCAACAAACATGAAGTAAACAAGGCAATAATTGAAAAAGAACTTTTAGGAATCCACTGGGGAATAAATTATTTCAGACCATACTTATACGGTAGAAAATTTATAGTAGTAACTGATCACAGACCTTTGGTTAGCTTATTCACTCACAAAAATCCATCATCCAAATTAACCAGAATCCGACTTGATCTAATGGATTACGACTTTGACATTATATATAAACAAGGTAGAATGAATACAAATGCAGATGCTCTATCTCGAATAAAATTAAATTCAAAACTTTTAAAAGAAATGATCCCAAAAAATATAAATATAATCACGAGAGGAATGCTAAACAAAGCAAAAGAAATTAACTCTGAAGAGAATACAGAGATATCCAATGACAGGTTTGGCCAACTTTATGCATGGGATTGTACGTCTACCTCAGATACTAGAAATGTAAAAAAGATTAAATTTCATATAAATGAAAGTAATGAAAATATGCGCTCAAACAAATTGCCAAAAATAATAATAAAAGAAGATGAAGTATCGATACAGTGCAGCGATAATCTAGGGACAAATTTAGATTTAGTCCTGGAGAAACTGTTACTCAAGATGAAGAAGAATAAAATATATGAGCTAGCAATATCTTATGAAGATAAAATATTTAAATATATAGATTCAAATAGATTCAAGAAAAAGTTCAATGAACTGCAGTATAAAAATGTTTCAAATAATATGGCAATACCACTAAGATTATTATTATATACCTCTCCAAAAAGATTAACGGATCCGAAAGAAATAAAAGAGATTATTGAACAATACCATTCCTCACCGTATGGAGGACATGCTGGAATAAAAAGATGCATTGCAAAAATAAAACAAAAATTCATTTGGAAAAATATGAGAAAAACAATAAAAGAATATGTGAAGAACTGTGAAACTTGCGCACGAAATAAAATAATAAAACATACCAAAGAACCATTTGTAATCACAAATGCGCCAAACAGTAGTTTCGAGACTATTTCAATAGATACAGTAGGACCATTACGAATATCTAATGGTTACAGATACATATTAACAGTTCAGTGTGAACTCACAAAATTCGTTGAAGCGATTCCAATTGAAACAAAAGAAGCAGAAATAGTAGCACGAGCATTAGTAGAAAAATTCATACTAAAGTACGGATGCTTCAAAACGATTAAAACTGACAAAGGTACAGAATTTTGTAATGAATTATTTAAGAGTATATGCAAAATATTTAACATGAACCACATAACTTCAACACCGTATCATCATGAAACACTTGGATCTACAGAAAGGAACCACAGAGTATTAAATGAATATCTCTTGTCTTTCACAGAGAATGATAATTGGGATATGTGGATACCATACTATATATTTTACTATAATACCACACCGCACACACATACAACCTATACACCATTTGAATTGGTCTATGGAAAAATAACAACCTTACCAGCAGAAACAATAAATAATGAACAAATGATCTATGACATAGATAATTATGCTAATGAATTAAAACTCAGATTACAAAGAGCTCATGATAGAGCAAAAGAATCACTGAACGTATCAAAAATAAAAAGAAAGTCTCAACAGAAGAGAAATGTAGAACCCTCAAATTTCAAAGTAAATGATTATGTTTACTTAAGAAAAGGAACTAGAAAAAAATCAGAAAGTCCATACGAAGGTCCATTTAAAATAGTAGACCAAAACGGAGTAAATTCCACAATAAAAATCAGAAATAACCTTAAAGACATACACAATAATAGACTAAAATTATGTAGACATAATGTAGATGATAACTAATGTACGCAAATGTAAAATCCTAACTTAACTATATAGACATAATAGCCAATATACATAAAAGTAAAATCCTAACTTAGATATAAACACTGTACATAATAGATAGCATTTAGAAGTTAGTAATACCTGTACAAAATGCATAGGATATGGTAGAATATGTAGCATAATGAAAATATGTAAATAAATAAGATAAGTAATTAGTTAGATATACAAAAAAAAAATAAATTCATCCTATAAGTCAAATTTTCTTTTTTTCATATTAGGGGTAGAGGTGTAGTATACACATTACGTACGTATATACAAACGTACATACATAGCATGAATAATAATAATGCACAATGCTTAATGACATGATATGAGCACATCATTGTACGCACATATATTATTGTGCAAGCGCCATATCATGCTTGTAAGCAAATATATCTCATATTGCAAAACAATACAAAACAAAACAGAAATACAATTTACTTCCGATTTATCAAAAGAAATTACAATCTTAAGAATCAGCAATTTGATACCATTTACAAGTAAGTCAAGTAGGTGACAAAAATGTGTGTCATAACAATTGATGTAAATTATTATTGTGAAAGGTCATTCAATAAGTAAGAAAGCAATGAATTTGCTTATTGGACAATTCATTTCTTGAAATTGCCATTTCTTGCTTAAGGAATGATTTTCCATAAGAATCTATGTAAAACAATTATATAAAAGACGAAGAAAAGAATAAAGAACTCAGACTTGATTATTACTGCATTGAAGTATATTCATTTCTCGTAATTCGGCTTCATAGCCTACTGATCACAAAGCGGCACTCTTCAGCCTGATCAACCGACCTAAGCAGAGGCAGTAAAGCGGCATATAGCCTTGCCTTGCTTACCTTTAAAGCTTGAAGACTATAAAGCGGCAAATTAAGCCTAGTCTTGAGCTTAAAGATACAAATAAACAAAACAAAATATTACACTGGTGTTAGCACTTCGAGGTCCTGCGTCAGAACTTTTACAAACTGTACCGATTGAAAATCAATGTAACTGCTCCTCATTAGCTCAGGCGATAGAATTACGTTACGGAGATGAGCACATGCAGCAAGTATATCGCCTACAGTTGCGCAACAGGATTCAAAAACATGGCGAATCACTACAACAGCTGCAGGCAGATGTAGAAAGATTAGCGCATCTTTCATAATCCAGCGTGAATGCGGATTTTCTCAATGAAGTGGCGACGGAGGCATTTGTGAACGCTATTACAGATCAAAATTTACAACAATCATTAAGGCTAGCAGGAAAGAAATCAACAGCAGAAGCACTAGCCTATGCATTAGCGTATGAATCCGCCAGACAAGCTTCACGGAGTGCAGTACGAGTGAGAGAAATTTCAGTGGAAGAATGTACTTGCAACAGAGTGCAATCATCACAGAGCCCGCCTTCACGTGGTGTCCTTCGATGCTGGCATTGTAATATACCAGGGCACCTTCAAAGAGACTGCAGAAAACGTCGACGAGTGGAATCATCAGAAGAGGGGAAAGAAGAATGCCAAAGATGTCGAGCCAGGGAACAAGAAATTCGTGGAGAGACTAGATATCAAGCAGCGACTAGTCGCATCGTCTCTCCACTTGGGTAGTCGGAAAACTAGTAAAAACCAACTTCGTGGGGCAGAAGTTCGTTGGTGGAATCGACAGCCCCCAAGTCATCATCCAAGTAAGTCACTTACAGAGAAATAATAGCAGTCTTGTTATATATGGAAGTGTAGGAAAAAATGACTGCGCAGTTACTATCGATACTGCAGCTTCAAGATAAATTATTAGAGCAGATCTTGTTAAGAACAAATGGCTTCACAACACCACCAAATATCTACTAAGAACAGAACTGGAGCACAGGTGTTTGGAGAAATAACTTTAGATGTTCAACTAGGCGAACTACTATTTCCTCACACTTTCCTGGTTTCAGACATAATGGATGAATGCATTCTTGGAATAGACTTCATGACCACATACAAAATAAATCTGGATGTCGGAGAGCGGATTCTCAAATATGGGAACATAGAAATTCCTATGAGACTAGGAGAAGGAGCAGATCATCCTGCGAAAGTAAGGACGATGGTCTGCGAAAATATTACTCTTTCGTCATGCTCCGAGACACTAATATGGACAAAGCTTACATTGAAGAAATTTCAATAGGTATACCACTTTTTTTCTAATTTGACTTGCAGTTATTCAATGTAGCCAAAATGCATCCTCAGAAAAGGACCAAACCGAAAATATCCTTTTTCGTGTGGCTTTTGTTTTTAAATGTTGACCATACCAAAAGATAGCCCGGCTTATGATGGGTAGCTTTTGGTACTTTTGGTACTAGCACTTCGATGATATCTGTGTGCATTTTTGAGAAAAATGGCAAAGGAACACGGTGCATAGAGTACAATTTGAGGCCTTATATCTCGATAATAAAGGGTTAAACTGGAATTTTCAATATAACACTTTCGTATTAGTTTTATTTGCGAAATTCAAAAATGTAATCTAAATGTATCCTTAATGAGGACGAAAAGGACATTTTTTTAAATATATCCTTTTCCAAGTCTTTTTCAAGGACTTTGGCTATACCAGAGGATACCTTGACTAAGGATGCGTAGCTTTTATTATTAGGACTTTTTCGATATCTCCGCACATTTTCGAGAAAAATGCCCAGGGAACACGTTGCGTGGGACACCCTGTATATGTTAGTGAGGAACTAAAGTCGAGAGTAATTTATAGATCTCACATATGCAATTTGGAGTTTAGTTGTGTTGAAGTGAGTAGTTTAAATGATAAGTGTATTTTGTCAGCTGTATAGTGTCCACCCGATTGTTTTAGTATTGAATCCGCCTTAGAGTTTGAAGACATCATTTCGCACCTAACAAGCACTTACGCAAATGTGATTATAGGTGGTGACTTCAATGTCAATCTCCTTTTAACTAATCCGCGGGTGGTGACTTTCAAGAACTTGACTCAATCATTACTTCTGAGCGCTGTTAATTGTTTACCCACTTACTTTAATACTTCTAACCCTTCTTTACTTGACTTGTTCCTTGTTTCGGATAGTAAATCGGTTCTTTTGCATCAACAGATTACCCCTTCATCGATACTTGATCACGATATGCTTTTTATCACGTACGAATGTTCACATTGTGCAAGGAGAGCTGCCAAGCTTTTGTCTATCGTGACCTCGATAATATTAATGTGGACGCTTTACAACAGGAATGCTCATTTTTAACTTGGGATGAATTTTTTCTCCAGCCATACGATTAATGACAAATTATGCTCCTTTAATTCAGTCATCGTCGATTTACTTGACAAATATGCACCGGTGCGCTTTCGTACTACTAAACATCTCGGCTGCCCATGGTTCTCTCACGAAATCAATATAATGATAAATGAGCGAAATTTCCTTTATTATTACATATGTCTCAGAACTGATGATAATCACAGACGTTATAAAACTATGCGAAATAAAGTGAACGTTAGGATTCGAGTGGCTAAACGTCATTACTTCCGTTCAAAGTTTAATATAGACCGCCCACCCAAAAAACTGGCGTAATTTGAAAAAGGCTGCTATTTTTGGGAAAGAATGTGCAGATTGCGATGTTAAACCAGATGCACTAAACACTCATTTTACTTCATCGCAGTCCTCCAACGCTCAGATTTCATCAGTCTATGATACACCTGGTAGTTTTCAGACAGGGTCAGATAGCTTCAGCTTTAACTGTGTTGGTCCTGACGAAATTATGAAGGCTTTTCTTTGTATTAAATCGCATGCTATCGGACCGGATGAAATCCCCCGAAATTTATAAAATATATTCTGCCCTGAATTCTCACTCCGCTCTTACATCTATGCAACACATCTATTACATCTATTCAACACTTGTCTTACTACATCTGAGTTTCCCTCTCTCTGGAAAAGCGCTACTGTGATTCCGATAGCTAAGAAAAGTTCCCCTGCCGATTTAAATGACTTCAGACCGGTTAGTCTACTATGCTTCCTTGAAAAAATCATGTCCCTTCAGATAATCGAATATCTTCAGAGTAATAATTACTTAACCAGCTGGCAATCAGGTTTTCGCGCCGCTCATAGTTGTGAAACTGCTCTCCTAAAAAATCGACTGATATTCGCAGGGCTTTGGACGATAATGAATTATGCTTGTTGGCCTTGCTGGACTTCTCTAATGCTTTTGATAGTGTTAGCCACGCTAAATTGTTGTCTTAGTTGTCAGATAAGTTTAGTTTTTCTTTGTCGGCTCTAATGCGCTGTCATTAACATGTGGCGTCCCCAGGGATCCGTACTTGGTCCAGTATTGTCTGTACTTACATTAATGACCTACCTGGTGTTCTTGAGGATTGAAGTGTTCACTTGTATGTGGATGATGTTCCGCAATATTTGGCACGCCCAGTAGGCCTCATGGACGATTGTGCAGACCGCATCAATTCCGATTTAGTTAGGGTTTCAACTTGGGCCGTAGAGAATCATTTGGTACTTAATCCTGATAAATCCCAATCGATGGCGATATTCAGAGAGACTGTGAATACTAATGATCTTGCTCCAGTCTTTTTAGATTCGAAGATGTTGCGGTATAGTGATTCGATGAGGTACCTGCCTCGATGTCGTGCTGTACCCATAACAATAGTGTCATTCGTCGTATTTATACTGGTCTCCGCAGACTCTGGCTATCGTCTAGTATCCTCTCAAGGTCATTACGCTTGAAGCTTATCAAAACTCTACTCAGGCCTTATTTCACCAGTGGCAGCGTGATTTTTCCACATCTAGACGCAGTTTGTCGAAGAAAGATCAATGTTGCTTTCAACGACTGTACGCGATTTGTTTTCGGGCTCCAATGCTTTGACAACATCGGCACGCTCTACTTGGCTGCTCTTTGAATGTGCATTTGGGTCGCAAGGCTTTAATATTCCTCCATAAACTTATTTACTCAAAAAATCCCACCTACTTATGCAGTGAGCTTGTGTTCATGCAATCTTCTAGGCATGTGAACATTTTGATACCACGACACATACATTCCTTTTTGCAGGGCTCCTCTTCGTTCGAACAGTTCGTGTATGAAACTCACTTCCTGCTGATTGCATATATCCCTCCCGACATTCTCACTTCAAAAACCGCATATACATACTTTATATGTAACGTTTCCCCCGATCTCGACTCTACAACAATTTTTGTTTTACAATTTTGTACCAATTTATAATACAATTTACTTTATTTTATTTTCTTCTCTTTTTCTTTTTTTTTTCTTCTCTTTTTTCTCTTCTCCTTTTTTTTCATTAACTTTAATTTTTAATGAGCTATCAAATGTTTCCTTTTTGTTTATTTTTCTATTCTAATTATATATTAGTATTAGTATTAGTAGTAGTCTTTCTCCGCAATATTGCTCGGTACAGGCAAAAGATTATTATATTCTATTGTACTATGACCTAAGGTTAATAAATTGAAATTGAAAATTGAAAAGTTGATCAGGGCGTTATAATAAATGTGATTATTTATATTAACATTTTGGAAGAAGGTTTGATTCCGACTTTGGAAGATGGAACGAGTGCATATTCCAACAAGATAATGCTCCATGCCATACGGCCAAGAAGACTAAAACCTGATTTCACGAACAAAACATTTTTCATCAACTAGCCTACCCAAAGTACGGATTTGAACTTTATCGAAAGTCTCTGTGATCACGCTGGAGGAAGTAATAAAAAATAAAGGCGAAAATACGAGATATTAGTACTTATATTTAAATAAAAAATAAAATAATATACTTTGTTGTTTTAATTAAAAATATTAAGCGACTATTTTCTGTCTTCTGTTGTTTTTTTAAATATATATTGAACTTTAGCGAAATTTATTACCGTAATGAAACAGTTCTTGCAAATATTTCCTCTGCTAACTTTTTATCAGTAGTGTATATTATCACCTGAATCGCAGGTAAAGAATTTCACAGCCGTCCGAGCAAAAATTTAAAAATTTGATAACGGCCGAAATTATTTGTGCTTTGACCTGCAAAAGCCAACACAAAGTAAAAATCATATAAACAAACAAAATTCTCTGCTCATAAACATGATCTGAGAATTTGTTTTAAAAAACAAAACTTACCCACATTCCTGGGTATTAAGGGGGCTTTCAATAACGTTAAGACGGAGACTATAACGGCTGAGATGGTGGGAGTTAATAAGCGTCTATGTGACTGTGTCGTGTGCCCTGAGCAATCGAATAAATAAATCCAATAATTGAAAACGACACTCGAATTTCTTTTTAATACCTCATTTCTTTATTACAATAAACAAAACTGACCTATCTTAACAACTCAAAAACCTAACCCGAACCGAACGGTAACTTGATCTCTAAAACAACTCGCGACTGAATCCTTAACACTACGATGACTGATAATAAAACTGCACTCGCCAGACCAGTCATTAGTCTTTTTATGTCCGATACTCGGAAGTAAACTTTTTTTGCTCACAAGGATGTAAACAAACAACAACAACCTTGTCGTTTGTTCTACCGGTTGCAGCATCTGAGTCGCTTAGTTGTAAGGCCGTTTGCACATCGAAAAACGAAAACGAACGAATAAGCAGCTCCACACCGAAAATTCGTTTATGCTTGCACATCAAAAACGAACGAATAAAAGATGGGTTGGGTGTTTGTATCAAATGTAAATAAACGGAAATGAGGTTATGTAGGAACGAAAAGAATATTCGTTCGTGTGTGGAACGTAGTATGGAACGAAAATTTACTTGACAGTTCGGAACGAAAATTTGTTTCTCGTACGAATAAACATAAGAATGTGTTTTAATTGAAATAAAGCTTTAAATATGGATATTTTTTTATCGAAACTATAATTAGAATAAATATCCAATATTTTATTGAATGTATTCCGGAAAATTTCTGTTAGATTAAGACAAAATTTGAGTTATTCGGTTTAGTGTTTTCGTTTTCGTTTTTCTATGTGCAAACGGCCGTCGCTTTACATAATAATTACCATGCGAGGTGAATTATTATTGTAATCGTCGATTGCTCCACTAAGCGCTCATCGCAGCCAGCTGTTGGGCTAATCAGCAAAACAACCGACAGTTGCATAACAATACCATGCGAGGTTATTGTTTAGCAATTGGATTATTTTGCTGTAATGCCATGGCTGCTGGAAGAATCTTCCGTATATCGGGCCATAACATCCCTCCCCCCTTTGAAAAACTAGTTCTGGAGAGTGCAATCAATTAATTATACTGAAGATATCTTAATTCTCGTTCGGTTCAGATTCTTAGCATTACATCATTACATTTTTACCATCTAGATTTTCATATTTTCTTTTCTTCAATTTTTTGATAATCTTTTTTAAATTTCTTTGTTATACATACCTATTACATTTTCTTCTTTTCTGCCTAACATTTTCTTTGAACATTATCTTTTCTTTCTATATTTCATTTTTTACACTTGTTCTTCATGTTACATTTTTTTTCTTCTTTATTTTATTTTCATATTCCACTTCTTATATCTTCTTTTCAAATTTACCTTCTTTATTTGTCTCACATGTAATTTATTTCCTTGTCTTTTTTTTACATTAAATTTCCTCTACTTGTATTTATTTCTATTACCTTAAAATTTTATGATTAAAATATTGTAATCCTTAATTACCTTACACGTATTACATTGTTAGAAATCATTACTTACTGTATAATACAATATAATAAGAATAATTCAAAAACACAAAAATAAATTTCTTTTACTATATCTTATATCAACAAATCTCTCCAATGATTACAACTTTATGACTTTGCTTCGCTTTACCTTGCTTTCTAACTACACGGGTTACCCCCTATATTTTACAAAACTATCCTACCACTTCTATTTATAAATTTTCTACTACCCTAATGTGGTCACTCCAACTGTACCAGTTGTTTTTTCACGACGTTTGGCAGGGATGTTGTAGATATATTGGTTGTTGTGGGGATGATCTCGATGCTAATGTTCGGTTCTGGTTCTTCCAGCGATGACTCCTTTTGTATACTTCGGACTGGTTTAGACATCTGGATGGTCGGCAATCTCGACAGTCGACTGGTGCTCTTCATTGTCTGTCTCTTCTTCCAACGTCTCAGGTGGATCAAAATTCCTGCTAATATTGCAAGAGTGACGATGCACCAACACCCTGTAATAGATGAGACCGCAACGTGGACGTGATAAGGAATACTTTGTCCGAACCCTCATGCTTGATGGCTTCCTGGATCCTTTTTATGTCAGCTTCGTTGTCTTTCCAGATACCTTAAATAGCCTTAAATAGGTTCCTCTAAAGTTTCTGACTGCTGAAATGTCAATTCACTGGTGAAATTCTCACTCATAATATTCATTTTTTAATCATTCTTATTGACCTTTAACTTGGTATTATTTTCATATAATTTCCATATGCACGATGGAGTTCTCCCAATTATATCAAGAGTCCACCCATACATAAAGAAATGCGCTTGGTCTATTTTCTTTGAAAGTCTTGTAATATACTTTTTCAATCTGCGTAGCATTCTGCTTGTTCATGGTTCTCTTAACTTATTAGGCACTCTGTCTAGATTTGGCCGCCCTATAAGCATTACTACAATCTTCAATCTTGATACTTAGTAAAATTTTGCAAATTATTTCAATTTGTTCCTTTGGATGTGTTATGTTTTTCGGTTCTAAACTTCCTTGAAACTCTTAGATATATCAGTGGCTTGGGTGTGCTGATGTGTACGAAATGCCTTCGTCTCCGTCCTAAGAGGTTTTAATGTAGTATTCGTGATGACTCTTTCGTTTTTGACACTTTCTTCTCCAAACCACCTTCCCAGATCGATCAACGTGTGTAGTTAAACAAAAATTCGACGACGGTGACGGTGACAAGTTGATATTTCTCAGGTGCTCATGGTTTCTTCCACCACCCTGTTCTGATGATCAAATTACTCCATGTCGACTCAGAACTGCTGCATCTGCCACGTCTGCTTTAATTTCATTAAAGTTGCTCAGCTTTTACCTACTTTTAGCGATAATCTTTCATTCTTAACTTTTAATTTTTCTATGTGGAACTTATTTTTGTCTTTACCTTTTATGTTTGCTTGTGTTATTCATTTACCTTACGAATTTATTTCCATTAATCTATAATTTTAAACCTAACACAGTACATTTTTACATTTACATTTTTAAAAGTATATTTACAAATATGTATGTATGTTATTTCTGACCTGTACCACCTTTCTTATAATTTTTCGAATGATTTCATAACAGCAACAAAATCTTTTCTTATTGATATTTATATATTTCACTATATATTTTTCTTTACGACAGTTTCTTTTTCGAAAGACCTTTTTTTTACATCAAATATTTATGTATTTTCTCAGTATCATTGGTACCTTTATTACTTACTATCAATAATATATTCATACATATACATAGTTTCTATTCATATTGCTTTTCTTCTTGTATTATTTTCTTATTTCTCTTTATACTTTTTTACTATTAGGTTTTCCTTCAGATACCTCTTTTTATTGCAGCTTATTCTCTTTATATTGTTTCTTTGAGATATTTCCTTACCTATTATTCATATTACTTTACCTGAGTTGTAGTATTGTTTCAGTCTCCAATAAAGTAGGCACTAGACTATCCTTATATCCTTGCATTTCTTTTCTTCACCTGTAAATCTATAGAGCTATATCATTTAAATTTTGTAAAATCCGCCTCTCAAATCACTTACAAAATTTGAAGGCCCCTGTGGAACACCTCGGCTTATCGTCACTTTTCCCGGACACTTAGCAACACTTACCTCATTAGGTGTCATGAAACTTGCAGTGGAATTCCAATGTTCCGCACGACTGCAGTTTCGATGCCATAATTTCTTCTTGAATTCTTTTCTAACCGATTTATTCCTATATTCTTGAAATTTAAGCTTTCCTCTTCGCCAAAGCCCCTGAGCTCGCTTTTGTGGTCGATAGAAACTTTTCCTAACCTCATAACTCCATGCAGGTCTTTCGAAATACTTAAGCGGTTCTTGTTTATTCGAATAACTTGGTGCTTTTACCGGACAGGCTCTTGCATTAGCGATTCTTACAAATGCAAGTCTATCCGTCAGACTATTTGCGCTGTGTTGACTGGTTAAACTTTCGCTAGATTCTTCGGTTATAGACTTGATAGGCTCCGAACTTTCGTAAGGTGTGATACGGTCTTCTCCCAGAAGGGTACCAGAAGTGGGTCCAGCCATTTAGGTACTAATTTTTCTGCCGTGTTGAATTTTTCCTTTTCTATATCGGCCGGATATGGATTTTCATGACTGCTATTCTGCCAAGCTGTGGATCCCACTTGTGCACAAGCTGCGATATTTTTACAAGAAGCATTTTCTTCTATACCTTTGCTGGCGTCTTGTATCAGCAGCTTCATATTTAGGCAGCCGATTATAGTTCTGCCACTGAGGAAATCCATTCCAAGTATACCGTCGGCTGGAATTGAGTCCGTATCACTAATGGCATTAAATCTGCAGGCATGCTGGCTGTTGTCTATCTGCAACTTTCCCTCACAAGTGCCTATGGAACTCCTAGCGGATCCGAATTGTCCTCCAATTCTGATTTTGTGATGTGTCTGTACGGGCGTAGTCCTCGTTATCCTATTAACCTTAATTATACTGCAGGTAGATCCGGTATCTATTAAAAGACTCCACTTACCTTCCAATGCTATGTTCGAATGGACTGTTATGACAAACTTACTCTGAGAATCTAATTTTTCGTTAGCCTTCTCTGCTAGATATTTCTTGAGACAATTCTCCGTATAGTGGTCCCATGTTTGGCAGAACTGGCAGTAAAGCCCCACCGCTGCCGTTAGGAATCTTCCATTAACGCCTTCTTTGATATCTGCGACACTGACGTGATGTATTCGGGGGTTGGAAATGAGGGATGTTTCGTGCCTATATGGCAGGCATTCTCTAGAGATATGCCCACATTTGAAGCATTTGATATTCTTTCCTCTGAGAAATTCCGGTATTACCTTCCGCGTCTCTGGTACCATGCCTTGAAGCCTTTCCGAGTCCTTTTCGTAGTAGGTAGCTTCCTCCTGCACCCCTTCTAGCGATTCAAATTTCCGACCCGTAAGGCATACTTGAGTCGACTTAAGCCTAACGTCTACTTTGAATGTTGCCACGGCATCTGCCTCCAGTTCTGCAATGAGACCTCTATCTCCTCCCGGGTATTTTGCCGAGACCGCCGCTTTTATCAGATCGAGCAATTCCTTCATCCGGTGTGCGAACTCCCTGATATCTTCGCCGGGCCTCTGCCTGCATGCCAGCATTTCTGTTCGCAATTCACTAAAGGATTTTCTAGGCATGTAAGCTGATTTGATTACTTGCTGTAAAGCATCAAAATCTTTTGGTTCCTGTGAGTCTACCAAGTAGTACGCGTCGTCCGATAAGCGATACTTTATACACCTTATGAAGATCTTCTGCTCTTCTTGTGTCAGTCTATCGTTTAGTTCTTTACTACAACTCAGGAAGCGATATACCTCCTTCGAAAGCCTGGATGATCTTTCACCGGATAGCAAGGGCACATACTTGGATACTAGATCCATTACCTTTTCGTGCACGTCTGTCATATTGCCTTGCTGACTGTTCTCCCCGGATATGTTTCTTTCCTCAGGAATTAACTGGTTTCGTTCGCTTCCCTCTGCATTGATGCCCTGTAACACGAGAAGTTGTTTGTTGTATTTACCTACGTGTATAACCCGAGTAGCTAAATTAGCTTTGCTCCCAATGTGTGTGTTTGGAGTAGCTAAATTAGCTTTGCTCCCAGTTTGTGTATTTGGAATAGCTAAATTAGCTTTGCTCCCACTGTGTGTATTTGTGTTGAGTAGCTGATAAAGATCAACTCCTCAAATGATGTAAGTGTAATTTCCATAAATTTCACACAAAAAAATTAAAATCACAAACGCAAAAATTTAAATCACTTAATCTAACACTTAAATGCCTGAAACGTAAAAGAATTAAAAAAAAATCAATATATAAAATAAACAAATTTCCACCTTCTTACAAAAAATTCTTGAAAGAAAGTTTGCGAACAAAAAAAAACGCACCAGCAAGAAATTCTCAAATTTCTTACCTAGTTTCACCAGCTGCGCCAATTGTCGTGTGCCCTGAGCAATCGAATAAATAAATCCAATAATTGAAAACGACACTCGAATTTCTTTTTAATACCTCATCTCCTTATTACAATAAAACAAAACTGACCTATCTTAACAACTCATAAACCTAACCCGAACCGAATGGTAACTTGATCTCTAAAACAACTCGCGACTGAATACTTAACACTACGATGACTGATAATAAAACGGCACTCGCCAGACCAGTCATTAGTCTTTTTATGTCCGATACTCGGAAGTAAACTTTCTTTGCTCACAACGCGGATGTAAACAAACGACAACAACCTTGTCGCTTGTTCTACCGGTTGCAGCACCTGAGTCGCTTAGTTGTATACAATCGCTTTACATAATAATTACCATGCGAGGTGAAATATTATTGTAATCGTCGTTTGCTCCACTAAGCGCTCATCGTAGCCAGCTGTTGGGCTAATCAGCAAAACAATACCATGCGAGGTTATTGTTTAGCAATTGCTGATTATTTCGCTGTAATGCCTTGGCTGCTGGAAGAATCTTCCGTATATCGGGCCATAACAACTGGATCAACTCAATGCTTCTCAGCAGAAAGATTAGCTCTTGCTCAGGGGATGTGGTTGTGAGAAGAGCAGTCTTCAGTTGTACACCGCAGGGTGAGGAGGTGGGGGTGAATCACTATCCCTGTTCCTGCTGATAATGGATGATTAAGTTAGAGAGAGAGCTTTAAGGCGATTGCCTGTGCGGATGACATATGCATCCGGACAACATTGAAATTTCTCAACTATTAGTGAAAGGCTTGAGTTTTACCTGACAAATGAAGTAGGCATAAAAGGTAGTAAATCCTTATATTGATTAAATTGGCATTGTACATAAAAAAAAAATTAATAAAATTTTCGTTTGGACCTCACTTAAAAGAGGATTTGAACCTAGATATTTCTTTGCATTCATTTTTATCTATTTTATCATAATATATTAAATCATTTTCAGACTGAAGCCTGAAAAACAATACGATGCAGTGCAGTGCACTGCACTGCATTGAAATTTAGAGCTCATGTAATACCATGTGGCAATTCACATACACTGCACTGCATCGTTTAGGCTAATTTCTAAGACATTGCACACTGTGTTAGGAAACAAGAAATTGTTATTCATCGAAATGATCAGACAAAAGTTATTTATTATGAAAGAGCTCAATTAGAGCACCAACGTAATAAACTTACTTTGGCTTTATTGTGTAAATTATGTCAAATTTTCCAATAAGACAATAAAGCGCTTAATAAACATTTGTCGATCATTTCAATGAATAACAAGAAGCAATAATGCAAGAATGACCCCATTACGAAATAATTTTACTTAAGAAATAAATGTAATTTCATGTATAAGAAAGAAGTTAATAGAGTTTGATTCAAATTGTCGTGAAGTTAAGTCGTTTTAATAATAACTCCCTAACATAAATTGGCGCAGCCGGTAGCTTTTACCAAAAAAGAAAAAAAAAAAAATTTAGTTCATTGTAATACTATTAGAATTCACGTGCGCAAAATAAAGAAGTGAATCAGTGTGAAAAATTATATGGGAAAACGAAAAAATAAGTAAACAAAAAGAAATGTGGTGCAGTTATGTACATACATGTGTATACAAGTGGATTTTAGTTTTCATGTGAATAAGTAAACAAAAAGAAATGTGGGGCAGTTATGTACATACATGTGTATGAAAGACGATACTAGTTTTCATGTCTGGGACGACTAGCACGACGAAATTACCTTTGGACAACAGGTTGGAAAGATTTATAAGGAGAATAGATTCCTTCAGTTTCGAGGAGAGTAGCCCAACCTTTTCTACGTCAACATCCGGAAGTAAGATCTCAGAAATTGCAAGTTCTGAGCTCCAAAACAACAATCCAACTGAGGTTCCAATCACAACAACAAGGGAACAAATAATAGTTGAAGTTCACGCAGCGGAAAAAATAGTAAGCATAGAAGAAACAAGCGACGCAGCTGTGGGAGAAATAGCCGAACAGCAACCAGAAGCGGAGAAAGTAAATGAAACGAGAGACGTGACTATTATACAGCTACGTCACGGAAGGAAATACTTGAGACCAAGGTTCAACTCAGCGCCATCCAGTATAGGAATACAAAGGTGTGTAGATTTAGAACCTAGTAATAGAAATTTTCTTAGTAATAATAAGACGAATTCGCATTCGAAAAATTTACTTAAAATTAGAAAAATGGAGACAGTAAATAGTACTGTTTTAAATCTTATTCCCCTTTTTTCTGGAGAAGATAATTCCAATTTGTCGAATGACATATGTATGTTTATGACTTGTTGTCGGCTGGCATATGAATCTTTAGAGACCCCCGAAGAAAAACTTCTTTTATTGAAATTAATTCCCACTCGTTTGCGTGGTCGGGCATTAGAATTGTTTCACGATAAGACTTTCCAAACCATTGAAGAGTTTTTCACTTCCTTTAAAGATAATTTTTCGGATGAAAAATCCTATATGTTACTTAATAATGAACTTCGTTTAATGCAACAAGTGCCTGGTGAAAGTCTGTTAACGTTTCTAAATCGTGTAAAAAGACAATTAGAAAAGTGTAAATTGAAAGCTAAGGAACAATACCCTGCGGGTGCACATATTCTTAATACAGAGTTAGAGGACCTTGCGGTTAACAGTTTTAAAATGGGAATATTTAACCCAACTCAAAAGTTCTATCTTTGGCAAGATCCAGAAACAACACTAGAGGCATTGACTTCAAAAGTTAAACGACTCGAACAAGCAGAGCAATTCATGCTCTATCCAAATTTTGGTACACTAAATTGTACAACAGCTTATTCAAATCTTTTAACAAACCCCAATCCCATAAATGCCAATAATAATTTTAATTTGAATAAAAATTTTACCATGAACCAACTTACAGAAAACAGCTCAAGGTTAACTCCTGAACACAAAAAGCAAAATCAGGTCAAGTGTGGTTTTTGTAATCGCCTAGGCCATACATATTACGAATGTCGAACTCGTAAGTCGACACCGTATTGTACTTTTTGTAAGGCATATGGTCATGCTTATCAAAATTGCCAACGAAAGCAAAACAATTTTAGAAATAATAATAATAAATTCATTAAGAATGAGCAGGGGAATTCATATAAAAAGGTGAATATGAGTCATGTCGACCGTTCCGGTTATAGTGAACAACCTCCTGTTCTATGCAACTTTTGTTTACAACCTGGACATGACGAAAATTTCTGCATAGCTAAAGAAAGATGGGAGAAGCGACAGCTACAAGAAAAACTAAGAAGATTGGAAACGGGAAACGATTTGGAGACGTCCGCCGACACCCCGGCACGTCTCTAATTAAAAACACCGTAAAAGGGTGCTCCGCTGAGAGTGATGTTCCAGTGGTAAATATCCCACTGAACATTACAAAAAATGAAAACGTTAACTTGATAGTTGACACCGGTTCAGAAGTGAGTTTAATAAAAGAAAGCAAATTAAAAGATAATATAGAAATCAACAAACATGAAAAAGTTAAGCTTAAAACGATAAATGGTCAAAGTTCAACTGTGGGAACTTGTGATGGTAATTTGTTGGTCGGTTCAAATTACATTTGTAAATTTCACATTATCTCTGATAATGACAACATTTTAAGTGATGGAATTTTAGGCAACAATTTTTTTGTCCTCACACTGCGTTGTTGATGGACCATCTCAGCGTCTCAAGTTTCCTCGCACGGAAGCGAACGCTGAAGATATTTTTGTACCCTTTGTCAAAAATACTTCGAATGTTGACACTCCAACACTGGCAAAAATCAATCTTAGATCACGCTCTAAGGGAGTTGATTTGATGCCTAATGATAGAAACATGTCTCAAAAGTCAATCGATACAGGATTGCTCTCAAGTGTATGCATTGAAACACAACAAGCCACGAATCTTAACTCGCAAGCTAAGAAAGTTGGTGTGCTAAAAAGTGATACAAAAGGGAGCATAGATCCCAAGCAATTGATAACATTCGAAGGAAAAATTAATTTTGAATTACCATCTAGATCGGAGGTATTGGTGCCAATTAAATTAAACAGTAAAGCAGAACTGCTCTGTTTGGCTGCTGAGATTGAGAAAGGTGTGTACATTGGTAATTGTTTAATAAAGCCTTTGGATGATACAGCCGCTTTAAGTGTTATTAATGTAAACGAGTACAGTGTGAAAATAAAAGATTACTCACCTCAGTTGAAATCGCTTGATAATTATGAAATAATTAATCTAAATATAAATTCCTTTAAACAGTATGAAAATATTGAAAATAGCAATGAAGTGGAATGTGATATAAGAAACATTTTTTGCACTCAAAGCTCTAATTTAAAAAGTTATAAAAAGGAACGTATTAATAAAATAATGAATATGGTTCAGTTAGGAGAAAATATTAATGTAGTGGAAGAAAATTCTATTTACAACCTTCTTTATGAGTATGAAGACATTTTTTATTTACCGGGAGATGCACTTACTTATACTAAAAGTATCCAACATGACATTCCGACTCAATCAAATCAAGCCCCTATAAATCAAAGAATGTATCGTCTTCCTCAAACACAACGCGAAGTAATAAATAGCCAAGTGAATAAAATGTTAAACGAGGGAATAGTTGAACTGAGTAAAAGTCCCTGGAATTCGCCACTTCTAGTAGTCCCGAAAAAGCCGGGACCTGATGGGGAGAAGCGCTGGCGTATTGTAGTCGATTATCGCAAGCTCAATGAAGTTACTGTGGGGGACGCCTATCCACTGCCTAGAATAGAAGATATTCTAGACCAGTTGGGTCACGCCCGATATTTTTCCACATTAGATCTTGCTAGCGGCTACCATCAGATAGAAGTAAGTGAAAATGACAGAGAGAAGACTGCATTTAGCACTCCTCATGGGCATTTCCAATTTAAACGTATGCCTTTTGGGCTTAAGGGGGCGCCGGCAACCTTTCAGAGACTAATGAATCATGTGCTTTCGGGTACATGCGAGTTCAAGTCATGGGCGTACCTTGATGATGTTCTTATATTTGCTAGTAACCTAATAAATCTTGAAGATAAATTGAGAGAAGTTTTCAATAGGCTTCGAGCTCATAACTTGAAGCTTCAACCCGAGAAATGTAGTTTTTTGCAAAAGGAAATTGTATATTTGGGTCACAAGTGTACTACTGAAGGTGTTCTCCCCGATCCAAGCAGAAGTAAATGTGTCCAAAATTTCCCAGTGCCAAAGACAATCCGACAAGTACAATCATTTTTAGGTTTAGCAAATTATTATAGGAAGTTCATCAGCAATTTCTCTAAAATTGCCGCACCAATAAATAGACTGCTCAGGAAAAATGTAAAATTTAACTGGGATCCTGATTGTCAAAATGCTTTTGAGACTCTAAAACAAGCACTTGTGAGTCCACCTGTGTTAATATATCCTGATTTCGCCAAATCTTTCAGCTTAATCACTGACGCCAGTAATGATGCTTTAGGGGCTGTATTATCACAAGGTCCAATGGGGCACGATAGACCCATAGCCTATGCAAGCAGATCGCTCAACGATGCCGAAAAACGATATTCAACGATTGAAAAAGAGTTACTTGCGATTGTGTGGGCAGTAAAAAATTTTAGATGTTACCTTTACGGACGTCGCTTTACAGTATACACAGATCATAAACCTTTACGCGGTGAAGTAAATATAAAAGATCCTACAAGTAGAATACTCCGTCTCAGACATAAACTGGCTGAATATGACTATAGTATTGAATACAAAGCCGGAAGATATAACACAAATGCGGATGCGTTAAGTAGAATTCCCGAAGTTAATGAACCCTTTTCCGGAAAATCAACTGAAAGTGCGTGCTTGGCAATCACTAGATCGAAAACGAAACAAATTGCTGATAGAAACAAAGTAAGTGAGGAAAAACAAGTAATAAGCACAAACATGAAAAAAAACACAACTAATGAAACAGGAGAGTCAAATTTGAATATCAAATATACACAGGATAATGAATCTAATCCAGAAGCAGTAATTCTTTCAGACCCCAAAGACATCAAAACTATTTTACGTGACTACCATGATCTTCCCCTTGGCGGTCACCAGGGTACTTTTAAAACATACAAAAAAATTAGAAACCGATTTAAATGGAAGAACATGTTAAAAGACATTAAAAGTTACATAAAAGCATGCGAAGTTTGTCAAAAGAATAAAATAGGGAAAGACCATAAAATGCCAATGGAGATAACGGATACTCCATTTAAACCTTTTGATAAGACATACATGGATATTGTAGGTCCGCTGCCTGAAACTACTAACGGAAATAAATACATCCTTACTTTCGAAGACGATCTTACAAAATTCATGGATGTTGTTGCTATTTCCAATATGGAAACAACAACAGTAGCTAAGGCATTTTTCAATGAAATAATTAGCAGATATCGTATTCCTAAAATTTTGGTTACAGATCAGGGTTCAAATTTTACCTCTGAGATGTTCCGAGCTTTGTGCAAATTTCTAAAAATCAAAAAACTAGAAACAACTGCTTACCATCCTCAGTCAAATGGTTCATTGGAAAGATCGCATCGACCATTAATAGAATATCTAAGAGGTTTTGTTGATGAAAATTTGAATACATGGGATGAACACCTGAGACCTGCCATGTTCGTACGGAACAATAGTGTTCACGCAGGTACCAAACTAACGCCGAATGATTGCCTATTCGGTTTTACGGCCAGAATTCCTGATAACCTGAAAAGAGAACCATTGCCTATATATGACCATGAGAACTACTTTTTATACCTTAGAAATAAAATTCAAGTAGCGCATAAGCTCGCAAGAGAAAATTTACTCCAAAGCAAGAATATATCAAAACAGTACTATGATAAAAAAATTCATCCAGTAAAATTTCATGTAGGAGATGAGGTTCTATTGCGAAATTCAGCGAGACGCAATAAACTGTCCCCTTACTGGACAGGACCTTTTCCAGTTCTCAACATAAATAGTCCTGTAAATAGCACTATACTTATTAGAAAACGAAAGCGCCGTGTACACAACAATAGACTGAACTTATTTATATAAACATTCTTTTCCAGAATGTCTCGCACACTCCTCATTTTGGCATGGTTACCAGTCATGATCGGAACAGAACCCGTGGAACTACATCCCGTAAGGCAAACGGGGATTATATTCGAAGAAGTTGGACGGGCTCTCACATATCGACAACATTGGACATTCTTAACGCAAATAAAATTCCCTTTGTGGAACGACACTCTGGGTTTTGTACGATCCTGCGAAAAAACTTTGGAATATCTATGTAGTGGTATAAATTATGGCCCAGGTGAGAGTAATTGTAAACATTGGAGGAAAGAAATAAATTTAAGAATTTTGAAAATTGAGGAAAAAATTAATGAAATCAATATTTATACGCAGTGTAACACATCAAGAAAGAAGAGAGGTTTAGTTAATTTAGGTGGTTCAGTGGCAAAGTTCCTTTTCGGAACAATGGATCACGAGGACTCAGATCAAATCTATGCTAGATTGGAAGAATTAGAGGGTAGTAACAAAAAGAGTATAAGCCTTACCAAACAACAATTAACACTCATAAAAACAAATACAGAAGTTATGGGAAGTTCACTCTTAAACCTCACATCTCAACATAATTTACTAGTTGAAAAAACTAATCGTTTCAATAAGTTTGTGGAAGATACTTTAAAGAATACCACAACTGAAGTACGACTGATTCACGTAATGACAGAAATGAACGAAGTCGCTTTATTCATGTTAAATGAATTACAAAAAATTTCGGAACAACTTACAACAACATTTTTTGTTTTGGAATCAATTCAACGCCAGGAATTAAGTCCATTAATGCTTCCCGCTAAAGAATTTAAATCACTATATGATGAAATAACATCAACTCAACATGATATAGAATCTGATTTTTCCATAACAAAGCTTATCACTAAAACATATTCTCAATGTTTAGGTGATAGAATCCTCATTAAAATCCTTATACCTATTCTTGAAAGTCCTTATTTCAGTGTAAATAAGATCTACCTAATTCCCACACCAATAAAAGATGGTATTTATTCCATTTTTGACGATATACCGGACTACTTATTTCATAGTTCATTTTTACATAAAAACTTTGAATTAAGTGAAGAAAAATTCAAATCACGTTGCATCCCATTAAACACTACATTCTTCACTTGTGAATCAGTAGAGCCCATGCGTATCATCCCAAAGGAAGGAGATTGCATCAAAAATTTGTTCAAAAATCCCTTCTCAGAATCACCTACCTGTGCTCATCGAATACTCAAACATTTTGACAATCTTTTAGTTCCCATGCAGCATGAAAATGCTTGGTTATATTGGATGCATAACCGTAGTCCACTATATTGTCAGTGTCCAGATGGCTTATCCACTGTGCATTTACAAGGTGTAGGTATATTTAGACTTTTACAACCTTGTACATTCAGACTTGAAGACTTTATTATTCCTTTTAAAACAAATGCGTTGTATAATTTATCGTTCACCCAACCAGAAAATCCAGAAATACCAATACTGGATAAATACAAACCAATTTTAAGAATGCAGAAGATTAATAAGGGCGACTTAAAAAGGTTAAAGGTACTAGAACCATCATCGTTACGTTCCATTCTTAAGGAAAGTAGCAAGACTATTGAGCATTTAGAGTACGACATGGCTCAAAGCGAAGCAAGTAAATCAACTGCTTACTTACACAAGAAGTTTAATATTTTAACTTCTTCTCTTGGTACTATTCTGATAATAGTTTGCTCTTCTCTTCTTATTATAATCATAATAAAAAAACGATGTAAAAAATCCAGTCATCCGCCAGAGGTAAAACGGAGGAGTGAATTCATTTCTCAACCTATAATAATTCCCAGAAGAGAACAAATCATTGTTCCCATACATAACTCGCCACAAAACAATGATGTTTGCATTGAAACATGCCAGCCTGCAACTACTGATACTAACAATTAAAAAGAAAAAGGGAATAAGATTAATTAGTTAACAGTAATATATATATATCCAATAACTAAGTATTAAAAAAAAATTTACTACCCAAGACTAAAAAAAAAAAAACAAAAAAAAATATATATGTATATATAGTATATATAAATAATAAATGAAATAAATAATAAATTCATGGTAATATTATAAAAATAAGTATACATATAATGATATTATAATCTAGCAACAAGAATAAATTAATTAATTAGCAGTTAAAGAAGAGTTACAAATAATCTAAAATAATTAATAATTTAGGGAGTTTAGAACAAAAGTTAATATGAGGTATATACATAATCCGACATTTGCAAATGGTTTTTAAATTCTTTTTATGTTATTATATTACCAACACAAAAAGACACAAAAATTAATAAATAAGTAAAGTGAAAAAAAAACGACGTTAAAATAAAATTAGAATAATACATAGAATCTGTAAAGGGGGAGGCATGTTAGGAAACAAGAAATTGTTATTCATCGAAATGATCAGACAAAAGTTATTTATTATGAAAGAGCTCAATTAGAGCACCAACGTAATAAACTTACTTTGGCTTTATTGTGTAAATTATGTCAAATTTTCCAATAAGACAATAAAGCGCTTAATAGACATTTGTCGATCATTTCAATGAATAACAAGAAGCAATAATGCAAGAATGACCCCATTACGAAATAATTTTACTTAAGAAATAAATGTAATTTCATGTATAAGAAAGAAGTTAATAGAGTTTGATTCAAATTGTCGTGAAGTTAAGTCGTTTTAATAATAACTCCCTAACAACTGCATCAGTTGACATTTGTTAAATATCACAGAATAGAGGAAGTGTTTGTTATGGTCGTAGCATAGTGCAGGCAGCAGTATACTACACTGAATCTAGCTGCGTCATGTAAGCGCGGAATGCTGTCTGTGTGGCCGGAGCGGCTGTACGCACCAAACCCGACCTAATTGAAAGGGCAGCGCTTCCAGATAGGACGAGTTGGATGGCAAGGAAGAAGAAGAGCGTTTTTCGGATGATTTTGGCTGTCTGGGGAGAGAGAAGGAGACATCTTGTCTGAAAAAGTTTGTAGTATAGAAGCAAAGTAGTGAACGATACAAAAAATTATCGGTAGATATAAAGGAAATCAGCATTAAGTGTTGCTGAAGCATCGGAAAAATTAGAAGAAAAATATAGATAGAGGAAAGTATCGACGAAATTCGCCGCTGAAAAGGAAAGTTGAAAAACTGTAGAACGGAAAATGGCGAAGGAAGTTTCACGAGAACGCTCGCGAAACTAAGGCTTTATTATTTGTGCAGTTTTTATATATATATTGCTATCACACGGAAACGGCGGACAGTAGCACGTAGAAATTGAGCCCGCCAGGCCAGCAGGAATAGGAACTTATCTAAAGTCTTTTAACATCATAGGACGTCATCTCAGTTAGCTGTAATATGAAGAACATATTTCCAACCAAAACAGATCGGCTAGTGGCCTCATCGAGTTGTTCGTTCCTCGTCTCAACCGTTATCTAAATCGATGTCTACATCTCTTCCACATCAATATGCTGGTCGACATTTTGTCAGCTAATCGAGTAGTCGAAGGACAAATTCTTCTCAATTTTTTTTATAACGCAAGCAGATTGCTCTGCAAGGTGAAAGTGGTTTGCCAAGTGTAATTGTCATCCAGTGCTGGAATACAAAGTAGTTATTAAGCATTCAGGACAACAGGGTATTAAACCATATAGCCGTTACATTACATGCAAGATTTAGATCGCTGTCCCTCATACATGATTATGGTTTGGATAACGCAAATCCTCCAAATTCCTAGTACTAGTACGAGGAAGGAAATTGCTCCACTCAGATGTTAATGGTGTCGGAGCTATAGCAAGCCCGCTTTTCGGAGTTTCATCTCTATCCTTATCTTCCAACAGTGTGCTACGTTTTTGTGAATTTTAATTAGATAATACATAAACAATACATAATTTTAGATATCACTTTATCCGTACACGCTACATTAACATTAATTAGTATTGGACAGATATGTAGTGCGAAACAGTTTACTTTTAGAATGAGTATCGGTTCTGTAGGATATTCGAAGCGATTATCACATGGATCTTACGAAATTGTTGTCATCAGGTTAAGCGATAGCATAGGAGTAGGGTTTCAGATAGTAATGTAAAGTTCGCCCAACAAAAATAATAAATACGGTGGCACTATTAATTGGTTTTCAGCTACGGAAGGCCTTCAAGGAATGGAACCAGGGTGAGTAATATTTTTTGTATATGGCTGGTGGTACAGCGGCAGGTTTTCGTGGAACCTCCCCACTCGAGACAAAACACGACGTATAAACCAATTTTTGTATCGAATGTATCGTGTATCATCCGAGTCTCACCCTCTGCTATAAATTGGGCTATACACGAAAATGTTTAAAATAGTGCTAAGGAAACCAGTTTTTAGTACGCTGTATCGAGTGTATATCATCGTGTGTCAGCGGACTAAACTGCGATCTGGGACTCAAGCAACAGCAGGAGTCCCCTTTTATTTTCTCTCATTCTCTTTTCCAGGTCGATCCAAGTGGTATTTTCAGTGCACATGGAATGTCAGTTTGTTTTTTGTTTTCTTGTTTGTACTTCTCTAATATGCACAGCTAATTAGCATCTGAGGGATGCGGATGGCAAGAATCCAGCCGACTGATCACTAGGGGCAAATTGCTGCGTGGCCATCTGTTACCATGTTTACATGCAGAATTGAAAGATCGAGTCGAGATTGAGTTGAGTTTTCGACTCGTGTTTTTGAGCACGCAGGGTTGAGATATTGAGTTGAGAATGGGTCCAACTATAGTTGAAGTGACAGTGAAACATAACATTATTTATGGTATTTTTTGTGACGAAGTTGTAAAAGTTATAAATTTTGTTTAAATAAGCAAAATAAACTTACAATAAACATACCAAAACTTTCGAGTAAAGAATGAATAAAATAAATTCCAACTGTTAGCTGCCAACTCGACTACTCAATCCGTGTTTATAGGACACTATTTCGGCTCGACTACGCCAGCCAATTGGGGTCGAGTCGACCCAATCTCAGCTCGAGTCGCGTATACATGGAGTTGAACCCTAGTTGAACCATGGTTCAAACCTGCATGTAAACATGGTATGTGCTAATCCCGCTGGTGATTTTTGCAACTCAAGCGGTGCATTGCAGCTGGCTTATGTGCTTGGGAGTTCATATACAGATGTATGGTTTGGGTGCAGTTAACATTTGTAGATGCCATACAATTTTTTGTTTGTTGAGTGAGTACTATCACCTCCTGCTCTATTGACCTCCTAGTCCCGTGACACACGATGATACACACTCGAGACTAGACATGACGTAAAACAGTTTATTATATCGTGTGAATCAGCCCATGGTCTCCCCAATTCTCTTTTTCATCATCAGCAGCTAAACTAATTTGCAGCCTTTTAAATAGGCGCAGCCAAGTGGTAAGAGTACATGACAAGATCTCAGATATAGCATTCTTACACCGCGGTGTTCCTCAAGGATCTATATTGGGTCCATTATTATTCAGTCTTTACATAAATGACCTTCCTGATGCCGTCATGGATGCATCTATTCATATGTATGCTGATGATGTTCAGATATACTTAACCAGACCCATAGGCTTAATGGAAGACTGTGTATGCCGGTTAAACGATGATCTACAACGCATTTATAACTGGTCTTTGCGTAATAAATTAGACTTAAATCCTGACAAATCTACATGCCTGGCAGTTTATAGGAATAAAATCGATTCTCTCTCTTTACCAGCCATATTTCTCAATAAAACGAGACTTGGCTACGTTGATTCTGCTAAAAGTCTGGGCTTTGAACTCAATTCAAAGTTTTCTTGTTGTGACCACATTAGTGCTACCTTAGGTAAAATATATGGCTGCTTAAGAAGACTATGGCTAAATTCAGAACTACTAGCACTCCATGTTCGGAAAAAGCTTGTCAAATCCCTAATTCTTCCCTACTTTACTTATGGCTGTATAATATTTTCCTCGCTTGACTCCGTCTGCCGAAGAAGGCTCCTAGTGGCTTATAATGATGTACTTCGCTTTATATATAAATTATCTCGAGGTAGTCATATCTCCTCATATATTACTTCTTTGCTTGGTTGCCCATTAGAAGCCTACTTAACTCAATATAGGCTAAAGTTTTTACATCGACTCATATTCAGCCAGTAGCCCGGATACCTATTTGAAAAGCTGAGTTTCTTGCAGTCGAATAGACATAAGAATCTCCTAATACCGCGATGTAGATCCCAATACGGGCAGCGTTCCTACTTTGTCCAATGTGCCCGCAAATGGAATTTGTTACCACATGATATGCAATTTACTAGGACCAGAGGGACTTTCAGTAGACAATTAAAATCAAATGATATAATATAAAAATTAGATCAGCTCGTTTTGGATGACCTTGTTAAGTAAATATTTACCACTTTAGTTTTTATTGGATTGCTTTATTTAGTTATCTTTATTTTTATTTTTCTAAATTTATAATTTGTTTTTTCTCTTAATTTTCTGTTTTTTTCTTCTATTTTCTTTTTTCACTGAGCATTATTTTAATTCTACTCATTTCTTCATTTGTTAGGTAATACATATAAGTCTTTTGCTTTAAGTTTTTTTTTTTTTTTTTTCCACGTTGAATGCCTACATGTAATGTACATTTAAAGATCTTGTTATCTTAGTACTGTTCCAAATAAATACATTATTATTATTATTATTATTATGGTACACGCTGATACACGTTCTTGAGGAAGCAAAGAAAATTCATCGTCTCCATATGATTTAAACGCACACAAACCGAGTACACTCATACATATAAAATAAAACACTCGTGTATCATCCGAGTCTAAATAGAGCTAAGAAAACCAGTTTTTACTACGGTGTATCGCGTGTGTATCATGGTGTATCACCGGACCTAGGCGTAAACACCCTGTATAAGCAAATTTGACATTTATACGAATCGGATCGAAACGGTGGAATTGTGTTTCCAACCTTAGCGTTGAATAAGCTTGCTTGAGGCTGGACCGGATCATTTAGTGTCTTTAGTGGTTTGATGAATATACTTCATCACCTTGTTGATTAAAATCCCCATTCCAGATGTTGCTGATTTGGTCCTATTCATACGGGGCTTATCGAACATAAAGTATTCAATAGTTGTTCCTGCGGGTAGGGCCGTTGGACGTGTTTTTTAGGGTAAGCAGTACCTCAGATTCGTTGATGATCATGATTATCTGGTTGACAATGTGTCTGGACTGCGATCTTGCCTCTGAAGAATGTTATTCAGTCTTGCTCAACACTACCTCTATGGTTTTCTCCGTATTCAGACATTTGATGGTTGAATGTGACTTGTGTGTGATTCGCATTACCTTTAACTTTTGAAATATTTTTCAGCTTGTTCAACATGTTCTAGGATGAACCGGTATTTTTCGTAATGAATATCCTTTTTCTTATCTATTGTATCTTGTTATCGTGTTACTTCGTATTTTATCGCAACAAAAACTCGCTGATGGTTCTGCCTGAGTACATGGTAATCCCCGACGTCGATCTTCCCAACTTTTGATTTCCTGAGGTAAATGGATTTAAGTGAATTTATTTACGGCACTTGTTGGAACATATTATTAAAAGCCATTTAAAAAAAAAATTTGTTTTATTTTTTAAATAAAAACACTTGCGTTGTTAAAAAAATATATTTATGTACCCGCGTTTTTACAAATAAACGACGCGATTCGCCGTACTGAGGCATCATCAGGTTACTAACTACCTAGCTGATCTGGGATTAATATTTGATTCTATTTTTTTAACGGATGTAGTAACGGACTGTTGGAATACTCATCTTTTGATGATTGAGAAGATGTTTGTTTAATGATATCCCTATCCAAAATAATTCCTCCATTTGGTTGTTGTAATAATTTTATTTTATTGATATTTGACTTATGATTAGTGTTTTTTAGATGTTTTGATAAACCTGATAGTACGCTGTCATTTTTAGCACAAAAATATGTTCTGAATATCTAGTTTTTTTTTCCTATCCTGAACAGTCATCACAGCCGATTTCATTTTTTTACTTTATCAATCAAATGAACAAAATTTTTTTCTGTATAGTAAGGTTTAAACTTTAATAATTCCGGGATCACTAATATTTTTACACAAATTCTACGTTGGAGCTTTAATGGCCGAGCACACAGGTCTAATAGGTTCATTGATTTTATGTAACTTGACTAACCCGTAAAGAATTGGTATGAAAAAAAAAATTTAAAAATATTCTAAACAAAGATATTGATAGCAAGAGGTCGTCAAGAACGGGCAACTTTAGCTAGTTTTTTATTGTTTTCTCATACTTCATGATAACAAGTGAAAAGGCTAGAATTGGTCAAGACCAGTTCTTGTGATACCCTAGATGAATGCCCGCAAGTAATTTCGTATGGTGTACAAGTTTGATTGTTAAAGTGGTTATTCGCATATATGTATTTCTAGAACGGTTCGTCGGACAGTAAAAATTAATAAAACCAATTTCAATTTTATATTCTAAGTATTTTCAGTACAATAGAAACATTTAGGGTTGTACGTTTTTACAGTATATGTAAAAAACATTCTCGAATTATCGTGAGGACGGACAGACGGGCGGATATGCAAAAATTGCAAAAATCAAAATAACCAATGCATTTTGCTCCATCATAATTATTTCTATGCATTACAAATGGAATGACAAACTTAGTATACCTTACAGATTTCATCTAGGGTATAAAAATAAATTGAAATTGTACACAGAAGTCTTTATGTTGTGCTTTTTTTTAACACAAACAATACTATAATTCTGAAAATACATTTTTATTAAACTAAATAAGTGAGCAAAATTAAAAATCAAAGTTATGGGATATACATAAATATGTTAATGCATTCAATAAATAAAGCTCAATCAATTAAAACGATATGTTCACCAATCGAGAAAGTCAGAATCTACAAAGACATCTGGAACTGAAAAAATGTATTTTTAATGAAAAAATAAAAATTAAAAAGCATTTCTTACCTTTGAAAGTAGGAATTTCGTCATTATATACTGGAAGTGTAAGTTCCTCATCTACGGGATTCTTATGGTTATAATTCTTATATTCTAACCATTTCTTTTCCTATGAGGGAAACATAATTCTGCAGTTGTTTTATTTCTCGCATTCGGGAGTGTGTGATGCTAATTTTTCAGTAGAGTAAAAGTAGAGCAAGCATCTATCACATATATGCCTTTTAGCATGATTTTTCGAAGTTTGCTTCGATACAAGGCGGGAAAGATCTTTAATCCAGCAGAAATGATATCTGCCATCATCATCATCGTCATCCATATGATCTTCAACCATTGCAGCATTATCATAGTCATGTTGTAGCATTGAGAGATTTACATGTCGCTCCATCCTGTGTTTCGTAAGTCTAACTGGAACTGTGGTGAAGAAATGCTCTTTCTCTAGGATGAATACGTTTATTGATAAATCGTTCTGGCCTTCAAATTGCGTAATTTGCTTAAGTGTTATGGGAAATGTTATTCCAGTTAAATTAAGTACAGTTGAATAATGTGGATATGATGAGGTTCTAGCGGAGTTAACATTTGCTGCTGCAAATTCTTCAAATTAATGCAAGCTTTCTTTGATGCAATCTCCTTCGGCAGAGGTATATAAAATGATCCCCGAATCGGCTCAAACTTGTTGATATGCACCGCTAAATGTATTATAGATTACAGTGCCCAGCCACGCCCTTTTTCGTGGAATTCTTCCAGCTGAGTATTTATTGGATCCAAAACGTTTGATTTAAACCACTCCTCCAAATTATCATCTGCACTAATTGGAGCAGTTCTTGCTTGGAAATATTTAATGTCTTTTATGTTTTCATTGTCAGCACTTTGTTTAATAAATTCGCTGCAAAACGTTGTAGAAACTTTAATATTAAAGTAACGTTTTAGAGTGTTCTTTATACAGCGCGTAAATAATTGGGCAACGTCTTGCATAAATAGCTTCGGATCGATATTGTTACGTGCAATAGAAAGAGACAACTGGTGACATCTACTGGCAATAAACAACTTCAGGTTCGGAGAGTAAATGACTTCAGGTTCGGAGAATCGATTATGAAAGTTCAGGAATAGAACAAATAGAATAGTCTAGAAGCTTTTGGAATAGAACACTCCAGATTTATCCGGAGTGTTTCTAGGGTATAAATATAACAGTTGTCATCCCCAGAAGAAGAGTTTTGTCTTAGACGTTGCAGTGTTAAGAAGCGAAAGCAATAAAGAAGCGATAGTGTGTAATTAGATTGCGATAATTGAAAGTACAGTGTTAGCGATAATTAGAGTTGAGTTGATTAAATAAATGTTTGTGAACTTTATATGATTTAAGTGTAATAAAGAACTTATATATTAATTATTTAATATTGTGTTTTAAATAACGAACCAAAGGCCACGCTCGCAACAACTGGTGTCAGAAGTGAAATATATTTGAGAAATAAAGTGGTGGCAATTGACTGAAAAATAAAAAGTGTGATTAATTTTGTGGAATTGTGTTAAATTTTAAAAGTTCTGGAAAATAATTTATATTCAACTGTGAGTGAATTACTACAGTAATGGGGGGCAAAGTGGAGGAGCTTCGAATACAGGATTTGAAAGTGGAGCTAGGGAACCGCTCATTACAAACGACAGGTGCAAAGAAAGTTCTAGTCGAGCGACTTAGACAAGCTTTGATAGCGGAAGGAAAGAATCCTGAGACATTTGTTTTCGAAGAGAACTTGGAAGGAACCGAATTTGAAGAAGAGCCTGAGATGAAAATGGAACAGCTTTTGAGTATTTTAATGAGCAAAATGGAAGCCCGTTTTGATGAACAAAAGAATTCTCTCGAGGAACAAAAGAATTCTCTGGGATCACGTTTAGATGAACAGAAGAAAGCTATGGACGAACAAAAGAATTCTCTCGAGGA
The DNA here is from genome assembly GCA_963930735.1 of Dioctria linearis. Taxonomy (NCBI): domain Eukaryota; kingdom Metazoa; phylum Arthropoda; class Insecta; order Diptera; family Asilidae; genus Dioctria; species Dioctria linearis. The sequence goes on from OZ005741.1 coordinate 117,185,933, forward strand.
ACAAAAGAATTCTCTGGAATCACGTTTAGATGAACAGAAGAAATCTATGGACGAACAAAAGAATTCTCTCGACGAACAAAAGAATTCTCTGGAATCACGTTTAGATGAACAGAAGAAATCTATGGAAGCCCGTTTTGATGAACAAAAGATTGATTTTGAGGAACAAAAGAAATCTCTGGAAACCCGTTTGGACGAACAAACGATCTCTTTGGAGAATTGTCTAGAAACTCGTTTGGAGGAACAGAAGACTTTCCTGAAAAACTCATTAGACGAACAAAATTTGAAAATTGAAGGAATCGAGCAGGAAGTGGCGGAAGCTCAACAAAAAGTCACCGAGCAGCTTGACAGATCTGGAAAGAATAAAGCATCGTCAGCCTCTAAGCGGAGCAACTGAAATATCCGGTGCAGGTAGAATGAAACCTCCCATATTTGATGGACAAAATTCGTGGCATATCTTCAAGAGACAATTCGAGGCAGCTTCAGAGGTAAATGGATGGAATGATGAAGACAAAGCTATAGCTCTGGTGTTAGCACTTCGAGGTCCTGCGTCAGAACTCTTACAAACTGTACCGATTGAAAATCAACGTAATTACTCTTCATTAGTACAGGCGATAGAATTACGTTACGGAGATGAGCACATGCAGCAAGTATATCGCCTACAGTTGCGCAACAGGATTCAAAAACATGGCGAATCACTACAACAACTGCAGGCAGATGTAGAAAGATTAGCGCATCTGTCATACTCCAGCGTGAATGCGGATTTTCTCAATGAAGTAGCGACGGAGGCATTTGTGAACGCTATTACAGATCAAAATTTACAACAATCATTGAGGCTAGCAGGAAAGAAATCAACAGCGGAAGCACTAGCCTATGCATTAGCGTATGAATCCGCCAGACAAGCTTCACGGAGTGCTGTACGAGTGAGAGAAATTTCAGTGGAAGAATGTACTTGTAACAGGGTGCAATCATCACAGAGCCCGCCTTCACGTGGTGTACCTCGATGCTGGAATTGTAATAAACCAGGGCACCTTCAAAGAGACTGCAGAAAACGTCGACGAGTGGAATCACCAGAAGAAGAGGGGAAAGAAGAATGCCAAAGATGTCGAGCCAGGGAACAAGCAATTCGTGGAGAGACTAGATATCAAACAGCGACTAGTCGCATCGTCTCTCCTCTTGAGCAGTCGGAAAACTAGTAAAAACCAACTTCGTGGGGCAGAAGTTGGTTGGTGGAATCAACAGCCCCGAAGTCATCATCCAAGTAAGTCAGTTACAGAGAAATAATAGCAGTCTTGTTATATATGGAAGTGTAGGAAAAAATGACTGCGCAGTTACTATCGATACTGGAGCTTCAAGATCAATTATTAGAGCAGATCTTGTTAAGAACAAATGGCTTCACAACACCACCAAATATCTACTAAGAACAGCAACTGGAGCGGCAGCACAGGTGTTTGGAGAAATAACTTTAGATGTTCAATTAGGCGAACTACTATTTCCTCACACTTTCCTGGTTTCAGACATAATGGATGACTGCATTCTTGGAATAGATTTCATGACCACATACAAAATAAATCTGGATGTCGGAGAGCGGATTCTCAAATATGGCAACATAGAAATTCCTATGAAACTAGGAGAAGAAGCAGATCATCCTGCGAAAGTAAGGACGATGGTTTGCGAAAATATTACTCTTTCGCCATGCTCCGAGACACTAATATGGACAAAGCTTACTGATGACATCGGGACCTGCCGATTCTATCTGGTGGAGCCTAACCTCACAAAAGTTACATCGAACATCATCGTTGGCAAGACTTTAGTGAAGGCAGAAGGTGCAACATTAATTCCAGTCAGAGTGCTTAACACATCCGAAAACGAGATACAACTAAAAGAAGGTGCTATAATTGGAAATTGTGAACCCGTTTACCAAATCGTCAATTTAGATAATGGTAGTAATGTCAAGGAGACAAAAACTATACCAGCTACTACCCAACAGGTTCAGAAACTTCTTTCGTCCAGTGCCTTAAGTGAACAACAACACAACGATGCCAAAGAGGTGATCGATGAATTTTCGGAATTATTTGCAATGAATGATGATGATTATGGTAAAACAAATCTTGTCCAGCATCGAATCGATACAGGAGCTTCCAGACCCATTCGACAGACACCACGAAGATTGCCATTAGCCAAACAACCAGAAGTTGCAGACATGATGAACTCCATGAAGAAACAAGGCATCATAGAGGAATCTAACAGCCCTTGGACATCGCCGGTTGTTCTGGTTAGGAAGAAGGATGGCAGCACCCGATTCTGTGTAGACTACCGCCAACTAAATAACGTGACGAGAAAAGATAGCTATCCATTACCAAGGATTGATGACACATTGGATACCCTTTCCGGAGCGCAATGGTTTTCCACGCTGGATTTGAAGAGTGGTTACTGGCAAGTGGAAATACATCCCGAGGACCGAGAGAAAACTGCTTTCTCAGTTGGCAGTGGCTTATGGCAATTCAAAGTAATGCCATTTGGGTTATGTAATGCTCCAGCCACATTCGAACGACTAATGGAATGTGTTCTACGAGGTTTAACCTGGAAAACATGTCTTGTCTATTTGGATGACATAATATTAATCGGAAGGACATTCATGGAACATAAAAACAACTTACGGGATGTACTTCAAAGGCTCAAAGATGCAAAATTAAAGCTCAGTGCGAGTAAATGTGCTCTATTTAAAAAAGAGGTTAAATATTTAGGGCATATAGTTTCATCACAAGGAGTAAGAACCGATCCAGAGAAAATAGAAGCCGTCAAAAATTGGCCTGCTCCAAAGGACAAACATCAATTACGGAGTTTTCTTGGTTTAGCTACCTACTACAGGCGATTCGTGAAAGGTTTTGCAGATATAGCAAGAAGCCTACATCAACTTACCGAAAAGGGAAAGCCGTTCATATGGTCGGATAAATGCAACGAAAGTTTTGAAAATTTGAAGCAACAGCTCTGTGAGGCTCCAGTACTTCACTATCCAAAGCTGGGAAAAACATTTAAATTAGACACGGATGCCAGCAATGAAGGTATTGGTGCAGTGCTTTCTCAGGAGGAGAATGGTCAAGAAGTTCCAGTAGCTTACTATAGCAAAGCACTTTCAAAGTCAGAGAAAAATTATTGTGCTACAAGAAAGGAGCTACTTGCCATTGTAAGTTCAACAAAGCATTTTCATAAATATCTCTATGGGCAGAAATTCATCCTTCGCACCGACCATGCAGCGCTTAAATGGCTTCTGCAGTTTAAGAATCCTGAGGGACAAGTGGCGAGATGGATAGAGCGACTCCAGGCTTATGATTTTGAAATACAACACCGAAGAGGTCGTATCCATGGAAATGCAGACGCCCTTTCACGACGTCCATGTAAACTTGAGTGCAAACATTGCACACGAATAGAAGAAAAAGAAACAGCAGCAACTATACAGTTGGTAACCGTGGAGCCATCTACAGGTTGGGTCAACGAGGACCTACGAATAGCACAACGAGAAGATCCGGACATTTCACCTATTCTTGCATGGAAAGAAGACATGGAAAGACCAGACTGGAAGGATATTTCGGAATGGAGTGAGAAGCTAAAAAGTTACTGGGCTCAATGGAACTCTCTTCATGTTGAATGTGGTATATTAAAACGCAAGTGGGAAGCACCTAATGGCGAATCTTTCCGAATGCAGATAGTCGTGCCGGCATCAAATGTCAAAGATGTTCTAGAAGAAATGCACGGTGGAACCTCTGGAGGACATTTGGGAGTGAACAAAACCATTTCCAAAATACGAGAAAAGTTTTATTGGTTACATATGCGAGAAGATGTGGAGGAGTGGTGCCGCAGATGCACTGTCTGTGCTGCTTGCAAAGGGCCGCAACACAGAAGCAGAGGAGAAATGCATAAGTATAATGTCGGAGCCCCCTTTGAAAGGATAGCTATAGACATCGCTGGACCTTTTCCAGAAACGGATGGCGGTAACCGTTATATATTAGTTGCCATTGACTATTTCAGTAAATGGCCTGAAGCTTATGCAATCCCTAATCAAGAGGCAACCACAGTTGCGGAACAAATAATAACGAATTGGGTCAGTAGGTTTGGTGTGCCTCACGAACTTCATTCGGACCAAGGACGGAACTTCGAATCGCGGACTTTCCAGGAGATGTGTAAAATGTTGGGAATAAGAAAAACTAGAACAACTCCTCTACACCCACAATCTGATGGCATGGTAGAGCGCTTCAACAGAACATTGATCGAGCATCTAAAGAAAGTAGTTGACTATCATCAACGCGATTGGGATCGACATATTCCTGTATTCCTAATGGCTTATAGATCAGCCGTTCATAGTACTACCGGACAAACCGCAGCTAAAGTCATATTCGGAAGAGAGATGCGTTTACCTAGCGACCTCAAATTCGGTACCCCCAGAGGTGAACAAAAGTTACCAGAAGACTACGTATCGGAGCTCAAACAACAATTAGCCGATGTACACGAGGCCACGAGGACGAAATTAGCAACAAATACTGATCGGATGAAGACCCGCTTTACCTTACGCGCTAATTCCGCAGGATTTAACGAAGGTGATCTTGTTTGGCTGTACAACCCGAAACGACGTAAGGGACGTTCTCCAAAATTGCAACAACACTGGGAAGGACCATATTCAGTAGTAACTAGAATTAATGACGTGGTATACAGGATTCAGCGTGGCACAAGAGGCAAGCACAAAATTGTTCATTTGGACCGCTTGTGTCAATACTACGAGCATCAAGACCGTGGACCACCTGTTGTTCGGGACGAACAAGTTTAAGAAGGGGGCAGTGTTACGTGCAATAGAAAGAGACAACTGGTGACATCTACTGGCAATAAATAACTTCAGGTTCGGAGAGTAAATGACTTCAGGTTCGGAGAATCGATTATGAAAGTTCAGGAATAGAACAAATAGAATAGTCTAGAAGCTTTTGGAATAGAACACTCCAGATTTATCCGGAGTGTTTCTAGGGTATAAATATAACAGTTGTCATCGCCAGAAGAAGAGTCTTGTCTTAGACGTTGCAGTGTTAAGAAGCGAAAGCAATAAAGAAGCGATAGTGTGTAATTAGATTGCGATAATTGAAAGTACAGTGTTAGCGATAATTAGAGTTGAGTTGATTAAATAAATGTTTGTGAACTTTATATGATTTAAGTGTAATAAAGAACTTATATATTAATTATTTAATATTGTGTTTTAAATAACGAACCAAAGGCCACGCTCGCAACAATATGTTTTAAATTTGCAATAACACCTTGCCGAATTCTGTCTGCGAACGCTGTCCTTATTTCTTCCCACTTTACAAAATCACTTCTTCTTACGCGAGTAATTCCTCCATCTCGACAGGGAGTTCTCAATAGTGCTCTCAATGCTTTAATTTGCTCGAGACAGCTCTCGAAATGTCGTTTCCTAGCACTCTTATTGCACTTCCGAAATGCAACTTGAAATCTATGCATGTTTCTATTACACTTTTGAACAATATAGTCTTTATTCTCTGAATTTGTTAAACACTTCGACACATCCTTCCTCAAGTTTTTAATTATTGAAAAACTTTTATTTACTAACACCGAAGACATTTTTAATTTTTATGTACTATCACGGAGACTCACTAAAACTGACTGATGCTCCCCAAGAGTTTGCTTGAGCTTTTATAGGAACGGTTTGTAAACATGAATGATCCTGCTGCTACAATAATCATTGCACAGGATGAATTCTAACGAATTTGCTGACAGGCTGGGATGATATCGAATAAGCAATAAAACACAATTCTTGGAACAATAAAATAAAATTTTTTGGCCGCCTACAGTAAGTGTGGTACAGGTGTGCATGACTTATTCAGCTAAAATGCGAATTTGTAAACAGGAAGTTTACACGGGTGTGTATGAACCATTCAGCTTAAATGCGAATTTGTTTACAGCGGTGATATCAAATTACATCATAAATAGGGGAAGCATGCCTAATGTTTGGTAAACATTTAATATTTGATACCCAGAACCCCCATAGAAAGTGATCCAGAACTTTTGATATCTACAAATTCCTCGCTAAGAAATCTTCAAGTAAGAAAACAGCAAATCCAAGGCAACATCATGCTGATATCTACAACCCCTAGGGTAACCTGAATTATTAATACGCTAATATTTCGAAAACCATAGCTCGTAGAGGATTTCTGATGAAAATTTCGTTCCCCCTCCCATCCCACACCACCTAGAATCGATTGACATGAACAAAAATAACTTCAATTATTAATACGCTAATATCTCGAAAACCAGAACCCGTAGAGGATTTCTGATGAAAATTTCGTCCCCCAACAGTACTAATACCCTACCCACTGGCACCTTCTAGAATCTATTGGTATGAACAAAAATATTCTAATTTTAACTTTATTTATTACTAATATTAATTCAAAACCAACCTGAAAAGCCTATATTTAGGCGGTCAAGAAAAATCATAGTAAAAAAGCCTACATTTAGGCGCAGCACCCCATGAGAAAAAAAACTTGAATTATTAATAATATTAACTATATCTGCAAAGGTAAAATCGCTAATATCTCGAAAACCAGAGCCCGTAGAGGGTTTCTGATGAAATTTTTATCCCCCCTAATAGCGCCACCCCAACCATATGGAATCCATTGGCATGAACAAAAATGTCCTAGCGTTAACTTTAATTAATACTAATATTAGTTCAAAACCAAAAGGCTACATTTAGGCGCAACACTTGAAAACGCAAAATAATAATAAAAAGCCTACATTTAGGCGCACCAAGAAAACAGCAAAACCGTAGTACCGGAGCATGCTAGTAGTACCGGCTAATGCCGCTAGGGCGCAGTCAAGACCAAATGATACATCCAAGCCATAAGCCAGTCAAGACTCAATAGTGTATCCAAGACATAAGCCAGTCAAGACTCAATGCTACATCCAAAACACAAACATATATTTAGTATGGGCTCAAAACCACCTAGCGACGGTGGTGCCATCTGCGGGTTAGAGTTCTAGATAAAAGCTCTGGTCCAGAACTCTACCCATCTATAGCAACTTTAAGGAATATTCATACAATACCTCCATGGTCTTATGGTAGAGCGCCTGGGATTTTACAAAACCAAGCGTGCTCGGTTCGATTCCAGCAAAAAATCCAACGTTATTTTATTAAAAAAATCAGCTAAGACAAGAGCTTGAACAGCTTACAAGGGGCCGCCATCTAACCAGTTGATGTCAGCCAGAAGGAAAGGAATTCCCCAGGCAGCTGTGGCGTAGACCAAAACAGTTGGAATTAACCGGACAATTTTTTATATGGAAAAAATGAGCTGGTGCTGTCATTATAATGTTAATTTTCAGTACAAAAGCGGCCTCAGAACCACCTCAAAATTGCTCACCGTACTTCCAGAGGAAGAAGAAGATGCAAATGAGTTGGAATTTCCGTGCACATGGAAAAAGTGTCCCAGAATGAACATAGCGTAACTACTGTCGTTAAAAAGAAAATCGATTGTAGATTACATTATAGTAGAAAAAGTATACCCGCGTGCAATGTGTTCATAATTCAATTCCTTTAAATTTAAAAAAAGAATCAAGAAAAAATATTGTCAAATTAAAAAGTTATGACAGAAAATGTTGATGAAACATTTTTCCTGAAAGTCCAAAACGACAAAAAAAACACATTTTAACACTGCTGCTGTTTTTTGGGCCACCTTAATATATATATACGTAGTATGTTTTTGATACGTTGTTTTTTGTAAAAATGGCGCATTTCTAAATCAAAAAGTAGAAAATTCGATGAGGAAATCGTCAGGAAATTGTTTATAATAAAATAATTAAAAAAAGGAGTTTTCAAACAAAACTGAGGCCAAGCCGCATGAAAAAGTAGAAAATAAACTTTTCTTCACACACAGAGGTGGACTCAAATTTTTGATTGGGACATTTCTCTTGAATATTCTTTTTCTTCATGAATCAAATCACTTATTACCTCTGATTGATCATACTGAAATATATCGGTGATTGTCAGCGAATAAAATCTGAGTTTTGTTTGAAAACTCCTTTATTAATTATTTTATTTTCTGCCTTTTTTACGTTAACTAAATTGTTATTACGTGCTGCATGGAGACATTTTAAAACAATTTTTAATTCATGTTTGGTGCCGATCCGAAAACAAACATTTTTCGAGTATCAAATCGTTGAAGTACTGCAACGGTTTTCTGAAATTCAAATTATATTTTAAACAGCGCTTTTTTCCCGATTTTCATGTTACTATGATTTTTTTTAAATTTACATGAATTTTCCTCTATTTTTCATGCAAGTTTTCATGATTGTTGAAGAGAAAGTATTGATGCCAGTAGGACTGAAAAAAAGATTCCGCATAGCTTATAAAACTTCTTTGTCGGAAAATTCCGGAAATTTTCGAAAAATTATCCAGAAAAATTGGAAAATTCTGCATTTTTCCTGAAACAGATTTATCACTAATCATATCGATGAAAATTTGTCCGATGATTTTCCCGTTTTTCCGGGTTTTCCGCGGAGTTTTCCACAAAAGCTCTACAACTTTGTCTTAGGTTGCAAAACGCTCAACCACTTCCTTGGTCTGAAGAACTCCGAAAAAGCGTTTTACATGAATTTTCCACGATTGTCGGAGAGAAAGTAATGATGCCAGTTGATAGGGAACTTGATCCTGCATAATTTAGAAAAAATTTCCGGAAAAGTCGGAAAATTCCGGAAATTTTTTTCGGAAAAATCGGAAACTCTGCACTTTTCCTGAAACGGGTGTATCACTAATTAAATTTGTACCAAATTTTGAAATGATTTTTCCCGATTTTCCGTGTTTTCCATGGAAATTTCCTGTTCAAATGACAGATTGACAGATTCAATTGTCACGCGACATGAACCTGTGTGCCAAATTTCAGCTGGATGTGATGACGTAAAGTGGGTCTACGAGAGTGTCGAAAATAGTAAAAAAGAAATATCTAAATAGACAGACAAATTCGTGTACGAGTTAAAGGGAATGGCTTCAAAAAAGGAACGGTGCAATATAATGAAAAAAGCCTACGTGCCTTCGAAAACTTAATTCTAAATGTACTGTAAATGTTTCAAATGAATCGGTTGTAATTTGTTAGAGTTATGAGTTCGACCGACTTGAAAAATGTAGTTTTGAGATAAACGTGCTTAAAGTTTGTAGAAAATCAGGACATGAATAATGTTTCAATACCTTTAATCGGAAACAAACGCTTCTCGAATGTTCGTGAGTCGAAAATTACATCTACAGTCGATGATGGATTTATGCGGTGATAAAAGGAGCTCGCTGGGGTACAAGAGGGGTTACGCTAGAATACGAAAATCGAGTACTTCGGGATTTTTCATCCACATAATCTTTTGGAATAAAATTCTATAGTTACTAAGGTACCTTAAAAAAAAACAAAAAATCTAGAGTGGCCTAACCTCTAAATGCCAGTAAATCTAACTGCTTTTTAATAAGCAGAACCAATATTGACACAACTGACTTTTCTCCTACCAATATTGAAGGGCAAATTTTTCTTGGAGTTATATTTAGCAATACGTTAACATGGGACATCACACACCGGGTGTAATTCATAGTCTATGGTTCTGTACGGTCTCTGTGGGCTTCTAGTAACTTGACACATGCTGCAACTAGACTTTTTCTTATGTGTATCACTCCTTGTTCCTGTGTTCACCTTTGGATGCGAAGTATTTGACCAACTTGACTATATTAATGCACATAATCTTTCCATGGCTTTTATGCTATAATCAGATACAATATATTTAAGTTGGGCGGGGTAAGGTTTTACAACTTTTTTTTGCATTTTTTTTCTGAATGTACAATATGTCGAGAGTATTGTGTACAAATTTCAAGTCAATCGGAGCAAAACTAACGGAGCTACAGCGTTTCAAACGACCGGCCTTGATACTCGATTTTTATACCTGCCCGGCAGCTGCGCGATACCCATATTAGGAAGCAGCTTCAAGTCCCTTTGTTTCCCCGAATTCCTTTCTCCTACTATAGGTCTTTGAAAGTATGTAAACTTGCATATTGTATATTTTCGGGTACATCGAATATAACTCAGTTTACTGGCACACTTTCTGCTGAACGGTTGTGTATAGAGCTAAAATTTTCTCGAAGTTATTCATAAATTTTCGTTTGTGTTCGTTCGATTTTCCCGAAAACGTCACTTTTGAAGTTCGTGAACATTAGAATTCAAAATCTATTTAACCGATCCTTTTGAAAATTTAAACACTACTTCTACACATAAATCAAGAGGTAATTAGGAAGAGTTTTTTTTTCCCTTTTTTCTATTTTTTAATAACAAATTAACCGAAATTTGTTTACCAAAAAAAAAATGCTGAAAAAAACTCTCCTTGATTACCTGTTTCAGATGATCCGCTAACGAGTAATGTACACCGCAAAACAACGTTTTTTCAAGTTACCTCCGGAGATTCGTCGTCGCAGGCGTATTTATCAATATTTTTTATTGAAAATTTTTTCTGTCATACTTCAGAAGTTGTGCCGCAATATGTAGATAAATTGAATAAAACAATATTGCTCATATCGCCGCAAAAATATAACGAAAATATGCCTTTTTTCGCTTTTAAAACCTTATCCCGCCCAAGCAGTCGCGTTTTAATAGTTCTGTATTAGAGCGTAGTAAATCTTTTTGTTATTTAAATTATCGGTGTCTTGTTGTTTTGGTCAAGTTAATAAAATTACGCTGTTCAGCATACTTGTTCGATTTCTCAATTTTGGCAATTCTAATAGAAACAGAAAATGTAATTTTATTTTGCCCAGATTTTCTTACTTAACTTCTCAGCGCCTGTTCCTTGTTGTTCATACAATCAAGCTTTGGAACTCTTTACCATAATATTGAGCATTTAAGTCTTCAGAATTACTCGTGTATTAGTTAATCAGTTTTATGTATGGGTCCATCGGGCAGTTTAAAAAGAGATTTAGTGGTGCAGTATAGGTATGCACTATGTATATTGTAAGCACTTTATTGTAAGCACTTTAATGTATTTATGTAATGAACTGTAGTTGTATGCTTTTAATTTTTCTTTAAATACATAAATAAATGCAATGCATTTATTGTAGACTAAGCTTTGGATTTCTCTAGTATACATACGCACATATTTTATTTTACATTTTCTTAACATGTTCTTACTAAAAGATACTTGCATTTGCATCTTACTGGTGCATTGCCAATGTATAATAGTTATATATATACATATATATATAATAATAATAAATTGAAATTGAAAATATTTTTGATTATTAACAATGAGGAAGATAATGAATTACATTATATAAAAAATAAAGAATATGAACTAGTTGAAGGGATGTATTATGATTTTATTGCTTTAAATGCTTATAAACGGTATTTCACAATATATATATGATTACCGAGTTTAGTTGTGTGCGTGTTCAATCACGCTACAGATATAAATAATAATTGTATCAGAAATTTACAGCACGCAATGAGAATTGAATAGAATTATACCTACACTACTGATAAAACAAAAGTGAGCAGCCGCTGTTAATCAGGGTTATAAAAACATCTTTGTGGAATACTTTTATCACATTCTTTTCCCGAAAGTGATATTAACACGACAGAAAATCAGAATGAAATTAAGTGAGCTAATTTTTAAATTAAAAATGTTTTATAAAAGTTTGTGAACAACAAATTGATACAACAACAAATAATACCTCCTGTTAAACAGTAAGTAATTTTGCTTTTTGTTTAATTAAATGAATGTTGTTTTGTACTTTTATGGTATTATTAAATTATTTACATTTTTTTGGTATTATAAGTTAAGTTTTTGAAGACAATTGGCATTTGGCGCGATTTTCAACATTTTTTTTGGAAAAGTTCAAAAAATGTCATACAATTTACAACCAATTTGCCCTACTATATGATTGTGATCTTAATTCAGATAAGCTGGTTTTTTTTAAATTTTGCAGCAAACAATTGACCGCAGCTCAAAAAGGGTACATTATTGGACAACACAAAGGTGGGAAATTGGAACGAACCATCCGAGTTGAGATGATAAAACAAGGTGTAACTGAGTACAGGACATCCAAAAAATTATTTCATCGTACAAAGTGTGAGGAACAGTTGCGTGCAAAAGTGGATCAGGAAGACCTTGGATATTGACGGAAAGAGAGTCCCACGATATACAGAGTAAAGTGCTGATTACATAGCGTCCGTTCCGTTACATTCCATTTCGGCCCGTTTCGACTCAACTATGAAGTGATCACAACGCCCCGGGCCGTCACGTTATTTGAGTTATCCTCACTTTGTTTTTAAAGAAGTTTGTAAAATGGTACCAGCTAAATGGAGAATTTATTTTCCTTATTTCAATTTCTACAATGAACATAAAATGTTTTGGGGTGTCAGAAGGAGAGTAAAACCACTAAAATTGAAAGGGATATTTCTGGGTATTTCGTAGCAAAATACCAAAGGATGAAGAAAACAAAAGTCACAATTAACAAAAGTCTCAATTCGGGCCACAAATATTTCGAATACAGACTGGCGTTATCGTATTACAACATTTTATCCCAAGGTGTGAGCAATAACTTTTATCATCGAGATTTAAAATGGGCAATAAATAGCACCGTCAGAAATATCATACCAGATATATTACCCATTTTGTCCATTTTATATAAGTATATACTCACTTTTAAATCATAAGTTAAGTTATTTAATTTAAATTCAATCAAGTCAAGTAGCACCACAGTCTACAATTGTAAACAAACAAATTCCGAATTTTGGAGGTTATGTCTTCCGTCGAAATTGAAATTTGCTCAACTTATCCGTCCCGTTCCGATCCGTTTCTTACAATGTAAGCAATTACACAGTATTGCGTATGTTCAAATTTGACAGCTTTACGTGACGGAATGGAACGGGTGCTATGTAATCAGCACTTAACAAGGTATGATAGTCCGGGCTATCAAGTGCATGTGACGTCTCACGAATCGATTCTTAAAACGGGAAAAATAAAGTGATACTATTTATGTCAATTTATTCCACTGGATCCATTGAAAATGCTAAAATAAATATAATATGTGTTTCGTACCATAAATATACATTGAATTTGTTAGTTTAAACCTCATTTCAGGGAAATCCGTACGGATTAAAACAAAGTGCCACGAAAGTTTTATCGATAAAAAATGCAAAATAAGACTGAAATAGCTATAATTTGCACTCTTAATTGATAATTTAAGATCTTTTTATTATTTCTATAGTGAAATTGGCAATGGTAATTTTCTTAAATAGAAGGCAAATTTGCATAACGTAGTGTAAAAAGTGGGGTTAGTGGCAAATTAAAATGTGGAATACAATTCTAATAATCTTCCTTCAATTTATCTTTATGTTTAGAAAGTGAAATGGTACTTATTTGAAAATTTTAAATGGATACAGTAGAATAAATTTACATAAATATTAACTTCATATTTTTCACAGAAAACAGGAGGTCGCGGCAAATTTCCAAATGGTATCTGAATCTCAGGTTAGCAGACATACTGTTAGACGTTATTTGAAGGACGATGGATTTTGTAGCAACCGATGCAAACGAGTTCCGCTGCTGACAGCAGCTCATAAGCTCAGAATGATCCTGATTTTTTCCGATATTAATCTGTTTCCAAGTTGCTTCTTTGTCCGCGAAGTTTCTGACTGGGCTATTTTGATTGCGCTATTTATTATATCTATGCATATCTGGAAGCGTTGAATTAGTGTGTTTTCTTATTATTTGCAAAGTTCCCGTATATACAAGCGGTGTTCAATCATGCCAGAAAATTCTACAGAGATAACTAAAACCGCAAAAGAGAACAAAGTTATGGGAAATCCTGATGCCCCTCCCAAGCTGGTTCTACAAATCGTAACAGTATTAGCGAAGGTTACTCATGGCATGGCAGCACGGGTTCAATTGACACCAATATTGAGGAGGTGATGGCAAGCCCTTTGCAAAATTGATATACTTATAAAAAAAATGCGAAGCACGCATTTTTCTCCAGCTCGATAATATGTTGAAACCATATAATTCTCGGCTATCTGCTTTGGAAAAATCCGTAAGTAAAATTCAGCAAGATATTTCGCTAGTCCATAATTCTGGAGCTCTTTGTGATCGTCGATCCCAGCGACTGTGCGATATCGTCATCAGAGGTATACCTAAATGTGAGAGTGAAGTTCATCTTAAAATTCTCAGAGGTATTTGCAAAGTATGCTGATGGTTTTCGTATCAACAACAAGCGTCGACCGTCACACGCCCAAAGCTCTGGTAGTTGTAATAAACATGACATTCCTATCATTGCCAAATTTTCTTGTCACGCCGAACGGAGCTCATTCTTTAAAGCGCTTAATAAGCATGGTACCCTCAAGTTAAACCGCATCGATGGCTTCACTTCTGACAGCGCTGTGTACGTTCATGAAAGTCTCATACCCCAAGCCCATGCCATACTGCGTGAAGCACTACGCCTGCGCTACAACAACCTCCTGCACTCTGAATTCTCCAGAAATGGCGTAATATTTGTGAAGAGAGCAAGAGATGGTCCAGCGCTACGAATAACTGACTTATCGCACTGGCTGATGTTTGTGCGATCGAGAATAACAATTCCGGAGCCTAAACTTGATAAATTGGATACACATCTATGATGCTAGACACTGTAATTAAATATGTACTCATGCGATTTATACTAAGTATTGTTACGTGCAATAGAAAGAGACAACTGGTGACATCTACTGGCAATGGAGAGTAAACAACTTCAGGTTCGGAGAGTAAACGACTTCAGGTTCGGAGAATCGATTATGAAATCTACAGGAAAGTTCAGGAATAGAACAAATAGAATAGTCAAGAAGCTTTTGGAATAGAACACTCTAGAATAATCCGGAGAGTTTCTAGGGTATAAATATAACAGTTGTCATCGCCAGAAAAGGAGTCTTGTCTTAGACGTTGCAGTTTTAACAAGTGAAAGTAATAAAGAAGCGAAAGAGTAATTAGATTACGATAATTGAAAGTACAGTGTTAGCGATAATTAGAGTTGAGTTGATTAATTGAAGGTTTATGAATTTTATATGATTAGAGTGAAATAAAGAACTTATATATTAATTATTTAATATTGTGTTTTAAATAACGAACCAAAGGCCACGCTCGCAACAACTGGTGTCAGAAGTGAAATAAATTTGCGAAATAAAGTGGTGGCAATTGACTGAAAAATTCAAAGTGTGATTAATTTTGAGAAATTGAGTTAAATTGTGAAAGTTCTGGAAAATAATTTATATTCTTCTGTAAGAGAATTATTAAAGCAATGGGGCGCAAACTGGAGGAGCTTCGGATACAGGATTTGAAAGTGGAGTTAGGGAACCGGTCGTTACAAACGACAGGTCCAAAGAAGCTCTCGTGGAGCGACTGAGACAAGCTTTGATAGAAGAAGGGCAGAATCCTGAGACATTTGTTTTCGAAGATAACTTGGAAGAAACTGAAGCGGAAGAAAAGTCTGTGATGAACATGGAACAAGTTTTGGGCACTTTAATGAGTAAATTGGAGCTTTCATTAGCTCTGCAGATGAAAAATGCTTTTGAGGAAACAAGCAATTCTCTTGAGAAACAAAAGAGATCTCTGGAATCCCGTTTAGAAGAGCAGAAGGAATCTATGGACGAACAAAAGAATTCTCTTGAGGAACAAAAGAAATCTATGGAAGCCCGTTTTGATGAACAAAAGAATTCTCTCGACGAACAAAAGAATTCTATGGAAGCCCGTTTTGATGAACAAAAGATTGATTTTGAGGAACAAAAGAAATCTCTGGAAACCCGTTTGGACGAACAAAAGATCTCTATGGAGAATTGTCTAGAAACTCGTTTGGAGGAACAGAAGACTTTCCTGAAAAACTCATTAGACGAACAAAATTTGAAAATTGAAGGAATCGAGCAGGAAGTGGCGGACGCTCAACAAAAAGTCACCGAGCAGCTTGACAGTTTTAAATCAGATCTGGAAAGATAAAACATCGTCAGCCTCTAAGCGTAGCAACTGAAATATCCGGTGCAGGTAGAATGAAACCTCCCATATTTGATGGACAAAATTCGTGGCATATCTTCAAGAGACAATTCGAGGCAGCTTCAGAGGTAAATGGATAGAATGATGAAGACAAAGCTATAGCTCTGGTGTTAGCACTTCGAGGTCCTGCGTCAGAACTTTTACAAACTGTACCGATTGAAAATCAATGTAACTACTCCTCATTAGCTCAGGCGATAGAATTACGTTACGGAGATGAGCACATGCAGCAAGTATATCGCCTACAGTTGCGCAACAGGATTCAAAAACATGGCGAATCACTACAACAGCTGCAGGCAGATGTAGAAAGATTAGCGCATCTTTCATAATCCAGCGTGAATGCGGATTTTCTCAATGAAGTGGCGACGGAGGCATTTGTGAACGCTATTACAGATCAAAATTTACAACAATCATTAAGGCTAGCAGGAAAGAAATCAAGAGCAGAAGCACTAGCCTATGCATTAGCGTATGAATCCGCCAGACAAGCTTCACGGAGTGCAGTACGAGTGAGAGAAATTTCAGTGGAAGAATGTACTTGCAACAGAGTGCAATCATCACAGAGCCCGCCTTCACGTGGTGTCCTTCGATGCTGGAATTGTAATATACCAGGGCACCTTCAAAGAGACTGCAGAAAACGTCGACGAGTGCAATCATCAGAAGAGGGGAAAGAAGAATGCCAAAGATGTCGAGCCAGGGAACAAGAAATTCGTGGAGAGACTAGATATCAAGCAGCGACTAGTCGCATCGTCTCTCCACTTGGGCAGTCGGAAAACTAGTAAAAACCAACTTCGTGGGGCAGAAGTTGGTTGGTGGAATCGACAGCCCCGAAGTCATCATCCAAGTAAGTCACTTACAGAGAAATAATAGCAGTCTTGTTATATATGGAAGTGTAGGAAAAAATGACTGCGCAGTTACTATCGATACTGCAGCTTCAAGATAAATTATTAGAACAGATCTTGTTAAGAACAAATGGCTTCACAACACCACCAAATATCTACTAAGAACAGCAACTGGAGGAGCAGCACAGGTGTTTGGAGAAATAACTTTAGATATTCAACTAGGCGAACTACTATTTCCTCACACTTTCCTGGTTTCAGACATAATGGATGAATGCATTCTTGGAATAGACTTCATGACCACATACAAAATAAATCTGGATGTCGGAGAGCGGATTCTCAAATATGGGAACATAGAAATTCCTATGAGACTAGGAGAAGGAGCAGATCATCCTGCGAAAGTAAGGACGATGGTCTGCGAAAATATTACTCTTTCGTCATGCTCCGAGACACTAATATGGACAAAGCTTACATTGAAGAAATTTCAATAGCTATACCACTTTTTTTCTAATTTGACTTGCAGTTATTCAATGTAGCCAAAATGCATCCTCAGAAAAGGACCAAACCGAAAATATCCTTTTTCGTGTGGCTTTTGTTTTTAAATGTTGACCATACCAAAAGATAGCCCGGCTTATGATGGGTAGCTTTTGGTACTTTTGGTACTAGCACTTCGATGATATCTGTGTGCATTTTTGAGAAAAATGGCAAAGGAACACGGTGCATAGAGTACAATTTGAGGCCTTATATCTCGATAATAAAGGGTTAAACTGGAATTTTCAATATAACACTTTCGTATTAGTTTTATTTGCGGAATTCAAAAATGTAATCTAAATGTATCCTTAATGAGGACGAAAAGGACATTTTTTTAAATATATCCTTTTCCAAGTCTTTTTCAAGGACTTTGGCTATACCAGAGGATACCTTGACTAAGGATGCGTAGCTTTTATTATGACTTTTTCGATATCTCCGCACATTTTCGAGAAAAATGCCCAGGGAACACGTTGCGTGGGACACCCTGTATATGTTAGTGAGGAACTAAAGTCGAGAGTAATTTATAGATCTCACATATGCAATTTGGAGTTTAGTTGTGTTGAAGTGAGTAGTTTAAATGATAAGTGTATTTTGTCAGCTGTATAGTGTCCACCCGATTGTTTTAGTATTGAATCCGCCTTAGAGTTTAAAGACATCATTTCGCACCTAACAAGCACTTACGCAAATGTGATTATAGGTGGTGACTTCAATGTCAATCTCCTTTTAACTAATCCGCGGGTGGTGACTTTCAAGAACTTGACTCAATCATTACTTCTGAGCACTGTTAATTGTTTACCCACTTACTTTAATACTTCTAACCCTTCTTTACTTGACTTGTTCCTTGTTTCGGATAGTAAATCGGTTCTTTTGCATCAACAGATTACCCCTTCATCGATACTTGATCACGATATGCTTTTTATCACGTACGAATGTTCACATTATGCAAGGAGAGCTGCCAAGCTTTTGTCTATCGTGACCTCGATAATATTAATGTGGACGCTTTACAACAGGAATGCTCATTTTTAACTTGGGATGAATTTTTTCTCCAGCCACACGATTAATGACAAATTATGCTCCTTTAATTCAGTCATCGTCGATTTACTTGACAAATATGCACCGGTGCGCTTTCGTACTACTAAACATCTCGGCTGCCCATGGTTCTCTCACGAAATCAATATAATGATAAATGAGCGAAATTTCCTTTATTATTACATATGTCTCAGAACTGATGATAATCACAGACGCTATAAAACTATGCGAAATAAAGTGAACGTTAGGATTCGAGTGGCTAAACGTCATTACTTCCGTTCAAAGTTTAATATAGACCGCCCACCCAAAAAACTGGCATAATTTGAAAAAGGCTGCTATTTTTGGGAAAGAATGTGCAGATTGCGATGTTAAACCAGATGCACTAAACACTCATTTTACTTCATCGCAGTCCTCCAACGCTCAGATTTCATCAGTCTATGATACACCTGGTAGTTTTCAGACAGGGTCAGATAGCTTCAGCTTTAACTGTGTTGGTCCTGACGAAATTATGAAGGCTTTTCTTTGTATTAAATCGCATGCTATCGGACCGGATGAAATCCCCCGAAATTTATAAAATATATTCTGCCCTGAATTCTCACTCCGCTCTTACATCTATGCAACACATCTATTACATCTATTCAACACTTGTCTTACTACATCTGAGTTTCCCTCTCTCTGGAAAAGCGCTACTGTGATTCCGATAGCTAAGAAAAGTTCCCCTGCCGATTTAAATGACTTCAGACCGGTTAGTCTACTATGCTTCCTTGAAAAAATCATGTCCCTTCAGATAATCGAATATCTTCAGAGTAATAATTACTTAACCAGCTGGCAATCAGGTTTTCGCGCCGCTCATAGTTGTGAAACTGCTCTCCTAAAAAATCGACTGATATTCGCAGGGCTTTGGACGATAATGAATTATGCTTGTTGGCCTTGCTGGACTTCTCTAATGCTTTTGATAGTGTTAGCCACGCTAAATTGTTGTCTTAGTTGTCAGATAAGTTTAGTTTTTCTTTGTCGGCTCTAATGCGCTGTCATTAACATGTGGCGTCCCCAGGGATCCGTACTTGGTCCAGTATTGTCTGTACTTACATTAATGACCTACCTGGTGTTCTTGAGGATTGAAGTGTTCACTTGTATGTGGATGATGTTCCGCAATATTTGGCACGCCCAGTAGGCCTCATGGACGATTGTGCAGACCGCATCAATTCCGATTTAGTTAGGGTTTCAACTTGGGCCGTAGAGAATCATTTGGTACTTAATCCTGATAAATCCCAATCGATGGCGATATTCAGAGAGACTGTGAATACTAATGATCTTGCTCCAGTCTTTTTAGATTCGAAGATGTTGCGGTATAGTGATTCGATGAGGTACCTGCCTCGATGTCGTGCTGTACCCATAACAATAGTGTCATTCGTCGTATTTATACTGGTCTCCGCAGACTCTGGCTATCGTCTAGTATCCTCTCAAGGTCATTACGCTTGAAGCTTATCAAAACTCTACTCAGGCCTTATTTCACCAGTGGCAGCGTGATTTTTCCACATCTAGACGCAGTTTGTCGAAGAAAGATCAATGTTGCTTTCAACGACTGTACGCGATTTGTTTTCGGGCTCCAATGCTTTGACAACATCGGCACGCTCTACTTGGCTGCTCTTTGAATGTGCATTTGGGTCGCAAGGCTTTAATATTCCTCCATAAACTTATTTACTCAAAAAATCCCACCTACTTATGCAGTGAGCTTGTGTTCATGCAATCTTCTAGGCATGTGAACATTTTGATACCACGACACATACATTCCTTTTTGCAGGGCTCCTCTTCGTTCGAACAGTTCGTGTATGAAACTCACTTCCTGCTGATTGCATATATCCCTCGCGACATTCTCACTTCAAAAACCGCATATACATACTTTATATGTAACGTTTCCCCCGATCTCGACTCTACAACAATTTTTGTTTTACAATTTTGTACCAATTTATAATACAATTTACTTTATTTTATTTTCTTCTCTTTTTCTTTTTTTTTCTTCTCTTTTTTCTCTTCTCCTTTTTTTTCATTAACTTTAATTTTTAATGAGCTATCAAATGTTTCCTTTTTGTTTATTTTTCTATTCTAATTATATATTAGTATTAGTATTAGTAGTAGTCTTTCTCCGCAATATTGCTCGGTACAGGCAAAAGATTATTATATTCTATTGTACTATGACCTAAGGTTAATAAATTGAAATTGAAAATTGAAAAGTTGATCAGGGCGTTATAATAAATGTGATTATTTATATTAACATTTTGGAAGAAGGTTTGATTCCGACTTTGGAAGATGGAACGAGTGCATATCCCAACAAGATAATGCTCCATGCCATACGGCCAAGAAGACTAAAACCTGATTTCACGAACAAAACATTTTTCATCAACTAGCCTACCCAAAGTACGGATTTGAACTTTATCGAAAGTCTCTGTGATCACGCTGGAGGAAGTAATAAAAAATAAAGGCGAAAATACGAGATATTAGTACTTATATTTAAATAAAAAATAAAATAATATACTTTGTTGTTTTAATTAAAAATATTAAGCGACTATTTTCTGTCTTCTGTTGTTTTTTTAAATATATATTGAACTTTAGCGCCATTTATTACCGTAATGAAACAGTTCTTGCAAATATTTCCTCTGCTAACTTTTTATCAGTAGTGTATATTATCACCTGAATCGCAGGTAAAGAATTTCACAGCCGTCCGAGCAAAAATTTAAAAATTTGATAACGGCCGAAATTATTTGTGCTTTGACCTGCAAAAGCCAACACAAAGTAAAAATCATATAAACAAACAAAATTTTCTGCTCATAAACATGATCTGAGAATTTGTTTTAAAAAACAAAACTTACCCACATTCCTGGGTATTAAGGGGGCTTTCAATAACGTTAAGACGGAGACTATAACTGCTGAGAAGGTGGGAGTTAATAAGCGTCTATGTGACTGTGTCGTGTGCCCTGAGTAATCGAATAAATAAATCCAATAATTGAAAACGACACTCGAATTTCTTTTTAATACCTCATTTCTTTATTACAATAAACAAAACTGACCTATCTTAACAACTCAAAAACCTAACCCGAACCGAACGATAACTTGATCTCTAAAACAACTCGCGACTGAATCCTTAACACTACGATGACTGATAATAAAACTGCACTCGCCAGACCAGTCATTAGTCTTTTTATGTCCGATACTCGGAAGTAAACTTTCTTTGCTCACAACGCGGATGTAAACAAACAACAACAACCTTGTCGTTTGTTCTACCGGTTGCAGCATCTGAGTCGCTTAGTTGTAAGGCCGTTTGCACATCGAAAAACGAAAACGAACGAATAAGCAGCTCCACACCGAAAATTCGTTTATGCTTGCACATCAAAAACGAACGAATAAAAGATGGGTTGGGTGTTTGTATCAAATGTAAATAAACGGAAATGAGGTTATGTAGGAACGAAAAGAATATTCGTTCGTGTGTGGAACGTAGTATGGAACGAAAATTTACTTGACAGTTCGGAACGAAAATTTGTTTCTCGTACGAATAAACATAAGAATGTGTTTTAATTGAAATAAAGCTTTAAATATGGATATTTTTTTATCGAAACTATAATTAGAATAAATATCCAATATTTTATTGAATGTATTCCGGAAAATTTCTGTTAGATTAAGACAAAATTTGAGTTATTCGGTTTAGTGTTTTCGTTTTCGTTTTTCTATGTGCAAACGGCCGTCGCTTTACATAATAATTACCATGCGAGGTGAATTATTATTGTAATCGTCGATTGCTCCACTAAGCGCTCATCGTAGCCAGCTGTTGGGCTAATCAGCAAAACAACCGACAGTTGCATAACAATACCATGCGGGGTTATTGTTTAGCAATTGGATTATTTTGCTGTAATGCCATGGCTGCTGGAAGAATCTTCCGTATATCGGGCCATAACATCCCTCCCCCCTTTGAAAAACTAGTTTCCACCGGGAACTAGATCTGGAGAGTGCAATCAATTAATTATACTGAAAATATCTTAATTCTCGTTCGGTTCAGATTCTTAGCATTACATCATTACATTTTTACCATCTAGATTTTCATATTTTCTTTTCTTCAATTTTTTGATTATCTTTTTTAAATTTCTTTGTTATACATACCTATTACATTTTCTTCTTTTCTGCCTAACATTTTCTTTGAACATTATCTTTTCTTTCTATATTTCATTTTTTACACTTGTTCTTCATGTTACATTTTTTTTTCTTCTTTATTTTATTTTCATATTCCACTTCTTATATCTTCTTTTCAAATTTACCTTCTTTATTTGTCTCACATGTAATTTATTTCCTTGTCTTTTTTTTACATTAAATTTCCTCTACTTGTATTTATTTCTATTACCTTAAAATTTTATGATTAAAATATTGTAATCCTTAATTACCTTACACGTATTACATTGTTAGAAATCATTACTTACTGTATAATACAATATAATAAGAATAATTCAAAAAAACAAAAATAAATTTCTTTTACTATATCTTATATCAACAAATCTCTCCAATGATTACAACTTTATGACTTTGCTTCGCTTTACCTTGCTTTCTAACTACACGGGTTACCCCCTATATTTTACAAAACTATCCTACCACTTCTATTTATAAATTTTCTACTACCCTAATGTGGTCACTCCAACTGTACCAGTTGTTTTTTCACGACGTTTGGCAGGGATGTTGTAGATATATTGGTTGTTGTGGGGATGATCTCGATGCTAATGTTCGGTTCTGGTTCTTCCAGCGATGACTCCTTTTGCATACTTCGGACTGGTTTAGACATCTGGATGGTCGGCAATCTCGACAGTCGACTGGTGCTCTTCATTGTCTGTCTCTTCTTCCAACGTCTCAGGTGGATCAAAATTCCTGCTAATATTGCAAGAGTGACGATGCACCAACACCCTGTAATAGATGAGACCGCAACGTGGACGTGATAAGGAATACTTTGTCCGAACCCTCATGCTTGATGGCTTCCTGGATCCTTTTTATGTCAGCTTCGTTGTCTTTCCAGATACCTTAAATAGCCTTAAATAGGTTCCTCTAAAGTTTCTGACTGCTGAAATGTCAATTCACTGGTGAAATTCTCACTCATAATATTCATTTTTTAATCATTCTTATTGACCTTTAACTTGGTATTATTTTCATATAATTTCCATATGCACGATGGAGTTCTCCCAATTATATCAAGAGTCCACCCATACATAAAGAAATGCGCTTGGTCTATTTTCTTTGAAAGTCTTGTAATATACTTTTTCAATCTGCGTAGCATTCTGCTTGTTCATGGTTCTCTTAACTTATTAGGCACTCTGTCTAGATTTGGCCGCCCTATAAGCATTACTATAATCTTCAATCTTGATACTTAGTAAAATTTTGCAAATTATTTCAATTTGTTCCTTTGGATGTGTTATGTTTTTCGGTTCTAAACTTCCTTGAAACTCTTAGATATATCAGTGGCTTGGGTGTGCTGATGTGTACGAAATGCCTTCGTCTCCGTCCTAAGAGGTTTTAATGTAGTATTCGTGATGACTCTTTCGTTTTTGACACTTTCTTCTCCAAACCACCTTCCCAGATCGATCAACGTGTGTAGTTAAACAAAAATTCGACGACGGTGACGGTGACAAGTTGATATTTCTCAGGTGCTCACGGTTTCTTCCACCACCCACAGTATTGTTCTGATGATCAAATTACTCCACGTCGACTCAGAACTGCTGCATCTGCCACGTCTGCTTTAATTTCATTAAAGTTGCTCAGCTTTTACATACTTTTAGCGATAATCTTTCATTCTTAACTTTTAATTTTTCTATGTGGAACTTATTTTTGTCTTTACCTTTTATGTTTGCTTGTGTTATTCATTTACCTTACGAATTTATTTCCATTAATCTATAATTTTAAGCCTAACACAGTACATTTTTACATTTACATTTTTAAAAGTATATTTACAAATATGTATGTATGTTATTTCTGACCTGTACCACCTTTCTTATAATTTTTCGAATGATTTCATAACAGCAACAAAATCTTTTCTTATTGATATTTATATATTTCACTATATATTTTTCTTTACGACAGTTTCTTTTTCGAAAGACCTTTTTTTTACATCAAATATTTATGTATTTTCTCAGTATCATTGGTACCTTTATTACTTACTATCAATAATATATTCATACATATACATAGTTTCTATTCATATTGCTTTTCTTCTTGTATTATTTTCTTATTTCTCTTTATACTTTTTAACTATTAGGTTTTCCTTCAGATACCTCTTTTTATTGCAGCTTATTCTCTTTATATTGTTTCTTTGAGATATTTCCTTACCTATTATTCATATTACTTTACCTGAGTTGTAGTATTGTTTCAGTCTCCAATAAAGTAGGCACTAGACTATCCTTATATCCTTGCATTTCTTTTCTTCACCTGTAAATCTATAGAGCTATATCATTTAAATTTTGTAAAATCCGCCTCTCAAATCACTTACAAAATTTGAAGGCCCCTGTGGAACACCTCGGCTTATCGTCACTTTTCCCGGACACTTAGCAACACTTACCTCATTAGGTGTCATGAAACTTGCAGTGGAATTCCAATGTTCCGCACGACTGCAGTTTCGATGCCATAATTTCTTCTTGAATTCTTTTCTAACCGATTTATTCCTATATACTTGAAATTTAAGCTTTCCTCTTCGCCAAAGCCCCTGAGCTCGCTTTTGTGGTCGATAGAAACTTTTCCTAACCTCATAACTCCATGCAGGTCTTTCGAAATACTTAAGCGGTTCTTGTTTATTCGAATAACTTGGTGCTTTTACCGGACAGGCTCTTGCATTAGCGATTCTTACAAATGCAAGTCTATCCGTCAGACTATTTGCGCTGTGTTGACTGGTTAAACTTTCGCTAGATTCTTCGGTTATAGACTTGATAGGCTCCGAACTTTCGTAAGGTGTGATACGGTCTTCTCCCAGAAGGGTACCAGAAGTGGATCCAGCCATTTAGGTACTAATTTTTCTGCCGTGTTGAATTTTTCCTTTTCTATATCGGCCGGATATGGATTTTCATGACTGCTATTCTGCCAAGCTGTGGATCCCACTTGTGCACAAGCTGCGATATTTTTACAAGAAGCATTTTCTTCTATACCTTTGCTGGCGTCTTGTATCAGCAGCTTCATATTTAGGCAGCCGATTATAGTTCTGCCACTGAGGAAATCCATTCCAAGTATACCGTCGGCTGGAATTGAGTCCGTATCACTAATGGCATTAAATCTGCAGGCATGCTGGCTGTTGTCTATCTGCAACTTTCCCTCACAAGTGCCTATGGAACTCCTATCGGATCCGAATTGTCCTCCAATTCTGATTTTGTGATGTGTCTGTACGGGCGTAGTCCTCGTTATCCTATTAACCTTAATTATACTGCAGGTAGATCCGGTATCTATTAAAAGACTCCACTTACCTTCCAATGCTATGTTCGAATGGACTGTTATGACAAACTTACTCTGAGAATCTAATTTTTCGTTAGCCTTCTCTGCTAGATATTTCTTGAGACAATTCTCCGTATAGTGGTCCCATGTTTGGCAGAACTGGCAGTAAAGCCCCACCGCTGCCGTTAGGAATCTTCCATTAACGCCTTCTTTGATATCTGCGACACTGACGTGATGTATTCGGGGGTTGGAAATGAGGGATGTTTCGTGCCTATATGGCAGGCATTCTCTAGAGATATGCCCACATTTGAAGCATTTGATATTCTTTCCTCTGAGAAATTCCGGTATTACCTTCCGCGTCTCTGGTACCATGCCTTGAAGCCTTTCCGAGTCCCTTTCGTAGTAGGTAGCTTCCTCCTGCACCCCTTCTAGCGATTCAAATTTCCGACCCGTAAGGCATACTTGAGTCGACTTAAGCCTAACGTCTACTTTGAATGTTGCCACGGCATCTGCCTCCAGTTCTGCAATGAGACCTCTATCTCCTCCCGGGTATTTTGCCGAGACCGCCGCTTTTATCAGATCGAGCAATTCCTTCATCCGGTGTGCGAACTCCCTGATATCTTCGCCGGGCCTCTGCCTGCATGCCAGCATTTCTGTTCGCAATTCACTAAAGGATTTTCTAGGCATGTAAGCTGATTTGATTACTTGCTGTAAAGCATCAAAATCTTTTGGTTCCTGTGAGTCTACCAAGTAGTACGCGTCGTCCGATAAGCGATACTTTATACACCTTATGAAGATCTTCTGCTCTTCTTGTGTCAGTCTATCGTTTAGTTCTTTACTACAACTCAGGAAGCGATATACCTCCTTCGAAAGCCTGGATGATCTTTCACCGGATAGCAAGGGCACATACTTGGATACTAGATCCATTACCTTTTCGTGCACGTCTGTCATATTGCCTTGCTGACTGTTCTCCCCGGATATGTTTCTTTCCTCAGGAATTAACTGGTTTCGTTCGCTTCCCTCTGCATTGATGCCCTGTAACACGAGAAGTTGTTTGTTGTATTTACCTACGTGTATAACCCGAGTAGCTAAATTAGCTTTGCTCCCAATGTGTGTGTTTGGAGTAGCTAAATTAGCTTTGCTCCCAGTTTGTGTATTTGGAATAGCTAAATTAGCTTTGCTCCCACTGTGTGTATTTGTGTTGAGTAGCTGATAAAGATCAACTCCTCAAATGATGTAAGTGTAATTTCCATAAATTTCACACAATAAATTAAAATCACAAACGCAAAAATTTAAATCACTTAATCTAACACTTAAATGCCTGAAACGTAAAAGAATTAAAAAAAATCAATATATAAAATAAACAAATTTCCACCTTCTTACAAAAAATTCTTGAAAGAAAGTTTGCGAACAAAAAAAACGCACCAGCAAGAAATTCTCAAATTTCTTACCTAGTTTCACCAGCTGCGCCAATTGTCGTGTGCCCTGAGCAATCGAATAAATAAATCCAATAATTGAAAACGACACTCGAATTTCTTTTTAATACCTCATCTCCTTATTACAATAAAACAAAACTGACCTATCTTAACAACTCATAAACCTAACCCGAACCGAATGGTAACTTGATCTCTAAAACAACTCGCGACTGAATACTTAACACTACGATGACTGATAATAAAACGGCACTCGCCAGACCAGTCATTAGTCTTTTTATGTCCGATACTCGGAAGTAAACTTTCTTTGCTCACAACGCGGATGTAAACAAACGACAACAACCTTGTCGCTTGTTCTACCGGTTGCAGCACCTGAGTCGCTTAGTTGTATACAATCGCTTTACATAATAATTACCATGCGAGGTGAAATATTATTGTAATCGTCGTTTGCTCCACTAAGCGCTCATCGTAGCCAGCTGTTGGGCTAATCAGCAAAACAATACCATGCGAGGTTATTGTTTAGCAATTGCTGATTATTTCGCTGTAATGCCTTGGCTGCTGGAAGAATCTTCCGTATATCGGGCCATAACAACTGGATCAACTCAATGCTTCTCAGCAGAAAGATTAGCTCTTGCTCAGGGGATGTGGTTGTGAGAAGAGCAGCCTTCAGTTGTACACCGCAGGGTGAGGAGGTGGGGGTGAATCACTATCCCTGTTGCTGCTGATAATGGATGATTAAGTTAGAGAGAGAGCTTTAAGGCGATTGCCTGTGCGGATGACATATGCATCCGGACAACCTTGAAATTTCTCAACTATTAGTGAAAGGCTTGAGTTTTACCTGACAAATGAAGTAGGCATAAAAGGTAGTAAATCCTTATATTGATTAAATTGGCATTGTACATAAAAAAAAAAATTAATAAAATTTTCGTTTGGACCTCACTTAAAAGAGGATTTGAACCTAGATATTTCTTTGCATTCATTTTTATCTATTTTATCATAATATATTAAATCATTTTCAGACTGAAGCCTGAAAAACAATACGATGCAGTGCAGTGCACTGCACTGCATTGAAATTTAGAGCTCATGTAATACCATGTGGCAATTCACATACACTGCACTGCATCGTTTAGGCTAATTTCTAAGACATTGCACACTGCATCAGTTGACATTTGTTAAATATCACAGAATAGAGGAAGTGTTTGTTATGGTCGTAGCATAGTGCAGGCAGCAGTATGCTACACTGAGACTAGCTGCGTCATGTAAGCGCGGACTGCTGTCTGTGTGGCCGGAGCGGCTGTACGCACCAAACCCGACCTAATTGAAAGGGCAGCGCTTCCAGATAGGACGAGTTGGATGGCAAGGAAGAAGCAGAGCGTTTTTCGGATGATTTTGGCTGTCTGGGGAGAGAGAAGGAGACATCTTGTCTGAAAAAGTTTGTAGTATAGAAGCAAAGTAGTGAACGATACAAAAAATTATCGGTAGATATAAAGGAAATCAGCATTAAGTGTTGCTGAAGCATCGGAAAAATTAGAAGAAAAATATAGATAGAGGAAAGTATCGACGAAATTCGCCGCTGAAAAGGAAAGTTGAAAAACTGTAGAACGGAAAATGGCGAAGGAAGTTTCACGAGAACGCTCGCGAAACTAAGGCTTTATTATTTGTGCAGTTTATATATATATATTGCTATCACACGGAAACGGCGGACAGTAGCACGTAGAAATTGAGCCCGCCAGGCCAGCAGGAATAGGAACTTATCTAAAGTCTTTTAACATCATAGGACGTCATCTCAGTTAGCTGTAATATGAAGAACATATTTCCAACCAAAACAGATCGGCTAGTGGCCTCATCGAGTTGTTCGTTCCTCGTCTCAACCGTTATCTAAATCGATGTCTACATCTCTTCCACATCAATATGCTGGTCGACATTTTGTCAGCTAATCGAGTAGTCGAAGGACAAATTCTTCTCAATTTTTTTTATAACGCAAGCAGATTGCTCTGCAAGGTGAAAGTGGTTTGCCAAGTGTAATTGTCATCCAGTGCTGGAATACAAAGTAGTTATTAAGCATTCAGGACAACAGGGTATTAAACCATATAGCCGTTACATTACATGCAAGATTTAGATCGCTGTCCCTCATACATGATTATGGTTTGGATAACGCAAATCCTCCAAATTCCTAGTACTAGTACGAGGAAGGAAATTGCTCCACTCAGATGTTAATGGTGTCGGAGCTATAGCAAGCCCGCTTTTCGGAGTTTCATCTCTATCCTTATCTTCCAACAGTGTGCTACGTTTTTGTGAATTTTAATTAGATAATACATAAACAATACATAATTTTAGATATCACTTTATCCGTACACGCTACATTAACATTAATTAGTATTGGACAGATATGTAGTGCGAAACAGTTTACTTTTAGAATGAGTATCGGTTCTGTAGGATATTCGAAGCGATTATCACATGGATCTTACGAAATTGTTGTCATCAGGTTAAGCGATAGCATAGGAGTAGGGTTTCAGATAGTAATGTAAAGTTCGCCCAACAAAAATAATAAATACGGTGGCACTATTAATTGGTTTTCAGCTACGGAAGGCCTTCAAGGAATGGAACCAGGGTGAGTAATATTTTTTGTATATGGCTGGTGGTACAGCGGCAGGTTTTCGTGGAACCTCCCCACTCGAGACAAAACACGACGTATAAACCAATTTTTGTATCGAATGTATCGTGTATCATCCGAGTCTCACCCTCTGCTATAAATTGGGCTATACACGAAAATGTTTAAAATAGTGCTAAGGAAACCAGTTTTTATTACGGTGTATCGAGTGTATATCATCGTGTGTCAGCGGACTAAACTGCGATCTGGGACTCAAGCAACAGCAGGAGTCCCCTTTTATTTTCTCTCATTCTCTTTTCCAGGTCGATCCAAGTGGTATTTTCAGTGCACATGGAATGTCAGTTTGTTTTTTGTTTTCTTGTTTGTACTTCTCTAATATGCACAGCTAATTAGCATCTGAGGGATGCGGATGGCAAGAATCCAGCCGACTGATCACTAGGGGCAAATTGCTGCGTGGCCATCTGTTACCATGTTTACATGCAGAATTGAAAGATCGAGTCGAGATTGAGTTGAGTTTTCGACTCGTGTTTTTGAGCACGCAGGGTTGAGATATTGAGTTGAGAATGGGTCCAACTATAGTTGAAGTGACAGTGAAACATAACATTATTTATGGTATTTTTTGTGACGAAGTTGTAAAAGTTATAAATTTTGTTTAAATAAGCAAAATAAACTTACAATAAACATACCAAAACTTTCGAGTAAAGAATGAATAAAATAAATTCCAACTGTTAGCTGCCAACTCGACTACTCAATCCGTGTTTATAGGACACTATTTCGGCTCGACTACGCCAGCCAAGCGGGGTCGAGTCGACCCAATCTCAGCTCGAGTCGCGTATACATGGAGTTGAACCCTAGTTGAACCATGGTTCAAACCTGCATGTAAACATGGTATGTGCTAATCCCGCTGGTGATTTTTGCAACTCAAGCGGTGCATTGCAGCTGGCTTATGTGCTTGGGAGTTCATATACAGATGTATGGTTTGGGTGCAGTTAACATTTGTAGATGCCATACAATTTTTTGTTTGTTGAGTGAGTACTATCACCTCCTGCTCTATTGACCTCCTAGTCCCGTGACACACGATGATACACACTCGAGACTAGACATGACGTAAAACAGTTTATTATATCGTGTGAATCAGCCCATGGTCTCCCCAATTCTCTTTTTCATCATCAGCAGCTAAACTAATTTGCAGCCTTCTAAATAGGCGCAGCCAAGTGGTAAGAGTACATGACAAGATCTCAGATATAGCATTCTTACACCGCGGTGTTCCTCAAGGATCTATATTGGGTCCATTATTATTCAGTCTTTACATAAATGACCTTCCTGATGCCGTCATGGATGCATCTATTCATATGTATGCTGATGATGTTCAGATATACTTAACCAGACCCATAGGCTTAATGGAAGACTGTGTATGCCGGTTAAACGATGATCTACAACGCATTTATAACTGGTCTTTGCGTAATAAATTAGACTTAAATCCTGACAAATCTACATGCCTGGCAGTTTATAGGAATAAAATCGATTCTCTCTCTTTACCAGCCATATTTCTCAATAAAACGAGACTTGGCTACGTTGATTCTGCTAAAAGTCTGGGCTTTGAACTCAATTCAAAGTTTTCTTGTTGTGACCACATTAGTGCTACCTTAGGTAAAATATATGGCTGCTTAAGAAGACTATGGCTAAATTCAGAACTACTAGCACTCCATGTTCGGAAAAAGCTTGTCAAATCCCTAATTCTTCCCTACTTTACTTATGGCTGTATAATATTTTCCACGCTTGACTCCGTCTGCCGAAGAAGGCTCCTAGTGGCTTATAATGATGTACTTCGCTTTATATATAAATTATCTCGAGGTAGTCATATCTCCTCATATATTACTTCTTTGCTTGGTTGCCCATTAGAAGCCTACTTAACTCAATATAGGCTAAAGTTTTTACATCGACTCATATTCAGCCAGCAGCCCGGATACCTATTTGAAAAGCTGAGTTTCTTGCAATACGGGCAGCGTTCCTACTTTGTCCAATGTGCCCGCAAATGGAATTTGTTACCACATGATATGCAATTTACTAGGACCAGAGGGACTTTCAGTAGACAATTAAAATCAAATGATATAATATAAAAATTAGATCAGCTCGTTTTGGATGACCTTGTTAAGTAAATATTTACCACTTTAGTTTTTATTGGATTGCTTTATTTAGTTATCTTTATTTTTATTTTTCTAAATTTATAATTTGTTTTTTCTCTTAATTTTCTGTTTTTTTCTTCTATTTTCTTTTTTCACTGAGCATTATTTTAATTCTACTCATTTCTTCATTTGTTAGGTAATACATATAAGTCTTTTGCTTTAAGTTTTTTTTTTTTTTTTTTCCACGTTGAATGCCTACATGTAATGTACATTTAAAGATCTTGTTATCTTAGTACTGTTCCAAATAAATACATTATTATTATTATTATTATGGTACACGCTGATACACGTTCTTGAGGAAGCAAAGAAAATTCATCGTCTCCATATGATTTAAACGCACACAAACCGAGTACACTCATGCATATAAAATAAAACACTCGTGTATCATCCGAGTCTAAATAGAGCTAAGAAAACCAGTTTTTACTACGGTGTATCGCGTGTGTATCATCGTGTATCACCGGACCTAGGCGTAAACACCCTGTATAAGCAAATTTGACATTTATACGAATCGGATCGAAACGGTGGAATTGTGTTTCCAACCTTAGCGTTGAATAAGCTTGCTTGAGGCTGGACCGGATCATTTAGTGTCTTTAGTGGTTTGATGAATATACTTCATCACCTTGTTGATTAAAATCCCCATTCCAGATGTTGCTGATTTGGTCCTATTCATACGGGGCTTATCGAACATAAAGTATTCAATAGTTGTTCCTGCGGGTAGGGCCGTTGGACGTGTTTTTTAGGGTAAGCAGTACCTCAGATTCGTTGATGATCATGATTATCTGGTTGACAATGTGTCCGGACTGCGATCTTGCCTCTGAAGAATGTTATTCAGTCTTGCTCAACACTACCTCTATGGTTTTCTGCGTATTCAGACATTTGATGGTTGAATGTGACTTGTGTGTGATTCGCATTACCTTTAACTTTTGAAATATTTTTCAGCTTGTTCAACATGTTCTAGGATGAACCGGTATTTTTCGTAATGAATATCCTTTTTCTTATCTATTGTATCTTGTTATCGTGTTACTTCGTATTTTATCGCAACAAAAACTCGCTGATGGTTCTGCCTGAGTACATGGTAATCCCCGACGTCGATCTTCCCAACTTTTGATTTCCTGAGGTAAATGGATTTAAGTGAATTTATTTACGGCACTTGTTGGAACATATTATTAAAAGCCATTTAAAAAAAAAATTTGTTTTATTTTTTAAATAAAAACACTTGCGTTGTTAAAAAAATATATTTATGTACCCGCGTTTTTACAAATAAACGACGCGATTCGCCGTACTGAGGCATCATCAGGTTACTAACTACCTAGCTGATCTGGGATTAATATTTGATTCTATTTTTTTAACGGATGTAGTAACGGACTGTTGGAATACTCATCTTTTGATGATTGAGAAGATGTTTGTTTAATGATATCCCTATCCAAAATAATTCCTCCATTTTGTTGTTGTAATAATTTTATTTTATTGATATTTGACTTATGATTAGTGTTTTTTAGATGTTTTGATAAACCTGATAGTACGCTGTCATTTTTAGCACAAAAATATGTTCTGAATATCTAGTTTTTTTTTTCCTATCCTGAACAGTCATCACAGCCGATTTCATTTTTTTACTTTATCAATCAAATGAACAAAATTTTTTTCTGTATAGTAAGGTTTAAACTTTAATAATTCCGGGATCACTAATATTTTTACACAAATTCTACGTTGGAGCTTTAATGGCCGAGCACACAGGTCTAATAGGTTCATTGATTTTATGTAACTTGACTAACCCGTAAAGAATTGGTATGAAAAAAAAAATTTAAAAATATTCTAAACAAAGATATTGATAGCAAGAGGTCGTCAAGAACGGGCAACTTTAGCTAGTTTTTTATTGTTTTCTCATACTTCATGATAACAAGTGAAAAGGCTAGAATTGGTCAAGACCAGTTCTTGTGATACCCTAGATGAATGCCCGCAAGTAATTTCGTATGGTGTACAAGTTTGATTGTTAAAGTGGTTATTCGCATATATGTATTTCTAGAACGGTTCGTCGGACAGTAAAAATTAATAAAACCAATTTCAATTTTATATTCTAAGTATTTTCAGTACAATAGAAACATTTAGGGTTGTACGTTTTTACAGTATATGTAAAAAACATTCTCGAATTATCGTGAGGACGGACAGACGGACGGATATGCAAAAATTGCAAAAATCAAAATAACCAATGCATTTTGCTCCATCATAATTATTTCTATGCATTACAAATGGAATGACAAACTTAGTATACCTTACAGATTTCATCTAGGGTATAAAAATAAATTGAAATTGTACACAGAAGTCTTTATGTTGTGCTTTTTTTTAATACAAACAATACTATAATTCTGAAAATACATTTTTATTAAACTAAATAAGTGAGCAAAATTAAAAATCAAAGTTATGGGATATACATAAATATGTTAATGCATTCAATAAATAAAGCTCAATCAATTAAAACGATATGTTCACCAATCGAGAAAGTCAGAATCTACAAAGACATCTGGAACTGAAAAAATGTATTTTTAATGAAAAAATAAAAATTAAAAAGCATTTCTTACCTTTGAAAGTAGGAATTTCGTCATTATATACTGGAAGTGTAAGTTCCTCATCTACGGGATTCTTATGGTTATAATTTTTATATTCTAACCATTTCTTTTCCTATGAGGGAAACATAATTCTGCAGTTGTTTTATTTCTCGCATTCGGGAGTGTGTGATGCTAATTTTTCAGTAGAGTAAAAGTAGAGCAAGCATCTATCACATATATGCCTTTTAGCATGATTTTTCGAAGTTTGCTTCGATACAAGGCGGGAAAGATCTTTAATCCAGCAGAAATGATATCTGCCATCATCATCATCGTCATCCATATGATCTTCAACCATTGCAGCATTATCATAGTCATGTTGTAGCATTGAGAGATTTACATGTCGCTCCATCCTGTGTTTCGTAAGTCTAACTGGAACTGTGGTGAAGAAATGCTCTTTCTCTAGGATGAATACGTTTATTGATAAATCGTTCTGGCCTTCAAATTGCGTAATTTGCTTAAGTGTTATGGGAAATGTTATTCCAGTTAAATTAAGTACAGTTGAATAATGTGGATATGATGAGGTTCTAGCGGAGTTAACATTTGCTGCTGCAAATTCTTCAAATTAATGCAAGCTTTCTTTGATGCAATCTCCTTCGGCAGAGGTATATAAAATGATCCCCGAATCGGCTCAAACTTGTTGATATGCACCGCTAAATGTATTATAGATTACAGTGCCCAGCCACGCCCTTTTTCGTGGAATTCTTCCAGCTGAGTATTTATTCGATCCAAAACGTTTGATTTAAACCACTCCTCCAAATTATCAGCTGCACTAATTGGAGCAGTTCTTGCTTGGAAATATTTAATGTCTTTTATGTTTTCATTGTCAGCACTTTGTTTAATAAATTCGCTGCAAAACGTTGTAGAAACTTTAATATTAAAGTAACGTTTTAGAGTGTTCTTTATACAGCGCGTAAATAATTGGGCAACGTCTTGCATAAATAGCTTCGGATCGATATTGTTACGTGCAATAGAAAGAGACAACTGGTGACATCTACTGGCAATAAACAACTTCAGGTTCGGAGAGTAAATGACTTCAGGTTCGGAGAATCGATTATGAAAGTTCAGGAATAGAACAAATAGAATAGTCTAGAAGCTTTTGGAATAGAACACTCCAGATTTATCCGGAGTGTTTCTAGGGTATAAATATAACAGTTGTCATCGCCAGAAGAAGAGTTTTGTCTTAGACGTTGCAGTGTTAAGAAGCGAAAGCAATAAAGAAGCGATAGTGTGTAATTAGATTGCGATAATTGAAAGTACAGTGTTAGCGATAATTAGAGTTGAGTTGATTAAATAAATGTTTGTGAACTTTATATGATTTAAGTGTAATAAAGAACTTATATATTAATTATTTAATATTGTGTTTTAAATAACGAACCAAAGGCCACGCTCGCAACAACTGGTGTCAGAAGTGAAATATATTTGAGAAATAAAGTGGTGGCAATTGACTGAAAAATTAAAAGTGTGATTAATTTTGTGGAATTGTGTTAAATTTTAAAAGTTCTGGAAAATAATTTATATTCAACTG
This sequence comes from Dioctria linearis, assembly GCA_963930735.1. Lineage (NCBI taxonomy): Eukaryota > Metazoa > Arthropoda > Insecta > Diptera > Asilidae > Dioctria > Dioctria linearis. The sequence goes on from OZ005741.1 coordinate 117,222,204, forward strand.
TGAGTGAATTACTACAGTAATGGGGCGCAAAGTGGAGGAGCTTCGAATACAGGATTTGAAAGTGGAGCTAGGGAACCGCTCATTACAAACGACAGGTGCAAAGAAAGTTCTAGTCGAGCGACTTAGACAAGCTTTGATAGCGGAAGGAAAGAATCCTGAGACATTTGTTTTCGAAGAGAACTTGGAAGGAACCGAATTTGAAGAAGAGCCTGAGATGAAAATGGAACAGCTTTCGAGTATTTTAATGAGCAAAATGGAAGCCCGTTTTGATGAACAAAAGAATTCTCTCGAGGAACAAAAGAATTCTCTGGGATCACGTTTAGATGAACAGAAGAAAGCTATGGACGAACAAAAGAATTCTCTCGAGAAACAAAAGAATTCTCTGGAATCACGTTTAGATGAACAGAAGAAATCTATGGACGAACAAAAGAATTCTCTCGACGAACAAAAGAATTCTCTGGAATCACGTTTAGATGAACAGAAGAAATCTATGGAAGCCCGTTTTGATGAACAAAAGATTGATTTTGAGGAACAAAAGAAATCTCTGGAAACCCGTTTGGACGAACAAAAGATCTCTTTGGAGAATTGTCTAGAAACTCGTTTGGAGGAACAGAAGACTTTCCTGAAAAACTCATTAGACGAACAAAATTTGAAAATTGAAGGAATCGAGCAGGAAGTGGCGGAAGCTCAACAAAAAGTCACCGAGCAGCTTGACAGTTTTAAATCAGATCTGGAAAGAATAAAGCATCGTCAGCCTCTAAGCGGAGCAACTGAAATATCCGGTGCAGGTAGAATGAAACCTCCCATATTTGATGGACAAAATTCGTGGCATATCTTCAAGAGACAATTCGAGGCAGCTTCAGAGGTAAATGGATGGAATGATGAAGACAAAGCTATAGCTCTGGTGTTAGCACTTCGAGGTCCTGCGTCAGAACTCTTACAAACTGTACCGATTGAAAATCAACGTAATTACTCTTCATTAGTACAGGCGATAGAATTACGTTACGGAGATGAGCACATGCAGCAAGTATATCGCCTACAGTTGCGCAACAGGATTCAAAAACATGGCGAATCACTACAACAACTGCAGGCAGATGTAGAAAGATTAGCGCATCTGTCATACTCCAGCGTGAATGCGGATTTTCTCAATGAAGTAGCGACGGAGGCATTTGTGAACGCTATTACAGATCAAAATTTACAACAATCATTGAGGCTAGCAGGAAAGAAATCAACAGCAGAAGCACTAGCCTATGCATTAGCGTATGAATCCGCCAGACAAGCTTCACGGAGTGCTGTACGAGTGAGAGAAATTTCAGTGGAAGAATGTACTTGTAACAGGGTGCAATCATCACAGAGCCCGCCTTCACGTGGTGTCCCTCGATGCTGGAATTGTAATAAACCAGGGCACCTTCAAAGAGACTGCAGAAAACGTCGACGAGTGGAATCACCAGAAGAAGAGGGGAAAGAAGAATGCCAAAGATGTCGAGCCAGGGAACAAGCAATTCGTGGAGAGACTAGATATCAAACAGCGACTAGTCGCATCGTCTCTCCTCTTGAGCAGTCGGAAAACTAGTAAAAACCAACTTCGTGGGGCAGAAGTTGGTTGGTGGAATCAACAGCCCCGAAGTCATCATCCAAGTAAGTCAGTTACAGAGAAATAATAGCAGTCTTGTTATATATGGAAGTGTAGGAAAAAATGACTGCGCAGTTACTATCGATACTGGAGCTTCAAGATCAATTATTAGAGCAGATCTTGTTAAGAACAAATGGCTTCACAACACCACCAAATATCTACTAAGAACAGCAACTGGAGCGGCAGCACAGGTGTTTGGAGAAATAACTTTAGATGTTCAATTAGGCGAACTACTATTTCCTCACACTTTCCTGGTTTCAGACATAATGGATGACTGCATTCTTGGAATAGATTTCATGACCACATACAAAATAAATCTGGATGTCGGAGAGCGGATTCTCAAATATGGCAACATAGAAATTCCTATGAAACTAGGAGAAGAAGCAGATCATCCTGCGAAAGTAAGGACGATGGTTTGCGAAAATATTACTCTTTCGCCATGCTCCGAGACACTAATATGGACAAAGCTTACTGATGACATCGGGACCTGCCGATTCTATCTGGTGGAGCCTAACCTCACAAAAGTTACATCGAACATCATCGTTGGCAAGACTTTAGTGAAGGCAGAAGGTGCAACATTAATTCCAGTCAGAGTGCTTAACACATCCGAAAACGAGATACAACTAAAAGAAGGTGCTATAATTGGAAATTGTGAACCCGTTTACCAAATCGTCAATTTAGATAATGGTAGTAATGTCAAGGAGACAAAAACTATACCAGCTACTACCCAACAGGTTCAGAAACTTCTTTCGTCCAGTGCCTTAAGTGAACAACAACACAACGATGCCAAAGAGGTGATCGATGAATTTTCGGAATTATTTGCAATGAATGATGATGATTATGGTAAAACAAATCTTGTCCAGCATCGAATCGATACAGGAGCTTCCAGACCCATTCGACAGACACCACGAAGATTGCCATTAGCCAAACAACCAGAAGTTGCAGACATGATGAACTCCATGAAGAAACAAGGCATCATAGAGGAATCTAACAGCCCTTGGACATCGCCGGTTGTTCTGGTTAGGAAGAAGGATGGCAGCACCCGATTCTGTGTAGACTACCGCCAACTAAATAACGTGACGAGAAAAGATAGCTATCCATTACCAAGGATTGATGACACATTGGATACCCTTTCCGGAGCGCAATGGTTTTCCACGCTGGATTTGAAGAGTGGTTATTGGCAAGTGGAAATACATCCCGAGGACCGAGAGAAAACTGCTTTCTCAGTTGGCAGTGGCTTATGGCAATTCAAAGTAATGCCATTTGGGTTATGTAATGCTCCAGCCACATTCGAACGACTAATGGAATGTGTTCTACGAGGTTTAACCTGGAAAACATGTCTTGTCTATTTGGATGACATAATATTAATCGGAAGGACATTCATGGAACATAAAAACAACTTACGGGATGTACTTCAAAGGCTCAAAGATGCAAAATTAAAGCTCAGTGCGAGTAAATGTGCTCTATTTAAAAAAGAGGTTAAATATTTAGGGCATATAGTTTCATCACAAGGAGTAAGAACCGATCCAGAGAAAATAGAAGCCGTCAAAAATTGGCCTGCTCCAAAGGACAAACATCAATTACGGAGTTTTCTTGGTTTAGCTACCTACTACAGGCGATTCGTGAAAGGTTTTGCAGATATAGCAAGAAGCCTACATCAACTTACCGAAAAGGGAAAGCCGTTCATATGGTCGGATAAATGCAACGAAAGTTTTGAAAATTTGAAGCAACAGCTCTGTGAGGCTCCAGTACTTCACTATCCAAAGCTGGGAAAAACATTTACATTAGACACGGATGCCAGCAATGAAGGTATTGGTGCAGTGCTTTCTCAGGAGGAGAATGGTCAAGAAGTTCCAGTAGCTTACTATAGCAAAGCACTTTCAAAGTCAGAGAAAAATTATTGTGCTACAAGAAAGGAGCTACTTGCCATTGTAAGTTCAACAAAGCATTTTCATAAATATCTCTATGGGCAGAAATTCATCCTTCGCACCGACCATGCAGCGCTTAAATGGCTTCTGCAGTTTAAGAATCCTGAGGGACAAGTGGCGAGATGGATAGAGCGACTCCAGGCTTATGATTTTGAAATACAACACCGAAGAGGTCGTATCCATGGAAATGCAGACGCCCTTTCACGACGTCCATGTAAACTTGAGTGCAAACATTGCACACGAATAGAAGAAAAAGGAACAGCAGCAACTATACAGTTGGTAACCGTGGAGCCATCTACAGGTTGGGTCAACGAGGACCTACGAATAGCACAACGAGAAGATCCGGACATTTCACCTATTCTTGCATGGAAAGAAGACATGGAAAGACCAGACTGGAAGGATATTTCGGAATGGAGTGAGAAGCTAAAAAGTTACTGGGCTCAATGGAACTCTCTTCATGTTGAATGTGGTATATTAAAACGCAAGTGGGAAGCACCTAATGGCGAATCTTTCCGAATGCAGATAGTCGTGCCGGCATCAAATGTCAAAGATGTTCTAGAAGAAATGCACGGTGGAACCTCTGGAGGACATTTGGGAGTGAACAAAACCATTTCCAAAATACGAGAAAAGTTTTATTGGTTACATATGCGAGAAGATGTGGAGGAGTGGTGCCGCAGATGCACTGTCTGTGCTGCTTGCAAAGGGCCGCAACACAGAAGCAGAGGAGAAATGCATAAGTATAATGTCGGAGCCCCCTTTGAAAGGATAGCTATAGACATCGCTGGACCTTTTCCAGAAACGGATGGCGGTAACCGTTATATATTAGTTGCCATTGACTATTTCAGTAAATGGCCTGAAGCTTATGCAATCCCTAATCAAGAGGCAACCACAGTTGCGGAACAAATAATAACGAATTGGGTCAGTAGGTTTGGTGTGCCTCACGAACTTCATTCGGACCAAGGACGGAACTTCGAATCGCGGACTTTCCAGGAGATGTGTAAAATGTTGGGAATAAGAAAAACTAGAACAACTCCTCTACACCCACAATCTGATGGCATGGTAGAGCGCTTCAACAGAACATTGATCGAGCATCTAAAGAAAGTAGTTGACTATCATCAACGCGATTGGGATCGACATATTCCTGTATTCCTAATGGCTTATAGATCAGCCGTTCATAGTACTACCGGACAAACCGCAGCTAAAGTCATATTCGGAAGAGAGATGCGTTTACCTAGCGACCTCAAATTCGGTACCCCCAGAGGTGAACAAAAGTTACCAGAAGACTACGTATCGGAGCTCAAACAACAATTAGCCGATGTACACGAGGCCACGAGGACGAAATTAGCAACAAATACTGATCGGATGAAGACCCGCTATGACTTACGCGCTAATTCCGCAGGATTTAACGAAGGTGATCTTGTTTGGCTGTACAACCCGAAACGACGTAAGGGACGTTCTCCAAAATTGCAACAACACTGGGAAGGACCATATTCAGTAGTAACTAGAATTAATGACGTGGTATACAGGATTCAGCGTGGCACAAGAGGCAAGCACAAAATTGTTCATTTGGACCGCTTGTGTCAATACTACGAGCATCAAGACCGTGGACCACCTGTTGTTCGGGACGAACAAGTTTAAGAAGGGGGCAGTGTTACGTGCAATAGAAAGAGACAACTGGTGACATCTACTGGCAATAAATAACTTCAGGTTCGGAGAGTAAATGACTTCAGGTTCGGAGAATCTATTATGAAAGTTCAGGAATAGAACAAATAGAATAGTCTAGAAGCTTTTGGAATAGAACACTCCAGATTTATCCGGAGTGTTTCTAGGGTATAAATATAACAGTTGTCATCGCCAGAAGAAGAGTCTTGTCTTAGACGTTGCAGTGTTAAGAAGCGAAAGCAATAAAGAAGCGATAGTGTGTAATTAGATTGCGATAATTGAAAGTACAGTGTTAGCGATAATTAGAGTTGAGTTGATTAAATAAATGTTTGTGAACTTTATATGATTTAAGTGTAATAAAGAACTTATATATTAATTATTTAATATTGTGTTTTAAATAACGAACCAAAGGCCACGCTCGCAACAATATGTTTTAAATTTGCAATAACACCTTGCCGAATTCTGTCTGCGAACGCTGTCCTTATTTCTTCCCACTTTACAAAATCACTTCTTCTTACGCGAGTAATTCCTCCATCTCGACAGGGAGTTCTCAATAGTGCTCTCAATGCTTTAATTTGCTCGAGACAGCTCTCGAAATGTCGTTTCCTAGCACTCTTATTGCACTTCCGAAATGCAACTTGAAATCTATGCATGTTTCTATTACACTTTTGAACAATATAGTCTTTATTCTCTGAATTTGTTAAACACTTCGACACATCCTTCCTCAAGTTTTTAATTATTGAAAAACTTTTATTTACTAACACCGAAGACATTTTTAATTTTTATGTACTATCACGGAGACTCACTAAAACTGACTGATGCTCCCCAAGAGTTTGCTTGAGCTTTTATAGGAACGGTTTGTAAACATGAATGATCCTGCTGCTACAATAATCATTGCACAGGATGAATTCTAACGAATTTGCTGACAGGCTGGGATGATATCGAATAAACAATAAAACACAATTCTTGGAACAATAAAATAAAATTTTTTGGCCGCCTACAGTAAGTGTGGTACAGGTGTGCATGACTTATTCAGCTAAAATGCGAATTTGTAAACAGGAAGTTTACACGGGTGTGTATGAACCATTCAGCTTAAATGCGAATTTGTTTACAGCGGTGATATCAAATTACATCATAAATAGGGGAAGCATGCCTAATGTTTGGTAAACATTTAATATTTGATACCCAGAACCCCCATAGAAAGTGATCCAGAACTTTTGATATCTACAAATTCCTCGCTAAGAAATCTTCAAGTAAGAAAACAGCAAATCCAAGGCAACATCATGCTGATATCTACAACCCCTAGGGTAACCTGAATTATTAATACGCTAATATTTCGAAAACCATAGCTCGTAGAGGATTTCTGATGAAAATTTCGTTCCCCCTCCCATCCCACACCACCTAGAATCGATTGACATGAACAAAAATAACTTCAATTATTAATACGCTAATATCTCGAAAACCAGAACCCGTAGAGGATTTCTGATGAAAATTTCGTCCCCCAACAGTACTAATACCCTACCCACTGGCACCTTCTAGAATCTATTGGTATGAACAAAAATATTCTAATTTTAACTTTATTTATTACTAATATTAATTCAAAACCAACCTGAAAAGCCTATATTTAGGCGGTCAAGAAAAATCATAGTAAAAAAGCCTACATTTAGGCGCAGCACCCCATGAGAAAAAAAACTTGAATTATTAATAATATTAACTATATCTGCAAAGGTAAAATCGCTAATATCTCGAAAACCAGAGCGCGTAGAGGGTTTCTGATGAAAATTTTATCCCCCCTAATAGCGCCACCCCAACCATATGGAATCCATTGGCATGAACAAAAATGTCCTAGCGTTAACTTTAATTAATACTAATATTAGTTCAAAACCAAAAGGCTACATTTAGGCGCAACACTTGAAAACGCAAAATAATAATAAAAAGCCTACATTTAGGCGCACCAAGAAAACAGCAAAACCGTAGTACCGGAGCATGCTAGTAGTACCGGCTAATGCCGCTAGGGCGCAGTCAAGACCAAATGACACATCCAAGCCATAAGCCAGTCAAGACTCAATAGTGTATCCAAGACATAAGCCAGTCAAGACTCAATGGTACATCCAAAACACAAACATATATTTAGTATGGGCTCAAAACCACCTAGCGACGGTGGTGCCATCTGCGGGTTAGAGTTCTAGATAAAAGCTCTGGTCCAAAACTCTACCCATCTATAGCAACTTTAAGGAATATTCATACAATACCTCCATGGTCTTATGGTAGAGCGCCTGGGATTTTACAATACCAAGCGTGCTCGGTTCGATTCCAGCAAAAAATCCAACGTTATTTTATTAAAAAAATCAGCTAAGACAAGAGCTTGAACAGCTTACAAGGGGCCGCCATCTAACCAGTTGATGTCAGCCAGAAGGAAAGGAATTCCCCAGGCAGCTGTGGCGTAGACCAAAACAGTTGGAATTAACCGGACAATTTTTTATATGGAAAAAATGAGCTGGTGCTGTCATTATAATGTTAATTTTCAGTACAAAAGCGGCCTCAGAACCACCTCAAAATTGCTCACCGTACTTCCAGAGGAAGAAGAAGATGCAAATGAGTTGGAATTTCCGTGCACATGGAAAAAGTGTCCCAGAATGAACATAGCGTAACTACTGTCGTTAAAAAGAAAATCGATTGTAGATTACATTATAGTAGAAAAAGTATACCCGCGTGCAATGTGTTCATAATTCAATTCCTTTAAGTTTAAAAAAAGAATCAAGAAAAAATATTGTCAAATTAAAAAGTTATGACAGAAAATGTTGATGAAACATTTTTCCTGAAAGTCCAAAACGACAAAAAAAACACATTTTAACACTGCTGCTGTTTTTTGGGCCACCTTAATATATATATACGTAGTATGTTTTTGATACGTTGTTTTTTGTAAAAATGGCGCATTTCTAAATCAAAAAGTAGAAAATTCGATGAGGAAATCGTCAGGAAATTGTTTATAATAAAATAATTAAAAAAAGGAGTTTTCAAACAAAACTGAGGCCAAGCCGCATGAAAAAGTAGAAAATAAACTTTTCTTCACACACAGAGGTGGACTCAAATTTTTGATTGGGACATTTCTCTTGAATATTCTTTTTCTTCATGAATCAAATCACTTATTACCTCTGATTGATCATACTGAAATATATCGGTGATTGTCAGCGAATAAAATCTGAGTTTTGTTTGAAAACTCCTTTATTAATTATTTTATTTTCTGCCTTTTTTACGTTAACTAAATTGTTATTACGTGCTGCATGGAGATATTTTAAAACAATTTTTAATTCATGTTTGGTGCCGATCCGAAAACAAACATTTTTCGAGTATCAAATCGTTGAAGTACTGCAACGGTTTTCTGAAATTCAAATTATATTTTAAACAGCGCTTTTTTCCCGATTTTCATGTTACTATGATTTTTTTTTTAATTTACATGAATTTTCCTCTATTTTTCATGCAAGTTTTCATGATTGTTGAAGAGAAAGTATTGATGCCAGTAGGACTGAAAAAAAGATTCCGCATAGCTTATAAAACTTCTTTGTCGGAAAATTCCGGAAATTTTCGAAAAATTATCCAGAAAAATTGGAAAATTCTGCATTTTTCCTGAAACAGATTTATCACTAATCATATCGATGAAAATTTGTCCGATGATTTTCCCGTTTTTCCGGGTTTTCCGCGGAGTTTTCCACAAAAGCTCTACAACTTTGTCTTAGGTTGCAAAACGCTCAACCACTTCCTTGGTCTGAAGAACTCCGAAAAAGCGTTTTACATGAATTTTCCACGATTGTCGGAGAGAAAGTAATGATGCCAGTTGATAGGGAACTTGATCCTGCATAATTTAGAAAAAATTTCCGGAAAAGTCGGAAAATTCCGGAAATTTTTTTCGGAAAAATCGGAAACTCTGCACTTTTCCTGAAACGGGTGTATCACTAATTAAATTTGTACCAAATTTTGAAATGATTTTTCCCGATTTTCCGTGTTTTCCATGGAAATTTCCTGTTCAAATTTTGACAGATTCAATTGTCACGCGACATGAACCTGTGTGCCAAATTTCAGCTGGATGTGATGACGTAAAGTGGGTCTACGAGAGTGTCGAAAATAGTAAAAAAGAAATATCTAAATAGACAGACAAATTCGTGTACGAGTTAAAGGGAATGGCTTCAAAAAAGGAACGGTGCAATATAATGAAAAAAGCCTACGTGCCTTCGAAAACTTAATTCTAAATGTACTGTAAATGTTTCAAATGAATCGGTTGTAATTTGTTAGAGTTATGAGTTCGACCGACTTGAAAAATGTAGTTTTGAGATAAACGTGCTTAAAGTTTGTAGAAAGTCAGGACATGAATAATGTTTCAATACCTTTAATCGGAAACAAACGCTTCTCGAATGTTCGTGAGTCGAAAATTACATCTACAGTCGATGATGGATTTATGCGGTGATAAAAGGAGCTCGCTGGGGTACAAGAGGGGTTACGCTAGAATACGAAAATCGAGTACTTCGGGATTTTTCATCCACATAATCTTTTGGAATAAAATTCTATAGTTACTAAGGTACCTTAAAAAAAACAAAAAATCTAGAGTGGCCTAACCTCTAAATGCCAGTAAATCTAACTGCTTTTTAATAAGCAGAACCAATATTGACACAACTGACTTTTCTCCTACCAATATTGAAGGGCAAATTTTTCTTGGAGTTATATTTAGCAATACTTTAACATGGGACATCACACACCGGCTGTAATTCATAGTCTATGGTTCTGTACGGTCTCTGTGGGCTTCTAGTAACTTGACACATGCTGCAACTAGACTTTTTCTTATGTGTATCACTCCTTGTTCCTGTGTTCACCTTTGGATGCGAAGTATTTGACCAACTTGACTATATTAATGCACATAAACTTTCCATGGCTTTTATGCTATAATCAGATACAATATATTTAAGTTGGGCGGGGTAAGGTTTTACAACTTTTTTTTGCATTTTTTTCTGAATGTACAATATGTCGAGAGTATTGTGTACAAATTTCAAGTCAATCGGAGCAAAACTAACGGAGCTACAGCGTTTCAAACGACCGGCCTTGATACTCGATTTTTATACCTGCCCGGCAGCTGCGCGATACCCATATTAGGAAGCAGCTTCAAGTCCCTTTGTTTCCCCGAATTCCTTTCTCCTACTATAGGTCTTTGAAAGTATGTAAACTTGCATATTGTATATTTTCGGGTACATCGAATATAACTCAGTTTACTGGCACACTTTCTGCTGAACGGTTGTGTATAGAGCTAAAATTTTCTCGAAGTTATTCATAAATTTTCGTTTGTGTTCGTTCGATTTTCCCGAAAACGTCACTTTTGAAGTTCGTGAACATTAGAATTCAAAATCTATTTAACCGATCCTTTTGAAAATTTAAACACTACTTCTACACATAAATCAAGAGGTAATTAGGAAGAGTTTTTTTTTCCCTTTTTTCTATTTTTTAATAACAAATTAACCGAAATTTGTTTACCAAAAAAAAAATGCTGAAAAAAAACTCTCCTTGATTACCTGTTTCAGATGATCCGGTAACGAGTAATGTACACCGCAAAACAACGTTTTTTCAAGTTACCTCCGGAGATTCGTCGTCGCAGGCGTATTTATCAATATTTTTTATTGAAAATTTTTTCTGTCATACTTCAGAAGTTGTGCCGCAATATGTAGATAAATTGAATAAAACAATATTGCTCATATCGCCGCAAAAATATAACGAAAATATGCCTTTTTTCGCTTTTAAAACCTTATCCCGCCCTTAAGCAGTCGCGTTTTAATAGTTCTGTATTAGAGCGTAGTAAATCTTTTTGTTATTTAAATTATCGGTGTCTTGTTGTTTTGGTCAAGTTAATAAAATTACGCTGTTCAGCATACTTGTTCGATTTCTCAATTTTGGCAATTCTAATAGAAACAGAAAATGTAATTTTATTTTGCCCAGATTTTCTTACTTAACTTCTCAGCGCCTGTTCCTTGTTGTTCATACAATCAAGCTTTGGAACTCTTTACCATAATATTGAGCATTTAAGTCTTCAGAATTACTCGTGTATTAGTTAATCAGTTTTATGTATGGGTCCATCGGGCAGTTTAAAAAGAGATTTAGTGGTGCAGTATAGGTATGCACTATGTATATTGTAAGCACTTTATTGTAAGCACTTTAATGTATTTATGTAATGAACTGTAGTTGTATGCTTTTAATTTTTCTTTAAATACATAAATAAATGCAATGCATTTATTGTAGACTAAGCTTTGGATTTCTCTAGTATACATACGCACATATTTTATTTTACATTTTCTTAACATGTTCTTACTAAAAGATACTTGCATTTGCATCTTACTGGTGCATTGCCAATGTATAATAGTTATATATATACATATATATATAATAATAATAAATTGAAATTGAAAATATTTTTGATTATTAACAATGAGGAAGATAATGAATTACATTATATAAAAAATAAAGAATATGAACTAGTTGAAGGGATGTATTATGATTTTATTGCTTTAAATGCTTATAAACGGTATTTCACAATATATATATGATTACCGAGTTTAGTTGTGTGCGTGTTCAATCACGCTACAGATATAAATAATAATTGTATCAGAAATTTACAGCACGCAATGAGAATTGAATAGAATTATACCTACACTACTGATAAAACAAAAGTGAGCAGCCGCTGTTAATCAGGGTTATAAAAACATCTTTGTGGAATACTTTTATCACATTCTTTTCCCGAAAGTGATATTAACACGACAGAAAATCAGAATGAAATTAAGTGAGCTAATTTTTAAATTAAAAATGTTTTATAAAAGTTTGTGAACAACAAATTGATACAACAACAAATAATACCTCCTGTTAAACAGTAAGTAATTTTGCTTTTTGTTTAATTAAATGAATGTTGTTTTGTACTTTGATGGTATTATTAAATTATTTACATTTTTTTGGTATTATAAGTTAAGTTTTTGAAGACAATTGGCATTTGGCGCGATTTTCAACATTTTTTTTGGAAAAGTTCAAAAAATGTCATACAATTTACAACCAATTTGCCCTACTATATGATTGTGATCTTAATTCAGATAAGCTGGTTTTTTTTAAATTTTGCAGCAAACAATTGACCGCAGCTCAAAAAGGGTACATTATTGGACAACACAAAGGTGGGAAATTGGAACGAACCATCCGAGTTGAGATGATAAAACAAGGTGTAACTGAGTACAGGACATCCAAAAAATTATTTCATCGTACAAAGTGTGAGGAACAGTTGCGTGCAAAAGTGGATCAGGAAGACCTTGGATATTGACGGAAAGAGAGTCCCACGATATACAGAGTAAAGTGCTGATTACATAGCGTCCGTTCCGTTACATTCCATTTCGGCCCGTTTCGACTCAACTATGAAGTGATCACAACGCCCCGGGCCGTCACGTTATTTGAGTTATCCTCACTTTGTTTTTAAAGAAGTTTGTAAAATGGTACCAGCTAAATGGAGAATTTATTTTCCTTATTTCAATTTCTACAATGAACATAAAATGTTTTGGGGTGTCAGAAGGAGAGTAAAACCACTAAAATTGAAAGGGATATTTCTGGGTATTTCGTAGCAAAATACCAAAGGATGAAGAAAACAAAAGTCACAATTAACAAAAGTCTCAATTCGGGCCACAAATATTTCGAATACAGACTGGCGTTATCGTATTACAACATTTTATCCCAAGGTGTGAGCAATAATTTTTATCATCGAGATTTAAAATGGGCAATAAATAGCACCGTCAGAAATATCATACCAGATATATTACCCATTTTGTCCATTTTATATAAGTATATACTCACTTTTAAATCATAAGTTAAGTTATTTAATTTAAATTCAATCAAGTCAAGTAGCACCACAGTCTACAATTGTAAACAAACAAATTCCGAATTTTGGAGGTTATGTCTTCCGTCGAAATTGAAATTTGCTCAACTTATCCGTCCCGTTCCGATCCGTTTCTTACAATGTAAGCAATTACACAGTATTGCGTATGTTCAAATTTGACAGCTTTACGTGACGGAATGGAACGGGTGCTATGTAATCAGCACTTAACAAGGTATGATAGTCCGGGCTATCAAGTGCATGTGACGTCTCACGAATCGATTCTTAAAACGGGAAAAATAAAGTGATACTATTTATGTCAATTTATTCCACTGGATCCATTGAAAATGCTAAAATAAATATAATATGTGTTTCGTACCATAAATATACATTGAATTTGTTAGTTTAAACCTCATTTCAGGGAAATCCGTACGGATTAAAACAAAGTGCCACGAAAGTTTTATCGATAAAAAATGCAAAATAAGACTGAAATAGCTATAATTTGCACTCTTAATTGATAATTTAAGATCTTTTTATTATTTCTATAGTGAAATTGGCAATGGTAATTTTCTTAAATAGAGCAAGGCAAATTTGCATAACGTAGTGTAAAAAGTGGGGTTAGTGGCAAATTAAAATGTGGAATACAATTCTAATAATCTTCCTTCAATTTATCTTTATGTTTAGAAAGTGAAATGGTACTTATTTGAAAATTTTAAATTGATACAGTAGAATAAATTTACATAAATATTAACTTCATATTTTTCACAGAAAACAGGAGGTCGCGGCAAATTTCCAAATGGTATCTGAATCTCAGGTTAGCAGACATACTGTTAGACGTTATTTGAAGGACGATGGATTTTGAAGCAACCGATGCAAACGAGTTCCGCTGCTGACAGCAGCTCATAAGCTCAGAATGATCCTGATTTTTTCCGATATTAATCTGTTTCCAAGTTGCTTCTTTGTCCGCGAAGTTTCTGACTGGGCTATTTTGATTGCGCTATTTATTATATCTATGCATATCTGGAAGCGTTGAATTAGTGTGTTTTCTTATTATTTGCAAAGTTCCCGTATATACAAGCGGTGTTCAATCATGCCAGAAAATTCTACAGAGATAACTAAAACCGCAAAAGAGAACAAAGTTATGGGAAATCCTGATGCCCCTCCCAAGCTGATTCTACAAATCGTAACAGTATTAGCGAAGGTTACTCATGGCATGGCAGCACGGGTTCAATTGACACCAATATTGAGGAGGTGATGGCAAGCCCTTTGCAAAATTGATATACTTATAAAAAAAAATGCGAAGCACGCATTTTTCTCCAGCTCGATAATATGTTGAAACCATATAATTCTCGGCTATCTGCTTTGGAAAAATCCGTAAGTAAAATTCAGCAAGATATTTCGCTAGTCCATAATTCTGGAGCTCTTTGTGATCGTCGATCCCAGCGACTGTGCGATATCGTCATCAGAGGTATACCTAAATGTGAGAGTGAAGTTCATCTTAAAATTCTCAGAGGTATTTGCAAAGTATGCTGATGGTTTTCGTATCAACAACAAGCGTCGACCGTCACACGCCCAAAGCTCTGGTAGTTGTAATAAACATGACATTCCTATCATTGCCAAAATTTCTTGTCACGCCGAACGGAGCTCATTCTTTAAAGCGCTTAATAAGCATGGTACCCTCAAGTTAAACCGCATCGATGGCTTCACTTCTGACAGCGCTGTGTACGTTCATGAAAGTCTCATACCCCAAGCCCATGCCATACTGCGTGAAGCACTACGCCTGCGCTACAACAACCTCCTGCACTCTGAAATCTCCAGAAATGGCGTAATATTTGTGAAGAGAGCAAGAGATGGTCCAGCGCTACGAATAACTGACTTATCGCACTGGCTGATGTTTGTGCGATCGAGAATAACAATTCCGGAGCCTAAACTTGATAAATTGGATACACATCTATGATGCTAGACACTGTAATTAAATATGTACTCATGCGATTTATACTAAGTATTGTTACGTGCAATAGAAAGAGACAACTGGTGACATCTACTGGCAATGGAGAGTAAACAACTTCAGGTTCGGAGAGTAAACGACTTCAGGTTCGGAGAATCGATTATGAAATCTACAGGAAAGTTCAGGAATAGAACAAATAGAATAGTCAAGAAGCTTTTGGAATAGAACACTCTAGAATAATCCGGAGAGTTTCTAGGGTATAAATATAACAGTTGTCATCGCCAGAAAAGGAGTCTTGTCTTAGACGTTGCAGTTTTAACAAGTGAAAGTAATAAAGAAGCGAAAGAGTAATTAGATTACGATAATTGAAAGTACAGTGTTAGCGATAATTAGAGTTGAGTTGATTAATTGAAGGTTTATGAATTTTATATGATTAGAGTGAAATAAAGAACTTATATATTAATTATTTAATATTGTGTTTTAAATAACGAACCAAAGGCCACGCTCGCAACAACTGGTGTCAGAAGTGAAATAAATTTGCGAAATAAAGTGGTGGCAATTGACTGAAAAATTCAAAGTGTGATTAATTTTGAGAAATTGTGTTAAATTGTGAAAGTTCTGGAAAATAATTTATATTCTTCTGTAAGAGAATTATTAAAGCAATGGGGCGCAAACTGGAGGAGCTTCGGATACAGGATTTGAAAGTGGAGTTAGGGAACCGGTCGTTACAAACGACAGGTCCAAAGAATGTTCTCGTCGAGCGACTGAGACAAGCTTTGATAGAAGAAGGGCAGAATCCTGAGACATTTGTTTTCGAAGATAACTTGGAAGAAACTGAAGCGGAAGAAAAGTCTGTGATGAACATGGAACAAGTTTTGGGCACTTTAATGAGTAAATTGGAGCTTTCATTAGCTCTGCAGATGAAAAATGCTTTTGAGGAAACAAGCAATTCTCTTGAGAAACAAAAGAGATCTCTGGAATCCCGTTTAGATGAGCAGAAGGAATCTATGGACGAACAAAAGAATTCTCTTGAGGAACAAAAGAAATCTATGGAAGCCCGTTTTGATGAACAAAAGAATTCTCTCGACGAACAAAAGAATTCTATGGAAGCCCGTTTTGATGAACAAAAGATTGATTTTGAGGAACAAAAGAAATCTCTGGAAACCCGTTTGGACGAACAAAAGATCTCTATGGAGAATTGTCTAGAAACTCGTTTGGAGGAACAGAAGACTTTCCTGAAAAACTCATTAGACGAACAAAATTTGAAAATTGAAGGAATCGAGCAGGAAGTGGCGGACGCTCAACAAAAAGTCACCGAGCAGCTTGACAGTTTTAAATCAGATCTGGAAAGATAAAACATCGTCAGCCTCTAAGCGTAGCAACTGAAATATCCGGTGCAGGTAGAATGAAACCTCCCATATTTGATGGACAAAATTCGTGGCATATCTTCAAGAGACAATTCGAGGCAGCTTCAGAGGTAAATGGATAGAATGATGAAGACAAAGCTATAGCTCTGGTGTTAGCACTTCGAGGTCCTGCGTCAGAACTTTTACAAACTGTACCGATTGAAAATCAATGTAACTACTCCTCATTAGCTCAGGCGATAGAATTACGTTACGGAGATGAGCACATGCAGCAAGTATATCGCCTACAGTTGCGCAACAGGATTCAAAAACATGGCGAATCACTACAACAGCTGCAGGCAGATGTAGAAAGATTAGCGCAACTTTCATAATCCAGCGTGAATGCGGATTTTCTCAATGAAGTGGCGACGGAGGCATTTGTGAACGCTATTACAGATCAAAATTTACAACAATCATTAAGGCTAGCAGGAAAGAAATCAAGAGCAGAAGCACTAGCCTATGCATTAGCGTATGAATCCGCCAGACAAGCTTCACGGAGTGCAGTACGAGTGAGAGAAATTTCAGTGGAAGAATGTACTTGCAACAGAGTGCAATCATCACAGAGCCCGCCTTCACGTGGTGTCCTTCGATGCTGGAATTGTAATATACCAGGGCACCTTCAAAGAGACTGCAGAAAACGTCGACGAGTGCAATCATCAGAAGAGGGGAAAGAAGAATGCCAAAGATGTCGAGCCAGGGAACAAGAAATTCGTGGAGAGACTAGATATCAAGCAGCGACTAGTCGCATCGTCTCTCCACTTGGGCAGTCGGAAAACTAGTAAAAACCAACTTCGTGGGGCAGAAGTTGGTTGGTGGAATCGACAGCCCCGAAGTCATCATCCAAGTAAGTCACTTACAGAGAAATAATAGCAGTCTTGTTATATATGGAAGTGTAGGAAAAAATGACTTCGCAGTTACTATCGATACTGCAGCTTCAAGATAAATTATTAGAACAGATCTTGTTAAGAACAAATGGCTTCACAACACCACCAAATATCTACTAAGAACAGCAACTGGAGGAGCAGCACAGGTGTTTGGAGAAATAACTTTAGATATTCAACTAGGCGAACTACTATTTCCTCACACTTTCCTGGTTTCAGACATAATGGATGAATGCATTCTTGGAATAGACTTCATGACCACATACAAAATAAATCTGGATGTCGGAGAGCGGATTCTCAAATATGGGAACATAGAAATTCCTATGAGACTAGGAGAAGGAGCAGATCATCCTGCGAAAGTAAGGACGATGGTCTGCGAAAATATTACTCTTTCGTCATGCTCCGAGACACTAATATGGACAAAGCTTACATTGAAGAAATTTCAATAGGTATACCACTTTTTTTCTAATTTGACTTGCAGTTATTCAATGTAGCCAAAATGCATCCTCAGAAAAGGACCAAACCGAAAATATCCTTTTTCGTGTGGCTTTTGTTTTTAAATGTTGACCATACCAAAAGATAGCGCGGCTTATGATGGGTAGCTTTTGGTACTAGCACTTCGATGATATCTGTGTGCATTTTTGAGAAAAATGGCAAAGGAACACGGTGCATAGAGTACAATTTGAGGCCTTATATCTCGATAATAAAGGGTTAAACTGGAATTTTCAATATAACACTTTCGTATTAGTTTTATTTGCGGAATTCAAAAATGTAATCTAAATGTATCCTTAATGAGGACGAAAAGGACATTTTTTTAAATATATCCTTTTCCAAGTCTTTTTCAAGGACTTTGGCTATGCCAGAGGATACCTTGACTAAGGATGCGTAGCTTTTATTATGACTTTTTCGATATCTCCGCACATTTTCGAGAAAAATGCCCAGGGAACACGTTGCGTGGGACACCCTGTATATGTTAGTGAGGAACTAAAGTCGAGAGTAATTTATAGATCTCACATATGCAATTTGGAGTTTAGTTGTGTTGAAGTGAGTAGTTTAAATGATAAGTGTATTTTGTCAGCTGTATAGTGTCCACCCGATTGTTTTAGTATTGAATCCGCCTTAGAGTTTAAAGACATCATTTCGCACCTAACAAGCACTTACGCAAATGTGATTATAGGTGGTGACTTCAATGTCAATCTCCTTTTAACTAATCCGCGGGTGGTGACTTTCAAGAACTTGACTCAATCATTACTTCTGAGCACTGTTAATTGTTTACCCACTTACTTTAATACTTCTAACCCTTCTTTACTTGACTTGTTCCTTGTTTCGGATAGTAAATCGGTTCTTTTGCATCAACAGATTACCCCTTCATCGATACTTGATCACGATATGCTTTTTATCACGTACGAATGTTCACATTGTGCAAGGAGAGCTGCCAAGCTTTTGTCTATCGTGACCTCGATAATATTAATGTGGACGCTTTACAACAGGAATGCTCATTTTTAACTTGGGATGAATTTTTTCTCCAGCCACACGATTAATGACAAATTATGCTCCTTTAATTCAGTCATCGTCGATTTACTTGACAAATATGCACCGGTGCGCTTTCGTACTACTAAACATCTCGGCTGCCCATGGTTCTCTCACGAAATCAATATAATGATAAATGAGCGAAATTTCCTTTATTATTACATATGTCTCAGAACTGATGATAATCACAGACGCTATAAAACTATGCGAAATAAAGTGAACGTTAGGATTCGAGTGGCTAAACGTCATTACTTCCGTTCAAAGTTTAATATAGACCGCCCACCCAAAAAACTGGCATAATTTGAAAAAGGCTGCTATTTTTGGGAAAGAATGTGCAGATTGCGATGTTAAACCAGATGCACTAAACACTCATTTTACTTCATCGCAGTCCTCCAACGCTCAGATTTCATCAGTCTATGATACACCTGGTAGTTTTCAGACAGGGTCAGATAGCTTCAGCTTTAACTGTGTTGGTCCTGACGAAATTATGAAGGCTTTTCTTTGTATTAAATCGCATGCTATCGGACCGGATGAAATCCCCCGAAATTTATAAAATATATTCTGCCCTGAATTCTCACTCCGCTCTTACATCTATGCAACACATCTATTACATCTATTCAACACTTGTCTTACTACATCTGAGTTTCCCTCTCTCTGGAAAAGCGCTACTGTGATTCCGATAGCTAAGAAAAGTTCCCCTGCCGATTTAAATGACTTCAGACCGGTTAGTCTACTATGCTTCCTTGAAAAAATCATGTCCCTTCAGATAATCGAATATCTTCAGAGTAATAATTACTTAACCAGCTGGCAATCAGGTTTTCGCGCCGCTCATAGTTGTGAAACTGCTCTCCTAAAAAATCGACTGATATTCGCAGGGCTTTGGACGATAATGAATTATGCTTGTTGGCCTTGCTGGACTTCTCTAATGCTTTTGATAGTGTTAGCCACGCTAAATTGTTATCTTAGTTGTCAGATAAGTTTAGTTTTTCTTTGTCGGCTCTAATGCGCTGTCATTAACATGTGGCGTCCCCAGGGATCCGTACTTGGTCCAGTATTGTCTGTACTTACATTAATGACCTACCTGGTGTTCTTGAGGATTGAAGTGTTCACTTGTATGTGGATGATGTTCCGTAATATTTGGCACGCCCAGTAGGCCTCATGGACGATTGTGCAGACCGCATCAATTCCGATTTAGTTAGGGTTTCAACTTGGGCCGTAGAGAATCATTTGGTACTTAATCCTGATAAATCCCAATCGATGGCGATATTCAGAGAGACTGTGAATGCTAATGATCTTGCTCCAGTCTTTTTAGATTCGAAGATGTTGCGGTATAGTGATTCGATGAGGTACCTGCCTCGATGTCGTGCTGTACCCATAACAATAGTGTCATTCGTCGTATTTATACTGGTCTCCGCAGACTCTGGCTATCGTCTAGTATCCTCTCAAGGTCATTACGCTTGAAGCTTATCAAAACTCTACTCAGGCCTTATTTCACCAGTGGCAGCGTGATTTTTCCACATCTAGACGCAGTTTGTCGAAGAAAGATCAATGTTGCTTTCAACGACTGTACGCGATTTGTTTTCGGGCTCCAATGCTTTGACAACATCGGCACGCTCTACTTGGCTGCTCTTTGAATGTGCATTTGGGTCGCAAGGCTTTAATATTCCTCCATAAACTTATTTACTCAAAAAATCCCACCTACTTATGCAGTGAGCTTGTTTGTGTTCATGCAATCTTCTAGGCATATGAACATTTTGATACCACGACACATACATTCCTTTTTGCAGGGCTCCTCTTCGTTCGAACAGTTCGTGTATGAAACTCACTTCCTGCTGATTGCATATATCCCTCCCGACATTCTCACTTCAAAAACCGCATATACATACTTTATATGTAACGTTTCCCCGATCTCGACTCTACAACAATTTTTGTTTTACAATTTTGTACCAATTTATAATACAATTTACTTTATTTTATTTTCTTCTCTTTTTCTTTTTTTTTTCTTCTCTTTTTTCTCTTCTCCTTTTTTTTCATTAACTTTAATTTTTAATGAGCTATCAAATGTTTCCTTTTTGTTTATTTTTCTATTCTAATTATATATTAGTATTAGTATTAGTAGTAGTCTTTCTCCGCAATATTGCTCGGTACAGGCAAAAGATTATTATATTCTATTGTACTATGACCTAAGGTTAATAAATTGAAATTGAAAATTGAAAAGTTGATCAGGGCGTTATAATAAATGTGATTATTTATATTAACATTTTGGAAGAAGGTTTGATTCCGACTTTGGAAGATGGAACGAGTGCATATTCCAACAAGATAATGCTCCATGCCATACGGCCAAGAAGACTAAAACCTGATTTCACGAACAAAACATTTTTCATCAACTAGCCTACCCAAAGTACGGATTTGAACTTTATCGAAAGTCTCTGTGATCACGCTGGAGGAAGTAATAAAAAATAAAGGCGAAAATACGAGATATTAGTACTTATATTTAAATAAAAAATAAAATAATATACTTTGTTGTTTTAATTAAAAATATTAAGCGACTATTTTCTGTCTTCTGTTGTTTTTTTTAATATATATTGAACTTTAGCGCCATTTATTACCGTAATGAAACAGTTCTTGCAAATATTTCCTCTGCTAACTTTTTATCAGTAGTGTATATTATCACCTGAATCGCAGGTAAAGAATTTCACAGCCGTCCGAGCAAAAATTTAAAAATTTGATAACGGCCGAAATTATTTGTGCTTTGACCTGCAAAAGCCAACACAAAGTAAAAATCATATAAACAAACAATATTTTCTGCTCATAAACATGATCTGAGAATTTGTTTTAAAAAACAAAACTTACCCACATTCCTGGGTATTAAGGGGGCTTTCAATAACGTTAAGACGGAGACTATAACGGCTGAGAAGGTGGGAGTTAATAAGCGTCTATGTGACTGTGTCGTGTGCCCTGAGCAATCGAATAAATAAATCCAATAATTGAAAACGACACTCGAATTTCTTTTTAATACCTCATTTCTTTATTACAATAAACAAAACTGACCTATCTTAACAACTCAAAAACCTAACCCGAACCGAACGATAACTTGATCTCTAAAACAACTCGCGACTGAATCCTTAACACTACGATGACTGATAATAAAACTGCACTCGCCAGACCAGTCATTAGTCTTTTTATGTCCGATACTCGGAAGTAAACTTTCTTTGCTCACAACGCGGATGTAAACAAACAACAACAACCTTGTCGTTTGTTCTACCGGTTGCAGCATCTGAGTCGCTTAGTTGTAAGGCCGTTTGCACATCGAAAAACGAAAACGAACGAATAAGCAGCTCCACACCGAAAATTCGTTTATGCTTGCACATCAAAAACGAACGAATAAAAGATGGGTTGGGTGTTTGTATTAAATGTAAATAAACGGAAATGAGGTTATGTAGGAACGAAAAGAATATTCGTTCGTGTGTGGAACGTAGTATGGAACGAAAATTTACTTGACAGTTCGGAACGAAAATTTGTTTCTCGTACGAATAAACATAAGAATGTGTTTTAATTGAAATAAAGCTTTAAATATGGATATTTTTTTATCGAAACTATAATTAGAATAAATATCCAATATTTTATTGAATGTATTCCGGAAAATTTCTGTTAGATTAAGACAAAATTTGAGTTATTTGGTTTAGTGTTTTCGTTTTCGTTTTTCTATGTGCAAACGGCCGTCGCTTTACATAATAATTACCATGCGAGGTGAATTATTATTGTAATCGTCGATTGCTCCACTAAGCGCTCATCGTAGCCAGCTGTTGGGCTAATCAGCAAAACAACCGACAGTTGCATAACAATACCATGCGAGGTTATTGTTTAGCAATTGGATTATTTTGCTGTAATGCCATGGCTGCTGGAAGAATCTTCCGTATATCGGGCCATAACATCCCTCCCCCCTTTGAAAAACTAGTTTCCACCGGGAACTAGATCTGGAGAGTGCAATCAATTAATTATACTGAAAATATCTTAATTCTCGTTCGGTTCAGATTCTTAGCATTACATCATTACATTTTTACCATCTAGATTTTCATATTTTCTTTTCTTCAATTTTTTGATTATCTTTTTTAAATTTCTTTGTTATACATACCTATTACATTTTCTTCTTTTCTGCCTAACATTTTCTTTGAACATTATCTTTTCTTTCTATATTTCATTTTTTACACTTGTTCTTCATGTTACATTTTTTTTTCTTCTTTATTTTATTTTCATATTCCACTTCTTATATCTTCTTTTCAAATTTACCTTCTTTATTTGTCTCACATGTAATTTATTTCCTTGTCTTTTTTTTACATTAAATTTCCTCTACTTGTATTTATTTCTATTACCTTAAAATTTTATGATTAAAATATTGTAATCCTTAATTACCTTACACGTATTACATTGTTAGAAATCATTACTTACTGTATAATACAATATAATAAGAATAATTCAAAAACACAAAAATAAATTTCTTTTACTATATCTTATATCAACAAATCTCTCCAATGATTACAACTTTATGACTTTGCTTCGCTTTACCTTGCTTTCTAACTACACGGGTTACCCCCTATATTTTACAAAACTATCCTACCACTTCTATTTATAAATTTTCTACTACCCTAATGTGGTCACTCCAACTGTACCAGTTGCTTTTTCACGACGTTTGGCAGGGATGTTGTAGATATATTGGTTGTTGTGGGGATGATCTCGATGCTAATGTTCGGTTGTGGTTCTTCCAGCGATGACTCCTTTTGCATACTTCGGACTGGTTTAGACATCTGGATGGTCGGCAATCTCGACAGTCGACTGGTGCTCTTCATTGTCTGTCTCTTCTTCCAACGTCTCAGGTGGATCAAAATTCCTGCTAATATTGCAAGAGTGACGATGCACCAACACCCTGTAATAGATGAGACCGCAACGTGGACGTGATAAGGAATACTTTGTCCGAACCCTCATGCTTGATGGCTTCCTGGATCCTTTTTATGTCAGCTTCGTTGTCTTTCCAGATACCTTAAATAGCCTTAAATAGGTTCCTCTAAAGTTTCTGACTGCTGAAATGTCAATTCACTGGTGAAATTCTCACTCATAATATTCATTTTTTAATCATTCTTATTGACCTTTAACTTGGTATTATTTTCATATAATTTCCATATGCACGATGGAGTTCTCCCAATTATATCAAGAGTCCACCCATACATAAAGAAATGAGCTTGGTCTATTTTCTTTGAAAGTCTTGTAATATACTTTTTCAATCTGCGTAGCATTCTGCTTGTTCATGGTTCTCTTAACTTATTAGGCACTCTGTCTAGATTTGGCCGCCCTATAAGCATTACTATAATCTTCAATCTTGATACTTAGTAAAATTTTGCAAATTATTTCAATTTGTTCCTTTGGATGTGTTATGTTTTTCGGTTCTAAACTTCCTTGAAACTCTTAGATATATCAGTGGCTTGGGTGTGCTGATGTGTACGAAATGCCTTCGTCTCCGTCCTAAGAGGTTTTAATGTAGTATTCGTGATGACTCTTTCGTTTTTGACACTTTCTTCTCCAAACCACCTTCCCAGATCGATCAACGTGTGTAGTTAAACAAAAATTCGACGACGGTGACGGTGACAAGTTGATATTTCTCAGGTGCTCATGGTTTCTTCCACCACCCACAGTATTGTTCTGATGATCAAATTACTCCACGTCGACTCAGAACTGCTGCATCTGCCACGTCTGCTTTAATTTCATTAAAGTTGCTCAGCTTTTACCTACTTTTAGCGATAATCTTTCATTCTTAACTTTTAATTTTTCTATGTGGAACTTATTTTTGTCTTTACCTTTTATGTTTGCTTGTGTTATTCATTTACCTTACGAATTTATTTCCATTAATCTATAATTTTAAGCCTAACACAGTACATTTTTACATTTACATTTTTAAAAGTATATTTACAAATATGTATGTATGTTATTTCTGACCTGTACCACCTTTCTTATAATTTTTCGAATGATTTCATAACAGCAACAAAATCTTTTCTTATTGATATTTATATATTTCACTATATATTTTTCTTTACGACAGTTTCTTTTTCGAAAGACCTTTTTTTTACATCAAATATTTATGTATTTTCTCAGTATCATTGGTACCTTTATTACTTACTATCAATAATATATTCATACATATACATAGTTTCTATTCATATTGCTTTTCTTCTTGTATTATTTTCTTATTTCTCTTTATACTTTTTAACTATTAGGTTTTCCTTCAGATACCTCTTTTTATTGCAGCTTATTCTCTTTATATTGTTTCTTTGAGATATTTCCTTACCTATTATTCATATTACTTTACCTGAGTTGTAGTATTGTTTCAGTCTCCAATAAAGTAGGTACTAGACTATCCTTATATCCTTGCATTTCTTTTCTTCACCTGTAAATCTATAGAGCTATATCATTTAAATTTTGTAAAATCCGCCTCTCAAATCACTTACAAAATTTGAAGGCCCCTGTGGAACACCTCGGCTTATCGTCACTTTTCCCGGACACTTAGCAACACTTACCTCATTAGGTGTCATGAAACTTGCAGTGGAATTCCAATGTTCCGCACGACTGCAGTTTCGATGCCATAATTTCTTCTTGAATTCTTTTCTAACCGATTTATTCCTATATTCTTGAAATTTAAGCTTTCCTCTTCGCCAAAGCCCCTGAGCTCGCTTTTGTGGTCGATAGAAACTTTTCCTAACCTCATAACTCCATGCAGGTCTTTCGAAATACTTAAGCGGTTCCTGTTTATTCGAATAACTTGGTGCTTTTACCGGACAGGCTCTTGCATTAGCGATTCTTACAAATGCAAGTCTATCCGTCAGACTATTTGCGCTGTGTTGACTGGTTAAACTTTCGCTAGATTCTTCGGTTATAGACTTGATAGGCTCCGAACTTTCGTAAGGTGTGATACGGTCTTCTCCCAGAAGGGTACCAGAAGTGGGTCCAGCCATTTAGGTACTAATTTTTCTGCCGTGTTGAATTTTTCCTTTTCTATATCGGCCGGATATGGATTTTCATGACTGCTATTCTGCCAAGCTGTGGATCCCACTTGTGCACAAGCTGCGATATTTTTACAAGAAGCATTTTCTTCTATACCTTTGCTGGCGTCTTGTATCAGCAGCTTCATATTTAGGCAGCCGATTATAGTTCTGCCACTGAGGAAATCCATTCCAAGTATACCGTCGGCTGGAATTGAGTCCGTATCACTAATGGCATTAAATCTGCAGGCATGCTGGCTGTTGTCTATCTGCAACTTTCCCTCACAAGTGCCTATGGAACTCCTATCGGATCCGAATTGTCCTCCAATTCTGATTTTGTGATGTGTCTGTACGGGCGTAGTCCTCTTTATCCTATTAACCTTAATTATACTGCAGGTAGATCCGGTATCTATTAAAAGACTCCACTTACCTTCCAATGCTATGTTCGAATGGACTGTTATGACAAACTTACTCTGAGAATCTAATTTTTCGTTAGCCTTCTCTGCTAGATATTTCTTGAGACAATTCTCCGTATAGTGGTCCCATGTTTGGCAGAACTGGCAGTAAAGCCCCACCGCTGCCGTTAGGAATCTTCCATTAACGCCTTCTTTGATATCTGCGACACTGACGTGATGTATTCGGGGGTTGGAAATGAGGGATGTTTCGTGCCTATATGGCAGGCATTCTCTAGAGATATGCCCACATTTGAAGCATTTGATATTCTTTCCTCTGAGAAATTCCGGTATTACCTTCCGCGTCTCTGGTACCATGCCTTGAAGCCTTTCCGAGTCCTTTTCGTAGTAGGTAGCTTCCTCCTGCACCCCTTCTAGCGATTCAAATTTCCGACCCGTAAGGCATACTTGAGTCGACTTAAGCCTAACGTCTACTTTGAATGTTGCCACGGCATCTGCCTCCAGTTCTGCAATGAGACCTCTATCTCCTCCCGGGTATTTTGCCGAGACCGCCGCTTTTATCAGATCGAGCAATTCCTTCATCCGGTGTGCGAACTCCCTGATATCTTCGCCGGGCCTCTGCCTGCATGCCAGCATTTCTGTTCGCAATTCACTAAAGGATTTTCTAGGCATGTAAGCTGATTTGATTACTTGCTGTAAAGCATCAAAATCTTTTGGTTCCTGTGAGTCTACCAAGTAGTACGCGTCGTCCGATAAGCGATACTTTATACACCTTATGAAGATCTTCTGCTCTTCTTGTGTCAGTCTATCGTTTAGTTCTTTACTACAACTCAGGAAGCGATATACCTCCTTCGAAAGCCTGGATGATCTTTCACCGGATAGCAAGGGCACATACTTGGATACTAGATCCATTACCTTTTCGTGCACGTCTGTCATATTGCCTTGCTGACTGTTCTCCCCGGATATGTTTCTTTCCTCAGGAATTAACTGGTTTCGTTCGCTTCCCTCTGCATTGATGCCCTGTAACACGAGAAGTTGTTTGTTGTATTTACCTACGTGTATAACCCGAGTAGCTAAATTAGCTTTGCT
Organism: Dioctria linearis; assembly: GCA_963930735.1. NCBI lineage: Eukaryota > Metazoa > Arthropoda > Insecta > Diptera > Asilidae > Dioctria > Dioctria linearis. The sequence continues at coordinate 117,249,598 of OZ005741.1, forward strand.
CCCAATGTGTGTGTTTGGAGTAGCTAAATTAGCTTTGCTCCCAGTTTGTGTATTTGGAATAGCTAAATTAGCTTTGCTCCCACTGTGTGTATTTGTGTTGAGTAGCTGATAAAGATCAACTCCTCAAATGATGTAAGTGTAATTTCCATAAATTTCACACAAAAAATTAAAATCACAAACGCAAAAATTTAAATCACTTAATCTAACACTTAAATGCCTGAAACGTAAAAGAATTAAAAAAAATCAATATATAAAATAAACAAATTTCCACCTTCTTACAAAAAATTCTTGAAAGAAAGTTTGCGAACAAAAAAAACGCACCAGCAAGAAATTCTCAAATTTCTTACCTAGTTTCACCAGCTGCGCCAATTGTCGTGTGCCCTGAGCAATCGAATAAATAAATCCAATAATTGAAAACGACACTCGAATTTCTTTTTAATACCTCATCTCCTTATTACAATAAAACAAAACTGACCTATCTTAACAACTCATAAACCTAACCCGAACCGAATGGTAACTTGATCTCTAAAACAACTCGCGACTGAATACTTAACACTACGATGACTGATAATAAAACGGCACTCGCCAGACCAGTCATTAGTCTTTTTATGTCCGATACTCGGAAGTAAACTTTCTTTGCTCACAACGCGGATGTAAACAAACGACAACAACCTTGTCGCTTGTTCTACCGGTTGCAGCACCTGAGTCGCTTAGTTGTATACAATCGCTTTACATAATAATTACCATGCGAGGTGAAATATTATTGTAATCGTCGTTTGCTCCACTAAGCGCTCATCGTAGCCAGCTGTTGGGCTAATCAGCAAAACAATACCATGCGAGGTTATTGTTTAGCAATTGATGATTATTTCGCTGTAATGCCTTGGCTGCTGGAAGAATCTTCCGTATATCGGGCCATAACAACTGGATCAACTCAATGCTTCTCAGCAGAAAGATTAGCTCTTGCTCAGGGGATGTGGTTGTGAGAAGAGCAGCCTTCAGTTGTACACCGCAGGGTGAGGAGGTGGGGGTGAATCACTATCCCTGTTGCTGCTGATAATGGATGATTAAGTTAGAGAGAGAGCTTTAAGGCGATTGCCTGTGCGGATGACATATGCATCCGGACAACCTTGAAATTTCTCAACTATTAGTGAAAGGCTTGAGTTTTACCTGACAAATTAAGTAGGCATAAAAGGTAGTAAATCCTTATATTGATTAAATTGGCATTGTACATAAAAAAAAAATTAATAAAATTTTCGTTTGGACCTCACTTAAAAGAGGATTTGAACCTAGATATTTCTTTGCATTCATTTTTATGTATTTTATCATAATATATTAAATCATTTTCAGACTGAAGCCTGAAAAACAATACGATGCAGTGCAGTGCACTGCACTGCATTGAAATTTAGAGCTCATGTAATACCATGTGGCAATTCACATACACTGCACTGCATCGTTTAGGCTAATTTCTAAGACATTGCACACTGCATCAGTTGATATTTGTTAAATATCACAGAATAGAGGAAGTGTTTGTTATGGTCGTAGCATAGTGCAGGCAGCAGTATGCTACACTGAGACTAGCTGCGTCATGTAAGCGCGGACTGCTGTCTGTGTGGCCGGAGCGGCTGTACGCACCAAACCCGACCTAATTGAAAGGGCAGCGCTTCCAGATAGGACGAGTTGGATGGCAAGGAAGAAGCAGAGCGTTTTTCGGATGATTTTGGCTGTCTGGGGAGAGAGAAGGAGACATCTTGTCTGAAAAAGTTTGTAGTATAGAAGCAAAGTAGTGAACGATACAAAAAATTATCGGTAGATATAAAGGAAATCAGCATTAAGTGTTGCTGAAGCATCGGAAAAATTAGAAGAAAAATATAGATAGAGGAAAGTATCGACGAAATTCGCCGCTGAAAAGGAAAGTTGAAAAACAATAGAACGGAAAATGGCGAAGGAAGTTTCACGAGAACGCTCGCGAAACTAAGGCTTTATTATTTGTGCAGTTTTTATATATATATTGCTATCACACGGAAACGGCGGACAGTAGCACGTAGAAATTGAGCCCGCCAGGCCAGCAGGAATAGGAACTTATCTAAAGTCTTTTAACATCATAGGACGTCATCTCAGTTAGCTGTAATATGAAGAACATATTTCCAACCAAAACAGATCGGCTAGTGGCCTCATCGAGTTGTTCGTTCCTCGTCTCAACCGTTATCTAAATCGATGTCTACATCTCTTCCACATCAATATGCTGGTCGACATTTTGTCAGCTAATCGAGTAGTCGAAGGACAAATTCTTCTCAATTTTTTTTATAACGCAAGCAGATTGCTCTGCAAGGTGAAAGTGGTTTGCCAAGTGTAATTGTCATCCAGTGCTGGAATACAAAGTAGTTATTAAGCATTCAGGACAACAGGGTATTAAACCATATAGCCGTTACATTACATGCAAGATTTAGATCGCTGTCCCTCATACATGATTATGGTTTGGATAACGCAAATCCTCCAAATTCCTAGTACTAGTACGAGGAAGGAAATTGCTCCACTCAGATGTTAATGGTGTCGGAGCTATAGCAAGCCCGCTTTTCGGAGTTTCATCTCTATCCTTATCTTCCAACAGTGTGCTACGTTTTTGTGAATTTTAATTAGATAATACATAAACAATACATAATTTTAGATATCACTTTATCCGTACACGCTACATTAACATTAATTAGTATTGGACAGATATGTAGTGCGAAACAGTTTACTTTTAGAATGAGTATCGGTTCTGTAGGATATTCGAAGCGATTATCACATGGATCTTACGAAATTGTTGTCATCAGGTTAAGCGATAGCATAGGAGTAGGGTTTCAGATAGTAATGTAAAGTTCGCCCAACAAAAATAATAAATACGGTGGCACTATTAATTGGTTTTCAGCTACGGAAGGCCTTCAAGGAATGGAACCAGGGTGAGTAATATTTTTTGTATATGGCTGGTGGTACAGCGGCAGGTTTTCGTGGAACCTCCCCACTCGAGACAAAACACGACGTATAAACCAATTTTTGTATCGAATGTATCGTGTATCATCCGAGTCTCACCCTCTGCTATAAATTGGGCTATACACGAAAATGTTTAAAATAGTGCTAAGGAAACCAGTTTTTATTACGGTGTATCGAGTGTATATCATCGTGTGTCAGCGGACTAAACTGCGATCTGGGACTCAAGCAACAGCAGGAGTCCCCTTTTATTTTCTCTCATTCTCTTTTCCAGGTCGATCCAAGTGGTATTTTCAGTGCACATGGAATGTCAGTTTGTTTTTTGTTTTCTTGTTTGTACTTCTCTAATATGCACAGCTAATTAGCATCTGAGGGATGCGGATGGCAAGAATCCAGCCGACTGATCACTAGGGGCAAATTGCTGCGTGGCCATCTGTTACCATGTTTACATGCAGAATTGAAAGATCGAGTCGAGATTGAGTTGAGTTTTCGACTCGTGTTTTTGAGCACGCAGGGTTGAGATATTGAGTTGAGAATGGGTCCAACTATAGTTGAAGTGACAGTGAAACATAACATTATTTATGGTATTTTTTGTGACGAAGTTGTAAAAGTTATAAATTTTGTTTAAATAAGCAAAATAAACTTACAATAAACATACCAAAACTTTCGAGTAAAGAATGAATAAAATAAATTCCAACTGTTAGCTGCCAACTCGACTACTCAATCCGTGTTTATAGGACACTATTTCGGCTCGACTACGCCAGCCAAGCGGGGTCGAGTCGACCCAATCTCAGCTCGAGTCGCGTATACATGGAGTTGAACCCTAGTTGAACCATGGTTCAAACCTGCATGTAAACATGGTATGTGCTAATCCCGCTGGTGATTTTTGCAACTCAAGCGGTGCATTGCAGCTGGCTTATGTGCTTGGGAGTTCATATACAGATGTATGGTTTGGGTGCAGTTAACATTTGTAGATGCCATACAATTTTTTGTTTGTTGAGTGAGTACTATCACCTCCTGCTCTATTGACCTCCTAGTCCCGTGACACACGATGATACACACTCGAGACTAGACATGACGTAAAACAGTTTATTATATCGTGTGAATCAGCCCATGGTCTCCCCAATTCTCTTTTTCATCATCAGCAGCTAAACTAATTTGCAGCCTTCTAAATAGGCGCAGCCAAGTGGTAAGAGTACATGACAAGATCTCAGATATAGCATTCTTACACCGCGGTGTTCCTCAAGGATCTATATTGGGTCCATTATTATTCAGTCTTTACATAAATGACCTTCCTGATGCCGTCATGGATGCATCTATTCATATGTATGCTGATGATGTTCAGATATACTTAACCAGACCCATAGGCTTAATGGAAGACTGTGTATGCCGGTTAAACGATGATCTACAACGCATTTATAACTGGTCTTTGCGTAATAAATTAGACTTAAATCCTGACAAATCTACATGCCTGGCAGTTTATAGGAATAAAATCGATTCTCTCTCTTTACCAGCCATATTTCTCAATAAAACGAGACTTGGCTACGTTGATTCTGCTAAAAGTCTGGGCTTTGAACTCAATTCAAAGTTTTCTTGTTGTGACCACATTAGTGCTACCTTAGGTAAAATATATGGCTGCTTAAGAAGACTATGGCTAAATTCAGAACTACTAGCACTCCATGTTCGGAAAAAGCTTGTCAAATCCCTAATTCTTCCCTACTTTACTTATGGCTGTATAATATTTTCCACGCTTGACTCCGTCTGCCGAAGAAGGCTCCTAGTGGCTTATAATGATGTACTTCGCTTTATATATAAATTATCTCGAGGTAGTCATATCTCCTCATATATTACTTCTTTGCTTGGTTGCCCATTAGAAGCCTACTTAACTCAATATAGGCTAAAGTTTTTACATCGACTCATATTCAGCCAGCAGCCCGGATACCTATTTGAAAAGCTGAGTTTCTTGCAATACGGGCAGCGTTCCTACTTTGTCCAATGTGCCCGCAAATGGAATTTGTTACCACATGATATGCAATTTACTAGGACCAGAGGGACTTTCAGTAGACAATTAAAATCAAATGATATAATATAAAAATTAGATCAGCTCGTTTTGGATGACCTTGTTAAGTAAATATTTACCACTTTAGTTTTTATTGGATTGCTTTATTTAGTTATCTTTATTTTTATTTTTCTAAATTTATAATTTGTTTTTTCTCTTAATTTTCTGTTTTTTTCTTCTATTTTCTTTTTTCACTGAGCATTATTTTAATTCTACTCATTTCTTCATTTGTTAGGTAATACATATAAGTCTTTTGCTTTAAGTTTTTTTTTTTTTTTTTTCCACGTTGAATGCCTACATGTAATGTACATTTAAAGATCTTGTTATCTTAGTACTGTTCCAAATAAATACATTATTATTATTATTATTATTATGGTACACGCTGATACACGTTCTTGAGGAAGCAAAGAAAATTCATCGTCTCCATATGATTTAAACGCACACAAACCGAGTACACTCATACATATAAAATAAAACACTCGTGTATCATCCGAGTCTAAATAGAGCTAAGAAAACCAGTTTTTACTACGGTGTATCGCGTGTGTATCATCGTGTATCACCGGACCTAGGCGTAAACACCCTGTATAAGCAAATTTGACATTTATACGAATCGGATCGAAACGGTGGAATTGTGTTTCCAACCTTAGCGTTGAATAAGCTTGCTTGAGGCTGGACCGGATCATTTAGTGTCTTTAGTGGTTTGATGAATATACTTCATCACCTTGTTGATTAAAATCCCCATTCCAGATGTTGCTGATTTGGTCCTATTCATACGGGGCTTATCGAACATAAAGTATTCAAAAGTTGTTCCTGCGGGTAGGGCCGTTGGACGTGTTTTTTAGGGTAAGCAGTACCTCAGATTCGTTGATGATCATGATTATCTGGTTGACAATGTGTCCGGACTGCGATCTTGCCTCTGAAGAATGTTATTCAGTCTTGCTCAACACTACCTCTATGGTTTTCTCCGTATTCAGACATTTGATGGTTGAATGTGACTTGTGTGTGATTCGCATTACCTTTAACTTTTGAAATATTTTTCAGCTTGTTCAACATGTTCTAGGATGAACCGGTATTTTTCGTAATGAATATCCTTTTTCTTATCTATTGTATCTTGTTATCGTGTTACTTCGTATTTTATCGCAACAAAAACTCGCTGATGGTTCTGCCTGAGTACATGGTGATCCCCGACGTCGATCTTCCCAACTTTTGATTTCCTGAGGTAAATGGATTTAAGTGAATTTATTTACGGCACTTGTTGGAACATATTATTAAAAGCCATTTAAAAAAAATTTTGTTTTATTTTTTAAATAAAAACACTTGCGTTGTTAAAAAAATATATTTATGTACCCGCGTTTTTACAAATAAACGACGCGATTCGCCGTACTGAGGCATCATCAGGTTACTAACTACCTAGCTGATCTGGGATTACTATTTGATTCTATTTTTTTAACGGATGTAGTAACGGACTGTTGGAATACTCATCTTTTGATGATTGAGAAGATGTTTGTTTAATGATATCCCTATCCAAAATAATTCCTCCATTTTGTTGTTGTAATAATTTTATTTTATTGATATTTGACTTATGATTAGTGTTTTTTAGATGTTTTGATAAACCTGATAGTACGCTGTCATTTTTAGCACAAAAATATGTTCTGAATATCTAGTTTTTTTTTCCTATCCTGAACAGTCATCACAGCCGATTTCATTTTTTTACTTTGTCAATCAAATGAACAAAATTTTTTTCTGTATAGTAAGGTTTAAACTTTAATAATTCCGGGATCACTAATATTTTTACACAAATTCTACGTTGGAGCTTTAATGGCCGAGCACACAGGTCTAATAGGTTCATTGATTTTATGTAACTTGACTAACCCGTAAAGAATTGGTATGGAAAAAAAAAATTAAAAATATTCTAAACAAAGATATTGATAGCAAGAGGTCGTCAAGAACGGGCAACTTTAGCTAGTTTTTTATTGTTTTCTCATACTTCATGATAACAAGTGAAAAGGCTAGAATTGGTCAAGACCAGTTCTTGTGATACCCTAGATGAATGCCCGCAAGTAATTTCGTATGGTGTACAAGTTTGATTGTTAAAGTGGTTATTCGCATATATGTATTTCTAGAACGGTTCGTCGGACAGTAAAAATTAATAAAACCAATTTCAATTTTATATTCTAAGTATTTTCAGTACAATAGAAACATTTAGGGTTGTACGTTTTTACAGTATATGTAAAAAACATTCTCGAATTATCGTGAGGACGGACAGACGGACGGATATGCAAAAATTGCAAAAATCAAAATAACCAATGCATTTTGCTCCATCATAATTATTTCTATGCATTACAAATGGAATGACAAACTTAGTATACCTTACAGATTTCATCTAGGGTATAAAAATAAATTGAAATTGTACACAGAAGTCTTTATGTTGTGCTTTTTTTTAATACAAACAATACTATAATTCTGAAAATACATTTTTATTAAACTAAATAAGTGAGCAAAATTAAAAATCAAAGTTATGGGATATACATAAATATGTTAATGCATTCAATAAATAAAGCTCAATCAATTAAAACGATATGTTCACCAATCGAGAAAGTCAGAATCTACACAGACATCTGGACCTGAAAAAATGTATTTTTATTGAAAAAATAAAAATTAAAAAGCATTTCTTACCTTTGAAAGTAGGAATTTCGTCATTATATACTGGAAGTGTAAGTTCCTCATCTAATGGTCGGAAAAATTCATCAGTGCCTAACAAATTAAAACAACCTATAGTTTCTTATTTTTTTTATTGTTTATTTTGAAGATTTATAAATTCCTATACAAAGTTAACTTTGTTATAATAGGCCTATCCCCGAATTACCAAGGAAAAATTGCCCGCCAGACGTTCCAAAAAACTTATACTGTAGGCCAAACATGTCAAACACGCAGCCCGCGGGCCGCATACGACATTCCAATAGGTTGCGCCCCGACGAGTATTTTTAAAAAAATTTGATAAAAATATTAATTAATTATTTTAAAGTAAATTTTATTTTTATTTGTATAGTTTAGAATAATACAGTTGCAGTGTGCAGTTTAAATTTTGCATTTCAATAATTTTTAATATAGTGATTGAAAAAGAGAGAAAATAATAGGATTAAATTATATGAATTTACGCTTGGGGAAATACTTGGCGCGGATGACTATGCGGAAGAAAAAGCTAAGATGCTTGACACTGGCGTTTGGAGCGATTGCGTGACGCCAGAAAAAAATTCAAATTTTTTAAGTGTCAAAGCTTGATATTAATTTGATAAATATGGTATTAAATAAATAACCTTTTATGATTTAAATTAACAAATTATACTTTCAGTAATATTAATTATAAGGGATTATTAGATTAATAGCCTGTCTCTACTTAGTTAATACCAAGCTTTACGCTCCAGGTTGGAAAGTTTGAACTTTTGTAGTTGCGTGATCGCTTGAGATACTGCGCAAGGCTTCAAATTAAATGCGGCGCCCTAAACCGAACGGAGTTAAAAACACAAGATGATCAGAAACATAATAAAAGGCGGTGCGATCTAATCCGATACACAACACAGGTTTGTATAGATCCTCACAAAGTGCAGTCTTTGCTCAATCGTTTGGGAATGATATTTTGAACTCTAAAGGGGATTTTGGTTTCATTCATATTAAACTAAAAAATTAATAATTAAAAATATAATCAAACTTCCAGAACAATTAGTAACAAAAGATCAATTGAAGATGAACATCGTAATTTTCAAGAAAAATGGGAACTTCAATATTTTTGTATCCAAAACAAGAATAAAATATTATGCCTGATATGTAGAAACTCTATTTCAGTTGCTAAGAAATATAATCTTAAAAGGCACTATGACACAAATAATAAATAAATAAAAAGATAAAAAGATTTCTCTTTTGGATTTTTTACCGGGTTAAACTTAGTTTTGTTCAAGAAAGAATTTTTTGGGATTCTCCGGTATATAGCAAAAGCTAAAAAATGTTCTAATTTGTTATTTCATCACACAACTCATTAATTTTTGGTGACAAGTTTCAAGTCTTGGTTTGATTCATCAACAGGTCCCAAATAGCGAAATTGGGTGATTTGAAAAACAAATGAAAAAATGAAAAAAAGAAGAAAGAAATGAAAAGTTTGAGAAAAAAAGAAAAAACAATTTTTTTATTTATTAAAAAAAAAAATGTAAAATTTTTTTAAAGAAGCAGATTCATTCGAAGCGAATCGAACCTGTATACGCCACGTAGTGGGCTGAAAAATAAAGAAGAAAAGGAGAAGAAGCGTTTCGTGTCAGCAGAAAACCTTCCACTCATCGCTATTTGGGACCTGTTGATGAGTCAAACCAAGACTTGAAACTTGTCACCAAAAATTAATGAGTTGTGTGATGAAATAACAAATTAGAACATTTTTTAGCTTTTGCTATATACCGGAGAATCCCAAAAAATTCTTTCTTGAACAAAACAAATAATAAAGTAAAGATGACCAATACGTTGCAAAACTTCGTGAAGACAAATTATCGGAATTGAAATCAATTCTTCAAAAACAACAAAATCACTAAATGTGTTGAACAGAATACAGCTGCTGTAAAATTTAGTTATATATTATCACATTTAATCGGAAGGAAGATGAAACCATTTTCTGAAGGAAAAAAAAATTAAAGTTGAAAGTTTAAGTCGAAATACTGTAGTTAGCAGAGTTGATGAAATAGGCGACAATTTGAAAAATCAGCATAATTCAAGAATATCAACATTTCAAGCCTACTCTATTGCAATTTAATATTGGAAATATCGCTCGGCTGGCCGTTTTTATTCGCGGATCCGATGTTAATTTAATAGTAAGTGAAGAACTTTTGGAAATCATTCCTATGCATAATACAACCATTGGAGCTGATATTTTTGATGCACTTATGGAGGTTTTGAAGAAGTATAAGTAACAATTGGGAACGTTGGTTTGTCTTGCAACTGATGGTGCACCTACCATGACTGGTATTACTAAAGGAGTTGTTGCAAGATTAAAAGAAACATACAAACAGCATGGTAAATAATTTTGAAAATTTTCATTGTATATTTACCAGCAACTACTGTGCTCCAAAGTTTTAAATATGTATTGGAATTGTGTTAAAAACAGTCACAAAAATTGTAAATTATATTCGAGCACGTGGACTTAATATCGTCAATTTGCTTCATTTTTGGAAGATATAGAATGTGCCACCAAACTGCCTTATTATACAGAAGTACGATGGCCTTCGAGTCATAAAGTGTTAAAACGATTATTGGTTTCCTAAAATGTTATCATTTGTTACGCGAATACAGACTATGCGAGCAGCTATTAGAGCTATTATTTTAGCTCAACATATTCAACCAAAAGGAGATGATCACATTCAAGCAATGGCAACAAGTAGATCGGTGCATTTAGATAATACAAATGGAGACCCAGTAATTCATTGGTCTTTTGCGAAAAACTTTGTAAATTAGTTTCACATCAGCAAAATATTTAAAGCATTGCATAGTAAACTTAAAAAAGAGAAAAGAATGCATTATTATCTGCGATTTTTTCAAAAAATATTTTTTTGTGGTTCAGGATGCTGTTCAAGAATTTCACTGGACACTGGCACCATACACCCATTTGCTATTTTTTTTCATGATACCGATGTACTGCAATTTACGTGCTTAATAAAGCAGAATCATTAAAACACAACCGCTCGCTTATTTTTGGAAAAAATTCAAAGAAAAAAGAATTATTCATTTTTCGGTTGGCTCTGCAGGTAAAAAAAACAATATAATGACCTGGTACAACATATTATGTCATATGTAGGCAGAGATCAATAGTGAGGCCCAATCGCACTTTAGCAGGGTGCCAAGAGCCTGAAACGAACATTGCCATGCTTTATCTTAATTCGGAAAAAGCTGGGTGTATTTGCGAAACGCACAAGCCATAAAAAAACACTTCTCCTAGCGCACAAGCAGGAGTTTGCGAAGCGCACACCTATTGTTAAGGGATTACGCATTGTTTTGCAAACGCGCGGCTATGGTTAAGGTCAACGCATTGTTATAGCATGTATCTTTACCTAAATCTATGATCTTTACCTGATCTATGTAAGTTATATTAAGTTTTTGCAACCACTAATATCAATATGAGGAGTAGTGTAGTGCCTGTAGTGTGTGTGTGTGTGTGCCTGCCTGTGTGTGTGTGTTTCTTTGCGCTTGGCAAATACACCCTACGTGGGTATATTACTTAAAGCAGGTTAAGATACGTGCTAGAACAATGCGTAATCCCTTAACAATAGGTGTGCGCTTCGCAAACTATTTTTGACTAGATTAATTTTAGGCTGTGCGCTTCGCAAATATACCCAAAAAGCTAGCTGGCAAAGTAATGAAATCGAAACATCTGTGCGACTGGGCTGTTTCATAAAAAGATTCAAAAGTTAATTAGTATCAACAAATGTAAATATTGTCAAAACAATGGCAATGTGAAAGAATACTCGTTTTGTAATAAAAATAAAATTATAAAATTTATGAAATAAAACAGAACTACATATTATTATAATACTTTTTAAACACATATGTATGTGGGAGGAAACAATGAGCTGGACTAGCGGTACGCTTATCTCCCAGTTCATGCAACACCAGATGTCTTTTTATAATCAGTCGTTGTTGAGTAGCACGCCAATCGAGCCGTGATAGTCAAGCTGATTTAATCAAGCAGTTTTTGATAAGCCGTTAGCTGTGGAAAGCCGTGAATCTTTTGCCGTCTAGCTAATTAAAGTTATATTAATCGAATTAACTTATTTTATACCCATTCTAATAATAAAACTCTTACAGCGCGTGTGTTTTTAATCGTAACACCTTCTCCCACAAACTTTTGGTGTCAGAAGTGGGATACGTGATACAGTGTGAAAAAAACATCAAATAATTAAAAGGCGCGAACAAATGGAATAAATTAAAAATTCAGGATATATGGAATACCAGTGTGAAAAAAATCTAATTTTCGAATTATTAAATTACAAAGTGCTGTAAGTGCAAAGTGGTGCTCTAAATTTGCCTCTTAATACACGGGTAAAACTAGGCAGGAGGAAATTTCGAATAATTTCGTTTTTAAAGACGTTGAAGAGTCGCTAGAAAAATTTGGGGGCGAGTAAGGTAAAACAATTACCCTATGGATAAAGGAATTTGAGGATATCTCTACAGTGTGCCGCTGGAAAGATGTCCACAAATATCTTTATGCCAGACGTTTATTAACAGGAGCAGCGAAATTAGCAGTGGAGGCGTCCACTAACATTACAAGCTGGGAAACCCTTAAACAGCTCTTAAAAAAGGAGTTTGATCATACACCAAGTAGTTTAGATGTACATAAAGCATTAGAGAATAGAAAAAAGATGTCAAATGAATCTTTCCTTGAATATCTCTTCCCAATGAAGCAGTTAGCAAGTAGGGGAAATGTAGATGAACAATCAGTTGTTGCTTATATCATATCTGGGATACTAGATGATATAAAACAGTGCTTTATGAAGGCAGAAATCTAGAAAAGTTGAAACAGAAATTTTAAAATCTACCAAATTATTAAGAGTAAGCAAAGTGCCAAGAAAGTTACCAGACAAGATGATCGTTGTTCGGCTGTTGTAAAGAGTCGCAAGGCGCCAAATAAGTGGTGTTTCAACTGTGGGTCTACATCTCACTTAACTGCCACATGCCCCAATAAGGCGAAGGAAGCTAGATGCTTCAGGTGCGGTGAATTTGGCCATATGGCCTCAAACTGCTCCAGATTGAAAGGAAACCCAAGTACTTCTAGTCATCCTTCAGTTAATTTAGTTTCGACGCCAGATATGAGGGTAAAAACAAAAGTTGGGGAAATATATTATTTAGCTCTAATAGATACATGTAGTGACGTCACCCTAATCGGGAAGTCTGTATATGAAACAGCACGAGACAATTTTATAGGCAGTAAAGGACCTCGTATTTTTTTGGCAGGCTTTGGAGCTAAATTAAGCAGAACATTTGTCACGATTCTTACTATTGGCGACAAGCAGTATACGACGCAGTTACATATCATCCCTGACCACTGGTTGCCAGAGGACATGATTATCGGTAAAGACCTGTTAAAGAATTCGACGCTTATTATAGTAGACGATAAGACTCACTTAATAAAGACAAAAAAGGTGGAGGCGAATTACTTAAATTATTTAATAAACGCTCTTTATCATATTTAACATATGTTATAAAATATGTTTGGGAGTTAAGAGTTTTCGTTTTCCCCAATTAAAGCTTCCCCCTCTCCATTCGCGACTCTCTCACATACTTGCGGGTTAGGGAAAACGTGAGAAGTGTGAAAAAGTGCGAATCGCGAGGGACGATAAAGAGTATCAGTTATTGATCTACGAGGGTTGAACTTTTTTTTATATTCGAGGTGCATGTGTCTTTTACCTCCTAACGTTGGGATAAAATGAAATTTTTTTATAAGGGTAGTTTTTGAGTGATGTAGGAGGGTCGGTTTTTCGAGTTTTCCGGTATAACTGGAGAATGGAGAGAAGGAGAGAAATGTATGTGGTATAAAAAAAAGATGGTTGCTCGGTGCGAATATGGTAGGGGGAGGAAATGGAGTGAGGTAGGTGCGGGGATAAAAATGGGAACGGATAACCGGAAATTTAAAATAAAATGAAAAATTTAGGAGTTACAATAAGTCGCAGGCATAAGCTCAGGATCTGTAAAACCAATAAAAAAAAACAAATTACTTTGGTAATTAGGTATGCAGAATAATATAGGCTATATTTTATTCCGATTAAAGGTAATTTGCAGTTCACAGATTTTACCATCTTATAAAAGATAAGAAAACATTGTTTTTCCCACAACGTACATATATATTTTTATTTTACATATAATGTAACAGTCAACACGTTTCGCCTTATCAGGACATCATCAGGGCTCTTGTTATACTTCTTGTAACGTATGTTGTGGAAAAAACAAGAAGTGTATTCTTATCTTTTATAAGATGGCAGGTAATTTGCAGATTTGAGGGTACTCGGCGGTAAATTTCTTGGCCCAATATTGATGGACGCTTAACTCTGTGTAGAAAGGTCGTAGAGCATTGGGTTTTTCGCCAGATTTAGTATCTAGAGTACAGAAATATAGGGGAATATGTGGGGTGTTGTTCAAAATACATCATGCTTGGTGTCAAATTAAATAGGGAGGAGACGGTAATCGAGTGGTGTAGTTTGCTTTGCTTTTAACGTCATAACTGACTTTTTACCGAAAAACGGATCTTTGCACTTGGGTCATTGACGCTCCAGTTCCTATATTTTGCATATATTTCTTCCGTTCTTTGTTCCACATCCATTTGTACTCTGTTGTGAATATTTTTCTCATGGAAAATGAATTTCCTCAACTTACCAGTTCTTCGCAATGATATGTTGAAAATATGTCCATTATTGTACCAAAAAACGGTGTAATGCATCTGTAATCATGCATCATAAATTGCATGTAAATCATATGCGCATCTTCCTAAAAGAAAATAAGAAAAAAGATTGCAGCTAAAGTTTGCATACCTTCTCTAAAGGTAAAACTCCGAGTTCAATTAACTCATCGAGTAAACATAATTTACATACATACAGATTCGTATGTAATCATTTTGTGATTCATTCACACCTCGTTACGAATGAGGTAAAAGTCAAGCGCATCAAATTCCAGCGCAAGCAAAAAAGCATGTACAGTGCACCAAGTGTAAAGAAAATATTACTCACGTGAGGTCAATAAATAACGTAACATTAAGGAATAAAGTAAGAATAAAGAATGGACCATAGCGAAGACAGGTAGTTCTTATTCTTTAGATCGCAGAGGCAAGTTGGCCAGCGGTTCTAACCTTTTGGATGAAGAGGCTTCTCAGCCAAACATTGCTTCTATAAAATACCGAGGCAATTAGCCAAGTATTTTGGCTCGATAGATATTGAGGCACTCCAGCCATATATCTAGTGCGGATTGAGGCACTTGGCCAGATCCACAGGTGAATGAGGCTTTTTAGCCGTTTATAAATATATTGCGGCCACACGCCATATATTTATTGATTAATCAAATCAAATTAAATTTCATCATGAACAGAATCTTTGATATTGGCGTATGCGCCATTCTATTGGCAATAAACATAACATGGCGAACCTGCCCATAAACGAAATGGAATCAATAACATCGACAGTAAGAGAGCAATGGATAGCAGAAATTGATAGCAGATTTAACAAACTGTACGAGAAACTGAACGAGGGATTGAAGGAAGATTTAAAAAAGAACTCACGAGCTTGACCCAGGCCGATTTCCATTGAAAAATATCGACAAAAGTACCAACACAAAAGCCAGACAGTAGCAGTGAAGCAGCTAGAAGAAGAAAAATTACCAAAGAAACCACGAGGAGGAAGATTGGTAAAGCAGCGCCAACGTGTAGCTGATCTAAAGAGGTTAATAAATACAACTGTAGGATCATTTAGGAGCAAAGCAGTAATAGAATTAAAGGAATTAAAGGAAATTCAGAAGATAGAAAAGAAAACTAGTAAACAAAAGAAAAAGAGAAATGGGAAACACTAAGTCCCAGCAGGGTGTTGTTAATTGCAACACGGAAGAAGTAATGGAAAACCAGATAGTAGTTTATATATTGATTTTTAAATTGAACAGCCACTATAAGAAATATGTTAAAAAGAATTTAGTTAGGACAATAAATGTATAAAATAAACCATTTCTTTTACTAAAAAAAAAAAAAATTATTATATTGCGGTGGTATCAACGTTGGTCAGCAGTAATAAATGTATAGTAACAAGGGTTTCATTGATGAATTTTGATCTACTAGTAGAGCTTTTAGCCAACTTAAAAAAGAGTCCAAATAGAAAATACACTGCGAATTTCATAGAAACAAAAAATAAGGAAATAAATGAAGTATGGCGGAAAATAGAAAAACAAATCACAGATCAAGTAAAATTAAAAGAAGCTAAACAGACATTTGAGAATTTTTAAAGAAAGAATAAATGTCTATTTAATTGCCAAAGAATCTGACGAAACAACACAAGAGACAATGGCAGCATTTGATATTGCAGCCGCAACGAAAATAATACCAGAGTTTGATGGTGATTTTAAGGCATTATCAAATTTTCTTGGTTTAATTGAATTTTATAAGGAAACACTAAAAACAGACCAAGAGAGTACACTTCTAAAATTCATAACGACGGTAAAACTATCAGATAGAAGGTAGAATAGACTCTTATCAGAGAGCGCGCCAACAAAAATATCAGAATTAAAAACAAATCTACAAAAAACATACAAGATAAATAAAAATCCACTGAAAATACACAGTGATTTGGCCAAGATACAGCAAGGCAATCAAAGCGTGAATGCTTTCGCTTCAAGAATAGAAGCACTGATAGCATCATTAAATGATCTACAAATATCAGAACAAGGAGAAGCTAATCGAGCATTAATCGTGAACATGAATGATCAGTTAGGCTTAAGTTCATTTAAGAATGGTATTAATGAACCATACAAAACCATTCTCATAGCAGCAAGGCCAAGCAAACTATCTGAAGCCATAACGATAACCACAGAAATGACTGATTGTCCGACCCAAGCAAACATGTATTATTACAAGCAAAACTTCAACAGTACTAACAGATGCAATAACAAATATCAGAAGAACAATTGCACGAACCAGAACACTAACTACAACAAAAATAACAATAGCAACTATTATAGAAAGGAAAACAACAGTTATAGAAATAGAAATGGAAATAACAATAGAAGCAATAATAACAACTATAACAACAGAAGATATAGTGATAACTACAATAAGTGCAATAGAGGTTACAACAATAGATGGGACAGAGAATCGGAAAACTTAGCTGTCCCCGGAAAACAGAACCGGGGTATACACACTAAGAAAATAGTGCATCTAAAACAAGGAGACAACTACTCAAACTACATAAATATATATATTAAAGAAAGCAAATATCCGATATCATTTTTGATTGACTCAGGTGCAGATATATCAATACTAAAGAATAACTTAGTCGAAAATGCAGACATAGATGTAAATGAATCGTGTCAAATAAATGGAATTGCAAATAAAATAATAACTACGCATGGAGCCACAGAGCTAGAATTTCCAATTGAAGACATAATTGTAAAACATAAGTTTCATATAATTGATGATGATATTAACTTAACTACGAACGGGGTGTTAGGACGTGATTTTCTGATTAAATATCATTGTAATATAGATTACGAAACATGCGCATTGACCATAAGATCAAACGCAAGGGATATAATATTACCAATAAACATGGACATCAAAATCGTCAATAATATCACAATACCGCCTAGATCAGAGATAATAACACCAATCGATATTGAAATAAATGAAGATAGTCTGATCTGCGGAAAGGAAATAAAAAAAGGGATTTTTGTAGCAAATGCGGTAATACCGTCAAAGGGCATAAAACACATAAGAGTTTTGAACACAACAGAAGAACTGGGCACCATAACAAAGGCTCATATATATACGCAACCACTCAAGAATTATCACGTTGGAATAGATTCAATTAAGGACTACAATATTTGTCATTTCAACAAAGCTAGAATGAACAATTTAAAGTTTGAAAAGGTTAAAGAACAGATAAACATAGATAGCTTATGCCCAAAAGCAAAACAATCAATACTAAGCATCTGTGAGAAGTTCGAAAATGTCTTTCATATAGATGGAGAACCACTAACCATCAATAATGTCTACGAACAACGAATTTCGACTATAGATAAAACACCCGTCTACATAAAAAACTATAGGATGCCAAATTCACAGCTTGATGAAATCAATACACAAGTAAGGAAGCTGCAAGAGGAAGGTATAATAGAACCATCAGTAAGTCCTTATAACTCACCATTGCTAATTGTACCCAAGAAAGACCTTGGAGGACAAAAGAAATGGCGACTGGTTGTAGATTTTAGATCACTTAACAAAAAGGTTGTCAACGACAAGTTTCCCTTAACAAGACTTGATGATGTATTGGATAAATTAGGCCGAGCAAAATATTTTTCGACTCTGGATATGACTAGTTCATTTCATCAAATTCCATTACATCAAAAATCAAGACCGTTGACAGCATTTTCGACAAATACAGGACACTACCAATTCACGAGATTACCTTTTGGGTTAAAAATATCAACAAATAGCTTCCAACGAATGCTATCAATAGCACTAAATGGACTAGAAGCCGCAGCGTTCCTATATGTAGATGATATAATAATATTTGGTTCTAACTTAGATGATCACAACAACAACCTCATAAAAGTATTAGAAAGATTGCAGAAATATAATCTAAAGCTAAATGCGAGTAAATGTAACTTTTTAAAACCAGAAGTTACATACCTTGGCCACCGAATCACACCTGAGGGTATACGAACTGACCCACAGAAATATGAAAGCATAAAAAATTATCCTGAACCAAAGAATGCTGATGAGGTGCGAAGATTCGTAGCATTCTGCAACTATTATAGGAGATTTGTCCAGAATTTTGCAGAGATCGCAAAACCACTAAATGAACTTCTAAAAAAGAACAAAATATTTCATTGGTCTGAAGATTGCAAGAAATCATTTGAAGTCTTAAAACAGAAACTAGTATCCCCACCAATACTAAGTTTTCCTAATTTCAATGAATTACTCATTTTAACAACTGATGCATCAAGCTATGCATTAGGAGCAGTACTCTCGCAAGGCGAAATCGGACGAGATAAGCCGATAGCCTATGCAAGCAAGTCCCTTAATAAACATGAATTAAATAAACCCATAATAGAAAAAGAACTGTTAGCTATTCACTGGGGAATACAGCATTTTAGACCATACTTATTTGGAAGAAAATTCATAGTGTATACGGATCACCGACCGCTTGTAAGCTTATTTACGCACAAAAACCCATCATCAAAATTAACGAGAATAAGAGTTGATCTCATGGATTATGATTTTGAAATGGTAAAATTTGATTTTAATGGTAAAATGAACACCAATGCAGACGCATTATCAAGAATTAAACTAGAATCCAAGGACTTAATAGCAATGATGCCGAAAAATAATATGAATGTAATCACAAGAAACATGCAGAGAAAACAACACATGCAGGATAATAATAATAACAAGGAGGGCAAAAGTAGTAAAAACTGTGCAAGTACCTTAATTTCAATTTGGAACAGTACATCAATATCAGATATAAGGTACATTAAAAAACTCGAGTTAACATTTAAAAATAATAAACACACGCAACTTAGGACACACAATGATAACAGAAAACTGCATGAAATAGAAATCGCTAAAGATAAAATAATTGCAGAGTGTAATGATAAATCTTTACCAGAGTTAAAATTGGTTCTGAGGAAGTTACTACTCAAAATAAGCAATGCAAAAATAGATAAATTAGCGCTAGCAAATAATCATGAATTATTTGATATTATCGACGTCTAAAAATTAAGAAATATATTAGAGGATTTCCATAAAGAAACAAAACATTGTGTTAATATTATTTTATATACACCTCCTAAAAGAATAATGAAAAAAGATGAAATGCACAAACTGATAAAAAATACCATAGCTCACGAATTGGTGGACATTGCGGCATAAGAAGATGCATTGCTAGGTTAAAACAAAAATACATTTGGAAAAATATGAATAAGATGGTGAAAGAATACGTAAATAACTGTAAAGAATGCGCAAGAACAAAAATCACGAAACACACCAAAGAGAGACACTTAATGACTAACACACCAGGCTCATCTTTTGAAACAATCTCCATAGACACGGTTAGACCACTTCGACCATCTGGGGACTTCAGATACATTCTAACTCTTCAATGCGAGCTAACGAAGTTTGTAGAAGCAATCCCAATAGAAACCAAACATGCAAGGACAGTGGCGAAAGCAATACTAGAAAAATTCATATTAAAATATGGATGTTTTAAAAAACTCAAAACTGATATGGGTACAGAATTTTGTAATCAACTGATAAACAGCCTGTGCGACCTTTTAAAAATAAAAAAAGGTTCGATCGAAAGAAACCATAGAGTTTTAAACGATTATATAATGACGATTTCCGAACAAGAAAATTGGAGTGAAATATTACCCTACTATACTTACAGCTACAACACCACACCACATACAACTACCAATTATACACCTTTTGAGCTAGTTTTTGGAAAATTAAATTCATTACCATGTGAGATCTTAGATAAAAATACAAAAATATATAATATTGATGATTATATTAATGAGTTAAAAATAAAATTGCAATTTGCACACAATAATGTAAAAGAATGTTTACTGAAAGAAAAGCAAGAAAGAATAGATAAACAAAACGCTGTAAACGAAGCTAACTTTAAAATAGATGATTATGTATATATAAAAGTAGGCAATAGAGTAAAATTACAGCAACCGTATAAAGGACCATATAGAATAATTAGACAAGATAATGTGAATAGTTATGTAGATATAAATGGAAAAGAAATTAAAATACACAATAATAACTTAAAACTATGTAAACATAAAATATAGGTAGCTATAGATACATAGATAGAAAAATTAAAAATATATATCACAAAATAGTTAAACTAAAATGTAACAAAAAAGAAAGATGACCAAATGTGCAACGAATGAATGCAATTCTACTTTCCTTAGAGAAATCAAAATTGCATATAAATCATATGCGCATCTCCCTAAAAGAAAATAAGAAAAAAGATTGCAGCTAAAGTTTGCATACCTTCTCTAAAGGTAAAACTCCGAGTTCGAGTAAACGATGAGTTAGAGTAAACATAATTTACATACATACAGATTCGTATGTAATCATTTTGTGATTCATTCACACCTCGTTACGAATGAGGTAAAAGCCAAGCGCATCAAATTCCAGCGCAAGCAAAAAAGCATAATATGCATGTACAGTGCACCAAGTGTTAAGAAAATATTACTCACGTGAGGTCACCGCTTTTTTGTTACGATACACATAATAAGATAGGTAAATGATATTGATTGTAGGTAGCATTTAGAAATTAATGTAAATTGCTTACTTAGCAATAACTATTGATTATAAATAAGGTAACATTAAGGAATAAAGTAAGAATAAAGAATGGACCATAGCGAAGACAGGTAGTTCTTATTCTTTAGATCGCAGAGGCAAGTTGGCCAGCGGTTGTAACCTTTTGGATGAAGAGGCTTCTCAGCCAAACATTGTTTCTATAAAATACCGAGGCAATTAGCCAAGTATTTTGGCTCGATAGATATTGAGGCACTCCAGCCATATATCTAGTGCGGATTGAGGCACTTGGCCAGATCCACAGGTGAATGAGGCTTTTTAGCCTTTTATAAATATATTGCGGCCACACGCCATATATTCATTAATTAATCAAATCAAATTAAATTTCATCATGAACAGAATTTTGGATATTGTCGTATGCGCCATTCTATTGGCAATATAATAATACTTTATTAGCTCAATTTAGCTTTACAATACCCATTAATAATCATAATAATACATTACGATAGTAATATATCTAACTTCGTTTTGATAAATTCAATTCATAATTTCTTAAATTGAAATATATTTCTTTCATCTCTATCACATTTTAACTTATTGTACATTTTTAATCCCTTATATAAAAGTGAATTTTGAGATCTACTTGTACTGCAAAAGTCAAGTCTAAATTCATTGGCATTCCTTAAATTTATTGAGTGAATGTCCCCTACATAGCTCAAATTTCTATATAAATAATCAGGTAGTACCTTATTCTTAATCTTAAAAATAAATAACAACACATTAAAAATTATTCTTTCTTCAACATTCATCCATTTCAATCCACTTAACATTAGCTTTATAGGAGTATATCTGTTACAGCAATATAATCCTCATAGCTTTATTTTGCAATTTTTGCATCCTACTCATCATTTCTTTGTTACTTAAAAACAATATAGATGAACAATATTCAAAATGAGGTCTAATAATCGAATTATAAATTTGTAATGCAGTTAACAGTGTTACCTTATTTCTAATTCTCTTTAAAAATCCTATTTTTTTACCAATTTTCTTACAAATATAATTTACATGACTCTTAAAATTTAATTTACTATCCAATACTATTCCTAAATATTTAATTTCATTGACTTGCTCGATTTCATCACTACCCATTCTAATTTTACCACAAAATTCAGCATTAATTGCCATACATTTTGACTTCTTCACATTTAGTTTAAGTTTATTCATTTTCAGCCACGTGTTCAAGGCGGATAAATCCTCCTCTAATAGTTTAATTCCCGCATTAATTTCCTTACACTCTATATAAACCAATGTATCATCCGCAAACAGTACAATTTTTGAGTGCTTCATAACCGTCACTATGTCGTTAATATAAACTAAGAAGAGAAAAGTTCCCAGTATGGACCCTTGGGGGACCCCAATCCTTACTTCTAGCTTGTCCGAAATAGCGCCACGTACTCGAGTTCTTTGATACCTTTGAGATAAGTATGAGTTGAACCATTCATACTCTTTATTTTTTACACCATGTCTATATAACTTATCCATTAATATTCTGTTGTCAACAGTTTCAAATGCTCTTTGAAAATCGAGAAATACAGCTAACACTTTATTTTTATTTTCCAGTTCTTCCTTCCATTGGACTAACACCCAATTCAATGCTGTCTCACAGGAATGACCTTTGCGAAAGCCGGACTGTTGTTCCGCGAAAAGTATGCTCTTGTTAAAGAAATCTTCAATTTGTACATGAAGCACTTTCTCTAAAATTTTTTCATGTATTGCCAACATATTTATTGGTCGAAATTCTTCAGCCTTTAATGCATTTTTTACTTTTTCTACGGGTATTACTATCGACTCCTTCCATGCATTTGGAAATACCCCTTCTTCCAACGATTGGTTAATGATTTTCAGCATTGGTGGTCCTATTTCTTCCCAATTTTCAATAAACATTTTTGTACTAAGCATATTAAAGTCTTTCTTTTTATTCATATTAAGAACTATTTTCTTTAGATGATTTAGCCCTATCAAATTAAACTTAAACTCACTATCAGCTTGAAGCAATCTATAACTGTATTGCACATGGGGGATTGATTAACTAAAGTGGTGTCGGATATTTGTGAACTGTGTGATGATCATAGTAATGTAGTTCATGTACTCCTCGACTTGAGCAGAACTTTCGACTCAGTCACACACTCAATATTAGTCAGCAATCTAATCAGGCTGTTCGATTTCTCCACATCCGCATGCTCCTTGATAACCAGCTAATTATCGAATCGTCATCACAATGTTTTGTCAAACGGTAAGAGCTCATGGCTCGGGTGTCCCACAGGGTGCTGTAATGGTTCCCTTTCCCTTCGCTATGTTCCTATGGCCATCGCTTTCACTTATATGCTGAAGATCTCCAAATTTATGGTGCATCATCAGTCGACAATTTCCCGATAATAACAACTTCACTCAACGGCATATTCGACAACATCTTGCGTTGATGTTTGAATAACAAACTAAACATTAATCCGGTCAAATCGCAAGCAATATTCTATTCTTCGTGCTCTAGGAGTCTCGCTTCATCCAGCCAGGTCCCTGTTATGGATAAGAAAATGTAAGAGAGCAAGAAGAATTCGATATTTTGTGTGTGCTCTAAATGTTTTATCTCATTTATGGCCAGTTTCACAGTCGAGTTTAAACCAAGGTTTAGTTTAAACGATCCTCCAAGTTTAAACGTAGTCTAAACCAAATCGGGTTTCACAGTGCATTCTTTTAGTAATGTTGGTAGTACTGATTAAATTGTGAACTAAATTAGTTATCGCCGCCATTGTGAAGCAATTTTTCTATCAATCAATCTGTCAATCGGAAAAAGTAAATAGACAGTACAAATAAAAAATATGAGGTTATATTGACTAATTTTAAATGTTCCACAATCCAAATTTTAGTAGAAGTGAAGTAAAGCTATTGCTTTCCCTAGTGTATAAAAAAAAGGCATATAGTAGAGTGCAAGAAAACGGAAATGTATAGATATGAAGACAAAGTGACACAGTTCTTTATTTAAACGGAATCTAGCATAAAAATCAACGTCGTCCCACGCATTAAAATGATTTGGCCGATTTTTAATTAATCTCGGTCGTCGACAAAGTTTTGAATTTAACTCAAAAAGGCTTCTTCATCGTTAAAAATATCTAAATCTGAGTCCATGAAAAAATTATTTTCTTGATACAAACAATGCTACTGTCAAAATAAAATGTCATACATTTCAAATACTTTTATCATGAGTTTAAACCTTAGATCATATAACAAACAGAATAGGCTACCTTGTATAAAATTCGTGTACGTGTGATAAGCAATTTTTTTGTGGACACGGGAGGGAAATGACAAGAGGGCTGGGTTTTTAGTTTTTGTCAGTTCGATTTTTCTGACATTTCTCATTTGTCATTTCTTAGGTCGGGTGTCGTTTAAGTGATTTGTGAGTGTAAACATTAATAAAAGTGTTTTATAATTTTGTAATAGTGTAAAACTGGTAGAAATTATTCTTTCTGTGCAAAAGATTTGTTATAATCGAGACTCCGGAGTCTATAATTATGGTGTTGAAGTGCGCTGTGTTGTGCTGCAGAAACAAGCGGAGTTTGTGTCGTGGGAAAGGATTTTTCAAGCAAGTTGAAAAGCTTTACTAATAAATTATAGTGTTTTAAGTAAAATAAAACTGAAATAGTTATAAAAATAAACAGCCGTGGTAAAAAAATTAACGTTTTCCAATGCCGGTTTTTTTGCTTACAATTGAATTGTCATCGGGTGTCTTGTTTGATGTCAGTCAAGCAAAGGCAACGACAAGAAATATTATCAGCAAATAAATGGGGCACTAGAGAAATTTTTAAAAATGTAAAAAGTTATAAAAAAATTATAAAATTATAAACTTAAAAATAATTCGAATCACGGTAACAGAAAATATAATAACTGCTTTAATATTTGATAAAGTTTACACGATCAAATTATGTGCCCACTCTAAAAATATCGTAGTTTACGACTTCCATGACTAAACAAACACATCGATGCGATTCTACTACATCTAGAAAAATGCTTAAGTTTTTCTTCCTCATAGCCTATCCTGTTTGTTATATGATCTAAGGTTTAAACCGAGGGATGGCACGGTTTAAACTCTAGTTTAAACCGGGGTTTAAACTCAGACTGTGACACTGGCCATTAACGTGACTTTATTATAATTTCCTAAATAACATTACTCTGAAAAATTGCAATGCTCCGCCAAAGTATCATATTTCCTTTATATTTATACTACAGTAATTGGTATGCATGATAATTACCCGGGATCCTTCTGTAGCTAAGGTCTTGAGTGTTTAATAGCTAAGTAAGTATAATTTTTCATATAAGAAATGAGGCTCATAATGTAAAACTGCCAAATAGAATTTAGTCTTAAGTTACTTTAGCTCGCGTAAGGATTATTGCCTAAATTAATAAAGTTACTCTCAGATAAAAGTTTCGGAGTATTTATTTAAAGACATCCTTTTTTTGTATAAATATTCACTCACGTAGAAGCTTACGCGGGGAATTGAGAAGTTTCTCTTCTTACTACCATAAGTCTGTTATATGTAGTTATACCTCCCTAGGTATAACACAATATAAGCAAATTAAAAAAAAAGCTGCTTCTAGGAGAATAAAATTTATTAATAGAAAGATTTATAATTTTAATAGTAGAAGTCTTTTCTTTCGGCTTCTGTCTCGATAACTTATAATTTTCACTTATACAAAACTTTTTACTTGTCTAGAACTTAGGAGGCCTTACCTCTGGTAGGGGGACTCTCCTAAGTGGTTAAAGAATACTCTCTGCTTTCCCTAGTTCAACCGCATCATATTTATATTATTGATTTACACGGGGATGATACTCCCCTCCACAAATTTCTAAAATTCAGCAATTTTCTAAGGGAAAATTGATGATCGCTCAATTTTCTGTTTTGAATAACAAAATCAGGAAATTGAGCGGAAATAACAAATTCCAAAAAAAATCGAATCGAAAAACAATTTTCTGTAAGTTCGGTGATCGATTCTATGCATAACAAAATTTCAGGGTCATCATAATTCATTAATTCATGAAACTTCATGTCACTTTACCAATGCAACGAAGTGCAGCCATTCAAAGGTGCACCTGTTGGGTAATTTTGCCGGTCTTAGATCGGTCGGTGACGTAGTCACGTATTTGGGCTTAATTGCCTGGTGACGATTTTCTTCGTCTGCTTTCATGAATGAATCATTACGTTGAGCGAATACTAGCGCCGGATCATATTACATTTCATTTGTAGAAGAATTTATGATCATTTTAGGCACGCGCCAAATGGGATAGAATATCTGACACCTGATGGTTGTTGTTTATTGTTTGTGGAAGTATACTTTGTTGCATTTACGTTAGGAATTCGTAATTTTAGGATTATGCAACAAGTTTATTGAATTTTAGAAGATTTGAAATGCCTTTTTTGGGATAAAAGGTAAAAACGTGATTTTGCTAGACGCATGACGTGCGTTTGAGATTTGTGTTTTGATTTACGTTATGAATCCGAGATTAGGTAGTTAGGTTTAGTGGATTCATAACACCTTCCCCTTAAGGAGGAATTTCGTATTCTTGAAGAGAATCGAAATTACACGTAGGTTAGGTTGGTTGAACTAGGTATCTGCAGTTTACATGGTAATTTATTTTACTTAGGCTAGTAATTGGTTATATTCTAGATTCTATCTATAATTTATTATCTAGGTTCTTTGACTTATAATTTTAGATAGTTGTGCTTATAGAAGTTTTGGTTAACACGTATTTTCTTAATGTAGGATAGATTCTAGTACAAATTTTAGTTTATAATTATGTTCATGTAGCAACATAAATGTTAAATATTTTAAATTACTAGTATTTCAGTAAATGTATTTCTTAGATTAACAAAATTTATGTTTCTTATAATATATAAAATTTTTCGAGTTAATAGTATTTGAGTAAATATAATTATTAGCTTTACAAAAGGTTTTCAAATTAATAGTATTTGAGTAAATATAATTCTTAGCTTTAGCCCTCTCTCTTTTTTGATTGTTAATATATATATATATGCTCATTTTTAATAATAAAAGGAAATTTGTATTTTTCTTTCTCTTCTACCTTGTCTTCTTTTAAGGTAAAGCTCTGGTTAGAGGAAATCTATTAGTTTTAGTGGTTCCTTTATTATTTTCATTTTCATTTTCGTTATCACTCTCTTGAATTGATGGAGGTGGAATGTCCGTCGCTTTAAGTCTTTTAGCTTTTAGATAGGGTAGGGCTATTTTTATAGCGCATATGATTCTAATGATCATTATCGCTATATAGATAATGGAATAATGGTGAATATCGTGTGCTGTCACGTTAATTAGATTTTTGTTTTCAGCCTTTTCTAAGGTCTTTATATCTTGGCTTAGTTCAAAAAGTGCCTGATGTTCACTATTTTTTATAGTGATTGTATTTGGAGGATTATACTTAATTTTATGATAATCGAGGGTGATGTTTGTTAGATTGATCGATGGCAAATAGAATTTTTCAGCGATTGAAATTTTTTTCGGAGTGTCCATAGAGCGTTTGATCATCGCTTCTTATATAGCAATTGGGCGATATTTCTAGAATGCCGGTTGCCTTTATCGTAATTGGTTCGATATTGTTACCGCAAATATTATCTACAGTTCGAGGAGATTTCAAACTGAATAACCACTTGTTAGGGTTGGATAATTGTATCCATAAGGTGGAAATGTTTAAGATGTTCATTCCACATGATAGGGGAGGCGTTTGAGAGTGCCTTAATAACTCCATTTCACATTGGTTGTCCTTCTCATTTAAGTTATGGATTGGATGCGTTATTTGACAAATGTAATTATGAGGAGTTTTTTGCAAACATTTTGTAATGTCTTCACTACTAGAGGGATAGTGTTTTTCCCTATTTAGTGTGACTAACAAGTATTCGGTAGTGGGTTTTATATAAATGAATGAATCGTTAATTAGGGTAGGTAAGGGGATTACTTTATACATTTGGAATTCTGTATTTAAGGGTAGGGGTATTTTAATTTCTATTATGATTAAATTATTAATTTTATTGGTACTTGTACGGCTAACTCTATATAGATCTAAGAGTTGGTTCTGCGTAGTGGCTACAGGTAAGGTTGTACCCGACGGAAGGTTCTTCCGAATAGTGGATAAGAGATGCTCAAGTTGATATGGGGTTATTATGAGCGGATTGGGAGTTCCGTGCTTTATGTCTAATAACATTTCTAAAATGGCCTTTTGGGCATTTTGGTATCTCATCAAAGACAATATTGTGATGGATAGAATGTTCTCTAGGTCTAATATTGCGAAATTTTCGTTGACATCTGTCGCGAGGTGATTAAATGACTTCGTGACTGTCTCAATTTTGTCTTTAATCGTCTTGATGTCATTTTGGATTCCCGTTGAGGTTTTGTTGAAAATATTGACAGTTTTGTCGACAATCAGGGTTTGAGATTTCAGTAGTTCTAAGAGATGGTCTTCGTTAGCTCTTAGTATGTGTATTTGTTCATCATAGTGTTTAGCATCCTCTTCATCCAGCGTCCCAAATAAAGATTTGCTAATACTACCAATGACGTTCAAAAGAGCTCGCTTGCTTCTCAAATTTTTGGGTTCCAAAATTTCGTTAATCTGATCTATTTCATTTAAGATCAATCTTTGGGTGTTTATTTGGTTTTCACAGTGATTTTTGCCTGAGTATTTTGTAATATTATGACATAAGTCTTCCGCTTGCTCTGCTTGCATTTGCAATAATTCTAGTTCAAAATAAAAATTGTCTAAATTGTAATACATAACTAATTTCCATGTATTGCTGTAGAGCTGTGCATTTCCGAATTCATCAAAGTAGATTCCGGGTGTTGCTGAGAAGTGTGTAACTTGAGTTCCACTAGTTTGGCTGACGCATAAAGCCAATAATACAATAAGTCCATGAACGAATGAGTTGATGAGTGAGTTCATTTTGATCTGAAGGGAGGAATTGAATGTTTGGGAGTTAGTCAATGAATAGTTTCAGATTGTTATTGTGAATTTTCTAATTTTTATTTTTGATTCTCACAATAGAATTTTCTGCAGAAGTGGTATCTATCACTTCGTATGGGCCTTCCCATAGAGGCGCTAACTTATTTTTTCTAGTGTGGTTTTTGATCAATACTTTATCACCAATTACGATTGTTTTTTGCTTTGTAGCCTTATCATAATAAGACTTGGAATTTTCCTTGTTCTTTATAAGCCTTTCTCTTGCCATTTTGTGGGAATGGAGTCGACCTTTTAGCTCATTTACGTAATTATCATAGTTATATGTGACTTCGGGGTCTTTTTGTATGGAAGAAGGAATTTCTACATGAAATCCGTAAACAAGTTCATGTGGCGTATAGCCAGTGCTTGAGTGAGTGGAATTATTATAGGTGAACATGGCATAGGAGATCCAAGTGTCCCAGGTTAGAGGATCTTTTGACACATAGTGTCGAAGATATTCGGCTAGAGTTCGATGGCTTCTTTCTAGCGCTCCATTTGTTTGTGGATGGTAAGGAGTTGTCTGTAACTTATGAATTTTTAATAATTTACAAGTTTCGGTAAACACTGAGCTCAAGAAATTGGAACCTTGGTCGGTCAGAATAGCTTCAGGTAGGCCATGTCTACAGACAATATGTGTAACGAATGCTTCTGCTACCGTATTTGCTTCAGCGTTACTTAATGGAATAGCTTCCGAATATTTTGTTAAATCGTCTTGGAACGTGAGCAAATACTTGTTGTTCAGGTAACTAGATGGTAAGGGACCTACAATGTCCAAGAAATTTTTTTCGAAGGGTTTACTGCTCGTTGTAGTAATCTTCATAGGAACTTTCTGGTTGGGTCTTAATTTGTTCACTTGGCACGAAGAGCATTTTTTTATGAATTCTTTAATGTCTTTATTCATACCTTGCCAGTAATAAATTTTCTTTAATTTATTGATGGTTTTTGTTTCTCCTTGGTGACCGCCTAAAGGAGTGATATGATAATCTGAAATGACTTGTTTGATAATTACGGGGTCTTCCAATTGAATTATTTTGTTGGAAAAAAGGATAGGCTTCTTATTGGCATTTTGAAATTCCTCGGCGCATAGTAATTTTAAGTCGAGATAACTCGGCGCATTAATAATGGGTATTGAAATGGCCACAGTTTTATCAGTAGGAATGTGTACTTTAAATTTCTTGAAAATATTCCTGACTTTATTTCTATCGCTTGCAGTCCTAGTAGGAATAGGTACACGCCCGATTATAAAAGAATTATTCTTGGTTTTATGTTCTACTATGTCTCCGACTGGTATTACTAGATCTTTGGGCAGATATGTTCTTAACAAATTTTCTTGAGTACTGTTATTGATAGGTAAAATGAAATACTTATTTCTTATCCCTCTAGTCTGCAGTAGGTTATGAGGGTTTTCCTCTATGATAATCGGAGTAGAATCGTGATTTTGTTTAATGTCTTGAGTCTTTTGTTGACTTCTAGTAATAGCTTGTATAGCTTTTGTTTCAGGTATAGCACGACTGAGTGCGTCGGCGTTTGAATTTGCTTTGCCCGGTTTATATATGATTTGGAAGTCATATTCTTCTAATTTGATTCTCCACCTCATCAATCGGGAAGTGGGATCTTTTAAATTCATGAGCCACGTGAGGGGTTTATGGTCGGTTACTATAGTAAACTTGCGACCATATAAATAAGGACGAAATTGTTCAACCGCAAATACTATTCCTAATAACTCTTTCTCAATTGTTGAGTATCGAGTCTCAGCAGGGTTTAGAGTTCTGCTGGCGAAACATGTAGGTTTATCGATACCAATTTTTCCTTGCGATAGTACTGCGCCGATTGCGAATTCACTTGCATCCGACGTTACAATAAATTCTTCGTCGAAACGTGGGAATTGTAAAATAGGAGAATTAGTTAATTTTTCCTTCAATAATTTGAACGCTTCGTCACAAAAAGCATCCCATTTGAAAGGAATGTCCTTTTTTAACAAAGTAGTGAGAGGTTTGGCCAATTTGGCAAAGTTAGGGATAAATCGACGATAATAACCGACAAAACCTAGAAAAGATTTTACGTCCTTTTCTTTTCGAGGTACTGGATAATGTTCGACTGCTTCGAGCTTAGAAGGATCTGACAAAACTCCGTTTTCAGTGACTAAATGGCCAAGATAGGCTATCTGTCTGCTGAGAAAATGGCATTTCTCAGGCTGCAACTTCAGGTTATGTTCCCTGAGCCGCTCAAAAACATGCTGGAGTCGAGAATTATGTTCTGTTAAATTATATCCATAAACGATTATATCGTCCATGTAAACAAAACACTCGATGCCTTGCAATCCTACCAACACGTTGTTCATCAGCCTCTGAAAAGTGGCTGGAGCTCGTTTTAGACCAAAGGGCATTCGATTATAATGATAATGCCCGTAAGGTGTACTAAACGCAGTCTTTTCTTTATCGTTTCCATTCATGGGAATCTGATGGAAACCATTTGCTAGGTCTAAGGTACTAAAGTACTTAGCTTTCCCTAGTTGGTCCAAAATGTCAGTTATATTAGGGAGGGGGAATGCATCTCCTACAGTGATATCGTTGAGACGCCTAAAATCAATCACTACTCTCCATTTCTTATTACCAGCTGCGTCTGGTTTTTTGGGAACTAACAATAATGGTGAGTTCCATGGGCTTGAACTAGGGCTTATTATTTCATCTTCAAGCATTTTATTAATTTGTTTGTTAATCTCGTTACGTTGTGCTTCTGGCAACCTATACGGTCTAACGTTAACGGTAGGTTTTCCCGGTAGCAAAGGAATTTCGTGCTTAACTGCACTGGTACAAGTTAGAAAATCTCCGTCTAAATAAAATATGTCGTTATACCTACGACAAAAATTTAGGATGGACTGATTTTCTTCAGCGTTACAGTGTGAGAGGTCTAACTCAGATGTGAGTTTAAAGAGTCTCTCTTGAATAGGATCCTTTTGCGAGTTTAATTTAATAATATCAAAATTCCGTAACTCATGCAAATGTGGTCGAATTTCCGTTTCACTTATCGTAACATCTTGCTGATTGGAGTTGAGTAGGAGGATTTTCACATGACCTGTTTGATCAGGTTCTATGAGTGTACTTTCAAGTAACAATCCTGGCTTCAACTCTTGGTGTTCACAAAGAAAACTACCTCTTTGTGATATTCTGATTTTGGCTACCAATTGAGTGCGAGGCGGTACTTTAATACTGCTGGCATTGCATTTATTTGCTCTAGTTTCTTTATTTGTAGAATTATTTTGAGACTCGCCTTTCTTTGAAGGGGTCTGTTTATTTAATTTATTTGTTTTTGCTTGAATATGATGAGACTCGCCTTTCTTTGAAGGGGTCTGTTTATTGAGCTTTTTATTTAGGCTTGGGTCTTTCAAACCTCCATACCTGTTATCTGCTCTTATTTGAGGAGATACCTCTGAGCTTGGGTCTTTCAAACCTCCATACTCGATAAGTGTATCTATCCTCTTATTTGAATCCACATTTTGATTAATGGGTAATTTTAATATTAGTGATTTGTTGCTATAATCGATTATACATGAAAATTTATCAAGAAAATCATGCCCAAGTATACCGTCGTATTTTAATTTAAAATTTCCCTCTACCATGTGAATACGGTGCGTGAATATATCACCATTTATTTTAAAATTACATTCAGCTGTTCCTAGCGTAGACAAGGGTTTTCCTGCTAGTGAGGATACAGTGATGTTTTCTCTTTTGTTTACTAGGGTGTCACCTAGTGCTCTAGTGGCTTTATGGACTGATATTTCAGCTCCTGTATCAATAAGAAAAGTGCTAGTATGAAATGCAGTAATTGAATTAGCGATCGTCACTACTAGCGAATGGTGATCACTTATTAAAGGGAGATTTAATTTTGTGGTAGATTTGTTGGTTGGGAATGAATATCTGCTGAGATAGTCATTTGATTTAGGCGAGACTGAGACTCCGCTAACTCGTCTCGCCGAAGATCGTTTTCCGATTTCTCCATATTTCTGGAGTTTGTTGGTCTTTGCTTTTTGGAATTTTTCCAATTGCTCGCGGTCCTAATATTGGGATTTCTATTAGGATTATTCGTGTTAGGTGGTAAGTATGTAGATTGCTGTGGAGGCCTATTGTTTTGCGGAAAAGAGGGAATTTGGCGTGGGGGAGCTCTAGTCGGCTGCTGAAATTGAAAAGGTCTATTCTGTTGCGGATATTGTTGCGGTCTGGGCGCGAAATTGTGTACAGGTTGCCTGTACTGTTGTTGCTGGAATAGCCGCTTTCTGCATTCTAGAACGTGATGGTTGGGGGCTTTGCAATATGAACAAACGAGTCTGGGGATTTCTGTTCTTGCTTTGGACGAAAAGCAAGTTTCAGCTG
Source organism: Dioctria linearis (assembly GCA_963930735.1). Classification (NCBI taxonomy): domain Eukaryota; kingdom Metazoa; phylum Arthropoda; class Insecta; order Diptera; family Asilidae; genus Dioctria; species Dioctria linearis. Next base: position 117,283,095 of record OZ005741.1, read on the forward strand.
TGTGCCCTTTCTTATGACACTTAGAACAGCTATTGAGGCGTTCACTGAAAGCGCTGTTTCTTTCAGCCTGCTCCATAGCGAATTTCATAGAGTCTTTTAGCTCTGTATGGCTTTTGGATTTAGTGAGGAGACGGATATAATCGTCTTTTAAACCGTCTTCAAAAGCTCTAAGTACCATTTTCTTATTCTCTTCTAATAAGAGATTTTTTAATGTTTGCTCGTTTGTGAGGCTAGAAGTGGCGTCGTTATAAATAGCCAATAATTTTTGTGCTCTGAAAGCATATTCTTTAGTCTCTTCTTTAGAATCTTGCTTTAGAGATAGAATTTCGTTCTGAATAGAGATACGAGAACGTGATTCTAGGAATTGATCTTGGAGGGCCTTTTGAAGCTCCTTCCAATTGTTAATATCGGCATATTTAACAATGTCGTATGCCCTTCCGACTAATTTAGCTTTTATCACTTGTAGATAAAGAGCTTTTGAGGCTTCTGTTAAGTCCTCTCTTTGAAACATTTCGCATAGGTTCAGGAACCTATGCAAATTTTCAGAATTCCCGTCGAATTCGGGTATTAATGACTTGGCGTCATTAAGGGTGAGTGTTTCTGGCTCAGCCATTTTGCTATTCCCTGATCGCTTTTGTTGTGCTGTTTTCTTAGTGGGTTTCCTTCGGTGTGAAGTTAACCCTGATAGAAGTGTGTCACGAACGCTTCTTTGCGATCTGGTTACTATAACCTTTTTGCTACCTTCCACTTTGCTAGGAATTTATTTGATATTCCTCAAAAGAAAAAATTATATATGAGTTTGTCGATGTTAAAAGAATTGAAAAAAAAAAAAAAAATTCTAACACCGGAGAGAGTACCTTTACCTACAGAAATTTAGACCAGAGGAGAAGAGAAATTGTGACTGGGTCTGAGACAAAAAAAAGTAGAGTGTATGTATATATATATATATTACATTATCTACTTACATATAGGATTTTGATTTTTTTTTGATAAACTTATTATCTAGCCTAGATTTAAATATAATTATCAAAATTTATATATATATTTATTAAAATTAAAATTAATCTAACTTACGTTACTCCTATTGTCGTGGTATTTGTTCCATACTTTATTAAAAGTGTCGAAGTCCCAGGTATCTTCTTCCTCTCGCTCCAGAATGTCTCTGTGGATTTCACTGTAGATGCTTTCGGGCGTCCGGTCGGTGTTCTAGATGAGGACGTCAATCAGCAGGTCCACCAAGTTGTCTCCGTCCGTGGCGTTGTCGTCCGGAGGGCTGATGTAGCTCAGATGCTCCTGGGGGCCAGAATAACTCTCCAGGGAGTCGTCCAGGTAGCTCTCTAGATGGTCGAAGTCTTCGCTGTCTTCAGAAAAATAGACGAAGTCGTCCAATATGCCGTCAATAAAGAGGGGCTCCTCTATTCTTAGGGGCGATTCTGCTCTGGGCCAGCACATTCGTGTTGTTTTTTTAAATCTTGTTGCTTCCTCTGTGTTTTGTGGGTTTTTTGCAGGTCTTACAAACCTTTACAAAATCTGCACCGCTGCCACCAAAATTTTGTTATATGTAGTTATACCTCCCTAGGTATAACGCAATATAAGCAAATTAAAAAAAAAACTGCTTCTAGGAGAATAAAATTTATTAATAGAAAGATTTATAATTTTAATAGTAGAAGTCTTTTCTTTCGGCTTCTGTCTCGATAACTTATAATTTTCACTTATACAAAACTTTTTACTTGTCTAGAACTTAGGAGGCCTTACCTCTGGTAGGGGGACTCTCCTAAGTAGTTAAAGAATACTCTCTGCTTTCCCTAGTTCAACCGCATCATATTTATATTATTGATTTACACGGGGATGATACTCCCCTCCACAAATTTCTAAAATTCAGCAATTTTCTAAGGGAAAATTGATGATCGCTCAATTTTCTGTTTTGAATAACAAAATCAGGAAATTGAGCGGAAATAACAAATTCCAAAAAAAATCGAATCGAAAAACAATTTTCTGTAAGTTCGGTGATCGATTCTATGCATAACAAAATTTCAGGGTCATCATAGTTCATTAATTCATGAAACTTCATGTCACTTTACCAATGCAACGAAGTGCAGCCATTCAAAGGTGCACCTGTTGGGTAATTTTGCCGGTTTTAGATCGGTCGGTGACGTAGTCACGTATTTGGGCTTAATTGCCTGGTGACGATTTACTTCGTCTGCTTTCATGAATGAATCATTACGTTGAGCGAATACTAGCGCCGGATCATATTACATTTCATTTGTAGAAGAATTTATGATCATTTTAGGCACGCGCCAAATGGGATAGAATATCTGACACCTGATGGTTGTTGTTTATTGTTTGTGGAAGTATACTTTGTTGCATTTACGTTAGGAATTCGTAATTTTAGGATTATGCAACAAGTTTATTGAATTTTAGAAGATTTGAAATGCCTTTTTTGGGATAAAAGGTAAAAACGTGATTTTGCTAGACGCATGACGTGCGTTTGAGATTTGTGTTTTGATTTACGTTATGAATCCGAGATTAGGTAGTTAGGTTTAGTGGATTCATAACAAGTCCGTGTCAGCGGAAAAATGAATTGATGAATAAATATATCAGGGCGTATGTATGGTACATAAAAATATATGTACTATACACATAACAAGTGCATCTGTTTGATTTTAATTTAAAACACGGCTTCAAAGATATGTGTTGCAATACAAAGTTACTCTCCAAATCGTTTGGGCGCACTCTAATTAATTTTGAAGCTAACTTGAATAACAGTTCCTCTGATTTTACAGGTCGTCCCCATCTCTGCAAATCATGTCAAAAAACTGGGGTTGCTGATGGACCACACCTCAAGTGAGGACAAATTCACTAACACGGAAAGCTGTGGAGTTGGGGAGGTGAGAGTTCTTTTCACGGTATTACCATAAATATGCATTAAATTTGTTAGTTTAAAGCTCATTTCAGGGAAATCAGTTCGGATCAAAACAAAGTGCCACGAAACTTTTATCGAAAAAATAATGCAAAATAAGACTGAAATACCTTTAATTTGCACTCTTAATTACATGGGCCTTCACACACGAGAAGTTTTTAGGGAAGGAAGGAGTTTCCTCCCCTTGTGCTGGGACGTGCCAGCACAATAATGTTGCTCAGCGTAGTTCCTTGTATGATTACCGAAGTGTGCGTGTTCCACAGTTTTTGATATAAATAACTGTATCACACTTTCACACCACGTAATGATTATTAAATTATTATATTATCACCTCAAATCGCAGGTAAACATCTATACAGCCATCCGATTAGAAATTTCAGAAATTTCGCAATTTCAAAATATCCGGAGCTGATTTGCTTGCAGTAGTATTGGTATGCTGCTCGTGCTCCTGATCGAAACTTGGTAGCACGGAATTTTTCCTACCAAAAAAACAAAACGCAATACAGAAATATGGAATGAATGAATTTTAAATCACACGAGAATGGTCAATTTGGTCGTCTTTCAGTACAGAAGGACTTAATAAAAATTTTAAATATGCACATTAAATCTTGCATCTAGATTCTGTCCCCTAATTAGATAATTGGTTTTGGAGATAACTGCAAAGAAAGTGCCCCAATCCTTTTTAAGGTGGAGAAATGGCGGTTTTTTGGTACAATAATGGACATATTTTCAACTTATCATTGCGAAGAACTGGTAAGTTGAGGAAATTCATTTTCCATGAGAAAAATATTCACAACAGAGTACAAATGGATGTGGAACAAAGAACGGAAGAAATATATGCAAAATATAGGAACTGGAGCGTCAATGACCCAAGTGCAAAGATCCGTTTTTCGGTAAAAAGTCAGTTATGACGTTAAAAGCAAAGCAAACTACACCACTCGATTACCGTCTCCTCCCTATTTAATTTGACACCAAGCATGATGTATTTTGAACAACACCCCACATATTCCCCTATATTTCTGTACTCTAGATACTAAATCTGGCGAAAAACCCAATGCTCTACGACTTTTCTACACAGAGTTAAGCGTCCATCAATATTGGGCCAAGAAATTTACCGCCGAGTACCCTCAAATCTGCAAATTACCTGCCATCTTATAAAAGATAAGAATACACTTCTTGTTTTTTCCACAACGTACGTTACAAGAAGTATAACAAGAGCCCTGATGATGTCCTGATAAGGCGAAACGTGTTGACTGTTACATTATATGTAAAATAAAAATATGTATGTACGTTGTGGGAAAAACAGTGTTTTCTTATCTTTTATAAGATGGTAAAATCTGTGAACTGCAAATTACCTTTAATCGGAATAAAATATAGCCTATATTATTCTTCATACCTAATTACCAAAGTAATCTTTTTTTTATTGGTTTCACAGATCCTGAGCTTATGCCTGCGACTTATTGTAACTCCTAAATTTTTCATTTTATTTTAAATTTCCGGTTATCCGTTCAAATTTTTATCCCCGCACCTACCTCACTCCATTTCCTCCCCCTACCATATTCGCACCGAGCACCCATCTTTTTTTTATACCACATACATTTCTCTCCTTCTCTCCATTCTCCAGTTATACCGGAAAACTCAAAAAACCGACCCTCCTACATCACTCAAAAACTACCCTTATAAAAAAATTTCATTTTATCCCAACGTTAGGAGGTAAAAGACACATGCACCTCGAATATAAAAAAAAAGTTCAACCCTCGTAGATCAATAACTGATACCCCTTATCGTCCCTGGCTTGGCGATTCGCACTTTTTCACACTTCTCACGTTTTCCCTAACCCCAAGTAAAAAATGTATTAACAAATATTAGACAATTTCAAAAAACAAGAGTGGTTTAATAAATATTTACAAATGTTAAAAAATGAGAAGATAGATGCATATGAAAGAGTAAAAATAACAAATTCTGGAGTACAGCGGTTTCAATACATAAATAAGCGGAATATGCGTAACAAAGGAATCTAAAAGAAACTATATAAAAGGTAAAATTATAGATGCGAAAGACACCAAAAAAGTATGTGGAAAACTTTGAAAGGAATGATATATCATAAAGAACAAAATGATATTATGGAACTTATATATAAAGATGAAGTCATTAAAGAGCCTGAAGAAATATGTGACAAATGAAACAATTTTTTCTTGGAAAGTATTGCTGAAATTCAAAACAAAATAAATAACATGCCGTTTGAGTTCAAAGGGAATGAAATCTACACCCAATTCAAATTTATACTAGTAGATAAAGATAGTCTATTAAATGTGTTGTCAAAACTTGAAAAAAAAGCAAGTGAAAAGCTAGAATTGGTCTAAGACCAATTCTTATGATACCCTAGATGAATGCCGATCTATTCAAGTTTGATTTTTGAAGTTGTTTTTCGCATATATTTCTAGAACGGTTTGTCGCACAGAAAAAATGATTATAACCAATTTTATAAGATTTCGTATTCTGAAGAAAATTTTAGTACAATAAAAATGTCTTGGACTGATCGTTTTCAAAGTATACGTAAAAAACCTAAATTTTTATATGGCAACACCAAGGAGTTTGACTTTTTCTTTGCTAATGTAGTAAAAACACCATGTACAAAATTTCAGCTCTCTACGTCGACGCGTTCTCAGGCAGTGTCCAAATATATAGCGGAAAACGAAATTTTTATATGGCAACCCCACGAAGGAGTTGCCCGATTTGTCTCATTTTCGAACTTAATTTTACTTTTTTTTTTAAAGTCCGTATACAAAATTTCAGCCCTCTAAGTATACGCGTTCTCGAGTTATGGTGCGCACGGACGGACGGACATGCAAAAATCAAAATAACTTTTAATATTATGCGTGGGTGTCCAATCCATTTTGCTCTACCATCATTATTTCGAGGTGTTACAAACGGAATGACAAACTTAGTATACCCCTATGATTTCATCTAGGGTATAAAAACGATTCATGGTTAATGAATGTCCAAATGTTGAAAGATGCTGAGCAATATCTATGTACAATCATAGAAAAGATCGTGAATCAATCGCTCACTGAGGGAGTTTTTCCATGTAACTTGAAAGAATACTTGCTTACGCCTGTACCAAAAATTAGGGGGACAAATAAATGTGAAAATGTACGCCCAATAAACAATAGGCCGATTATTGAGAAATATATAGAGAAAGTAGTGCAAATGCAACTAGAAGCATATCTGCAGGAAAACAAAATTCTTAATAAGCATCAGAGTTTTGAAAGCAGCACTCTTGTGAAACGCAAATAAAGTACAGTTATGGATTGGAAAACCGTGAATTGATGATGGTAATACAATAGTGACTCTTTTTCTTGATTTAAAGCGTGCATTTGAAACAATCAGCAGGGAAATTCTCATAAACAAAACTTAGAAAGTACGGAGTCAAAGTAATCGAAAACAATTGGTTCTAGTCGTATTTATCTGATTTGCAAAATCTTGATTTGCCGGCCCAATCTGCAGACTTGAATACCATTGAGGACCTCTTCGGAATCCTTATTTTGCGAGTTAGATGCAAACATTCCCGAAATAAAATGGAATTAATGTAAACAATGAAAAAAGAACGGGTTATTTTACCTGAGAGCATAATTATGGCCTCTATATCACGAAGATGTTTTTATTTATTTTACAGTTATGAAATTTTCAATTTTTTTGTGTAGTATGTCAATTAATTGATGTTTGATGAGCGGATAAAAGCACAATATTATTTTTGTTATAAGTCAATTAAAATTGAGGAGGAAACATAAATTCTTCTCTTTCTTGAAACGGTTGCCATTGTTTTGCACAACACTGTATAACACAATTATACTTCACCATATGGACTATTGTACAAATACAATATATTGCTGTAACGTTGGAGAAGTTCGCAGGTTGAAAATACTGTAAAATCGGACTATGGGAATATTATTACAGAGAAATAGATTTGAAAGAATTTCTGATATGCTGCGTGATTTAATTTGGATGACTGTGTATCAAAGGATCTGCTTCAAGGTCATGATTTTTATTTTGTTAAATTTGATAAAAACCAATACCAATACCAATCAAGAGAAATGCGGCACGGATTCAGCCATAACTGTGCACATGATAAATGATTACTTAGACGTGGGTATGTATGTGGGCGTTGTGTTTATCGATCTACGAAATTCCTTCGATACAGTTGACCATAAGGTATTGCTGGAGATCTTGGATGAACTAGGACTACGAGGTAAAACTAATGATTTAACGCAACAAGGCTGAGATCTATCCAATACTAAGTATTAACTCCAACCAAATAAAAAGGGCAACTGAGGTGAAATACCTAGGTATAAATATTGATGAGAAACTCAACTGGAGTAGGCATGTCGACGAAATAGCTTCCAAAATCAACCCAATGTTAGGTGTATTGCGAAGAGGCCCTAGGTTAAAGAATGATACAGCTACTGCAATTTACAATGCACATATAGCGTCGCATATTAGATATGGATTACTAGCGTGAAGTCAGTGCATACAATCCAAAAAAAATAGGATTAAGAGATTGATTAATAGCCCTAAAAATTCTATTCAGTAGTACCTTCGACGGAATTACACGCATGTACGAAAACTCTAAGCATTAATCAAATGATTTACCTCGAAAAATCTAAATTTATTCAAAAAGTTGCACGTGGACTCATCAAAACAAATATACGAATAGACACACACATAAGTATACATAGCCGTCAGACGAGGAATAAGAAAAAAAACCGAGTACAGCAACCTAAAACAAATAGAATTAGAAAAGGACTTAAATACACGGCGACCAAAATCTATAACGAGCTTGCTGAAATTATTAAGGCAAGCTCAAGCCTTACTATATTCAGTTCTAAGCTAAAAGGCATAATTATGGATTTGCCCATTGACTGCAAGATTGATTGAATGAACTTCGCATACATCTGCAATCTGCTTTTGAATAATGAATGATATGAATAATCGGAAATTGAAAAGCGCACATAAAAAACACAAAAACAGGAACAAACGACTTCTATAAAATAATAGGAATGCTCTAAAATATAGTCATTATAATACTAAAAAGTATCCTACTCTAATACCAGCTAGATGCTGCCTGAGAAGAGGTTCAAACAATATAAGTATATTTGATGAGTCATGCTAGAATTAGAGTGATGGTTGGAGGAATTAAAAAAAATTATTTTACCTGATTATTTAGTGAACTTTGTGTAATATGCACTTTACAGACTATCATTTAAGATATATAAATGATTTTAGAGCGATTAAATATAAGAAAACTAGAACACAAAACACATTACTAATTAAAGGACTACAAATGAATTGTGAAGAGTGAAACAAGTATTATTAGATTTAAGAGAAGCTTCTTCATAGATATAATGAAAAATAAATATTAAACTTTTCGTATTGTAATGTATACAAGGATTTTATTCAATAAATATCAATATTAATGCCAAACTCCCCAACTATCCGTGTTACAGAATCCGGCCCCTGGAGTTCACAGGTTAAAGGTGCTAGAGTCTATGATGGACAACATCCGGATGAAGCTTGTCAAAGCCCTTATATAGTCTCACTTCTTTTATGCGGACGTAGCTATGTACCCACTTCAAAACAATGCGATGGAGAAAATTCTACGTGCCTTTTATGCTTGTGTCTCTGTCAGATTTGTATACGGACTCAGTCGCTGTAATGTTTTAGATACGCGCTGACGCTCATATTTGTAGTCTTAGCTAATATGTTGCTAGTCGTGTTATATGTGATTTTGTTCTAAGATGTTAGGCATATTTATATATTAGATGTATGGATTTCAATTCAGACGTTGTCTGGGCTGGTTTAGACAGTGTAGTTTTTGCGTTGAGTGATCGCCCATTCTCTTTTGTGCAAGGAAGCTCCATTAAGTTGGCCGGTCAACTTTTACTTTTTTAATTTTTTATTGCACGTATCGATTGTTGGTCGTTTGTTGGTGATTGTTGGCTTAATTTAAACGTTTGTTGGATAATAGTTTTTTCGGAAATCAAAAAAGAAAATTCACCATCAAGTTAGCCGGAAAATTCTTATTTTTAATTTTATTTTATTTATAACCAGCTCAATCAATGGGTAATCGTTTGTTCGACTCGTTTTTATTAATAAAATCGTTTGTTGGTCCCTCAATTCTTCGCTAATTGCAAAAATAGTTTACCTAGCTAGCTACATCTGAAGCTAGCTACACATGAAGTTGTAGCTGATATTAGCCAAATTGAAATATTGTAGCTGGAGTAACACCAACATGATAATGAAGTAAAAGTCATATATTTCATGAATTGACAATCAACTGCAGCTCCATCAAGTTGGCTGGTCCACTTATACTATTTTAATTTTTACCACGTCAACTGTTACTTTTTAAATTTTTTCTTGCATATATCGATTGTTGATCGTTTGTTGGTGATTGTTGGCTTAATTTAAACATTTGTTGGATAATAGTTTTTTCAAAAATCTAAAAAGAAAATTCACCATCAGGTTAGCCGGAAAATTCTTATTTTTAATTTTATTTTATTAATAACCAGCTCAATCATTGCGTAATCGTTTGTTGGACTCGTTTTTATTAATAAAATCGTTAGTTGGTCCCTCAATTCTTCGCTAATTGCAAAAATAGTTTACCTAGCTAGCTACACATGAAGTTGTAGCTGATATTAGCCAAATTGAAATATTGTAGCTGGAGTAACACCAACATGATAATGAAGTAAAGCCATATATTTCATGCATTGACAAATCAACTGTAGCTCCATCAAGTTGGCTGGTCAACTTGTACTTTTTTAATTTTTACCACGTCAACTTTTACTTTTTAAATTTTTTATTGCATATATCGATTGTTGATCGTTTGTTGGTGATTGTTGGCTTAATTTAAACATTTGTTGAATTTGAATTTGAATTAATGAGCATCAGCAGGCACGGCGCGCACTAAAATAAGAGCACTCCTTTAATTGCTGATTTTGTCGTCTATTGGCTGGATTACATTACAACGCCCACGCCCACGCCGGCGTGGTCGTCGTCGTCGTCAAACGCCGAACAAAACGCCGGGCAAGTTACATTACCACTGCGCGGCAGCGCCATATCTTAATTTCCCTTACATTTTACAGTTGAGTTATTTGCTTGTCAATCTCTGCCGGTTTTCAATCAAATTTTAAATAATAATAAAAAATATATTTTCTTTTCCTTCAAGTCCACATTTTTTTAATATAAAATCATTTATTTTCAAAAATTTAAATATCGTTTCATTTTGTCATGTTTTTTCATAATAGATTTAGATCTGGCATATTGGCAGCAATGGAGCGCCAGCGTTAAATTTAGGATTAGAGATGGGTCGACGACCACGCCGGCGTGGGTAATGTAATGCATTTCATACATACAGTAGTCTCTAAATATTTTTGACATAAAACGACAACCACGCCGACGTCGGCGTTGTTAATGTAATCTGGCGTTCACGTTGGCTAGAAGTTATTTGAGCTGTTAATATTTTTATTGAATGCCTGCCGCATTTTGAAAGGAATGTTTATTAGCATATAATAATAACTTCCAAAACTGAAATTTTAAAAATATCTTTCTACTTTAGACCTTAATAAGTTCTAGCTGAAGAAGATATGGAAATGGCTTAGAGTTTAGAAAATTCCAGGCTTGCTTTAAATGTTTACTCAAGCAAAGTTCCCTAATGACAAGTTAGGAAGCAGGCGAGATTTCCAAGTTTTACATTTAAAATGCACACGGCAAAAAAAGGAAGAAAGAAAAAATCGAAAAAAAAAATCAAACTCTCTTTAAAACTTTTATGAATAAAGATGAAAAATGTGAGAGCGCAAGTTGCATGCAACGAGGGGCGGAGTTTTCACGTTTTACTCTCATAAATTGTTCCAGCGCTTTTGTAAAACCGGTTTTCATAAAATATTGACAATGTTTTGGCAAAGTATAAATAAGGATAAGTAGAGACAGAGGCGAACAAATTAGGAAATTTTCCGTGTTTTTTAGACGGAAAGAGGTAATCTCGTATACTTTTGTCTTTTGCATGAATGGGGGAAAAGAAATTGGCTATGCATTATTGTAGTGCGACTGAGACAACGAGTTAAAAACAAAAATTGAGAAAACGTAGGATTACCCGAATGATAAAATCTTCTTGATAACCTTCAAAACTATTTCAAACTATTCATAATAATGTACATTGGGTAACCCTACCTCCATTTGGCAAGAAAAAGATAAATTTCGCAATAAACAACGCACTAAAAGGAGATGTGAAATTTCAGTCAAATAAAATTCCCCGAATCCAGCATGAGATTCCCCCACTTGAGCAAAACAAATGAAAACAGAAAAAGTGCTGTTCACATATCATAGGATTACACTAACAAACATTGGAATTCTGCGAACAACATTGGGACAATTCCTGAAATTCGTGTTTTCATAAAAGAGCGGGAGCATTTTATGAGCGTAAAATCAGAAAACTCTGCCCATTCTCTCTTATTTACGAAAATAAATCATTTGCCATTCCATTTCGTTGCATGTAATCTTCGCATTCACATTTTTTTTCTTATTCGTAAAATGTTCAAAGAGTGTTTGGTTTTTTTTTATTTTTTTCTCTTCCTTCTTTTTCTCGCCGTGTACATTTAAATGGAAAACAATCGGAACACTCTTCTGTGTCCTTTCTTTTATTTAGTTATTCTTTGGTTTTGGTCACATGTTGTTGCTGTAAATGGAAACATGTTGTTGCTGTAATCCTATGATATTTGAACAGCACGTGTTTCTGTTTACATTCGTTTTGCTATGAACGGGATTAAGTGGGAGAACTCATGCTGGATTCTGATATTTTCGGGGAAAATGAGAATTTTATTTGAGAGGAATTTTACATCTACTTTTAGCATCTGAGCCAAAGCAAAATTTATCTTTTTCTTAAAAATTGGAGCTAGTGTGACCTGATATACATTATTATGAATAGTTTGATAGGATTTTGAGGGATTTAATAAGACTTTGTTGTTCGGGTAATCCTACGTTCTCTCGATTTTTGATTTTAACTCGTTGTCTCAGTTGCATTACAATAATTCATAGCCAAGTTCTTTTCCCCCATTCATGCAAAAGACGAAAGCATATGAAAGGAATGGAATATGGAGGTTAACGATGAGTGCTCATACTGAGTAGACGTATAACTTCGCTCCGCAGTATTTTATTAAAATTGGAAAATTTAATTACCGGTTCTTGAACTATCTATTCCAGTATAAAGCATAAAGTGCCTTCAATTGTAGTGGTGGTTTTTATTTTGAAATTCTTGCACAATGCTTTGTTGCGTAATATAAATTAATAGACAACCATGCCTTCAACACGTGGTAGTGACTCAGCAATCACTGCATTAGACCTAAGGAGTGCAATAGAATCGCTTAAACAGCATATTGATTTGAGAATTAAGACACTTGAATCTAAATTCTCTACAAAAATAAATGATCTTGTAGCCATGGTCAATGACTCTATCAAAGACATGAAAGGTTCTGTGTCGTCTCTTACTAAACGGGTGAATAATCTTGAAAATTGTGCTGTAAATCATGATGCTGTAAATGCTGCATCGCGACGAATAAAACACCTTGAGGATAAAGTGGAAAGTTTTGAAAAATATTCTAAGGCCACTGATGCGTTTCTTTTGGGCCTCCCGCAAATTCCAGGAGAAAATTTAAAACATATTATGAATAAACTGGCAAATGCCATTGAGTGTTCAGTTTCAGCAGAAACAGCAATATTCCGTTTGCCCCAGAACGGGAATCGAGCAATGGACAAGAGTAATTACAGGCCTCGTCATGTAATCTTAAAATTTATCAGTGTGGCTGAAAAATTAAATTTTATCAGAGCTATGAGGAAGAAAAAACCTAAGTTGTGCAATATTGGCTTCAATGGTGAAGGAAGTATATTTGTCCGGGAAAGTCTTACTTCACGGAACAACCTGCTTTTCCAATCTGCTGTCAAATTAAAAAAAAGACAGAAAGATCAAATCAGTTTACACCTTGAATGGGATTATCTACATAAGGCCGGATGATAACAAAGAGATTCCCGCTATAAAAATAAATTCTATGGACCAACTGGACAAATACAAAAATTTAGCTGAAGTTGGAGAATAGCTTGCTCTTGTTTACTGACAATTTGCTTTTACCAATATATCATCAACACTTGGATATTGCTAAAATTAAGCGGAGTATAAATGAATCAATAAACTATGTATTTGAATTGTTCTGCTTCTCTTTGCTCTTTTTTAGTTGTAATTGATATGGTATCTCTCTTGTTAGCTGTCAGAGGTGACCTATACTATGGCTTTTCCTGATGTTGCGGGCGCTATGGACGGAAGATGTGCACTGGTGAGCTTTGCGAATAATTACAAGTTAAACTTAAAAATTTCTCATATTAATGCTCGCAGTCTTCTCTCAAACTTTGAAGAATTTAAGTATAGCTTTATTAATAGTGTTGATATTTTGGTTGTTTCCAAAACATGGTTGAATGATTGCATAGATGAGGCTCTGGTTGAGCTACCGGGCTATAAGCTCTTTAGAAATGATAGGAGCCTGTCGATCGGTGGTGGTGTGGCTCCATACATTAAGTGTGCTTAAGGATGCAGGGAAATTTGCAAGTCGGACTCATCTTCTAGTGGAATTGAGTACCTCTTCCTGGAGGTTCGTATTAGGTCAAATAAAATATTGCTAGGTTGTGCATACAAACCTCCCCGCATAGCTAACTTAAGTTCATTTTACAATGATTTTGCACAGATTAGTGGTGCCTACTCGATGAGTGTGATTTGCGGAGATTTGAATATCAATCTCTTAATCAATAATAGTAAATCTAGGGACTTCTTGGCGTACTTAAATACTTTGGGGATGCATATCGTTAATACTGCTCCGACAAGATACCATAGTGGTGGTAGTTCCCTGCTAGATGCCTTTGTGACTAATACCCCAGATCTGGTAGTAGACCATAGCCAATTTAATATTCCTGGAATCAGTGATCATATAGCTATTATGGCTTCTTTTGCAATCTCTGCATTATCGTCCTCAACCGGTTGTGAGAGCATTGTTTACAGGGACTTCAAATCGATTGATCTTCGGAAATTGCATCTTGCGGCTGGTGACATTTTGTGGAGCTATATATATTCCACTACAGATGTTAATCACAAAATTGCGTGCTTCAATAATAGACTAAATTATCTCTTTGACTATTTTGTACCCATAAAATCACGTAGGACAAAGTCTAGCTCGCCGTGGTTCACAAGGGATATTCAAGCTCTGATGGCTGAACGAAACCATGCATATACTTGCTGGAGAAAGTTTGGAGGTGATTTTCTTCGGAAGAACTTTATTCTCCTGCGAAATAAAGTCACCGCTGAAATTAGAAGGGCAAAAACTAATTACTGTAAGGAAAAGCTCAATCCTTCCTTACCATCTCGTGTACTGTGGAAAAATATTAAAAGTATGAATTTAATAAAACGCCCCCAAACTGAAAGTCATATTGATCTGGATGAATTGAATGATTATTTTTGTAATGCGGCGGGTAATTTAAATAATATTCCTTTTCCTGTATTTTCTCAAACGGATTACTATGAGGGTGATTTCGCTTTTAAAAATGTGACTGAATCTGAGGTTATACTCTCCATAAGGTCTATTAAATCAAATGCTGTTGGTTTGGATAATCTTAATCTTAAGTTTTTAAAGTTAATTCTTCCATTTTTTATTAAGCCGATTACTCATATATTCAATACAGCAATCACAACAGGTTGCTTTCCAAGCATATGGAAGTTGGCAAAGGTTATACCCGTGAAGAAAAATCCCAAAGCTGACAGGCCATGTGACTATAAACCAATTAGTATCCTGCCTGTCTTATCCAAAGCTTTAGAAAGGCTTATTTTAAACCAACTCACGAGTTACATCGAAGCCTTTTAGGCTGGTATCAGTCGGGATTTCGCGCTAGACATAGTACAGTTACTGCATTGCTAAGCTTAGTTGAGGATATCAGGAATAATATTGAAAATAATCAGGCTACAGTCTTGTGCTTGCTCAATTTTCAAAGGCATTTGATTCCGTAAACTTTGATATCTTATGCAATAAACTTAGATCCCAATATAACTTCTCAAGCTCGGCGACCAAACTTATACGTTCCTATCTTTCTGATAGGAAGCAGATTGTAGCGACGGATAAGGGATGTTCGAATAGCAAAATTCTATTCACCGGCGTGCCACAGGGGTCTATCTTGGGTCCTTTGTTGTTTTGTTTATATATAAACGATCTAACTGAGGTTACTTGTCAATCCTCTCTCAAATTATATGCTGATGATGTTCAAATGTGCTTATCCTCAAACTTAATAAATCTCCATAGTAGCATAAACAAAGTTAATATGGATTTGGAAGCTATTGAATCTTGGGCTAGTTTGAACTGTCTTAAGCTGAATCCTTCAAAGTCGCAAGTTATTGTTATTTTCAAAAATCACGTTGATATGTCCCAACAACCTTGTGTTAAACTTAATGGTGTATCTATTCCTTTTGCTGAATCAGCTCGCAACCTTGGTATAATTTTTAATACTAAATTAAACTGGAATAAACACACTGATACACTAGTAGGTAAAATCTATGGTGGCTTAAAGGGTCTGTGGCGTCATGCATCCTATACCCCCAGAGAAACAAGGACTCGGTTGGTAAAAGCGCTCTTGTTACCGATCATAACATATGGCTGTGAAGTTCTCGGCAATTTAAGTGGCAGATGCCGTGATAAAATAAATGTAGCATATAACTCCTGTGCTAGGTATATTTACGGCATCCGCCGACGGGATCATGTGTCTGAGTTTTCCAGAGCTATCTTAGGTTGTACGCTGAACAATTATATTAAATTTAAAATATGTCTCATGATATTTCGCATAATTAAGCGCATGTGCCCCAATTACCTATATAGTAATGTAAAACTCCTTGCATCCGCTCGCACAAAACTGCTGCTCATACCGAAACACAGATCCCATTTCAGTAGTCGCTCATTTTTCGTCTATGGTGCTCAACTCTGGAATAATCTGCCCATTGCAATAAGATCTACTCAGTGCCTTGACAGCTTCAAGAGATTATCATTTCAACATTTCTCTAGCATGTAATTATTATTTTATTTTTCTTTTATTTTATTTTTGCCTTATGTTATTCAATTTGGCTTAATATTAATTTTTTTTTTTTTTAATTTTCTTCAATTCAAATATATTCATTTCTTTAAAAATTTGTCTATCATTTGGTAATTATATTTCTATGAATCTACTAGTATTATTTTATTTATTTTTTCTTAATTTAGCAATTTCTATGTTCTTTTTAATACTTATTAATTACTATTATGCTTTACTTTATTGTTAATTGTAAATTTAATCTTAATTTTTAATTTTTATTTAATGTTTTTTGTTTTTATTTTACTTCTTCAAAATCGATGTCGATTTTCTTGTATTTTTAATTAGGAGTATGCGCAAATCAATGAGCATTGTTCTCACTTGTGCTCTTTAATTTCAATAAATTTGAATTTGAATTTGAAATTACTTGTTTCACCAGAAATTTTCCAATTTTGCTCTACTGCTTCTTAACTTGTCATTAGGTTAACTTTGACTCAAGCAGGGATAGTGAAGATAATTTAATTGTTACGGGCTTACTAAGCCCTTCTACAACTTGCAGGTACAAAAAGAAAAAAAAGGGAAGTGTAAATACTTTGGGGATGCGTATCGCTAATACTGCTCCGACAAGATACCATAGTGGTGGTAGTTCCCTGCTAGATGCCTTTGTGACTAATACCCCAGATCTGGTAGTAGACCATAGCCAATTTAATATTCCTGGAATCAGTGATCATATAGCTATTATGGCTTCTTTTGCAATCTCTGCATTATCGTCCTCAACCGGTTGTGAGAGCATTGTTTACAGGGACTTCAAATCGATTGATCTTCGGAAATTGCATCTTGCGGCTGGTGACATTTTGTGGAGCTATATATATTCCACTACAGATGTTAAGCACAAAATTGCGTGCTTCAATAATAGACTAAATTATCTCTTTGACTATTTTGTACCCATAAAATCACGTAGGACAAAGTCTAGCTCGCCGTGGTTCACAAGGGATATTCAAGCTCTGATGGCTGAACGAAACCATGCATATACTTGCTGGAGAAAGTTTGGAGGTGATTTTCTTCGGAAGAACTTTATTCTCCTGCGAAATAAAGTCACCGCTGAAATTAGAAGGGCAAAAACTAATTACTGTAAGGAAAAGCTCAATCCTTCCTTACCATCTCGTGTACTGTGGAAAAATATTAAAAGTATGAATTTAATAAAACGCCCCCAAACTGAAAGTCATATTGATCTGGATGAATTGAATGATTATTTTTGTAATGCGGCGGGTAATTTAAATAATATTCCTTTTCCTGTATTTTCTCAAACGGATTACTATGAGGGTGACTTCGCGTTTAAAAATGTGACTGAATCTGAGGTTATACTCTCCATAAGGTCTATTAAATCAAATGCTGTTGGTTTGGATAATCTTAATCTTAAGTTTTTAAAGTTAATTCTTCCATTTTTTATTAAGCCGATTACTCATATATTCAATACAGCAATCACAACAGGTTGCTTTCCAAGCATATGGAAGTTGGCAAAGGTTATACCCGTGAAGAAAAATCCCAAAGCTGACAGGCCATGTGACTATAAACCAATTAGTATCCTGCCTGTCTTATCCAAAGCTTTAGAAAGGCTTA
This sequence comes from Dioctria linearis, assembly GCA_963930735.1. NCBI lineage: Eukaryota > Metazoa > Arthropoda > Insecta > Diptera > Asilidae > Dioctria > Dioctria linearis. The sequence continues at coordinate 117,300,772 of OZ005741.1, forward strand.
TTTTAAACCAACTCACGAGTTACATCGAAGCCTTTTAGGCTGGTATCAGTCGGGATTTCGCGCTAGACATAGTACAGTTACTGCATTGCTAAGCTTAGTTGAGGATATCAGGAATAATATTGAAAATAATCAGGCTACAGTCTTGTGCTTGCTCAATTTTCAAAGGCATTTGATTCCGTAAACTTTGATATCTTATGCAATAAACTTAGATCCCAATATAACTTCTCAAGCTCGGCGACCAAACTTATACGTTCCTATCTTTCTGATAGGAAGCAGATTGTAGCGACGGATAAGGGATGTTCGAATAGCAAAATTCTATTCACCGGCGTGCCACAGGGGTCTATCTTGGGTCCTTTGTTGTTTTGTTTATATATAAACGATCTAACTGAGGTTACTTGTCAATCCTCTCTCAAATTATATGCTGATGATGTTCAAATGTGCTTATCCTCAAACTTAATAAATCTCCATAGTAGCATAAACAAAGTTAATATGGATTTGGAAGCTATTGAATCTTGGGCTAGTTTGAACTGTCTTAAGCTGAATCCTTCAAAGTCGCAAGTTATTGTTATTTTCAAAAATCACGTTGATATGTCCCAACAACCTTGTGTTAAACTTAATGGTGTATCTATTCCTTTTGCTGAATCAGCTCGCAACCTTGGTATAATTTTTAATACTAAATTAAACTGGAATAAACACACTGATACACTAGTAGGTAAAATCTATGGTGGCTTAAAGGGTCTGTGGCGTCATGCATCCTATACCCCCAGAGAAACAAGGACTCGGTTGGTAAAAGCGCTCTTGTTACCGATCATAACATATGGCTGTGAAGTTCTCGGCAATTTAAGTGGCAGATGCCGTGATAAAATAAATGTAGCATATAACTCCTGTGCTAGGTATATTTACGGCATCCGCCGACGGGATCATGTGTCTGAGTTTTCCAGAGCTATCTTAGGTTGTACGCTGAACAATTATATTAAATTTAAAATAGGTCTCATGATATTTCGCATAATTAAGCGCATGTGCCCCAATTACCTATATAGTAATGTAAAACTCCTTGCATCCGCTCGCACAAAACTGCTGCTCATACCGAAACACAGATCCCATTTCAGTAGTCGCTCATTTTTCGTCTATGGTGCTCAACTCTGGAATAATCTGCCCATTGAAATAAGATCTACTCAGTGCCTTGACAGCTTCAAGAGATTATCATTTCAACATTTCTCTAGCATGTAATTATTATTTTATTTTTCTTTTATTTTATTTTTGCCTTATGTTATTCAATTTGGCTTAATATTAATTTTTTTTTTTTTTAATTTTCTTCAATTCAAATATATTCATTTCTTTAAAAATTTGTCTATCATTTGGTAATTATATTTCTATGAATCTACTAGTATTATTTTATTTATTTTTTCTTAATTTAGCAATTTCTATGTTCTTTTTAATACTTATTAATTACTATTATGCTTTACTTTATTGTTAATTGTAAATTTAATCTTAATTTTTAATTTTTATTTAATGTTTTTTGTTTTTATTTTACTTCTTCAAAATCGATGTCGATTTTCTTGTATTTTTAATTAGGAGTATGCGCAAATCAATGAGCATTGTTCTCACTTGTGCTCTTTAATTTCAATAAATTTGAATTTGAATTTGAAATTACTTGTTTCACCAGAAATTTTCCAATTTTGCTCTACTGCTTCTTAACTTGTCATTAGGTTAACTTTGACTCAAGCAGGGATAGTGAAGATAATTTAATTGTTACGGGCTTACTAAGCCCTTCTACAACTTGCAGGTACAAAAAGAAAAAAAAGGAAGTGTTGCGTGCAACTGTGGAAAAGCGAAGAAATAGCAGTGGTTCATTAAAATTTTTAACTCGCGAATTACGAACAAGTTCTCAAACCCTCGATAACAAAACAGTTTTTCAACTAATTAGCGGTTCCACCTTAAGCTTATTTTATTGTTTCCTACGCAAAACTTTTAAATTAAAAATCCCAATTTAAATATAACAATCAATACATTTAATATTTTTCACCGCCAATGGTTCAAAACTGAATAAATCTCCTGATGTTAACAAATTTACAAATTTTTCTGAACACCCCCGAAGTAAAATCAAGTGAAAGCAAAATTGATAAAAACAAAAATTTTTCTGAACTCCCCCGAACTCATAGAAAGCAAGTGAAAGAGGAATTGATAAAAACTTCATGTTCGTGCGAGATGCTCGGGCGCTGCTCTGTGCGCGACCTCTCCCATCACCGCTCATCTTCCTTTTCCAACCTTTTTCGTGCACGGCGCGCAAAAACTACACCGATTAACCCGGGGGTTACACCTGCAAGTACAGCTTGCATGCAACTTGCACTGCCATACTTCTTGCACGTGTAACCTCTACTGCCATGCTGGCAGTACAGCTTTCAGCGAGCTTGCATGATGAAAAACCATGGCAGTTGGGAGATAGTAATTTGACATTTATACAGTTTTCAAAATGGCGGAAAAGAAATGCTTGAGAGAATTTGATAAATTTATTCTGGGAAAATGAGATTTTCTGGGATCATTTGGATTACATCATTTACCAACACCGTCCTCTTAATTTTTTCTTGGGTTTTTATCATTCTGCTACTTCCTTTATTGGTATAATTTTCCAATATACGCAAGACTTTACGTCTCGATGCCATTTTTTAAATGAACTTGCATGCAAGCTAATAAGACATCAACCGCACTGCCTTCTGCTGTCAAGTTTAAAATCTCGTTCGAAGGGAGGCTTGCATGCAAGCTGTACTTGCAGGTGTAACCCCCGGGTTAACTACCTCATATTTGGAATCTTAGTAGGGATACCGATACGATATTAGATATATCGATATTTATCCACTTACGATACAGGTAATTCGTATCGATATTATTATATTTAAATATCGTTGTATCGATATTTGTATCGCTAAAAAAAAAAAATCTGTTCGAATGCCCACTTTTCATTATATTTTTAAGCCCGAAATGTACAGACATGCCTCATTTTCATCGTTAAGTTAATTCATTTGAATAATTTTGTCGTTCTTAATACTAATTTGGATTTCTATGAAAAAAAAAGTGGGCTATAAAAATAAATATTTTTAAATATTTACTTTTAGCAAGATTATTGTAAAATTCCTTAATCCTATTCACTTTAAGAAGATGAATAAATATATATTTTCGCCGCACGTGTCGCTATGTGTTAATTTTAAATGAAAAGTTTGGCTGTGTCAAATATTTGGCTTTGTAAGTGCGGTATTCTTGTGGTTTAAGTGAACAAAATTTGAGATGTGCGAGGGAGAAAAGATTATAGGAACTGTTGCAAGAACTGGAGAAAGATGGATTTCAATTAGTCAAATGAATTAACTTAACGATGAAAATGAGGCATTAACCGACGCATTATGATACTCTGAGCATACTTTATTAACAACATTTTTTTCTATTAAGCGGCGGAAAGCTTTGGCGATGGCGATCGGACGTATTTTGAGAGCGACTTTTCTCCTCTCGTCATTGTGCGAAATTGGTGCGTCGTGCAAAATTACTTCCTATGAGAAAAATGTTCACAACAGAGTACCAATATCCCTGAAAGAAAGAACGGAAAAAATGTATGCGAAATGTAGTAACTGGACTGTATGTTACCCAAGTGCGATACTGATAGTACTCGACGAGAACATTTTTTCCGCTCCTGATTGTGCGAAATTGGTGCGCCGTGGAAAATGACTTCCAATGAAAATAATGTTCACAACAGAGCACAAATGGCGCTCAAAGAAAGAACGGAAAAGTTTATGCGAAATGTAATAAGTATGTTCCGCAAGTGCATGAAAGTAGGTTTTCCGGCGACATAAAAGTCCTGAGAAAGTTTTCCGAATCAGGAACAGAGTACACCACTCGATAGTACTCGGCGAGACCTTTAATTTTATATGCAACAACGTAGTATGCATTGCATAATACTATATTTATACATATAATAACAAATATCGTATCGACGATACCAAGGATATCGATATTTAAAGGCCAATATATTGGCGTATCGATATTTTGAAATAAAGATAGAGATTACTCTATAGGATTATTTACCGGGTTAAACTTATATTTGCTCAAGAAGGAACTTATTTTAGATTCTCCAGTATACAGGGTGTTTCCCCTTAGGAGGTCCATAGAGCGGGAGGTGATAGTACTCACCTAGACGAACCAAAAATTGTATGGCAGGGGGGGGGGGGCAATATCAACCGTTTAGAAGTTACAGGGTGATTCATAAAAAAAGCTAGGTTTTCACAAAACATCCTGTATATTAAAAACTACAGGGCGTATGGTCACAGTTAAGGGCACACTGTATGCAGAACTTCATGGCCTTTGCAACGACTGCTCAACCAGCCCCGTCTCCCCTCAGAAGTTATGAAGGTCTAAACTAAAAATTTCGGATTTTCTTTCCTTTTTTTTTACTTTGACCTCTATTATTTTTGCAAAAAGGTCGTTAACATAACTTTTTTTATAAAACTGTAAACTGCAGACCCTCCTCTTTAAGTTGACTTATTACATCCTATGTGTTAACTGTAGCCGTTAAACAGTTATTAACTCATAACCTATTCAGGTCACACCGAAAAAAGACGATATTTTTTAAAATGACGTGCTAAGGGAACAAATTATCGTTGAGAATAGGTTTGAAAATAGGTTTGAGAATAGGTTTAGAGCTAATAACTCTTAAAGGGCTGCAGATGTTTTTAATTTGTTATTTCATCACACAACTCATTATATTTTGGGTGACAAGTTTCAAGTCTTGGTTTGACTCATCAACAGGTCCCAAATAGCGAAATTGAGTGACTTGAAAAACAAATGAAAATATAGAACAAAGAAAAGAAATTAAAAAATTAAAAACATCGAGAAAAATATTTATTTTTCTTTTCCAGCCCATTACGGGCGAATACAGGTTCGATTCGTTTCGAGTGAATCTGGTTTTTTAAATATTTTTAATAAATTTTTTTTCTTCTATTTTTCTCAATGTTTTTAATTTTTTAATTTCTTTTCTTTGTTCTATATTTTCAATTGTTTTTCAAGTCACTCCTTGCGCAAAGATATTTTGAAGAAAAAAAAAAAAAAAAAAAAAAAAAAAAAAAAACGGTGTATCGATATTTTTCCAACTATTGGCCATCCGTAAGCCTTAGTAAACATGGCACTGATTTTGTGATTTAAGAAGTTAACATTATCTCGATATTAGAAATATTTATCCTTTTGCCATATTTGCTAACCTTGTATACCTAGATGATATATGTTATAATCATAATTATTATTCACTTTATCACAAATATATTTCTAGTTCCGTTAGACTTTATGTCCTATGGTGAGGCTTTAGTTTATAATATGTAATACGTTTTACCTTACTTTGTTAATCTTTTCTGAACTTTCATTAACACGCCCTTATAGTTTACCTGCTGAATTACTTTAACTCACTGCAATGTTAGTCTAATAATTGCTGTTATATACTAGATCCGTAGTTCTTACTAGTCTAACATACCTGATTATGCGAGATGTATCGGGGCATCCTTCGAGTTGCAATTGTTTTGGTAACTTTTTATACCCTAGATGAAATCTATAGGGTATACTAAGTTTGTAACGCACAGAAATAATGATGGTATGGTATGGTTGCCATACAAAAATTTCGTTTTCCACGATATATTTGGACACTACCTGAGAACACGTTGACATGGAAAGCTGAAATTTGGTACATTGTGTTCTCATAGTAATAGCAAATAAAATATCAAAAATGGACTAAATCGGGCAACCCCTTCTCGGTGTTGCCACATAAAAATTTAGGTTTTTTACATATACTTTGAAAACGATCAGTCCTAGACATTTTTATTGTACTAAAAATTTCTGCAGAATAAGAAATCCTATAAAATTGGTTATAATCATTTTTTCTGTCCGACGAGCCGTTCTAGAAATATATGCGCGAAACCAATGCAAAAAATCAAAATTGGTCAAATGGGCGACCATACGAAAGTTCATACGGGCATTGATCTAGGGCAGGGGTTCTTAAACTTTTTTCATTCACGATCCCAACAAACATAAAATAAAAATATGTAAATATTTTGTGATGATTTATTGATTATGTAATATACAGGGTGTCCCGTAAGTCGACGTCAAGTCTGTCTCACTCACACTTCATGTAATCACTCTCCGTCTCAGTCAAACTAGAAGCTCAAAGTGACGGTCTTACGGCAAGCTTTGGGTACACTAGAATCATTTTTAGTAGGTGAAAAGAAATTTTTCGAAACTGGGTTTCTTATAGAAATTTTTTTTTGCCGTAATCTAAGAAATACTGTAGCAAGTGTCATACCATTTTAGAATCCTTATTAAATGCGCCAACTTTTAAAGATACTTGCCAAACTGGCGTAGTACATTTTTTTTTCATTACAGTCAGTTAAAAGTTGGGTGAAATATTAATTTTCTATTCTTGGTTTGGCAAAATGTGACATTTTCTTCTAAGCTGGAACAGTAGGCTTTGAATTTAAAGAAGCATGTTACATAAGCACTATTCGGGATTACATAAGAAAAATGAAATTGAAAAAAGTAAAGATTTGTAGCCACAGGCGCTAAAAAACCATCACAAGGTGTACATTTTCTCGGAAACAAAAGAAATGTCTATAATTTGAAAAATACATGACTTAGATTTTTTTTATATTTTTCTGGTAACTGTTATGATTTGGTCTATCACCCGATTCCGGCTTGACGTCGACTTGCGGGACACCCTGTATATGCATATGAAAAATTTTTTTTTTGGAATGTTTAAAAGCATACAAAAATATAAAATTAAAAATTGCACAAAAAGTTATAAAATTGCATTTATTAATTATTTAAGATTTCGCTAGGCGACCCCATTTGGGGTCGCGACCCGTAGTTTAAGAAGCCCTGATATAGGGTATCATAAGTATTGGTCTTAGACCAATTCCAGCTTTTTCACTTGTTTATATTACATATATCTCATATATTCTTGTTCATTGCTTTAGTCTATATTTAATGTATCTTTTACACAACTAAAATCTTATTCTACATGCTATCGTTTAATCTTACCATTTGTTTTGTATTCAGTATAATTAAGAATCGTTAAATGTAAATCATTGCATCATCCTTGGACGTGGCTAAGTGGCTGGGGTGAAAAATAAACAGATTTTCTATTCTATTCTATATTTCTTCAACTTACTACTTCGTACCACTCGTTAAAATGACATGCATCGATAATATTTCTAAGAAAGTATGCTTGTTTAGATTTCTAAATATGGATTAATTTGCTGTGTGCACAACGTATTTATGTTTAGCTTAGAGCTGGCGCTACCATTAAAATAATTACTAGTTAGATTTAGTTTTTCTGCTATTAAAATAGCAGTTTATCAAGTTCCCGTCGTTGGTCTATTCATGTTTATCTATTTTTTCTATTTTATCGTCACTATGTTATTTCACACTACAAATTATACTACAATTTTTTTTATTTTTGCTGTTATTTTTACTATTATTTTTATTTTTAATGAATTAGCTACTACGGATGCTCTAAGCCTCCGCTACTCTTACTTGTTTATGTTTCGTTTTGCTATGTGTATCTACTAAGTAACTCGCTATGATGTGCCCAATGCTTGGCGTGCGTTATGAGTGACGCGATTTCGGTTAGAGTTCTACACGTATTTGTACTATAAATTAACTTACCCTTATGTACTGCCAGTAATTCAAGATCTAATTTCTTCCACTTATCGGCTTGCAAGTTCTTCTCCCTTAAAGCACCTTTATCTACCTTATCATCATAATCAGACCATAGGAATAAAGATTTCTCAGACCAGATGTGCTCGAAGCCTTAAAATAATACGAATCTCAACTTAAATTAATTTTACAAAGGTTTTTGACCAACCATTCTCAAATTTCCCAGCAATTGGTTTTACTTTTAGTCGGGAAGCTTCTTCATCTTTTCTGCGTCTTGCTAATAATGGTGATGGTTTGACACCCTGCCTCACATTCTTTAAAGGAGTACGAACCTGCTGATTGTGGATAACGTTTTGAATATCACCGAAAACATGCTTTGGAGCAAGTTTTCGCGTATCCTTGTTTGCTGGTGTCTGAAATACTGAAAACAAAAAACAGCTAACAAAATGCACAGAAAACAAACAAAAATATTCAATGGTTTCTCAAATTTATAGCTAACCATGACCGATATTTTCCCTGTCAATTGCTTGAATTTGTCCTATATTGTTACGAATTGTATTTAAGTTCATTCTGCCTTTCTTGTACTTTAACAATTTTAACAATTTCTATTCTAACAGTAAATTCACAAATTTCCGCCAAGTTAATTGAGTTGAATTATGTTGAAACCTATGAACGCGGCAGACGTCGCGTTGCTTTGACAGCTCAATAGGGCCAACCCAGACGAAAAGTTTTTAGGGAAGAAAGGAATTTCCTTCCCTTGGCTTAGACGAGCCATAACAATAATGTTGCTTCGCGTAGTTCCTTATAAGATTACCGAAATTAATTGTGTACGTGTTCAGTTAAGTCACAGTTTTTGATGTAAACAATAACTGTATCACAAATTCACAACACGTAATGATTATTAAATTATTATATTATCACCTCAAATCGCAAATAAACATCTGTATAGCCGTCCGATGAGAAATTTCAGAAATTTTGCAATTTCAAAATGGCCGGCTTGCTGTAATATTGGCACATTGGTATGCTGCCCGTTCTTTAGATATATATTCTCTTTATTGCGCTCTTGTACACGATTTATACACGTTTCACACATTCCTGTTTGCTATATATTCTAAGCTTAGAACATATAACAAACAGGAATGGGTGAATCGTGTATAATTCGTGTACATGAGAGTAATTTGTCAAGAGCAAGACATTATACATAGGAGTAAGTGAGATGCCGCAAGGAACAGTTGTCAAAGCTGAGTGCATGATTGTCAAATGTGTTTTTGTTTTGTGAACAGATTACTCAATATAAAATTCTTTTGTGAAATTTAACAAAAGTACGGAATCAATTCTTTTCAAAACTATTTATCTTTGAAGTTTATTTTGTGTAGAGTTTTATATTGTCACTAGTTCCTGTTAAAACCTTCATAACAATTTAAAAAAACGGAAATACAGTGTTTGGTCAGTGCTTGAACATATAATTTGGATTATAAAGTAGGAAAATCGCGTTTCAGGCAGGTGCATTATTTAAAAAGATTTTGACTATCAGAACCAGCTTAACACAAGCTCGCTGCATGGACACGTTTAATAAATAAACGTCTCAACAATACATGCGATTCATCACTTAGTCGGTGTTAGTATTAGTATGTTAAACTAAACATAGACCAAACACCGAATGAGATGACATGCAATGCGACATGGAAACAGAAATTTAAGTATTATATAGACGTTTCTTTAAAACATGCTTGGAAATATCAACGACAAAATGCTCAGCCTTAATATTAACAACAATGCACATGCGATTGATGGGTTCATACATACTAAAGTTGGATCTTGCGGCGTTAACATGCAACAGAGGTAACCTTCTCAAATTGTGCGCACTATCACGGAAAGAGATTTTGCTAAGTAGAAGGGGAGAATCAATATTCGCGTTTAAGAGTTGATGCACAAAAGTTACATCAGCGACCATGCGACGTTTTTCGAGGGAGTGCATATTTAAAAGCTTCAAGCGATCCTCATAAGGTGGAAGAATCAATGAATTGTTCCAGGGTAGGTGCCTGAGAGCGAAGCGCAGGAAGTTCCGCTGAACAGACTCGATGCGTTCGATGTGTGTACCGTAAAATGGAGACCAGACCTGGCTAGCGTATTCAAGGACAGGTCTCACAAAACAAGTGTACAAACGCAGTGTTATGGTGGGATTCGAGAACTCTCGAGACCAACGTTTAATAAAGCCCAGCATAGAACTACTCTTAGATACCATATAGTTAATGTGGGATATAAAATTCAATCTATGGTCACATTTAACACCCAAATCAACAACAGCACCCTCGCGACGGCGAATCGTGGAATCCGAGAACACATAATCATAAGTGATTGGTTTCTGATTCCTGTGGAAAGTCATAACCTCACATTTGTCGATATTGAGGGCCAAATTATTGTTTTTGCACCAAACGTAAAATTTGTGAAGATCACCTTGTACCAGTTCACAATCGGTAACAGATTTAATATGAGCGAAAAGTTTAATATTGTCAGCATAAATCAATACTTTGCAGTGCCTCACAACAGAGACAATGTCGTCAATAGATAGAATGAAAAACAACGGGCCCAAGTGACTCCCTTGAGGTACGCCGGACGAAGCTTTCAGGACTCTGGAGACGGAATGACGGAATAGTATTTGATATGTTCTGTTATCTAAATAAGACTCCGTCCATTTTATAAATGTTGGGTGAAACCCATACTTTTCCATTTTAAAGAGTATCACGGAGTGAGATAACTTGTCGAACGCTTTACTGAAGTCAGTATAAATACAATCTGTCTGATAGCCTTTTGCAAACCCGCCAACGGTAGGCGAGACAAATTCCAACAAGTTAGTGGTAGACCTGCCCGAGATAAATCCATGCTGGTTTGAAGAAAGCAAATTCTTGCAGGAAATTGATAACTGAGAGTAAATGATAGATTCGAATAATTTAGGCATACAAGATAATTTTGCAATAGGTCTATAATTAGAAATTTCACTCTTACTACCTTTTTTGTGGATAGGTATGATAAAAGAATTTTTCCATAGCTGTGGGAAACAACCGCTATTGAGCGATTTTTGGAAAATAATTCTCAGCGGAGATGCAAGGGCATGGCAGCATGACTTAAAGAAAGCTGGAGGGATCCCATCAGGACCCGTCGTGAAGTCATTTGGAAGCCCATTAATATGATCGAGTATATCCTCTCTCGCAATTGTAGGGGTAGTGAATGAAACGTTATGAGAATCGTTCATATGACTGAAGTTGTCATTTCGAGGAAGGAAATTGGACGAAGAAAATGCATTGTCAAAATAAGAAGCAAACATATTGCAAATTTCGGATGAATCATCACTAGCAGAATCTTTGTACCTCATGGTATTGGGGTAGTTGTCCGTTTTTTTCTTCATATTAATGAACTTAAAAAAGATACGTGGGTCACGAAATAATTTCGCACGCATGCTTTGAATATATTCATCATAAAGTGTAGAGGAAAGTTCTTTGAACTCATTATAGGATGTGAGGAAATTATTGTGACTTATAATGCCTTTGTCACTCATATAACTTTTCCACAATTTATTCTTTTTATTTTTGAGATGTTTTAGTTCTTTATTGAACCATGGCGGAGATGTTTTAGAGGACCGCTGTCGCTCGCGGGGAACGTGAGAGGAAAATAAATCGAAAAGAATTATGTAAAATTTAGAGACGTCTTCGTCAACACTATTGCTAGACAGTAATGTGTTGAAATCAATAGAGGTAAGTCTACTGGAAAGTTCCGAAAAGTTAGCCTGTCTAAAATTGAAAAAATATTGTGTTTCGTCACAATTAGTAATGTTTTCGGTTTCAAAGCAATATGAAATTAGTAGAGGGGGGTGATATTTGTCAAGAGTAGACATTATAACGGGGCTAGATTCAACTAATATGTTACCCGCGTCAGTAGAGAAAACCAGGTCCAACTGCCTCCCCATGTCATTCTTTACATTACTGATTTGGCTGAGCCCAAGAGATGACATAGTGTCCAGGAATAGTGCTTCCTTTGTTGACAAGTTATTAAGAGGAAGATAGTCAACGTCATCTTCATTTAGTACCCATTGTATATTAGGTAAGTTGAAATCACCAATAAGTAGTAGTTCGTCAAGAGGTTGCATCTTGCCGTGAATAAAATTAGATGTTGAAGTGAGTAGGTCGTAAATATTCTGACCTTTGTCATCGACAATGTTTATGGAGTCTGGAGGAATATAGCAACATAGTATGTATAAGTCGTGTTTTAAAAGAGATACCTTAAGAACTATAAGTTCAGTGTCAAGAGTGTTGGAAAAACTTGGAACCTCAATTTGGCTGCAGTTAAAAATGTTTTTGCATGCGAGGAGTACGCCACCGCCACGAGCCTCAGAATCCGTATGTCTATCTTTCCTAAAAATCTGGTAAGAATTGTCTAAAATTTCGGCATCACGAAAGCCGTGATGCAGCCAAGTTTCAGTGAAAGCAACGATATCAAAACAAGTTGCAACAGAGGATTTAAAGATATGTGCAGTTTTTGTCCGAATCCCCCTTACATTTTGATAGTAAAGGGAAAGCGACTTCAGTTTTTTGGAATAACATTGCTTATATTAACTGTATTTCTAGGTTGGCGCACGGAAGGTACAAATAATTTAGTGAAAGCGCCGGAGGGCCAGAATAAGGGATCTAATAACTTTTCCTGCATATCTGCTGAAACAGTTAAGACAAAGGATGCAACCGGTTTCGAGGATTTACTAATTTTATGACAAGAAATACTCTCTGTTGCAATGTTTTTGGATTTAAGATACGTCAATATGTCATCACACAACGTTTCAGGAGAGAACCGAGTAACAAAAACACTCGAAGGTTTTGGTACTGTCCTCAAGGAGGTGCCATTACCATTCCCTAATGTGGACACGGAATTAATATTATGTGTTACTGTGGATTCAGAAGCAGGAGCTGGAGTGGTATTATCCACGCATTGGCTCAAAGCGCTGCATACGGCCCCACCAGCCAAAGGAGAACCCTGTGTACCAGGAGCTGGCGGATTCGGTGGGTTAAATCCCACAGTCGGGAGAACCTCCTGTTTTTTGGAAGTTTTTTTCTTCTTTGTAATTGGATTGCTCTTGTGGTTTCTATTAGAGCGGTTGTTTATGAAACCGTGGTCCAATTTTGGTTGTTGAGGAACGTCAACGACAGTTGAACTGGAGCAGTCAACCATTTTTTGCTCAATAGACTGAACATTAAGGTTAACTTTGTCTGATAGGCCAACCACCATGTTCTTAAGGTTGTCCAGGTCACCTCTGTACAAAGCGAGCATATCAAAAAAAGTATGGGCCGGGGCTCTTCCAGAAGAGTCGCAGACCCACAGTAAATTGCGAGTCTTTTTTAACAATTTTAAGGCCGCACTCTCGAGTTTTACGCATGCGGCGTGGAACGCCTTACCACAAACACCATCGCACGCTAAAAACTCGGAAGAGCCATCTAATTCGGCGCGGCAAAAACCACAGCAATCCATAATAAAAAGAATAAAATTAAATTACGACGCGATTGGAAAAAAACGTAGTAAGATAGTATAAACAAAGCACGTTATGTAAAAAAAAGAAAAAATTGGGGTTAGCTAGCACTAAAAACAAAAACATAAAATTACACCAGTATAATTAAATTACACCCAAAACAATAACCAAAAACCAAACTAACAACACTAAAGACACAAACAAAGCACTAAAATGTAATTAAAAACGTTCAAAAATACTTTAAAAACAAAATTCACGCTAAACACGACTGTCACCACACTTAACACTTGACATATTATCTTTTTTGTTACTGGAAGTAAAGATTTATATAAATTAAATATGTGAATTACTTCAAAATAAAGTAGAAAAAGAACATTTTTTACCACAGATGTTCCGCTCAAGACCTTTGTGTGCCTTTGTTTACTGTTTGCAAATCGACAAGTTGTTTAGAATAGGGACGGCGTGTAAATACATGTAAAGCATGGACTACCAGCAAAACCAGAACTAATTACGCAAAATCTGGCTTATCTATATACTATTATATATATATATATATATATATATATATATTCTAAGGCAGGGCCAAGGTATATAGAAGACAAGCTTTTCCCAATAATATTTTGACACATTGCAGCTGATAACCTGTGACGTAATTCTGTGACTAATGTATATACATTTTTATAGGAAGGACAGAGAGAGGAGATGGAGTATTCTGTTCTTTGTACCGTGCTTTCACGATAATTCGTCACTAAAGTAAAGTCACACAAGCGAAGTTACTGTCCCAAGTAGCCTCGATTTCAGTCCCTCACCTCCTCTTGATATACCGATCAGTTTACTTGCGCCAGTACGAAAACGAGTTCCACTCACTTCAACTTTTTAGCGAAGTGGAACCCGAGAAATAGTCAAATTGAGTGTATTTTTTTTGCAATTGGTACTCGTTTTAATGTGTTAGTCATTTATAATATCAGCTGGTGTGGAACTTGTAAAATGTCAACACATTTGTGTTTGCGCTTTTATACGAAGGGAGTGCTTTTTATTTTTCAGTAAAAAATTTCGTAAATTTAAAAGATAATTACGTAAGCAAAAATATTATTCCGCAGCAATCAATATGCCAGGAACGTACTCGCACTTCCTCTTTTCTTAGAATTTTTCGTCCGTAATTGCCCTTAATTAAATTGCTGCACAATTAATGACCTTTGCAATATGTAACTTTTCACTTGAAACCATTTTCTCTCAAAAATACATATTTCACATTTCACAAGTTCCACGCCAGATGATATTATAAATGACTAAACACATCAAAACCAATTGCAGAAAATACACTCAATTTGACTATTTCTCAGGTTCCACTTCGCTAAAAAGTTGAAGTGAGTGGAACTCGTTTTCGTACTGGCGAAAGTAAACTGATCGGTATATCAAGAGGAGGTGAGGGACTGAAAACGAGGCTACTTGGGAAAGAACTTCGCTTGTGTGAACTATACTTTACCGTACGAGACAATGCAGAGAATTTATAAAATTTAAGACACCAGTAACGTCTGAAAAGTTATAAAAGTTTTTGGTTTTACCAGTACAGTTCACGCAAGAGTTACAATTTTCAAATATAAGCAAAGTCAAGCACGAAATTTGAGTGTGCCAGCGTAGTTCACATTACATAAAATTTTTCATTCCAGCAGAGTTCAGCAAATTATAAACAAATATTGACTGTGCCAGCTCCAAAAACGCAACGCGTTTCGCTCTATTAGGGATCAGCCTAATATATGTATATATAAAAAAAAAGGAATTTTCATGTTATATGATAAGGGCATAAATGGTGTCACTCACTTCGTGATTTCGCAGTCAGCCCTGACTTTCGCACCGGCACATTCTACTATTCTTTGGATTCAGAAGAAGTTTTCGAGGTTAAAGGCAGTGACACATTAAGGCTTAAACATTCCGACGACAGAGCGACAGAACGACAGACGACAGCGAAAAATTCGTTGCGAAACAGGCAGTCGAAAAATTGGGAACACAATTGCAACGACAGGCGGTGAGCGACGATTGTGAAAGAAGAAGATATTGAAATTTCATTTGTTAAATGTTTCGAGCGTTTTAAAAGGAGATTTTTATCAAGAATATTTTATATTATATTGAAAGGAATGCAATGGACCAAAGTATGGAAAAAAAACTGAAAATGCAGAAATTAACTAAATTCAATGCTTTGAAATATCCATCCAAACCACGTCTTTTTTGTCCACTTGTCTTGCATGTCTTATAAACTACAAATTATTTTAAGGATTTCGCATTTCCTCGATCAATTTTTCCTCAAAGCTCATTATTTTAAAATTACCGCGGCGTGTTACCACCTGAAAAAGACAAAAGTGAATGCCACAACCATTTCATTCGATTAATTTTGTTGGTAGGACTGCAGCGACGGACGGCAAAATTAGAAATTGATCAATCCCGGCGACAATGTCGTCGATCGCTCAACGTCGGTCGTCGCAATTTGGTGCATTCGCATAAGATGCTGTGCTTTTAGAAGTTTGACAGCGATATATCGTCATCGTTTGTCGTCTGTCGTCGCAATTGTGTTTAAGCCTTAAGATGCTGTGCTCTTAGAAGTTTGACAGCGGTATTTCGTCGTCGTTTGTTGTCTGTCGTCGCAATTGTGTATAAACCTTTAAAAGCAGAAAGCAGCGACAGAAGCAGCATTTTTTCTGAAACCATGCAACTGTTCGAGCACTAACAAAAAAGCAGAGGCAGCGGCAGCAGCAGAAGCAGAACTTGAAAGTTGATCAAATCTAAATAATTCTGCTTCTGCTCAGTACTGCCAATATAAAGAGAGCTAAAATTTGTATTTCACTGTTGGCGTCCTTTCTTTTAAAATTGTCAAAGAGGTTGATGCGAGAAGAACAAAATTTCTATGGAGGACAAAATAATTAATTTTGTTATATATAACATTAAATTATAATACCTGACATTTGTAGTTGACAAGTATCTATTTTCTGCTTCTGCTTTCAATGTGGTTGGCAAAGCAGAAATGTAAAATTTCTGCTTCTGCCTCTGCTTCTGTCGCTGCTTTCTGCTTTTAATGTTTCACGGCCTTAAGGCGTAGAGATATCATATTTTGGTTTTTTTTGTAGTCGATAAATGCTAGTTGGTTCGCTCATGCCAGCGTTATCAACGTATTAAGGCTAAAACACAATGTGAGCGACACGACAAAAACGTCGTAAAAAAAACTGTCATTTGGGTACTAATAACATGGCAGTGCATGGTATAAAATCGTAACCCCCGGAATATAATACAACCCATGAAGTCGCCGAAGCCACCGACACATTAAAAGGCCTCACTGCTTTTTGTATCTCGTCATGGAGGAATAACTAAAATTTCATTTTAAACAGGTCGTAAGGCCCAAAACTGTCACTCCTACAGCAAAATGAAGTTAAAACAAATTGCAGCCAAACATGTTTTCTTTCTAATAGTGTTAAAAAAATATAGCATGTAGAACGAATTTACGGAAATTATAGCGTTTGAACAAAATACAAGCAACTTTTATATGAAAAACTCCTTCAGAAAGACAAGGCAAGAAGACTGTGGATGTCGCCTGCTGACCGGCCCGCTGCTCTCTTTTTTGACTTTGTTCATGGCTTGTATCTTGCGGGGGTTGCGTATAAAATACAATGCTGACGACATCGACCGACGTAATCGTCGAACTTAAATGAAAATTGAAATTTGTCGCACGTGCGTTTAGCAAAATTATGATTTTGGGTTGCGTTCATATTTATTGTTATACGATCATTGCAATCATATTTATGACTTGATAAATTAAAAAAATCAGTAAATAACAATGCTGTGGTAAATATCAAAGTTGGTTGAATAAAAAATGGAAGAAAAGTTTATTGAGATGGTAAAATATCACTATATTATACAAAAAAAAAAAAAAACGCATCCGCATAAAAACCCAATTTCGGCTGAGTTTTAGATAACTCTTGGACACACCTCTTCTTCTATGTGGGTTCTGTTTTTTATCTTCATTAGCAAAACGGCCACACATGCAATTCTATCTTTTATAATTTATTCGTTGAAATTTTTTCTATTTTTACTTTACAACACAAATAACAGAATAAATTTAATTGGGGATTAACAGCTATTGTCGCTGCCATTGTATTTTCACGGACGTTTTGTACGGCGTTTTATACGGCGTTTTTATCGTGTCGCTCACATTGTGTTTTAGCCTTTATACATTTATTATAAATATTTCATATATAGTGGCACGTCGGAACATCCATAGAGTCCTCTACGGTGGACCCCAGCAAACATTACGTAAGTGTTGCCATTCAATTTTTATATTTTCTTTGCATAAATAATTGGAGGTGTATAATGTGAGCTGATAAGTAGAGATGAAAGAAAAGTACTAGATATAATTAAAGGCGAAAGTGTGAAAGTAAAATTAGAGGAGAATATAATGTCTTAGACACACAGCACTCTTAATGAAGAAATAACTAACGATTCATTAGTCTATAATGATTCATTATAAACTGCGGACACACAGCCATTTCTTTAATTAAGTTGTGCTGTCAAACTGGTTTTGATGAACTTATCACCTTAAAGAAGCAATATGGATCGAATTAACGCGATAAACTTTGTTTTCATTTATTTTATTTTCAATTTAACAATTTCCAAATGAGAAACACATTTTATTTAAAAAAATATTAAATAATATAATTTGTGATTTGCATTTCTTTGCATTTCTTCTTCTTATTTTTCAAATCGGCAGATGCACAGCGGAGCTCCAGATTAACATTATATGCCAAATCTAGTACATTTTTCCTCATTATAGCTATAATGAAGGAGGAAAACACTTCATTAGTGTACTTCATTATCATCTGATTTTCGAGCTATAATGACATACTATTTGACACACGGCATTTTAATGAATAGTTAGTACAAATGATTCATTAGTTCGTGCTGTGTGTCTAGGGTATAATCCAGTTATTAGGTGTAGAAGTAGAATGATCTATTCTTAAAACTTCCGGCAATATAGTTTAGAAGTTAAAAACAAAATTGACAAAGATATTTTGAGCGTGTGTATTAAGATTTATCCTGAGTTTATTGGGCAATACTTAATTTTGGGTGATCTACGCATTTTTCTGTAATAGCAATGAAAATTCATGCCAATCGAATTGTCTAGGCGCGGTATATTTAAGCTAGTTTTGTTTCCAACGTGGCACTACGCCTCCTGACCTAAGGATGGTACCTTGATTTTTCAATATGGTTTTTTTTTTTAAAGATTTTACGTTATTCTGTGTGAGACTCATCTTTATAAATAGCTGAGGACAATGGTGGTTGTCTGCATATTAAGTTTTAGTATTTAAAGGAAAAAATCTACTCAAGCTGTTTGCAAGTAAAGTTATCCTGTGCGTTTATTACCAAACTGCGGTATAGCATAATTTGAACTAGCACGATATTTTGCTTGTATATGGGCTGTGACAGCGGCAGGTATTTGGTTTATCCACCCCACAACTCTCCCGCACAAGCCGAGGTGCTAGCGTGCCTTCCTGTGTCAACGCTGATCACAGAGCTGTCAGCTCATGCCGACAGAATGGACTTCACGTCCAAGCATACTCACTCTTATGCTACCATAACAAAAATGGCGCCCAACGTGCGGGCACCTTAGCAGACTTCGGTGGGCTAAGAGTAGATTTCACTGGGGGCTGGGACTTTGAGAGATATGATCATCTGGCATTTGTTAGTTGATTGACCTCAGGTCTCACATCCAGTGGAAGTTACAGGCATACTTGGGTCTGACTGAATTGAGGTTCAAGATTTATAGTAGCGTGTTAAAGTTTTTCGATTTTCATTTTTGATTCGAGTAAAGTTTTTGAGTTTTTTTTTCGACTGTTATGGAACTATGAAGAGTGAATGGTTTTGGACGTGAAGTCCAGACTGCCAGCATGAGCTGACAGATCACTCGTTGGACAGCGTTGACTGCAGGGCGGCACGCTAGCTCCCCTCGGCTATTGGCGGAGAGTGTGGGGAGGTTCCACAAAAACCTGCCGCTGCCACCTGCCATAATCAAAAAAATGTCGTGCCTAGTACCAACAAGCCGTAGCACACACTCCAGCCCTGAAGGGGCCTTGGCACCTCTTACCCTTACCTGTGTGAAGGCACAGATGGATTGCCTTCTATTGCTTGCCCCATCCTCAAAACGATACTGAGGGTAGATTGTTTTCAGTGTGCCTTATAGACCTGAATAGAGAGAGAGCAGCGGACCTAAGCGACCTTCATGCCGAGAGGGCTCCGGGAGAGTGAGAGGGAAAAACAGTTTTAGCACTTCATGACGTTATAAGAACTCTATTAAACCGGAATATACCCTGTAGGAAATTTCTGAAATTCTATTACATTAGATACTATTGCACTACATTATGCACCGGCAGTTACTGTACCTTATATAACATTAATTTTCTTATGTACATCTATATCTAATAAACATGAAGTCTATCGTTCCTTGACACAAATATGAATGAGTATTGGATGCCACAACGTGATGTATTAACTCATTAACTCATAAAAAAACCGAAAGATAAAAAGGGGTGGAGACATTTAAGCGCGTTTCGTCTGCTTCGTTTGTCTATAAGGGCTCCAAAACGGAAGAGGCTTCACGTCATAATGCTTTGTTCACTAGATTCGCATATAAAGCATAGAGTTAACATGAGACATGGAGGTTAATGTTTCATCCGCGAATGTAGTCATGGCAACTCTAGTATTACGGTCGGGGTACTTACATTTAGAGCGATATAAAACAGTGTTATATAATAAGAGTGATCAACTTACGCACGGGCCTGTCCCTCGAAGGAGCTCCCTGGAGGTAGGTCTAGTTCCTTTGATGTGATTTTCGTAGATCTGACAAGTTTAAGGTTATGTTTTTGTGGGGATTAAATCTAGCCTACGACGGATTCGAGCGATTACACGCCGCGGATATTACAAAATCCTCCTATGACTCAATGGGAGTTTGTCTATAATGGCTTACGTTATGTTGCATATAAGCATAAAAATACGAGTTGTGTATATATAAATAGTTCAAAGAATATCTTAAAAGGTATATGTATATCATTGACCGATAAGGTATGACTATAATATTTGTTATCTACGTTTAATAGTTAGATCTAGAAATAATTCAGTGGCGAGATAACTTCTAAATTTTCAACATTATTTAAATATATAGCACATATCGATAAGAGATGAATATTAAGGATCACATTATGCATCGTACAAGCGTAGAAATTATTAAATAAGCATGTGTAACTATAGGATTGGTCAGTCTCCTTTGGAAATCTACTGCAATACCACTGGAAGTTAGGGCGCTCAAGCGCGTAAGCTATTTATTAAATTTCGAATTCTGGATGTTGGATCTATTTCTTTGCGTTGTCTGTGAAAGGACTTAACTAATACACTGGTAATCCCCATGCGCGTTGGGACCTTGCCTAATCCTTCAACGCAGAAATGCGAAGGAGGCCTCCCCAGCCCTGTTTGGGGCACGCAGCGTTTTCCTATAATGATTTGTGAGTAACAGGAGGACCTGCCCGTCGCCGTATCTTCACGGTGGAAATTTTTCCACCCAGCAGTGTCCGTCGTAAATTGACGATTTAATTTTAGGATTTGCTGAATCCAGAATATCCAAGACGTCACTTACTTGCTTATCTTACTGTGTTCGGCGCGGATGGTAACTTGATGGAAGAACACTTTAATGCGAAGTACCATAGGAAGTAGTCCCGTTACGCCTCATCTCGTGTGGTTTTAGATTTCACAATACTAGTACGATACACCCCTCTTCTTCATTTAGGGGGCAGCGTTTACCTGGCTTAGTTCTAAAAGTTTCAGAAATTCAAATTTTTGTACACGATACTTTTAAGAGGTATCTGGCTGCCTTTTCTTATCTTCTTCTTCGCTCTGGCTTGCGCTTTGCTTTTCTCCTATTCCCTTTTTATTTTTTTCCAAATCACTATTAATCTTCAACTGTTCCTCACCTAGTTAATTTGATCTTCTTAGTTGTGTAAATTAAAGACACTTAAAATTTTTTTCAGATTACCTCTTTTCCTTTTTATTTTTAAAATTTCTTCTCTTCAACGCAGTCTTTTGCGTTTCCTAATTTTATCTCCTTTCACTAACTCGCAAAGATTTTCCTTTTTATTTTCCCTTTTTTTGGAATTTTAACTACACTTTCGCCTTCTTCAGCCAGCTCGCAGGAAGTCTTCTTCTTCCTTTCTTTTTTTCGGGGCCTCTCTCGACTCTCGATTTGGGTGCGTTCAGCGCGTTTCGATCTCCATCACTACAGAAGACAGTTAGTGCCCACCTCGTGCTGCTACGGGTCGCTTGGACGTGTATCTATTTCAGTGTAGCATATTGCTATATACACTACGCTACGACTATAACACGACTTTCGTGATTTTTGTAAATAAAGGGTGACTTCAAGTTCAACTTTGGTTAAGCTTAAAGTCTTCCGAATTTTTCGAGTTTTGCATTTTGAATTTTTGATTTTTCCCGCTAGCCTTTAGCCATGGATATGGCAGGTGGCCTCAAGAAACAATTTTTTTGTTTTGAGCTCTCATGGAGGCATGTCTCTTTAGCCATCTGGCTGGACAGGGTTATGAGTCTGTAAAATGACTTTTTGGCTTTGAGCTGACCAAATTCATGGCTTTGCCCAAATGGAGGGCTACTTAGATATTGCGATCGACGGAATCGGAAGAAAGGATTTTTTGGAGGATGGAAGTGATTCTGGAGACCTTCAGTAATCAGGAGCTACCATACCGATAACTGTCTGCTGAAGAATTCCTAGCAACATTCTCAGTCTATGACAGCTCCAACCCGACTTTTCTGAGATTTCATTGAGAAGTTCAAACTTACTTTATGCACACATCTACACTACTTCCCTTGACTTATGACCTGATTGGAGAGCCTGGAAAACTTTTGGTTTTGGCAGTTAACTCTTGGAGAGAGAGGGAGACAATACTTATCAGCTGTTCGATTTTTTTTTTAATTTTGAGTTTTTTTGCTCATAGGGAATCCTATGATGTTTTTTCTTGTTCTAAAAAATATTTCGGGTTGAGCTCATGGGCTAGAACTTTCACTACAGTTAATAATCGGGGTCATACTTATTTTGTTAAGAATTAATTTACTGGTTCCGTTGTCGATATTGATTAAGCGTCGGCCTGTATTACGGCTTTAACAACTTCTCTGAGTATGAAGTACACGCAGTTCTTTGCATTAAATATTGTGTGGGGAATTTATCACCTTTGTACTAGACCAACTCTGTCGGGGGGGAGGGAGTTGTGTAATTCGGGAAAACTTTTAAGAAATCTAAATTTTTTTTCAGACATATATTGGCAAGAATTATTTGGTGAATTTTTTTGAATTTTTGTCGAGAGCTTAGTATATACTTTAGGCATATAATCGTCAAGTAAGAACCTATATCTAATAGCACGTTTAAATAGCAACGCTGAAGTGCCCAACGACTCCTGATTTGATTAATGGCCTTCAGCTAGAGAATTTTGAATCTTTGAATTGAAAAATTTTGTTGACTTTGACCATTTGTTTTATACGATCACCCTTATCATTCCTTGTTGAGGCTGTAAAATTTTTAGCATGGCTACTGTGCGAACACCCACTTCTATGACTGATGTGTCTCCATACAGAGATCAGCTCAGTATTCCATCTGTCAAGACGAAGAGAAGACTGCTCCACTAGGGAGAAGCCAGTTACTACCATCTGCGGATATGTGTTCCACAAAGCATGTCTACAAACCTGGATAGGTGAGCACGGCAATACAGGTGCAGTTCCGAAAGAGAGTCTTGACCGACACGATAGTCAGATATACACTTCTCAGCAGCCTTTTGAGTCGACTTCCTCCGGCAAATTACATAACAAGCCTGGACTTGAAAGACACTTTCTGGCAGAACCCACTAGACGCTGATTTCAGAGAGAAGACCGCTTTTACAGTATCTGGTTATCCTCTCTAATAGTACACAGTGATGCTATTCGGCTATGCTCCATAAACTATGTGCGCCTTATGGACAAAGTCATCCCGTTCGATCTTCGCGAAAATGTTCGCACCTATCTGGACGACTTGTTAATTCTGCCACAAGATTTTGACACGCATTTTGTTTTACTAGCTCGTGTAGCAGATTGTTTGAGGAAAGCTGGCCTCACTATAAACGCAGAGAAGAGTAAATAAAATAAATAAATACTTGGGTTTCATTGTTGGTAAAGGAGGAATAAAAACTGACCCAGATAAGATCTCAGCCACAGCTGATTACCTGTCTCCCTAAAGTATTCGGCAAGCCCGAAGGCCTACTAGGTATGGCGGGATGGTATCGCCGATTTATTCCGAACTATGCTGATTTAACTGCCTCCATCACTGACACTCTGAAGAATCCCAGTCAGTTTCAATGGATACCTGAAGCCCAGACGTCTCTGGAATAGTTGAAACAGAAACTTACTTCTGATCCATTGTTAGTGAGTCTAGATTTCACCAAATCGTTCGTTATCCAGGGCGATGCGAGTCAACAATGTATTGATGGAGTGCTATTACAACTAGATGACGATGGCCACGAGAGATCGGTAGCCTATGTCTCGAAAAAGTTGAACTCAGCACAAAGAAATTACACAGTCATAGAGCAGAAATGCTTAGTCGCAATCCTAAGTGTGCAGAAGCTCCGGCCTTTCGTTGAACTTATGCCGTTTAAGATAGTTACTGATCAAGCGTACAGAGAGTTAAATCAGCTTCTGACAAATTACCAGATCTGTGTGTCAGGGATGATTTCGTTTATATTCGGATAGTGTCGAGAACAGGCGATACAATTCAGTAGGAAGAAGCTTGGAAGCTTTGGATTCCACGCAGGCTTGTCTCCGACACTATTTCAGGGGCGCATGATTTAGACGACACCTGTACAGGGCTCGAATGACAGTCGATTTCAAAAATTAGGTAGGCGCCTGTTACGTGTGTAAGGAAATCAAAACTTCAAATACCATTCTCAGACCACCAATAGAGTCTGAGGCAGAACGACCATGGCAACCGCTTTACATAGACTTCTTAGGTCCAGATCGACAAATAGAAGCGTTTTTATACTTATTGTCCTTGACCACTTCTTGAAATTTCCCCTCTTGAAACCTATGAAAAAGGCATCTACTGGAAATATCTGTTGGTTCAACGAGACAGAAATGTTTCATATGCTCGGAGCTCCGTAGACGATAGACTCTGACAATGGGGTCCAGTTTTGCTCGGCTCAGTTTGCAAAATTGCTGGATAAGTATGGTCTTAATCACTTGCGGTCAGCAGTTTATTCGCTGCAGGCGAATGCATCAAAGCGGGTAAGTAGGTACTTATTGCCAGGGATTAGTGCCTACATCAGGAACGAACATACTCGAGCTTCGGCCAGTGGCTGACGCGACTTCGGGGATGCGCTTCTTACTCTTCACGCACAAGGAGAGTCTGACAAGCCTTCGTGGTTTTTCTAGAGCTAGCACAGCATCCACTTTCGCCGAACGAGTGGTCGTGGATCGAGCCACAAGGTAGAACATAGAGCACTGCATGTCATGGTCGCAGCGTGCTGCAGGGTGCATGCTATGTTGGCACAACTGGCGGATGATGAGCGCACTTCGCTTTAGCTTACACGGCAAATGTGCTGCCACTCGTTACACGAACGGTACATTCTACTATTCTTTGGATTCAGAAGACCCTATCGCGGTTAAGGCATAGAGATATCATATTTTGGTTTTTTTTTGTAGTCGATAAATGCTGGTTGGTTCGCTCATGTCAGCCTTATCAACGTATTATACATTTATTATGAATATTTCATATAAAGTGGCACAGTGGAACATCCATAGAGTCCTCTAATGTGGACCCCAGCAAGCATTACGTAAGTGTTGCCATTCATGTTTTATATTTTTTTTGCATAAATAAATTGAGGTGTATAATGTGAGTTGATAAGTAGAGAAGAAAAGGAAAGTACTAGATATAATTAAAAGCGAAAAAGTTTTATATAGCGAGGGCATACTCATGCATACAGTTGTTCCCATTTAAAATTTGTTCGACAATGTGAAACTGCGTTCAAACTAAATTATGTCTTTTTCGTTTGAATATCCAGGTTCGCTCTGGAGGCAACCCCGTTCAATCGAACAGTTTCAGAGTGCACCTGAAAAAGTTCGCTTGTGTATGTATACTAACGTCAAAGTGCGCTATGAATTTTGTGCGGAAAGTGGTTGGTAATTTGTTTGCGGAATAATTTTGAGGATAATATGATATAATAATAGTAGAGTGGCCTTAGTAATAATTGTTGCATTTAAACTAATGTCAAATGACATTAATATCAAATCACAGCTAGACTTTGTTTGTGTGAGTGAACTCATAGTGTACCCGAGATAATTTTCAGAGCGAACCTGTTGCTTTTTGGGTTGCCACCAGAGACAACTCATGATGTCATTTTTGCTTCAACGCTTTGACAGCACTTAGGTTGCCTTTGGAGTGAAACTGATGTTCAAACGAAAACGACATTTGTGCTCAACCCGATTTTTCGAGGACTAATGTGCCCCATTGTACCAAGCAACAAAAAATAAACAATGTCCGGCCACTGTGAAAAAGAGAATTTCAATACATCCGTCAACCACGTCTCGAAATCCTAGTGCTGCTGGGGCCAGCGCAGTTAACCAACCGAAAGCAAACGTGAGTAGCTCAATATTGTTCACCAGATATTCAGGCGCAGTGTTGCCACAAGAGGTAGGAATAAAAGTAGCAAGACTAAAGGGAAAAAGAAAAGTAGCAAAATTTTGTCAAAAAAAAGTAGCAAAAAGTAGCAATCTTAAAGGAAAAAAGTATAAATTAATAGTAACATTTTATTTAAAAAAATATAAAATCTCTTTCTGTTAAAAAAAAACAATAAAGACAATTCATACAAGTCAAATTAAAACAGGATAAGTCGCAGAATTAGAAAGTATATGCTTAGTTGAACAAAAAATATTGATTTTTTTATAAATTCATTCCATTTTACAGCACATAATAAATAAGGTAGTACATAAATATATACATGTATATTAAAGATTTTGTCTCGATATTTATGACTATTAAAAACAATTATAAATTGCTTTATGTAATTACGGTGACCAGACAAAGTATTTTTTATTTCGACTTTCTACTTGCCCTTTTGCAAACATTATGCATTAGGCCAAATCTATTTGACTTATTTCTTTTAGTTAGTTGGAGATCTGAGAATACTCGTTTAGCGGCAGCAGAACTGTGTGGTAGACACATTAAATTCATTACGAAATAACACAGTTCTTTAAATAAATATTGCCCCAATCAGTTTTTTAAAGCCGAAAGATAAGTCCAAAAACTTTCAGGATCAGTTAACTGATTGCACCTTTAAGATTCGCTATTGTGTAAAAATTTTATCTACATCAGAATGTTTATAAAGATTTGAAAATGCTTTTAACAATGGCAAAATAGAATCGTTACATTTGCATGCTCTATCGGGATCTAGACAACACAAGTGTTTTAAAATGTCGCTTTTGAAATCGAAGCGTTTTGGTATTTGACTACATAATTCAACATAAAACGATATGTGACCTTACATTAGTCAAAACTGAATCCACCAAACCCTTTTCTGCAATAAATAAATCAGCACTTGCACTGATTATATCTCACTAAGTGGCAAATAATTCGGCGATCTGAGTTATTTATGAAGTCAGGTTAAACGAAAAACGACAAAATTAACTTGAAGTTTGTCTCAATTGTTTTGCATAATGTATGTAACCTAAATTTTTCTGCTTGAAACTCTAAGATAATAGTAATTACTACTTGAAGGATTTCTGACAAAAAGTAAAAATATATTTTACTAAAGGATTTCCCATTTATTCAACAATTTTTCTTGCAATTATTAAATCGTCTTCTAACGAAGATAAAACAAATAATTGAAGAACTTGCCATTGCTCCAAAATTCTGTCAACAAATTCCTTTAAAGATAGCCACCTCGTTGGAGCTATGTTAAGGATTTTTTTCTGCTTTACGCCAGCATAATCCTGAAATTCTTCAAACGCCGATATTCTTTTAGAAAATTTATTTCGAACTTCCTCTACTTTGAGTAGGTATCTAATAAACTCGGTTGTATGAATTTATGTAAAAGTAGCATTTTAGACAGAATCATAGAAAAAAAGTATCAAAGTAGCATGTTTGGAATGACATGAAAATAAGTATTATTTTTGCTGCAATTGTAGCAAAGTGGCATCCCTGTCAGGCGATGTTTTCCTGAGGTGGAGATTCGCCTAAATTGAATTCATTTGTTCGTTTGTTCCGATATTAAATATATAGCATGAATTACTAATGATGTAAAGTTTGTGCATTGTTGAGGAGATCTATGCAAAGTGAAAGAACGACACCAAAACTGGACGAGTGCCCTCATAGAATTGAGTTTTTTAAATTGTTTGTACTATCTGACTAGCAAGTCTATACTTAAGCAAGACTTTTTGACATTATTCGTCGCGCCCGGGAGATACAAGTCCTGAAGTCGGCGATAACACCGACACATTAAAGGCCTTAACGGGCCGGCTACAGCCATGCAGTAGGAGCTCACTCTCACTTGTTTTGCACACTCATCATGGAGGACGAACTAAGTTTTCATCTTAAACAGGTCCTAAAGCCCACAACTATCGCTGCCACAGAAAAATGAAGTTTAACAAATTGCAGCCAAATATGTTTTCTTTCTAATGGTTGAAAAAAAAGAGCATCTAGAGTAAATTTATGGAAATTATAGCGTTTGAACAAAGTACAAGCTACTTTTATATGAAAAACTCCTGCAGTAAGACAAGCCAAGAAGCAGTGGCTTGGATAAGCATCCGCAGACGTCGCCAGGCGGGTGGCCCCAGAAATTTAGGGGCCCCAAACTAGTAACAAAAATTTTCAAATAATTCCAGCATTTTACCAAAAATAATATACATATATGGATATCGCAAGACCATGCTTGGGTTGTACAGCAAACTAGTTCCTGGAATTTGTTAGCAGAGCCCGTATGACCTCTTCTCAGGCATTAACAAAGCCACTGCATACATCGCTCTCTGTTTACAATTTCTCTGAGGACTTTCTTTTCTTTTCTTTAAAATATCCTGAAATAAGAAAAAACTGCTTGCATTGTTTATGTTGGATGGTTTTCGTGGATGACATAATATTTAGGTAGTATAGATGAATGAAGTAGGTATAGTACATATGTATATGAATATATACTCCAATTCCGATATAAAATTAACGATGCCTCGACCTGACGTATGTAGAGATGCCAATATTTTCTTAGAAACTTACTGGAAATTTTCTCTTTAGAGTTTTTTTTTATGCATATTATTGGAGAACTGAAGCTGAAAATAACTCTTATCTGACCACCAAGAGTGAATAAAAATTCTGCCGAAACATTTACTATACCTTGAGATTTTCAAAAAATTTAATTATTTTTTTGCTAGATAATTTGTTCATACTTTTAGGAATAAGTTGAACTTTCAATTGTTTCAAAATTCAGATTATTCCCAAAGTTATAGATTTTCGTACGTCTGCGTAATTATTTCTGCTGACTTGAGGGGTTACACCACCTTGAGATTTTCAAAAAATCCAAATGTTTTTTGTTTGATACAGGGTTAAAAACGTTCGAATATTTTTTAAGTTCATTAAATATGAAAATTCTTACATTTTAAGCGTTCACAAAACTTAAAATTATTTTAAAGAAAATGTGCATTCAAATTCAATAATGTTGTATTGAGGCAACAAAAATCTTGATTTTATCCCCAAAACTCTTAACTTTTAATTCAAATTTATTAAATGCAAGCTTTCTTCGCATTTTAATCCAGCATCTTCAAACCATTGTTTCTTAAAACTATCTCAAAAAGTCTTAGAAATTTCAATACAGTTTGCATTGATTGATTGATTGAATGAAACAGAGCTTTGGGATCCCGAGGGATCCCCCGAACGTAGGCCAAATCAAGGCCATTGTTCACCCTCCAGACCCATGAGTGATCACTCATAGGTCCCAACCGGACCCCAGCCCTCTTGCCGCCGGCATCGTGTAACTCGTTTAGTACGTGTGAGCCAAAGAATCTGTAATGTATTCCTGAGAGTGCCGGACAGTGACAAAGAAAGTGGGTCACTGTATCGGACTCCTCTTCGCAATCCCTGCATGTAGGATCATCAACAAGTCTCATCCTGTGAAGGTGACCACTGAGAGTCGAGTGCCCAGTGGGAATGGACACCAGAGTTCTCAGGGTTGGCTTGTTAATTTGGGTTTGGTTTACCCCACAGTTCCTTCGTTATTCTACTCAAGGGATCTTCTAACCAAAGGAGACTATGTTGGCGGTCAGCTTGAAATGATTGAGACAAGGTGTGTTGGTGCAGTTCCGACTGTAGAGACAGGTTCCTCCGAGGCTGCACCAAGACGGGCCAGCTCGTACGTCATTTGATTCCCGCGAATGTTGCTGTACCCCTGCACCCACTGAACTATCACCCTGTTATTCCGAGAAAGGGAGTTCAGGGTGGTTTTGCAATGCTTTAATAGTTTGGAGGATATAAAGGGTTTAGACAAAGCCTTGACAGCTGGTTGGCTGTCTGAGCAGATGGCTATCTTCTTTTTCTCGGTGTCTGAGTTAAGGCCTTGACTTCTGCCTGGAAAACCATGGGATGGTTTTCAAGGTGCATGGCAAATTCAATTTCAGGCTCCTCGCAGAAAACTCCCGCTCCAGACTTAGAACCATCAGTGTAAATTGTAATTGGGTTTGTCAGTGGTTGAAGCACTGAATAGGATTACCTTTCTGCCCTGGATTGAGTTCTAGATTCAAAAAAGCTTTTCAGCATTTGTCTCAAGGAGGTGGTCACTCATAAATGGATTCATGTGGAACTCGTGTTTAAGCCAGCCAAGATTAAGATGCAGTCTTAAGACTGTAGTCGACGCCCCCTGCTTAATATGTATTTGGATCGGGTGTATATTGAGGATAACCTCCAGAGCCCGAGTGCTAGTTGACTTAAAAGCGCCGGTTGCGCTGAAAAGGCACAGTTTTTGAATCTTTTACAATATCTTGCGATGATTGGCGAAGTCCACTGCTTTCCAGCACACCACCGAACCGTAGGTTAACATGGGTCGAATAACGCTAGTATATAACCATTGGATCATTCGCGTTTTGAGTCCCCACTTCTTCCTTACCGCTCTGCGGCACATTGTGAAAACTTTAAGAGCTTTGTTCGCTCTGTCTTCGAGGTGTGGTTTCCAGTTTAACTGTTTATCTAATATAATACCTAGGTATTTCAGCCTGTCCTTTAACTCCAAACGCGTGGAGCCAATCGAGAGCAGGCTTAAACTGGGGATATTTGTTTTCATGATGAAGAGGCATAGATCAGTTTTCCGTGGAATAATGCTCAGTCCGCAGTCGATAGCCCAGCGCATGACTAGTCGTATCAAGCTTTGCACCAGTCCCCAGAGTACAGGTTCATAGCTCCCGGTGACTAAGATGGTCAAGTCGTCCGCGTCTGCTTTGTACCCTATTTGGTTGAGTGTTAGGAAGAGATCGTCCATGATGAGCACCCATAAAAGAAAAAATAGGATACCACCTTGAGGGGTGCCCCTGTGAACCCTTATAACTCTGCTTACCCCGCCCAGATCAGCAAAGACAGCTCTATTGTACAACATGTATGGAATCCAATTTTTTTGGGATCAGTTCACTCCATGGTCTGTTAGCATTTCCGTGAACTTATGCAGAAGAACATTATTAAAGACGCCTTCTACATCGATGAAAACAGCCAGCGTAGATTGTTTAAAGAGGAAGCCCTTTTCAATTGAGTGAATCACCTCGTGGAGGGCCGTCTTAACAGATTGATACAATGATGCAGGCTCTAGGCCTACCTGGACCACAGCCGTAAGAAAGCTGGAGAGTCTTGCCCCATTCAGGAATCATATCGTTAATGGTCCATGGTTCCTGAATGAGTGCTACATCCGCGCTGTCTGAAAAGCGGAGCTGCTGTAAGTTGACTATTGTCGCCCTACTGTGATGGAGATTGATCTTAATCACTCTCATCGCTAGCATAACCTCCTTTCCTCTTCCTCCAAAGGATCCTCCGTGAGAGCTACGTCATCGACCGATGAGAAAATTTCTCCGAGAAGCTCTCTT
The DNA here is from genome assembly GCA_963930735.1 of Dioctria linearis. Lineage (NCBI taxonomy): Eukaryota > Metazoa > Arthropoda > Insecta > Diptera > Asilidae > Dioctria > Dioctria linearis. The sequence goes on from OZ005741.1 coordinate 117,332,123, forward strand.
TCCTCCCTAGAGAGGGGCGACCCAGAGACAACCTCTATTGCCTCAGATGCACCGGCAGGCTGTTTATCTTCAACGGGTTTTTGCCTCTAAGGCGAGCCCAACCGGTGTGAGTTGGTGCGGACTCCTAAGCTGCTTGTCTTTCGACTGCTCAGCCTCGGTGTCAGTCTACATTGCCTCGCCGGGAGATGGTTCCATTTTGTTGCCAGGTGTAAATTTCAGCCTGGTCATTCTAAAGTGAGCCAGGCCTTCTCTCTCATTGAACCAACTAAGAGACTCTTGGTCGACACCAAAAACCAGGAACAGGTAATTCTGTTCCTCCCTGTGGCAGTAAACCTCCCATAGGTTGGTTTTAGGCCGTTTTGGTTTTTCAAGCATCCAAGCATAGTGACGGAGGTCCTGGAAAGCTTCGGTATATCGTTTTTCGCTACCACCTGTAAGTTGACGCCCTTCCAAAGATTCCCGAGTCCCCTTAATTGTTCCTTTAGGAAATTTACCGTGAATACGTCCCGAAAAACCCCTGCTGAAGCTACTCCAGGCGAACCGAACAGGCAGACCCCCCCGCCCCATCAAGAGTGGTGTCGATGGCCGCATCCGAGGCCTCCTGAAAGATTGTCTGTCTTTCACCCGTGAACTTACCTCCAGGTGCGCCATCGTCAATAATGCCCATCTTAATAAAGGTGTCGCTATTTTCTCTCACGACCCTGGCGAAGCTCATCGGCGTTTCTACTTTCATTTTCCTTTTAGAAACTGGAGTGGCTTCCTCATTGAATCTGCCCCTTTTGAGTTTGGTTGCATCTTTCATAGGGGGGCTCTCGAAGAGGTGCCCGTCAGAGACCGGCTGACTGTAATAACAGTCCCAATGGACTCCGGCCGGCACCAAGGACCACCGGTTATTGCCTGCGTGCCTGATGGTCCAGCCACAGCAGTCGGTACAATTGCGCCGGAACCGGTAGTACCACTCCTCTGGTTGCCCACCTCTCTATTTTCCCCGCTGGACTTACCCACGGGTTCCCAGTCGAATCTTATTCTAACCTTTGGAACCGCCTCACTCCTCACAGCCGGCTGATGCGGAATAACTTGCCCAACCCGTGGGGATGATTTGGCTACATTGGTGTCTCATCCCTCCGCTAGAGCCCGTTTAGCTTTGCGTAGCTTACACTCTTGAGCACCCGACAGCTTGTGGCGGTGTTTATGTTTAGTAGACCTGGACTTGCCTACCTGTTTGGGTGCCTCGGCTATGATCTGTGCTGAGGTCCCCGTGTTGTGAACGTTGTTCTTAATAAAAGTCTTTCTCACAACAAGGACTTTGAGTGCTTTAAAAAGAAATTCACCAGCCCTTTGGTATTATTATTTATAATTGAGACTCCGTGTTGTCTGAGTTAACCGCAATATTTATTTGTTAATGCTTTTACAAAATAGCTTTTAGCTCTAAGACACTTCATATACAACTTTTTTATTTAGCTTTAAGACACTTTATATACAACTTTTTTATTTAGCTTCAAGACACTTTAGGATCTACAGACCTTACCGTGGGTCGGGGGTCTCTTGATCGTTACCAAAAGAATAACTCTCCGTTATTAACGACGCACCGGCTTTTATTCAAAAGGATTGATTGATTTTCCTCGATAATTGCTAGTCGGGCAGAATTTGGTAGAGGGGCGAAAAATTAATGTTAATAATTTAACAATCAAAATTGGGCACGCCTCCATACATATATTGATTTTATATATTAGGAATAATCAATATCGCTATGTAAGTGATATTAAACATTTTCCCCTGTGCAGGCTATCGACGTGCATTATATACATGCCATTATTACCAATTTTCCCCTGTGCTTAAAGAAATTAAACGGAGGCTATTGGCTTATGTTATATGTATATGACAAGAATTACAAACAACATGCAGTGCTAAATATATGGGTCAGGTACCAAACAAATTGCACAAAGCGAGCATAGTGCATTGACAGTAAAATATATGTATGTATATACATATATAAGAAACGAGGAGAAACATGCGGTGCTCAATATACGGGTCTCTTATTAAGCGCTTTGCGCATAGTATTTCATGTATGTACATAATTCATGTAAGCCGCCTGCACTGGCTGTAAGGTAGGTCAGGCACCTCGTATGTGAATCGGTCTCATGCTGAAAGTTTGGTTCTATGGGCAATGCACGTACTACATAAAAAGTTGAGTCGGCAATAAATTTGAAGAATTTATTGACTTCTGATTGAAAGCTTGTGGGAGTAATTATTGAAAATGTTATGTGCCTATGCCGAAAGATTTTTTATTGTTTATGAGATGCGTAATGAGCGCCACTTATTACACCTTCCCCCTTAGAAAAGAAAGTTCAAGGAGTATATGTATGGAACTTTCGAGAAAAGAAAAATAAAGATTATTGTTGAAACATGGAGAATAGTATTGCCGGTGGTCGCTTTACATTCTTAATATCTTAGATGATTATTATTATATATATATTATTTTACAATTTGAGACATTACTAATGCCGTCTAAAAACAAAACAAAACAAAACATTTTTTTTTCTTGCTCTAAAATAATAATAAGAAAAATTCAAAATATTCTAAGCTTACGAGCTTTGTTTTAAAAGTGTTTTTTTTTTTAATTCATAATCTATCTCTTAAAAAATAAAAAAAGAGTTTTATGGTAAGAAAAATTCTATCATATCATAATAGTCTCTTAAAATATTCTAAGCTTACGAGCTTTGTTTTAAAAGTGTGTTTTTTTTTTAAATTCATAATCTATCTCTTAAAAAATAAAAAAAAAGTTTTATGGTAAGAAAAATTCTATCATATCATATCATAATAGTCTCTTAAAATTACTTAGCTTACGAGCTTTCCTTGCTTTTTTTTTTAAGCTTTCATTGTCAATTGGTAATGAAATTCTGGTTTCTCTTTTACGCTTTCCTGTACTACTTCGAAAGTTTTGAACGAATTTGGATTTTTTTTCTTCTTGCTAAAGGTATATTTATATGCGATTGCAATAATTAGACTTACTACTAAAGACAGTAGTACATATGAGATTACATAATGGTGTATATTGTGAGGGCTCAGTCTGCGAAGCTGATTTTGTTCTTGTTGTTTTTGTTGGGAGATGGCTGTGCTGAGCATTTGTAATTCATGATTGTCATCGTGGAATTTAATTACATGCGACCTGTCTTCAGTGTGTTGCCGATTAATTGGGTTGGGTTGTTGTAGGTTATACGTTAAATTCAAAGACGGGAGACAATGGTTGTTCAATTCTGATATTTTTATGTTGTGTGCATGGATAACAATGTCTTTGGTACGTAAGAAACAGCTAGAGGCTAATTTGATGATTCCTGTTCCTGTGATTTTGGTGGAATTTATTTCATTTCCGCAGATAGTGTCGATCATTAATGGTTGTTGCATAGAAAATAACCATTTATTCGGTTGGGATAATTGTATCCAGAATTCTAGTCTTGGGACTACTTGGATTTTGCAATTCAAAGGAATGGAATTACTATGTTTGAGAAGGTCTATCTCGCACAGATTATTTACGGGGGAAATGTTGCTTATCGGATGGACGGTTCGACACAGATACTGGACCAAGTCCAATGTTAAACAGTTTTGTAGGTCGAATTTATTTAGTGGATAGTAGTGCTCTCGGCTATAATCTACTACTAGATATTCTAGCGAGGGCTCTATGTACGCTAATTCGTTTCCATGTGTAGTTGGGAGAGGGTAGGTTTTTAGAAGTTGATAGTTGTCTTTGAATGGTAATGGGAGTTTTACTTGAAAAATTATTTTTTTACCTGTCGTAGCAGTACGAACACTGCTCAGTTTATATATTTGCAGGAGGTTATTCGAATCTTTGTTTATAGGCAACGTGAGTGAATTGGGTAATTCCTTCTGAATTGTTTCCAGGGTATGTTTTATTTGAGTTGGTGTTATAATTGACGGGTGTGGCTTTTCGTGTCGGACATCCGTTACTAAGTCGATTAACAGATTTTGAGTGGTTTCGGATCTAAGCATCATTAGGGCAGTGAGCGATACTAAGGTTTCTAATTCTGTAGTTATGTTTTGTTGTAGGGAGTCTAACCTGTATTTATTAATCGCGGAATTGATGGTATCGATTTTTTTATCGATGTGGATAAACTGTTCTTTAATGTCCATACGGGACTTATTGAAGATATTTACAGTGGTTTCGATTATGGTAGTTTGATTTTTCAAAAGCTCTAGGTGATTGGCTTGATCAGTTTTAAGTTTTTCTATCTGTGAGTCGAAGTTGGCTGCATCTTCAGCGTCCAAGGTACCGAACAAAGTTTTGCTTAGGGTCCCTACTACGTTAAATAACCCTCTTTTGTAACGTGAAGTGTCTGGTTTTAGTAACTCCGAGTTTTGTCTAAGTATACTATTGATGGAATATAATTGGTGTGTTATATCGTCGCATAACGGAAGTTTATTATTAAAAACTTTAATTATATTACAAAGTTTCCTGGAGGTTTCCGTACAATTACTTAATTTTTCAACCTCGAAATTGAAATCTTCAAGATCATAGTATATAACTACTTGCCATTCATTACTGTAAAGGCCTACTCTGCCCACTTTCTCCAAATAAATCCCGGGGTCATCCTTCAGGTATGTTATTTTCAAGGCTTCTGGTCTATTAGTTATAGCGGCGCCCATCCCAACATGCATAATAATGAGAATCCATATGTACCTATAGTGTAAGTTGAGAATTAGTCTTTTATTCGACGAATAATTTTAAATTGTTATTGTGTACTACTTTAGATTTATTCCCCATTTCGATTGTCGAATTTTCAGTCGTATTGATCTTTATTACCTTGTATGGTCCATAGGGGCGAAAGATTATTATTTTTCTTCCGTGATTTTTTAGGAGGATTTTGTCTCCGAGATTGACTATTTTGGCTTGGGAATTCTTGTCGTACAGACGTTTAGATTTGTCCTTAGTATTAAGGAGATTTTCTCGTGCTATTTGGTAGCTGTGTTGTAACCTGGCTTTTAGCTCATTACTGTAATTGTCGTAATTATAGTTAACAACGGGATTTGTTTTGACTATGGAGGGAATATTGGGTGGAAATCCGTACAGTAGTTCGTACGGTGAAAAATTTGTACTAGCATGAAGACTGGTATTAAAAACGAACACAGCGTATGGGATCCAGGTGTCCCAAGTGAGCGGGTCGCAATTTACATAGTGCCGTAAATATTCGGCTAGTGTCCTATGACTGCGTTCCAAGGCACCATTGGTTTGTGGGTGTTAGGGTGTCGTCTGAAGTTTCTTAATTTTCAGTAACTTACACATTTGCGTGAACATTTCGCTCACGAAATTGGTTCCTTGGTCTGTTAGTAGGGAGTCCGGAATTCCGTGTTTGCATATGATATTCGTTACAAATGCTTCAGCGACTGTTCGCGCTTCAGCATTGCGAAGAGGAATGGCTCCCGTGTATTTTGTCAGGTCGTCCTGGAATGTTAAGAGGTATCCATGGCCGTCGTGACTGATAGGCAAAGCTCCCACTATGTCCAGAGCTACCCTTTCAAATGGCCTAGTGCTCGTAGATGTAATTTTCATCGGCATCTTTGGGTTTCTAGTCAATTTATTAGTTTGACAGGATCGACACCTTTTGACATATTTTTCTATGTCCAAGTTCATTCCTGGCCAGTTATACACTGTTTGGATTCTTTTAATTGTCCTTGTGATCTCTTGATGACCACCTAGGGGTGATTCATGTAGTTGTTCTATTATTCTCCTCTGTTCGTCTAAGTTTTTAATTATTGTAATTCTTGTAATAAACAATTTAATTTTGTAATCCGGATCCTGGAATACGAAGTTTATCTTATTTTTTATTTTCGAAAGAGTTAATAGATCGACGTTAGGTAACGATATATATAGTTCCGTGAGTTTGCGTTGCTTGCAATATTCCTTATAGTCATAAAAAATTTTTAGCACTTGTTTGTTGTCGTTTTCCGTTCGCATTGGTATATTAGTCTTTGTTATGACATACGTTTGATTCTTCTTTTTGTATTCGTTTATTTTGCTAACTTCTAAGTTGTCTGTCAACTCTGGAAAGATCTCTTTTAAGTAAATCTCTGTTTGATCCTCAGTTTTGGGTAACATAAAAAACTTGTATCTTACGCCTTTTTCGTTAAGAAGGTGGCCTCTTTCCTCGGACAGGGAACTATTACCCACAAGTGGGGTTGATATATAGTCATTGTATAAACTATCAATTGATGCATGAGTCAATGGGTAATTTGAAATTTGGGCTTGCCTACGAGTGATTACATTGATTGCCTTACTCTCATTACGTTTGCTGGTTTCGTCAGGTATTATCCTGCTTAGGGCATCGGCATTGGCGTTCAATGAACCGGGCTTATGAATAATGTTATAATCATACTCTTCGAGTTTGATTCGCCACCTCATCAACCGAGATGCAGGATCCTTCAATTTCATCAGCCAGACTAGTGGTTTGTGATCAGTGACTATCGTGAACTTTCTGCCATATATATATGGGCGGAATTGCTCGACAGCATAGACGATCGCCAGTAGTTCTTTCTCGATAGTCGAGTATCTAGTCTCTGCAGAGTTCAGGACTCGGCTGGTATAACATATTGAGTGGTCTCTTCCGATCTCCCCTTGAGATAACACGGCGCCCACGGCGAAGTCACTGGCATCAGTTGTTATATTGAATTCTCTATCAAACTCAGGATATGCTAGTATAGGCGCGGAAATAAGCTTATTTTTTAGTATCTTAAACGATTCGTCGCAAAAACTGTCCCATTTAAACACCACATCTTTTCTCAGTAGGTTAGTCAGAAGTTTAGCTATCTTGGAAAAATTCGGTATGAAACGTCTATAATATCCCACAAAACCAAGAAATGCTTTGATATCTTTCGCCTTTTTTGGTGTGGGGTAGGTTTTACCTGCTTCAACCTTACTCTGATCTGGCTGAGCACCATGTTCACCTACTACATGTCCCAGGTAAATTATTTTCTTCCGCAGGAAATGACACTTCTCAGGCTGCAACTTGAGATTGTGGATTCTTAGTCGTTCAAACACCTGAACGAGTTTCACATTGTGATCTCTTAAATTGGTATACAAAACAATGCAATCCCTGTAGACCTGTAAGGGCTGTGTTCATAAGACGCTGAAAGGTTGCTGGTGCCCCTTTCAGTCCGAAGGGCATCCTGTTATAATGGTAATGCCCAAAGGGGGTGCTGAATGCGGTTTTTTCCTTATCCCTTCCATTCATTGGTATTTGGTGGAAACCATTAGCCAAGTCCAAAGTAGTGAAGTACTTGGAACGACCCAATTGGTCGAGAATGTCAGAAATGTTAGGCAACGGATAGGCGTCTCCTAAAGTGGCTTCGTTTAAGCGTCGAAAATCGACAACTACACGCCAACGTTTCTTGCCTGTATCGTCCGTTTTTTTGGGGTCCAAAAGCAGGGGAGAATTCCACGAGCTTTTGCTTGGGCTTATAATGCCTTGATCTAACATCTCGTTGACCTGTCGATTAATCTCACCTCTTTGGGATTCCGGTAACCTATACCGTTTTACATGGATTGGGACCGTGTCTGATTTAACTTGGATAGGGTGTGTAGCTGCGTCGGTGTACGTTAATGTGTCACCTTCTAGATAAAATAGATCGTTATAATGACGACAAATGTCCATTATAGTCTCTTTTTCTTCCTTATTGCAATGCTGTAATTTCAGTATCTCTTCTAGATTCCTTAGGCGATTTATAACTGGGTTTTTTCGTAGTTGGCTTCGATTATGTTGTAGTCATCTAATCGAGACCAGATAGGCTGTATGTTTTCATACGGTATATCTACTTCGTTATCGTTTGAGTTTAATATGAGAACTTTAATTGTATGGTTCTTTGGTCTTGACACTGTATTCCCTAAAACCACCCCAGATTGAATTTCTTTGTGTTCGCACATCACTTCTTTAGTTTCTGAAGTGGGTAACGTTACCACATTTTCGCTTCTCGGAAGTAACCTGATTATATTATTGGGATTTTTATTTTGTGCTGGCAGGTTATCATATATTTCCGTTTGCAACTCTTGTTGGTTCTTATTTATCATATCACTATTATCCCTATTTGAAGTGAAATCGATTTCCCTAGAAGTTATTAAAACATCGCTATTATATTTATTTGAAGCTTCTAATGGTTCTTTTTTCTGATTTTCTTGAGCAACATCCACATAGGCAGTAGAGTTCGCCTGAGCTGGCATAAATGAGCTCTCACATACCAGACAACTCGTAGATCTAGAATTACCACTAGAAAAGCTTTTTAAAGCTATCTTAACTAGATAGTATAAAATTTGGAAGACCATTAAGGCTGGACTCGTTTTCCTGTCATTACTAGATCCTTCCCTTCCCAAATCTTTTGTATTTGAGGGTTCTTCATTTGCCGTGCTACTTTGCTTAGCTTTTATGGCGTTATTTTCTTGAATGTATTCATCAGCGATTCTGTTTTTTTTGTTACTTCTGCACTATTCTACAACTTTTTTTTGCATGTGTTTCGGATTTGTCGTTTTGTTCCGTCTTTCTGAGACTCGATTTCACTGAGTTAGTATTATTGCCGGGGAGCTTTCCGTACATTATATGGGGTTGAATATTAACTTTGTTTACTTGGGGAATATGAAATTACATTTCCAAATAGCCTTGTGAATAATTGAGACTGCATTTCTACTTTGTTAAGAAATCGCTTCCTAACAAGCCGTCACTTGGTAATTTGTTGTTTTCCGGAATTATGTGGAATGGGTGTTTAATTGACAGTTCTGAATTGAGAATGAGTGAGCCATATGACACACCTAAAGAAGGAATCGCATCACCATGATGTGGTCATAGGCACTCGAATTTTTTGTGTCAATATTTTTGGGACGCTAAATGTGGTTACTCGTGTATTACGGCTTGAGTAATTATCTCGCGGGATGTCTCGCCGTCCGAGTCGTCCCGCGGAAATTGGTTTCCCTGATATGACTCATGAGGAATGGACCACCTAGCCTGTCTCATTGGTTGAGGTTGGTTACTAGAAGCCAGTCTATGGTCAAATTTTCTCATAACGTTATTCGGCTGTGAACGAGAAAGTCGTTCATCATAGCGTTTCTTTCGACATTCGTAAGCGCGGTGATTGGGTTTATTACAGTATTCACAAGTGATTCTATTCACTTCTCTTTTATGTTTAGATATGTTACGTGAAACGGAGGTAGTTGTTTACGCTTGAAACAGCTATCTTTGGTATGGCCTTTTTTGCCACAGTAATCACAAACAAGCATATTATGTTGTGAACGGGACACGCTTTGCTGTGCCACCTCAATGCGTTGTGAATGTTCATTTGTGAAACTGATTAGTTTTCTGAGGGAAGTTTCAGAGCGAGCTTTTGCTATCACTTTTAATTGATCATTTCTGAGCCCATCTTCGAAAGCTCGAATAGCATTCTGCTCGTTTTCTATGAGCAAATATTTCTGTGAAGCGCTATCAGCTGCTTCATGGACGGTGGCGTCATTTAAATTAGCCAATTTTTTTGAAACCCTTCTTGCAAAATCTTGAATACTTTCTCGAGTGCCTTGTCTGAGCCGTAGAAGTTCGCCCTGTATGGCTATTCTTGGCCTATCGTCTTGAAAATGGGTGTTCAGTTCCTTTTTTAAAGAATCCCAAGAAGAAAAGTCTCGATACTTTAACAGATCATACGCGGGGCCTGTCATCCGAGTTTTTAAAATACTCAGGAACATATTTCGATCTGCGTCACATTTGCCTTGTTCGAATAATAGGTCACAACATGCTATGAATCTGTGTAAACCTTCAGGGTTACCACCATACTCGGGAATCATATTACGAGCATCGGTCAATGAAATTTTAAGGTCGCTTGCCTTCAAAGAAGAACTATCTGCGCAGTTCCCAGTGTTAGGCATGGTTGGTTTTTTGTGGGTTTGACGGATATACCGGGTAACACGGGCCAAACGTGGAGTTGTTAGCCGGCTAGTGGTAGCTCGGACTGAATAATTTTTTGATCGTGTAGAGACAATCTTGACAAGAGGACTACGCAACAGAGAAAACCTAAAACCTCACTTTTAACACTTCACAATTAAAAATAGGCGACCGAAAAGAAAATTTCACCAATGTAAAAGAATAACCAGACTAATCGGGGTAATTATCAGAGCATAAAATATACGTATGTATAAAATATAAGTCTAATTCATCGAAAAAAAAAATATTATCAGAGCAACAAAAGCGTATATATAAAATATAAGTCTAATTCATCGAAATATATAAAAAAATGTGTAGTATGTATATATATATATATATATACTTATATGACAATACAGTTCTTACTTCCGAAGGCTACCGATGCGCTGTAGTCTTGCGACTATTTTCTTGTACTCTTCGAAGTCTATTGTGTCGTCGTCGGAGTCCGCTGGCTGCGTGTATTGGATGATCTGTTCCTTAATCTCGTTGAATTTATTGTCTCTTCTGGGGCCACTTTGATCCATTGTTACTTGTAATATATATAATTCGCACTATCTCTGAGCACCTGGCTGAGATCGGGTTGTGTGAACACAACGTTGGGTACACCTTTTTAGGCGCCTGGCATAGGTTACCTTTTTGTACTGGGTAGCTATTGATTTATTGAACGGAACCGCTGCCACCAAATTTTTGTTGTGAACGTTGTTCTTAATAAAAGTCTTTCTCACAACATGGACTGGGAGTGCTTTAAAAAGAAGTTCATCAGCCCTTTGGTATTATTATTTATAATTGAGACTCCGTGTTGTCTGAGTTAACCGCAATATTTATTTGTTAATACTTTTACAAAATAGCTTTTAGCTCTAAGACACTTCATATACAACTTTTTTATTTAGCTTTAAGACACTTTATATGCAACTTTTTTATTTAGCTTCAAGACACTTTAGGATCTAGAGACCTTACCGTGGGTTGGGGGTCTCTTGATCGTTACCAAAAAAATATCTCTCCGTTCTTAGCGACGCACCGGCTTTTATTCAAAAGGATTGATTGATTTTCCTCGATAATTGCTAATCGGGCAGAATTTGGTAGAGGGGCGAAAAATTAACGTTAATAATTTAACAATCAAAATTGGGCAGGCCTCCATACATATATTGATTTTATATATTAGGAATAAGCAATATCGCTATGTAAGCGATATTAAACATTTTCCCCTGTGCAGGCTATTGACGTGCATTATATACATGCCATTATTACAAACTTTCCCCTGTGCTTAAAGAAATTAAACGCAGGCTATTGGCTTATGTTATATGTATATGACAAGAATTACAAACAACATGCAGTGCTAAACATATGGGTCAGGTACCAAACAAATTGCACAAAGCGAGCATAGTGCATTGACAGTAAAACATATGTATGTATATACATATATAAGAAACGAGGAGAAACATGCGGTGCTCAATATATGGGTCTCTTATTAAGCGCTTTGCGCATAGTATTTCATGTATGTACATAATTCATGTAAGCCGCCTGCACTGGCTGTAAGGTAGGTCAGGCACGGCGTATGTGAATCGGTCTCGTGCTGAAAGTTTGGTTCTATGGGCAATGCACGTACTACATAAAAAGTTGAGTCGGCAATAAATTTGAAGAATTTATTGACTTCTGATTGAAAGCTTGTGGGAGTAATTATTGAAAATGTTATGTGCCTACGCCGAAAGCTTTTTTTATTGTTTATGAGATACGTAATGACCACCACTCATTACACTCGCCACCGCTGATGCAGAGGTGGGGTCTCCAGTAGTCGATGTTGATGGCCTCGCCTCCGCTGATGCAGAGGTGGGGCCGCCAGCAGTCTCACTGTCTTTTTGTGTATCGTTAATTACGATTTTGTTAGATTTATTCATATAATTTTCATTGTTATTGTTATTACTATTTTTAATCCCTTTCTCGACTCGCAGTATTTTCAACAATATCTTTATCGCTAATGTCATCTACATTAATTTCTAGATATTTCTCTCTATAATTTATACAACATTCGTATAGCCTGAGAGAATCATTTCCCAAGAGTCCATCATAACTAAAATTTGTATTTTGCTCTATTACGTGAAATGGGCGGTCAATTTGAGCTTGACCTTCTGCTAAATCGATTCTATTCTACCGTATATTATGCCCCAGGCAATGGTTAGGGTAGTGATTGTACACTTTTGATTTTCATGTACCAGACAGTTTTCGGTAGTGGAAAATACGTTAGTAAACTTATCTCGGCACCTGTATCAACCAAGAAAGTTGAGTATTTCCTATTGGATATCGATATAAGTAGATTCACTGTAATGAAGTTATTGGTTATATTGATGGGTATGCGAATGCTTAAAGACCGGGGTCTATTTAAATTGTTTGTGTGTGTTGAGCTTTTGTTGTGATTTGGCGGGTGAGGTTGCCGTGAGCTTCCTCTGTAGAGGTAGGTCTGTTTCTTTTAGGATGGGAATGGTTTTATCAAAAACAACCGAAAAGTTTTTAATTTTATATACGTGTATTTATCAATTGATTTATTTGTTGATATTCCTTTAAACTTTTTACACTTATTTGTTTTATTCATTAATATTTTCTATAACTTTATGCACTTATTTGATCTATTCATTAATATTTTCTATAACTTTATGCACTTATTTGATCTATTCATTCATATTTTCTATAACTTTATGCACTTATTTGATCTATTCCCGTTACGTGCTTTACGATCTCAAATTAATTACTCTCCGTTTTATCATTTGTCCGATGTACCTTTTTTCGTCCGTCTTCAATCGCCCGTATTCAATCACTCAATATATTTGGGGAGGTAATAGGAGAAGTCTGCCAACTAAAACTAATTTGTCGACTCTGAACTTGTCGATCTTCAGTCTTTTCAATTCTTTGGGCAATTTTGATTAGCTCCTCAAGACGTTTATCCGCATTACCTAGCAAGCTTTGTCTTATTATGGGGCTGAGGATACCTGTCTTAAAAACATAACAAGCTTCCTATTCAATTTCATCTATTAATGCCTGATTTTTTTCGGGATACTTGTTATTAATAGCTCTTTTGCATTCCACCAAAAACATACTCAGTTTAGTTCCAAACGCATTAACAGTTTCTCCCGGCAATTGCATACACCGTCGTATGTCGCTTATTATGTCATTAATGGACTTTTCTGGGATGAATGAATTTAATAAAAGCGACTCAAATTCAGTGATTTTTTTTTATTTTTAGGTGTTTTACTAAGTCGTAGGCTTCCCCCTCAACTTAGTTTTCAATAACGGTATCAGAATGCCCTTCTCCTCATCTGTAGGTAAAGCATCATGTACCTGCTTACAGCAATCTAAAAATATTTACAGATCATTTGCGAGATTATTTCGTCTGTCACCGTGAAAAATGGGGACGACGTTATTGACGAGCTTACTTATTCGCTCCAGTGCTATCATTGTACTTTTATCAGAATTTCTTGAACCGGGGTGTGCGAATATTGTTGCTTCTTTGACTATGGCACTTACGGGAGTTTTTTCTATGGGATATGAGTTAAAACGACTGCGCTTGTAAGCGACACCACTTCTTAACTTGCAATCGGGGATGTTTGTTTTGAAACTTGATCACACGAATTTGGAATCGAGCTTGTTGCTTCTTGAAAGACTGCAATTTCTGAAGCAAGGATTTCAATACTTTCTCTTGTAAGTTCAGGAGAACTTAAATTATCTAAAGAAAGTGAATTTATTCGTTCACAAAGATGCTCGTATTCGTTAGTGCGAGTAGTATGCACTAGTGGCAATTGGGGGAGAGTTGATCGTCGAGTGCGGCTACCAGGAGTTCGGGCTAGATCTGGGGAAAAATAAGCAAAACACATTTATATGTGTTCTACAGAACCGCGGTTATCTTGTTTTTTCATACTACGAAATGTGAAAAAACGTAAGTAGAATTTTTTATTAACGGATCTTTTTTTTTATACGATAATTATTGTCTTCTCATATTACGAATTAAGTAAGTTGAGTTTTCCTAACATATTTTTTTTTCACGATAATTACAGAGAGATGCGATTTTATTCAAGCCCTTACGTACATATGTATATATACATATATAGCTAATTTGTTTTTTTTATACCTTGTTCTGCGTTATCAATTAAGTACCTACATATATACCTACGTAGTTAATTAAATCTGGTTTTTGTGTTTAGAATATTATGTGAATGATATAATCGGTACTTATATGTATGTATATATTTACGAAATTGGCTGACTTACAGACGATGGTTTGATCTGGTGTCTTGTTTCTCCACTTTTTTTCACTTTCACGTGCTGTGTTATTGCTGTTGTATTTTTTTTCCTTTTTTTCTTTTTCTTTTTATATTTATATTTATACATATATATATAAGTTGCACTGTATTGTTCTGTTTTGTTTTTGTTTCTCTTTTTTTTATTTATTTGCTTTTTAAGTTCACTTGGTAAATACACATTTATAAAATATTAATTTTTTCACTTTCCCATCCTATCGGCTGCGCCAATTTGTAGGGGTAGGTCTGTTTCTTTTAGGATGGGAATGGTTTTATCAAAAACAACCGAAAAGTTTTTAATTTTATATACGTGTATTTATCAATTTATTTATTTGTTGATATTCCTTTAACTTTTTACACTTATTTGTTTTATTCATTAATATTTTCTATAACTTTATGCACTTATTAGATCTATTCCCGTTATACGCTTTACGATCTCAAATTAATATCTCTCCGTTTTATCACTTGCCCGATGTACCTTTTTTCGTCCGTATTCAATCACTCGCCTTCAGTTCTTTCAAAAACCTTTCTTCATACTTTCTTACTGACCTACTTTCATTTGTTGCATCATATTGTAGGATCAGCGGAATTAGCGTATTTTTACAAATTTAAAGTTGATCAGCTATTGCGAAAGTAAATAATCGATACCTTATAGGTCGATACCCTAAAGAATTCAATTGCCTCGCAATTGCTTTTCTGGGTTATATATTTGGCAATAACTGATCAGCACTTAACGGTAACAACTTTTACATTACATCTCCATCGTACTTACCGCATATAATCAGGCTGTAGATGGTTACGTGGAGATTTACTGGCAGTACTTTGTACCGCAGTACCTTGGAATTATTGTAGGCGGATTTGTTTTTTACTTTGCCTTTTCCGATATTCACTTATATGGTGATTAGGTTGTTGGCAATAAGCACAGAAGACCTGATTAACTTTCTTCTTGATTTGAGTTTGAGGAGTGAATAGCTCTATTCCTACAACGTTAATATAATGTGACTGTTAAGTTCATATAATAAAATAGGTTAGAACATGCATATACGTATAGTATGATACAATTGTCTGTATTTCTGTGTAGAACTATTTACTGATAGGTTAGTGTAGCAGCTATTTGTATATAATACCAATATACATGAATTGTATTAACCGTTAATAGTGTATGAGAGCAACTAAAGTAAATTACAAACTTCACTTGTAGTCAAGAGCACGGTGTTATGGTAGTATGTTGAGTGATTGGCATGGACGTGAAGTCCAGACTGTCAGCATGAGCTGACAGATCACTCGGCGGACAGCATTGACTGCAGGGCGGCACGTTAGCTCGCCTCGGCTATTGGTGGAGAGTGTGGGGAGGTTCCAAGAAAAGCCTGGCGCTGCCGCTTGCCATATACAAAAAAAATTTCGTGCCTACAAACTAAAATGCCGGCACACATTCGGTCCTGAAGGGACCCTTACGTCACTTACCTACATCCACATCGAAGGCGCAGATGGTATGCCTTCATTGCACGCCCCAACCACCCATCTGACACTGAGGGCAGTTATTTTCAGAGTCCCTGATAGACCTGTAAAGAGAGAGACTAGCGGACCTAGACGACCTTCATGGGAGAGGGCTCCAGGAAAGTGAAAGGAGAAACAAAAATTTTAATAATCCACCATGTTATTCGATATTACTGCATTTATTCCAAAGGACATTATTGCTTTCCTATGTAAATATTACAGGCACCGTACTTTTAATCTATATTAATATAATTACACCCCCGTAGCATCTTAGTGTAATACAGAAGAAAACTTACTTGAGGATAGTACGTTAAAGTGAATTAGCAAATGTGTTCTATTAGGACAATTATAAACTATTTAGCTTGGGAAGTATCGGAGGCAGACTCCGGACGAATGTGTATATAATTACCTTGATGAAAAATTTTCCCTCCACGAAGGCCTTCTGGAGCAACTGTATTCCTGTAAATGAAACTAAAAAGAGGAGATAGCAACTCCATAAAATCGGTCCGAAATTGCCTTTATAAATTTATTCACCGTTTATCTTCCCGAACTAAAATTCTAACTCTAGTATCTTCATTCGATTATTGGACTTTACAAATGCTATGGCGTATTACGAATGGAAAAATGCAATATGCTATCATATGGGTCCGTGATCGACGAATAAGCCCTATAACATAATATCGATGCGTAATAGGAAAATATGTAATGGAGTATATATGCATACGTAATATAGAAAGTATTATATAATATAATATAGTGCAGATACGTAATATAAAAAAAATTTAAAAGGTAATATACTATAGATACGTAATATAAAAAAATAGAAAATATAATATAGTATGTGTAAAATTTTGTTACAATCAGAATTATTGTAATTGTTTTGTTACGATCCATATTTATATTTTATTTCTCTTCTGTCTAGGATAATCTATGATAGCTTATTATTATTATCGAAATCTTGCTCCTCTAATGTATATACAGCGCCTACACGATACAATTCAGTATGGGGTCTTAATGTTGGTTCATGTGTTGCTATAATGCCTGTTTCCAGTTCATCATTACGTATTCTTGTTGTCTTTTCAAATAAAAGCCTTCTTTTTAATTTACATATATGGCCGATGCCGTTCAGAGAAATTAAAAATTTTCCATCACGCACTCATGTTATAACTAGTATAGGACGCTTAATAACAAGGTCAACTTGAGAAGCAACCAGTTTTGATCTTTTGTGACAATTAGGGCACTCGAATTTCGGTTCAACACCGCATTCAAGACGTATATGCCAATTTAGACTATGAGGACGGGCATATGAGTTACCACCTCGAGGGCGAGTAAATGCACCCCATTCACTGGTCCCGCTGCCACTTGGGCTGCTAGCAGATAGATTACCCTCACTATCACCGCTTCCACTTTTAAGTGGTAAATTGATTAGAGCACTACCTAATGGTGTTGTTGTAACTAGAATACCAGTTGATAAGCTAAGGCTGCTGGATGTCAATCCTAAATTTTCGAATTTTGGCAATGTTACCGTTTGTGAAGGTGAGTGGTGTGCAGGCAGTGGCCGCAATGATATTTGTTGTGGTGGTGATTGTGGTGTACCTGTTCCACCCTGACTTGCTGCTGGTAAATTCGAATCAGGGGCTGCGACAGTTGCAATCGCTGCTGCAATTCCAGCTGCATGTGCAATTGAGGATTCTCTAACAAATTTGAGCTGTTCTAGCTGATAGTCATGGTGGCGGTGATGGATTTATTTGCTCGTTAGGGTTAGGTTTCCCGCCGATGCCGTTGAAAATTGTTGATTTTGTTGTCTTCACTTTGTTCGCAACCTTTCGATTTCACGGTTTGACAAGACAGATCGATTGTCTTCTTCTTCTCCGCTGACAGGTACGAGCTTCTTCGAGCTAGGGTGCGTGCGGACTGTTGGTATGGCAGCCGGCCGGCATACGTGCTGCAGTAATTCTCCGTGTAGCATATTGCTATATGCAGTACTCTACGACCATAGCAGGGCAGAGTGGTCTAGACCACCCGTGGTTCAGACAACGCTGAAAAATCATCGACTGAGCTAGCCGGTCTTAAACATAGGCCTCATCGCTGCGGGCGCCCAATGTGTGTCTCGACCCACTACCCAATAAGGTTGAATTCCAACAGGTATATCACCCACCATTGACGGGGCAATAGGAGGGCTTCGCGACATCCTATAGTTTACCAGTGTAGCTGGCTGGATACCTTCTTAGGGCTACCAGGAATAAACGTGACATTAGATAGATGACGCTTCTAGAATGGATATCACTGCCTGATGTCTTTGGCGTGATAGACTCCTAACAGTTTCCCCTGCAAATCCTCAAGCTCGTATAAGGAGTTTCCTTTTCTGGCTTTAACCCGACACTTAACAAATTTTCGTCCCAGTTTAGAACTAGTCTGCTGTTGGAAATTGCTTTGGGCAAAATTTCGTCTGAATACCTCTTGACCCACTTTGAAATTAACGGGCTTCGCACTGAGATTATAGGCTTTTGAACCCTGTTCGAACGCATGGTGTAAGTTTTCCTGCACTCTCGCACGGATCAATCTCATTTTATCTTCAGCATCTACTCTCAGAGGTTCATTAAGGGTCCCAAGGCTCCTCAAGATGGAATAGGAGCTGCCATGTTCAATCATTTGCTGACCGAAAAGTGTTCGATAGGGAGAGAAACCACTTGCTTGGTGGAAAGAGCTCCTGAGGGAACTAGCTATCTGGCTCAGCTTCTCATCCCACTTCGTATGTTCCTTCCGGATGTATGCTCTAATCCCTGATAATAGAGACCTGTTTACTCGCTCTGAGGCGTTTGCTTGCGGCGAGTAAACTGCGGTTCGCAAGTGCTTCACCCCATATATGTCCAGTAATCTGGTGAACTGAGTCGAGCAAAACTGGACTCCATTGTCAGAGACTATCGTTTCCGGGACTCCGAACACATGGAACACTTCCGTTTCGATGAACTGGAACACATTGAGTGTAGATGCGTTTGTCATAGGTTTGAGAATCCGGAACTTTGAAAAGTGGTCAAGAATTATTAGTATGCAGACATTTTCTTTTACTGACCGAGGATATGGACCCAGAAAATCAATATACAGCTTTTGCCATGGTCGTTCTGTCACTGACTGGACTCGTAGGTGGTCTCAGAATAGTATTGGGGGCCTTAATCTCTTTACATACGTCGCAGGCGCCTACGTAGTTTCTGACATCAATTGTCATTCGTGGCCAGTACAGGTGTCTTCTTAAACGTTCCAGTGGTATAGCCTCCGTGAGAAGCTAGTGGCGGATCATGCGCTCTTGAAATAACGTCGGAGACAAGCCCTCGTGGAATCCAAAGCTTCCAAGCTTGTTCTTCCTGAATCGGATCGAATCGTTCTCGGAACAGTCCGAATGTATACGAAGCCATCCTTGACGCAAAGATCTGGTAGTTTGCCAGAAGTCGGTTTACTTTATGCCGAACTAAGGTCAACTTCCGGGCCAGGATCTTCAGGTGCGGACAAGCTGTCGCAATGAATGCATGACAGCGCATCAGGGACGACATTCACGCTTCCTTTTCGGTG
Source organism: Dioctria linearis (assembly GCA_963930735.1). Lineage (NCBI taxonomy): Eukaryota > Metazoa > Arthropoda > Insecta > Diptera > Asilidae > Dioctria > Dioctria linearis. The sequence goes on from OZ005741.1 coordinate 117,351,438, forward strand.
CTCGATGGTGAAGTCGAAACCCTGAAGCTTCAAACTCCACGAGCAAGTCTACCGCTGAGGTCCTTTTGAGACATCAGACATTTCAAGCTCGCATGATCAGTCACTATCTTAAACGGCATAAGTTCTATGAAGGGCCGGAACTTCTGTACACTTAAGATTGCAGCTAAGCATCCTTGCTCTGTAATGGTGTAATTTCGTTGTGCTGAGTTCAACTTTTTCGAGATGTAGGCTATTGGCTTCTCGTGGCCATCGTCATCTAGTTGAAGCAGCACTCCACCAATACCATGTTGGCTCGCATCACACTGTATAATGAACGGCTTGGTGAAGTCTGGGCTCACTAGCAACGGAGCAGATGTAAGTTTTTGTTTCAACAAATCAAGAGACGTCTGGGCTTCAGGTGTCCACTTGAACTGACTAGGGTTTTGCAAAGTGTCTGTAATGGAGGCAGTTAAGTCAGCATAGTTCGGAATGAACCATCCAGCCATACCTAGCAGGCGTCGGGCTTGCCGAACAGTTTTAGGTGACGGGTCAGTCTGGGTCAGTCCTGATTCCTCCTTTCCCGACTATAAAACCCAAGTATTTAGTCTCCTTAATGCAAAACTTACTCTTGACAACGTTGATAGTGAGGCCAGCTTTCCTCAAACAATCCGCTACACGGGATAGCAATGTGAGATGAGAATCAGTAAATCGTCCAAGTAGACGAGAACATTTTCACGAAGATCGAAAGGAATGACCTTATCCATGAGGCGGCACTTCGTTTGTGGAGCATTGCAAAGGCCGAATGGCATCACAGTGTACTGATAGAGAGGATGGCCAGGTACTGTAAACGCGATCTTCCCTCTGGAATCAGCGTCTAGTGGGATCTGCCAGATTGCGTCTTTCAGGTCCAGGCTTGTAATGTAGTTTGCCAGAGGAAGTCGACTCAGAAGCGCGTCTATCAGCTGTAGCGGATAGGCTTCCTTCTTCGTAACGGAGTTGACTTTCCTGGCGTCAAAACAAAGCCGAACCTTTCCAGGCTTCCGCACTAGTACAACTGGATACCTCCAAGGACTCTGGCTCTCCTCTGTCACACCCAATGATAGCATTCGTCGCAATTCCGCATCCATCAAACTCTGTACTGCCGGTGAAATCAGATAAAACCTCTGTTTTATCGGAGTCGCGTCATTCGTTTCAATCCTGTGCCTGACAAGAGATGTTTGTCCTAAGCCTAAAGAGGCGAAGGACGGGAAAAGCTGTTTAGTAGCTTCTAAACGCTGTCAATCTATACCGGAAAGAGCATGGCAGTCGGTGTCAGGAGTAGCTAGTAAACTTGGTGTCACTTCTGCAACTATATCTAGGACATCTGGAGCCAACCCAAATAGACGTCAGAAGTCTATTCCTAGATATAGTGCCTGTGTGAGCCCAGGAACCACGTAAAAACGCACGTTTTGGGTCTTACCACGGAAAGTGATGTCCAAGTTCACATGACCATGCACAGTCGTCATGGCACCATTCGCTACTTGTACCTGTGTCCGATACCTCTTCCATTCAACCTCTGCTTCCGCAAGCTTCTCTAGAGCTCCCTGGCCTAGAATACTGACAGTGGCACCATTATCAAGTATTCCAGTCTCAGTTCGCCCGAGTAGTCTTACTTTGGTATACGGTCGAATGTCGTCTGGCATCGAGACGGAAATCTGTGCCAATTTTTTTTTCCAGTCTCATCCGTCGATAGTATTCCCGCCAACGAACGGTAGATCTTTTCTTTCTTGGTGTAATATCCAGGTCAGGATACATGATATCAGCTAACTCCGCCACTGAGGAGAAGATTCGCTCTCTTACTGCATTATAATTCTGCAGACGCGTATGATACGGCGTCAGCGGGTGTGAAACAGGCTCACGCCCTTTCGTCATAACAGAGCTTGGCGGCCGACATCGAAAATTAAAGACTCTTCCAAAAAAGTGTCTAATAGTGTCATGGGCTCCCCAGAAGTGAAAATGGGAGCTTGCAGATCTGCGGAGACGTCTATCAGGTTCTCCGTCTCTATCAGTGAAATATTTGTACAATCAGGTGGTGTGCTGATATCATCAGTGTCACTGAATGATATCAGTGGACAATTCAGCGGTTCATCGTTAAAGTCTGTTAATGGAGCGGACCTTCGTCCTTGTTCAGGGCTTGAACTGGAGTGTTCATTGCAGTTTGTGCGCGTGACGTTGACACTGGTCGAGAAAAGGTGGTGGTATTCCCGACCCGTCTCAGGTGTTTCTGTCGACAATGGCTGCAGTCGGGCTTGAAGACCTTTTTGCGTCCGCATCCATAGCAGAACACGACTTGTCTTAGCTGCCGGCAGTCTTGGTAGAAATGACCGGGCTGGTCACAGTTCCAACAGATAACGTTAGTAGGTGCTGTAAGAGCAGATACTGTCGTGGCTTCCTCACTGTTTTCGATTGACCTATGCTGTTCCACATCTGTCAGACGACACTCATCCACCTCGCTGACTCTGGCTACGATAGGTGTTCCAACTGCACGCTGTCGCGATTCGCCGCTGTGTAGCCTGTATTTGAGTTACAAGACTCCGTAGTTGGTGTATGGTGTTAGTGGGATGTAAACAGATTTTATTTTGGATCTCCGGCAATAGGTTAGGCTTGACTATTTCTAGAAATTCGACGTCTGCCAAATGACTTTGCAGTTGGTCGCGCAGATGCACCAGGTGTTGATGGTACATAGCAAATGACTTCCCTGCTTTCCGTTTCCTCAGCATCAGTTGGACTTTGACCTTGAGGTCATCCTTTGGTACTCCCTATTCAGCTAACAGAGCTGTCTTTACTTACTCCCACGAAGGCGTGGACTCAAGGGAGACGAGTACCAATCCATTGCTGGACCAGAAAGCAGAGTCGTCATGTGCCGAACTAAAAGATCGAAATCTCCGTCTAAAGCCGAGTACGTGAGGGCTTCTACTCTGAACACAAATTCGTCGACAGTAAGGCGAGAACTATCGCCACTATATGAAATATTCCATCTCCTGATGGGACTACCAGAAAGTCGTGGTCCTAGGCCTGACGGGATACGATGAGATGGAGCTGATTGAGGCTGGTTAAAGTTTGGTCTAGGCTGACCACTAGGCTGACCAAGAGGCGATGCCGGTCTGTTAAACGACTGCCTACGACCGTCTTGAGTCTCTGGCGATGGTGTCAGTTCACCCACGGAAGGAGGTGGTCGTGAAAAATTAACTGGTGAAATTGCAGCTGATATTTGCTGCATGACGCTAGTTGCCAGTTCAGCTCGCAAGGTATTTAGGCTCTGCTCAAGGCCTTCGCGGACTAAATCCTGCAGACCTGCCAGCAAGGCTTCGGTCGCTGCTGAGCTCTGAGCCGGAGCAGTAGGGAGCGGGCTGTTCACTCTGGAATTCGGCTGCGAAAAGGTCATAGAGAGGTGGTGGTAGGTTGTAGACTGGTGCTGCCGTTCGAGGCTCCTGACTCGAGACCACACCTGTGTAATCAGTAAAATCGTATGGAGTGAGATGCGATCTGCAGTTCGGGCAGTTTGACTGCTGTCCAATCCACGTTTTCAGATATGCTTTGTGGAACACATGTCCACAGACCGTCTTCACTGGCTTCCTCGGTCCTGACCAGTCGCCCTCCTGGCACTGGTCTGGCAACGGTATCGGTACACCAGTTGCTCGCGGTGGTGTTCGGGCTGTAGCCATTATGTAAATGTGTGTGCCAGTCTCGATACGCTAATTAGCAGTTACTATTTCTCAGTCTGTATTTGGGAAGAGTATAATCCTGCCAGGCGTGCAGAAATTGGACGAAAACTCGAAAGTATATCGGAAGTAAAGGAAATGTACGGGCTGTCGTCGACTAGCACCAGGGCCAAAAGAAATTCTTTTGCTTTTAAAATAATGTAAAAATTCTAGCTTTCATCAACTGAAGGTTGATGTATAATCTAGGGATTAGTATGCAACTTCAGTGTTGCTCTATAACGTATTTTTATATTTATAATTATATATAAGCACTCAATTCAGGACTATGTGCTTAATATATATGCGAGATTATCCGAAAAGAATGAAAAATTCAACAACTAACTCTTGTTAATGGCCTCAATCAACAGGGTTCTTCAAAATCAATCAAGGGCTGAGCTCTAACTTATACGCTTGCCTATTAGCTAGACTCAATATCTCGTACCGACAAGAAAGTTCGTTAAAAATCAATTATGAGCTATACTCAATCTTTGTTTCCTATAATTTATATGAGCCAAACTCAAAATACCATAATGAAAAAATCTAAAAGTATTCAAAGTTCTCCCCCACTCCTCCAAGAGCTAACTCTCCACATAAAAATCTCTAGGTCACTCTCTCTAATCAGGTCAGAAGTAATGATGTAAGCAAGCGACATGAATGTGTGCATGAAAAACTTGGGTTCTCACAGAAATCTGGGAAGAGTCGGGTTGCAGAAGCTAGAGACTGAAAATGATACTAGAGACTCTTCAGCCAGGCAGTTAGCAGTATGCCAACTCCTGATTACTGAAGGTCTCCAGTATCACTTCCATCCTCCAACAACTCTTTCCTTCCTCTTCACCTGATTGTCATGTCTAGCTAACCTTCCAACTGGGCAGAGTCATGAATCTGGTCAACTAGTTAGCTGAGAGCCAAAAAGTCGTCTCACAGATTCACGACTCTGTCCAGCCAGTTGGCCAACAGAGACATGTCTCCGTGAGAACACAATCAAAAAAATTTGTGAGGCCACCTACTATTTCCATAGCAGAAGGCCAGCGGGAAAGATCGATTCAAAAACTTCAAAAAATTCAAAAGGACTAGACACCTGTTCAGACTCGAGGCTTGACTAAAGTGAAACCTAGAGTCGAACTTCAATTCAAAAACTTTCAAATCTTTAAAGCGTTACGTTACTTTACTTTACTCTATCAACTTTCAAAAATCAAAATATCAAAACTTTCAAAAAACTTTACTTTACTTTACCGAAATTCTCAACAAAACCAATTAGACCCAGGTCTGCATATAACTTCCACTGGATATGAGACTTGAGGTCAGTCAATTAGCAAAGTGCCAAATATCCATCTCACTCTAAGTCCCAGTCTCCAGTAAAAGTCATAATTAGACCGCCGAAGTGTAACGGAGGTGGCCCCGCGTTGGGCGCCATTTTTGTTATGAAACATAACAATGGACGCGCACAACGTGTCAAAGCGACAAGCTTTACTCTACAAAAAATTTTTTATTACAACAACACCAGTTAAACTCAGGCCCGCCTGTAACTTCTACTAGATATGAGATTACCGAGACAGACAATTAGCTAAAAGCCAAATGTCCATATCTCCAAGTAATCCCAGTCTCCAGCATCCGTCACATTCAGACACCGAAGTCTAACTGAGGTGGCCCCACGTTGGGCGCCATTTTTGTTATGGAACTATGTTGAGTGCTTGGCTTGGACGTGAAGTCCAGACTGTCAGCATAGTCAGACATAGTTCCAAAACAACGGCGCGTTAACATCGCTTGATGAGATCTAAAATAAAAGCAATTTTATACAACGGGTGTTTTTAATTTTAAATAAAATTACATAAATCAATTATCGCAGTCTCAGCTAACAGCTGCAATCGCAGTAAAGAACAGTGACCTTTCTTATGAGAAATGTCACAGGTCGGAATATCTCTACAAACATTAGCAGGACCTGGTTTCTGAAATTTTTTTTGGAAATTTTGTGACTTAGGCGTAGATCTTTCTATGCGAGTTGCATGAGCAGTCATTTATGCAATTAGTTTACGTAGGCTAGCTTCATTCTTCGTTTTAGCTATTATTCTTAGCTGTTCGTCGCTTAACCCGTCTTCGAAAATAAGAATAGCTCCCTTCTCATTTTCTTTGATTAATAATGCGCGAAATAAGTAGATTCTTTATTTTAATAGTGAACAATATATAAAACGTTATTAAAACACAATACTTTTAAGTTTCTTAAAAGTCTTTATTATATTAAAAATGAAAAACTAATCCAAAGTATCTAATTAATTTTACTTTGTTGAAATAGACAAATACATCCGACGAACTTCGTTACCACGACTCAACTCTTTTTCAACTGAAGCTTCTTTCTCCATGATCTATTTTCTGTGCTTTTACGTATGTTGTTGTTTTTAAATAAATTACGTTTTGTGACCGGCAAGTAAGGAATCTTGTTACTTAGTTTCATAGAGTTTTATCTCCATGGAATTAAGTACGGAGTCTTATATATTTTGGCTTATGAAATTATTTGTTGACGGAGCTTTTATTTAATAAATTCTTTATGAGACTAATGTCTCCAATCTATGGGAAAATGCTCGTTCCCATGGGGTAATGGAGGTATCGTCTTTGGCCTTGACGTAACATCTCCTTCCTTTAGAGGAAAATTCCCCTGAATTTTATATGTTACCTGTCCCTTGAGTTTCAGGTATAAAAAAAATATTATCAAAAATATTACTAAAATAACAATTCCTATTCCAATATTGATATATAGCTGACTTTTCTTTTCATATTTGAGCTCTTTTATATGTTCTAAATATTGAATTTGCTTCACTACCAGTTCGTCAAATGTTATCTTGCTACTTTCAACAGGTATCTTAACACTATTCGGTATTACAAATCGTTGTTCAAACGTTTCTTTTTTATTTCTATAAGTTTGATTATTTAAAGAAATTTCACAATTAATAAAAGTTAACAAATAGTTGCTATTCAAAGTTAAAATTCTTTCATCACAATTGCTACTCAAAGTTGAGTTTACATGATTTTTTAATAATAATAAACCTTCTTCTAATTCTTTTATCTGGATTTTGGGGTTTCTTATTTTCACAAATTTATTTGTTTTAATACATATATCAAATTCTCTTAGATCTTTATAATCTGGATTTTGTGTGTATTGATACATTGTGTGGTTTACTTTAATGATTTTTTGCTCTTCTAATAATAATTCCACAAAATTTTGATTAGGCATGGGGGTAATCAAATATAATGTGGCGTAAAGTGTTTCTTTTGGAATTTTAATGGCAAAAACAATTTTAGTTTCCTCGTACTTAAAGGCTCCTAGCTTAATGTTTTGGAGTTTTTCCAAATCTACATCATATTTATAAATTTCTTCACTTGTTAGTATATTACTACTCATTATTCCTAATATACTAGATGCTACGTTATTCTGAATATGCTCTAAATTATCCTTAATTATCTTTATTTTTAAAAATGTTTCTATATAAATGATTTTAGATATTAGTATTTTACTATTCACGTTGATGTTGTTCATTTGTTCGATAATTTTTCTTCTATCGTTTTCGATTGTTTCTTTTATTGTAGTAAATGTTTTGTTAAAGTGCTCGTTGATGTATATCTGTCTGTTGGTCTGATCTATGATGTTATGATTATTTCCGTCTATTATTTTCATGTGTTCTTCTATGTTTTGACGATCGTCGTCATCCATTGTTCCGTACAACCATTTGAATCCGGTACCAACTATGTTAAGGAGTCCTCTTTTATGTTTGTGTGGAATAAGCGTATATACCATGTGTTTCAGGGATTCTAGTTCCGTCGTCAGAAGTCCCCTTTGCTCTTCTATATTAAGGTCAATTAAATTAGACTCTAAAGCTGAAATTATATTGTTTATCTCCTGCGGGTTTATTATATGTAAGATTATGTCGTAGTCCTTGACGATTGGTATTTGGTTTAATTTGACTTCGGCGAATCCGTTAGCATTGTCGATCTTTTCTACCATCATTGTCGCTCCTACTGTTTTCCTAAGTGTCAGTAACAATATTGTCAGTATTACTTTTACCTGAAAATTTATTTGGTCTTTTTATATTAACTGGGTGAACATTATCGTATTTGAGTTTTCTATATCTAGGTTCGTGTTTATGCCTAAGACATCTATAACTTTTGACGTAACCCTCATTATTGGTTGGAACAAAATCTTCCCTGTTTCTGTTTTCTTTGTTTATCATATTTATTTTACATTTATTTATTAACTCTATTACCCTAGTCTTATTGATCTTACCTTCGAGAACGTCGGTTGGTCTTGCTTTAATGGTTGAGTGAAATGATTTATTATACCATTCAGTACATTTGAACATTCTTTCTTGCACTGAAAGGCTAGATTTTTCGGTCTCCAATACTCTTAATCTCTCACTGAATGTATTATGAAACCTTTCGATGTCCGAATTTCCGGTGTGACTGTTTGGTTTGGTGAAGTGTGTTTCTATGTTTTCGTTTCTGAAAAAATCCTTCACGTTCGTAGAGTTAAATTCGTTATCCATCGTAATATGCTTAGGCTTTCCTTTGATTGAAAAATAAAGTCTAATTTTTTCTATCAAAGTTGAGTTGTGTTTATTTACTAAAAACAAGACTACAGCATGTTTTGAGAACTTATCTATAAACGTTATGAAACTATGTTTTTTGTTTACATAAGTAGGTATCTATTTCTTTCATTTATGTCAAAAGGGGTTTTGGTTAAATTAAATTTTGGTTTAATCGGCTTTCTATCGTATTTGACTTTATTGCAGGTATCGCAATTATTAATGTATTTCTGTACAAACTCTTTTAGATTTTTAAAGTATATAAGTCGCTTCAGACCTTCGTAATTTTCGTTTATTCCTGCATGACCTGTCTCATATTTATGATATTTTGTTATTTGCTTGTACGTTTCTTCTTCTGATCTCATTTCCCTGGCATTATATTGGCATTTGTAAAATTTTAAGGCAGTATCAAATAACTCTATCAGTTTTAATTGAACTAAATTATATTCATGCTCACTTAGTTCTGAATTTTTCCTTTCTTTAAAAATCTTCGAAATATATCTGGCATATAGTTATTTTTTATATCTGAGGAGTTAATGTAAATTTTTCTTTTATTATTTACTGTTTCTAAGTCTTGAGTTTTATTATTTGTGAGTATTATTTGCGTTTGGAATCTGTTAACAACTGTATCTAAAAGTATTGGAATATAATTATTTTCTTCCTCTTCTTGTGAATGGATTGTGTTTTCGAGACTCATATTATCTGCTCGATTATTTTCTGTATATTAGGCTTGTTGTGAAGTTCCTGCATTTTCTGCGTTAAGGGTGGTGTTATCTCCTTCCTTTGACTTATTCATTTCCATATGGTTGATATCTCCAGTCTCTATATTAATTCTACTCAAAAAATCTGCCGCTTTATTTTCCTTTCCTTTGATGTAATCTATGTCAAAGTTATATTCCCCTAATTTAAGTAACTACCTCTGTAGTCTGGGGTTGATATCTTTTCCTTTGTGTTTGGCTTGAAGCCATTTAAGAGGCTGATGATCGGTCATCAAATCAAATTGTCTACCATAGATATAGGGCCTGAAGTAATTAACAGCCCAAACTATTGCAAGCAATTCTTTTTCCGTTGTTGAATAGTTTTTTTCGTGGTCGTTCAAAGTTCTATTCGCATAACAGATAGGGTGACCTTCTTGAGTAAAGACCACTCCTATAGCGAAGTCACTTGCATCTGTAGTTAATTTCTGGTGTTTTTCCTCAAATATTTGGTCATATTCTGAGCTATTTTTGCATAGTCCCTGATAAATTTCCTATAATAGCCGGTCATACCTATGAATGACTTAATTTGTTTGCTAGTTTCTGGTAGTTTAAGTCTTTGAATACCTTCGATTTTACTAATGTTTGGTTTTATCCCATCTGTTGTGAGTATATGCCCTAAATATTCGGTTTCTTTTGCAAAAAATCTACATTTGTCAATCTGAATTTTAAGATTATGTTCCCTGAGTTTATTAAATACCTTTTGGATATTCTCAGTATGTTCTTCTATTGTTGTACTGAAGATTAGTATATCATCCAGGTATACTACACATATTTGGTTTATGTATTCCCGTAGAACTGAATTAATTAATCTTTGGAACGTGGCAGGGGCATTTTTCAGCCCAAATGGCATCCTCGTAAACTCGTAGTGTCCAAGTGGTGTCGAGAATGCAGTTTTTTTTCTATCCTCCTCTTTAATAAGCACCTGGTGAAATTCCTTAGCGAGATCCAATGTTGTGAAATACTGTGACCTCCCTAGTTTTCCTAAAATATTTTCAATATTAGGCATGGGGAACTTGTCGTCCACAGTAATTTCGTGTAGCCTCCTGTAGTCGATTACGATCCTCCATTTCTTTGTACCAGAGTTGTCTAGTTTTTTAGGGACGATCCAGAGTGGCAAATTATATGGTGAACTACTTTCGTTGATAATTCCTTGCTTAAGCATATCCCGCATTTGTTTGTTGGTCTCTTCTTCGTGAATTTGGGGGTATCGATATACTTTGGAGTATACGGGGTTGCTATTTGTTGTAACTATCTGATGCTGTATCTCATGAGTATGAGTGAGTTGTTGGCCTTCTTCGTAAAACAAATCTTTATTTCGTTTAATTAATTCTTTCATCCTTTCTCTTTCCTCGTTGTTCATATTGTCCCCTTGAAGTTTATCCAAGACACCTTGATCTGTAGATTTTCCCTCAAGGGAGAATATTTCATGATCCTGGTAAGGGCATGAGTTAAGAAATTTTGTTCTAGTCCCATAAATTTCTAAATATTCTTCTCTTAGATTTATAACGGCTTCAAGAGGTTTTAACAAATTTTGGCCTATTAATCCGTCGAATTCCTTGTCTTTAAATCTAGTTTAGTTTCCAACTCATCCATTTTTTTTCGTTAAATTCCTTGGGAAGTTCGGTAATAATTTCTTGATCTACTATCATATGACCGTTAAGTGTTTTAAATTGTAATTTCTTTTCTAATGCAAGTCGTTTGTATTGTTTTAATTTTCTTTCGTCTAGTAATGTTGTCGGTGAGCCTGTATCTATTAAACATTTAATTTTGTCATTACCTCTTGTCAGTTCTACTATCGGTAGGTCAGTTCTGTAGGGGGTATGGGAAAATTTACTTCTTCTTGTTCTCTATTATTATTTTGAATATGATCTACGTCCATTGGTTCTTGGATGTTCTGTCTTCTAAACTGATTAGAATTTCTAAATTGTCCTGAATTTCTGAATTGTCGTGTAACTACTGGATTTTCTTGCCTAGGTTGGTAATAGTCATAGTTCTGTCTGAATTGTCTTGGCATATTAGAGTTAAAATTCTGGTTATATCTAATATTTCTATCCCTTTGGTACGTTGCTGGTGTGTGAGAGTTTTGCACATTTCTATCCATTCCATAATTTCGAAAGTTTCTATCACCAAAATTATTGCTTCTCGAATCATTACCTCTATGCCTAATCAATCCTGTTTCTTCTAAAGTATAATAAGCTTCTCTTAAACTTTTTATGTTTCTACTAATAATTACACTGGCACAATTAACATCTAGACCGTTTGAAAAAGTTCTTAAAATTAGAGATTCATTCACCTCAGGTGAAAATTCAATTGGTTTCTCACACTCAAACTCATATTTTGTATTTAATTTATCAAGAATGGCTTTTAAACAATTAAAATAATGACCTACGTTATTATTAAACCTCAATGTTTGTTGTTGCTTCATGATATAAATTCTGGTACGTTTCCCTGATTCCGAAATTCTTGATTAGCTCTCTTTTTTTTGTTTTTGTTTTCCCACGTTGGGTTTGGTCCAAGAACTCTGATTGCCTGAAGTGCTGGGCCTTGGATTTTATTGATGACGTTTCGCTGAAAAACGTAATTTTTAATATGTAAGTTTCCAGAAAAAAAGAGGTAAAAATAATTCCACTTCCCGGCTAAATGAGGATAGGTCATATCCCTCATAGCCAGTGTATTCCCGTATTGTAGATGCTTCCCTCAAGAGATCCGTGACGGGGACAGTTATTTGAGTTGGTGTTGCAGATGAGTTCGCATTGGATTCTGCATTTGTTGTTGGTGGTGGGTTTAACGACATCTCGAATGGTTCCAATTCAAAATATGGTTTGAAGACTACGTTCCTCTCTTTAAGTTTTTCCTCCTTGGGCATTTGTTAATGGAGCTCAAATTTATTCTATGCGACGAGATGATCTATTTTCACTTAGTATTCAGCACTATTTATCACGATATGTCACAGTTTAGAATTCTTCAGAATTCACACTTTTAGCTTTGTGCTTTTAAACTTATATTGATTTTAGTTTTTACAAAAACTTTTCACTATTCACTGGATCTCATATCTTCGGATTTGAGATCCTACCGACTGCGCCAAATAAGTAGATTCTTTATTTTAATAGTGAACAATATAAAAAACGTTATTAAAACACAATACTTTTAAGTTTCTTAAAAGTCTTTATTATATTAAAAATGAAAAACTAATCAAATTCAGGAATGCCAAAGTAATTTCATAGACGCACTCTGCTTCTTGTCCAGGCGGTGATGATGGTGCCATCACGCTAAAGCTATACCAATTAATCCTTGTGTTTACTATTTTGCTTTCTTGTGTTTCACTCACCACAATAAACAAGATAGTTTTCTTTGTTTACCAAAAGAAAACACAACTGAATAATGATTTAGCGAAACATCGGTTCACACAAAGAAGTTTATTACGCGCACTGAGCTAATAACAAGAGAACAAAGGAAAAAATCAATTAAAAGAAGAAGAAATTTTGCCACACAAATTTAAGAAACACCTTTATAGTTAGTTCCTTTTACTAAAGGTAACACAAATCGCTATCCAAAAAGAAAACAGACACTAAAAGTGAAGTCAACGGAGATATTGGGAGAAGATATTCACACTGCAGCAATACAAATCTTTATATGAAAACGAACACAAGAAATTTAAATCAGCGTATAAAAAAATTATCACAAAAGGATTGCCAAACCAACCATGTGTTAAAATAAAATGAACGGAAAAAGGTTTTTATTTTCACGCCATAAATTTTTCACTCCAAAAAAATTCACCGTCTACAAGACTACAGGAGCAATTAATTTTTATTTTCACACGAAGAATTTGTATTGATATGTTGTGTATTAAATTAAATTTATCAAATTTCAAGAGAATAATTTTGTATTAATTTTCTGATAATATAGAACAAATAATATGTAATTAAATTTATGAAAAGTTTACATTACTTTAAGTTTGTGAGCTTTTCCTTGAGCTCCAGGAAGTGACTAAAATCCATCGTGTCATCGTCTGGTCCGGCAGGTGATGTGAACTTGTTAATTTCGTCCCTCAATTCTTGGATCTTCTTAGTTGTGCTCCAGGTTCGTCCGTAATATTCGTTTTCCTTTCGTGGGGTGTCCATTTAGGGTCTGCCTTCCCTTTTTTTTAATTTTTAATCTTGAGGGCTGTTACTTTGATTTTATACGCTTCTCTTAGAATTTAAGTTACCTGCTGAGCGCCTGCAGTTACCTTTTATTTAATTTTCGTTTTTGGGGATTGCATAAGGTTTTATATCCTTTTTAATATCCCACCGCTGCCACCAACTATTTGCTGTGCATCTATTACAGCAAGGACTGGGAGTGCTTTTGGGTAGAAGATCACCAGCCCTAATTTAAAAGATCTCTTAAATCGACGTTTATTTTATATTAATGAACTTTTTAAACACTTTAAACACTTTACATACCACATATTCAGTCAGTTATGTGCGGCACTGAGTAGACACGCGCGGAATTAGCTCCAGCAAATTTCATTGTTTTCTTTAGTAATTTGGACATTGCTTAAGTAAATCTTGGTTTGTGTGTTTTATTATCACAATATTTTCATTATCACATATTTAAATAAGCAATACTAGTTGGTTAATTATAGTGCTATTGTTGCTTGATTCTCGACATAATGTCTAATACACATTCTAAACACATTCAAGTGATGTTAAAACTGAACTAGCAAATGTCGTCTCTCATGTGCAAGATAAACTTGAAGTAATAACTTCAGACTTTCAACAGAGTGCTGCAAAGATTACTAGTGATTTTAATAAGTTAATAGTGCAACTTGAATCAAAACTATCTAATTGGATTGAAGAACGCTTTTCTGCATTGAATATCGAAGTAAAAAAGTTGGTGCATGAAGTTGAAATTGTAAAGAATCAACTGGATAGCTATGAAAGAGACAGAAAATCTTGTGATCTGGTAATTAGTGGCATACCCAGTTTGCCTGATGAAGACTTAAACTGTGTATTTAATTCGCTTAGTACATCTATTGCTGCTGATAAATCACTCAAGCCTAGTAAAATATTTAGAATTAAACCAAAATCTTATCCTACATCTTGGGACGTAATTGAATCATCCATAGTAGTCAAATTTTGCACTACAGCTGATAAAAATAAATTTATGAAATTTGTATATAAAACCATAAAGGAACGTAAAGCTTCCAACAGCGATAAAAAATCTCGCGCTTTATCAGATGTAGGATTAGTGCAAAGGCAACCAACATCTATATACATAAATGAAAATCTAACTGTCCGTAATTACCGAATACTTCGACGGGCCATTAAATTGAAGAGAGGTAAACACCTCTTATCAGTCTTCACTATTGATGGAATTGTGCATGTGCGAAGAACAAAAAATGGACCGGCGGAGCGAATTCTTGGAGAGGATAATTTTTGATGATCTTGCTGAAGTGTTCATGAATTTGTAGTTAGTCTGGCAGTAACTTGTTATTAGTAGTTTAGCTCTTGAAATATGGTTATTTTTTTATATCTTAAAGTTTTTAGTCTTAATTTAAACAATTATTTCTTTATCTCCTCTATTACTTTTTGTATTTCTCAGTGGTCAGTAGTGTTCAACGTATTATGTTTCTTACTGGATGTGTTTGCTGCTGTCTTATGTGCACGATTTCATGTGATTCGTTTTTGATTGGATGAGGTCTGATATTGCTGTGGACGAATATAATAATGTACGTGCTATGGTCAATACTCTTAATCAACAGGCAAATGGTATTAAGGTTTTCCATCTTAACGCCAGAAGTTTATTTTGTCATATAGATGAAATTCGTGACATATTCGGCTGCTCTAGTACGGATATAATCCTGGTAAGTGAAACGTGGTTAAAGCCTGAAATCAGTGATCAATCTATTAATATTCCGGGTTTTAGAATTCATCGTAATGATAGATGTGGACGAAGAGGAGGAGGTGTTGCAATATTTATTAGGAATGGGTTGAAAAGTAAGGTTTTGTTTATGAGTGGAGTCTGTAATACGGAAGCCGAATATATTTTTTGTGAAGTCGGATCTAGTCAACATAAATGTTTAATTGGCTCTATTTACAAACCTCCTCATTGTTCTCTTGATAGATTAACACAAGACCTCATACATATAGTACCACAGTATGAACATGCCATTATTGGTGGTGACTTCAATATAAACTTTCTGGTAAATTCCAGTTATAGTGAAAACTTTTGTAATATTTTGACCTCTGTTGATTTATACCGCATAGATTTTGAGCCTACTCATTTCTCGCAGCATTCTTGCTCTTTGTTGGATGTATTTATTACAGCATGTACGTCTAATATTAAGTTTAAAAATCAGCTGTCAATTCCTGGCATCTCAGACCATGACATGATCATGATTGTATATGATATCACGTTTGATAATGATTGTTCATCTCACTCATTTTCGTTTTATGACTACAAATCTATTATGGTAGAGGATCTGCTCTCAGAAGCTGAGACAATGGATTGGGATATCGTACGTGACATTGCTGATGTAGACTCTCAAATCCATATAATTAATGAGTATATTGCAAATCTCCATGAAAAATTTGTTACGTTAAAAACCAGAACTATTGATAATCCGGCTTGCCCTTGGTTTTCAGATACTATTAGAAGACTCATACTGGTGCGAGATCAAGCCTATAAACTATGGAAGCGATATCGAATTGGAGAATATTGGAACACTTATCGCGAGCTAAGAAATAATGCAAATTATGTTATTCGTACAGCTAAAGAAAGATACTTTTCACGCAAACTAGACATAAACCAACCCGCTAAGATCCTGTGGAGGAATTTGAAATCTTCTGGCATTGTAAGTGGTACCATTGCTGGTGATCTCCCGCAACCTGATGAACTTAATAACCAATTTGCGTCTACGGCGGAGTCGAATGATATTGGTTGCTCTAATGTTGCTGAGCTGCCAACTACAAATAGCATTGCTCCCTTTGATTTCATTAGGGTGAATCGTGAGGATGTAGCACGTGCCTTACTAAGCATAAAATCAAATGCCATGGGTTGCGATGGGTTTGATCCTCGATTCGTCAGGATCCTTTCTAGATTTATATTCTCACCGCTAACGCATATTATTAATACTTGTTTTACAACTACGTACTTTCCTTGTAATTGGAAATACTCTAAAGTCGTTCCCATATCTAAAGGTGATGGTAGCAGTGAATACAGTATCTTACCGTTCTTCTCCAAGGTCACCGAAAAAATTATGTCCACACAAATTTCTGATCATGTTCGAAGTAACAACTTATTGAATTGCTGTCAGTCAGGATTTAGAGCTAAGCATAGTTGCGTTACTGCTCTGCTCAAAGTTTCAGAGGATATTCGACAGGCCATTGACAAGGATTACATTACATTTGTCCTTTTATTGGATTTCTCTAAAGCCTTTGATACTATTAATCATGATCGTTTATGTGTAAAGCTCGTTAAATACTTTAACTTTTCACCCCAGGCATCTAGGTTAATTGCCAGTTATTTGAGGGACAGATTCCAATCTGTACATATTAATGGAAGTTATTCTAACTTTTTTCCTCTTTTGGCAGGCGTCCCGCAGGGTTCTGGTATGAGCCCTCTATTATTTTCGTTGTACATAAATGATGTATTTACGGTTATTAAAAACTGCAAGCCTCATTTATATGCGGACGACGTACAGCTTATATTTTCTAAGCCTATTGGTTTATCCGAGGATGGAATTTGCTCTGTGAATGACGATCTTGATGTACTTGCCAAATGGACTGCATCCAATGGACTTAAGTTAAATGCAAGTAAATCTAAATGTTTAATTATAAGTAGACTAGGTACTGACTGTTTCGATTTTTCTCCAGTTCATATAAATGGTGTTGTGATTCCGCTTGTTACCTCAGCTAAGAATCTAGGTATCATATTTAATAATAGATTGACGTGGGGTGACCATATAAATTTTGTGGTTAGGAAAATTTATTATGGGCTTCGCCGCCTTTGGGCTTTTAGCGACGTCACTCCGTTATTAACTCGGTTAAAACTAGCACAAGCTTTTCTTGCACCGATTTTATTATACGGTTGAGAAATTTATAATGGGCTCGATAGTATCTCGGAGAGGAAGCTTCTGGTCTCTTTCAATTCCATCATTAGGTATATTTTTAGACTTCGGCGCTATGACCACGTTTCACCTTTTGCTGACATCCTATTTGGCTGCTCTCTTCAGCGGTATCTCAAATTCAGGACAGTAGTCTTACTATCGAAGGTCATAAAATTTCACTGTCCGCAGTATTTGTTTACCTTCTTGCACTTCAATAGATCAAGTTGAGCATTAACTCTTATACCACCTATCAGTAGATTTCTGGTGAGCGATCGACAATTTTTCGTCCAAGCAGTCAGTATTTGGAACTCCTTACCAATTGATATAAGAAACTCATTATGGTCGGGCACGTTTGACGGCTTTAAGCGTATTGTTTTCAATCATCTTACTAATAGTGTTTAATTTTTACTACTACTGATCACTCTTTTATCTTTTATCTCGTATTCTTTCTTTTTCTTTTCATGCTTTTTATTGCTGTATTTCCTTCTTCTATTATTTTTAATTGATAAATACTTATATACTTTCTTTTTGTTAATATGTACAATTTGTTATTGTTTGCTTTTTCTTCTCTTCTTTTTGCTTTAATGCTGTAGTTTAAGTCTTAATAATAAATTATTTCCTGATTGATAACTAAGAGCATGTACTCTTAAAAGAAATATTGTTAATGTGCATTGTTTTGAACAAATAAATAATAAATAATAAAAAATAAAAAAAATATTCCTACTTTTCTTATAAAGTTTAGGTTTATTTTTAATTAGAGGGTACAAGAGACCTTACCGTGGGTCCCTTGGTTCTTCTACAAAAATTACTGCTTTGAGCTAGCGACGCATCGGCTTTTTATTTCAAATTTTAGTTCCACATTTTTGAACAATCAGCTAAAGGCTGAATTATCGTAGTGACGCTAAAGAATAGTTAGTACAAAACATATATTTGAGCATTATTAGAAATTTTCTAACTATTTGCCCAATTAAACGTATGGGAAAATTTTGGGTACGCCTACCGATATTATATCAATACATATCGGCGAAAGCCAATATTGCATGGCTTTACAATATTCTAAAAAGCATTCCACTACGTATAAGAAATTTGAAAGCAGGCTATTGGCTAGTATTATATACATGACCAATAACCATAGGAACTTCATGTAGTGCCATTAAGGGGGTCAAAACATCATGCATATTACACATAGTATTTTTTACCATACACATTGCACAAAGTATTTCCTATATACATAAAAGCAAGCGAGTGACAAAAAAAAAACGAAGAACAGCGTTCAGAACCCAATTAGTGGGTCAAACGCTAGGCACATTGCGCATATTTCCCAAACATATGGTAAAAACGATTAAAGCAAGCGCGCGCTGGTTGTCAGGGACAGCCCAGTGCCATTACATGGCTAGAATTGCTCTCGTGCTGAGGGGTTTGTTTCATGTAAACAATGTAGCGCGTTGTCGCTATTATATTAACAAGTAAAAAAGCTAGAATTGATCTAAGACCAATTCTTATGATACCCTAGATGAATGCCCGATTGATTTTTGAAGTGGTTTTTCGGGCAGAAAAAATGATTATAACGAATTTTATAGGATTTCGTATTCTGAAGAAGTTTTTAGTACAATAAAAATGTCTTGGGTTGATCGTTTTCAGTCTAAGTATAAAACATAAATTTTTATATGGCAACACCAAGAAGGAGTTGCTCGATTTTAGCCATTTTTGAAATTTAATTTGCTAGTACAATGAAAACACCACGTACCAAATTTCAGCTCTCTATATCGATGCGATCTCACGCAGTGTCCAAATATATAGTGTAAAACGAAAGTTTTGTATGGCAACCCCACGAAGGAGTTGCCCGATTTATCTCATTTTCGAACTTAATTTTGTCCGTGTACAAAATTTCAGATCTCTAAGTATACGGGTTCTCGAGTTATCGTGCGCACAGACGGACGGACGGACGGACGGACGGACATGCAAAAATCAAAATAACTTTTAATATTATGCGTGGGTGTCCAATCCATTTTGCTCTACCATCATTATTTCGAGGTGTTGCAAACGGAATGACAAACTTAGTATACCCTATAGATTACATCTATTCTAGGGTATAAAAAGGGAAAGATGTTGAGTTGACAATAATCCTGATGGAATTATTGTCAGTCGATAGAAATGGAAAAATTCAAGTCACTGTTACTTAAAAAAAGGAAATGCTTTAATGTTTTGTAATTCGAGTATTTTTCAGAGAAAAATGGTTAATGGGTTTGAAGAAGAAAGTATTACATAATTTTTATGGATAACTTGCATTGAATATAAGAAATACTCGCATGACAGTAGGTATTTATATATGTACATATGCTTTTGGAATATGTATGTACGTATGCATGATTTCTGAAAAGATATGCATGTGCGTATGTATGTACCTACGTACATTAGAATTTGTTATTGGGGTTTTTATTCGTGTAATTTGAATATGATGGCGCTTGATTGATCTGGGGGAAGTAATGAATGCCGCTTAATGAGTGGCGCTTCATTACAAGAGCTGCTTATTGATACTGTAGTAGAAAACATACATTTTATACTATTTAATATAAGAAATATACAGTTGTAATCGATGGCCCCGATTACTTTATAAATATTTTAGAATTAATAACTCACTGACGATTCAAGTTTAATCCCTTTATTTCTTTTTTCAAGCACTGTGATCTTCCTCTCTCAAGTATCAGGGAACAAGTTTTTCCACCCTTCTTGACTATATCCTTACACCTCGACCATTCTGACAATATATTCGATTCGAATATAATAGCCTTACAATAATTTCCTACAATAAGTTGTCAATTAATTCAAGACAGTACATAGTCAGTTTAAAATAACATCATTCCTTTAACAATGGATATAGACTATTCAAATTTCTCAAGTATTCACATTCCATAAAGTAATAAACTCCAGTATGATTAACATAGACAAAATAATATAAAATTAAATCTCTAATTACTAAACATCTCTAATTACATTTGCAATTTCTTTTATTAGTTCCAAGATTTATTGGTGCCAGTAATATCAAGAAGTAAATTTTCAACAAAATTCATAAAAGTAATAATACAAAATTCATTATAAACAAGTACCATTCGTATCACATACATAAGTCGGCAAGTTAGTTCTATTCGTTTTGTTCAAGTTTGTTATTTAAAGTTGTTTTCTTTTCGTTTGGTTGGAAATACCAAGGACGTATTCTACTAACGTCAAAAATACCCTCCATGGATTTCTGGGTAATAGGAAACCCCTCTACATCTTTCAGTAAATATCTATCATGTCCGATAACTTTGTCTACAGTGTACGGTCCTTTAAACCTTGGTAACAATTTTTTACAGGCACCTGGAGTCGTCTCTACATTGGTAATCATTACCAAGTCTCCTGGTTCATATTTATCGGTTCCTTTCATTTCTCATTAAATTTATTTTCATTATATAATTGACTTTTCTCCATGTCTGCATCCGCCTTATCTCTAAAAGCAGTTAGATCTCTCGAATCTGATTCGATCAAGACATGACTCTGCAAGAATTCAAAGACCTTATCGTTTAGCTGTCCTCTTTGATTTACACCATACAAAAGTATAGAAGGAGTAGTGTTGGTACTCTTCTGAACTGTGTTATTCAAAGCAAACTCTACTTCATGTAAGACGTGATCCCATTGTCTATCTGGCTTGACGAGTTTTGCTAACATGGGTGAGAGTATTCTATTTACCCTCTCTACCTTCCCATTAGCCCTAGGACAACCACTTGCCACAAGAATATAATGAATCCTTTACAAAGGTTTCGAGCTGAGCAGAAGTAAAACAAGTACCTCTATCACTCACTAGACGTATAGGTCGGCTAAACTGGATGATATATTTCTTAAGGCATTCAATAGCCTCAGTCGAGTTAGTGGTCTTTGAGGAATACAATTTAACATGCTTCGTAAAACCATCAATTATGACTAGGATGTGTTTTTTCTTTCTACGAGTAGTTTCAAGGTATCCAAGGAAATCGATATGAATAGTATCAAACCGACCAGTGCCAAGAATCCCTCCTTCTTACCGTACGAAGGATTAAAAGTAATGCACTTTGGGCAATTCTGAATATATTCCTTAATTCTTCTTTTCAAACTAGGGAACCAATAAGAGCGTGAAATGATTTCAAACGTCTTTTCCACACCCACTTGTCCAATAGTGTCATGAAAAGCCTTAAATACATGTACAATCATGGCTTCTGGCAAGTAAAATCGAATTTTATTTTTATTTATTTTTCTATAAATTAATCCATTTCTTAATTCAAATAAAGTATGATCAGACTGTTCCAATAGAGTTCTCAACTTTTCTAAGTCGGAATCAAGGGACTGGCAAATAGCAAGTCTCTGTTCAAAAGAACTTTCCTCTAATACTAATACAGGAAAACCACGACTCAGAGCATCTACGTGCTGCATCCGTTTGCCCTCTCTTAGATTTTTAGGAAAAGGAAAATCTTCAATAGCCCTAAGATTTGCTGCATTTGGACTTATTCCTTTCTTCGAGGCATGATAGCTCAAGTATTCTATTTCTTCTACCATAATTATACATTTAGACAAATTCAACTTTAAAAGATTGTCTGATAAAATTTGTAAAACTTCTTCTAGTAGTAACAAGTGTTCCTCCTGTGATTCAGTTGCTACCAGGATATCATCGATATAAATTATAACTTTCTGTTTCAAGATAAAATCTTTAAAAATTAGTTCAATATATCTCTGAAAAACAGATGGAGCATTTTTCAAACCAAAATGCTTTTGAATGTATTCAAATTGCCCGAAGGGTGTTATAAAACCAGTATATTTACAAGAATCTACTGCCACCTTAATTTGATGAAAACCGCTCGAGATCAAGCAAGGTAAAATAATTCCGTTGGTATAAATGATCAACTAATTCCTCGATTATTGGTAAGGGGTAATTTTCTCTAACTGTATGTTTGTTAAGTGTCCAATAATCGACACATAACCTATTATCACCATTTTTCTTTTTTACTAAAACAATTGGCGAACAATAAGGAGATCTACTGGGTCTAATAATGTTTACCTCCAATAGATTGTCTAGAATTTTAATCAAATTTTGTCTCTCAGAGTACGCTAATCTACGAGGAGTGCAGAAGAAATAGTCGTTTTTGTCAAGTTTAATTGTCATCTCATACGATATTTTAGGTTTGCCAGTATTTTCTAAATTATCTTTATAATTTTCCAACGATTGAGTGATTTCTAATTTATTATTATTTAATTTCAAATCACTATTTTTTTCTATCTCAACCTCAATATTTAAAATTTTATTACTAGTATCGAATTCAATTTCATTAGTTATAACTAAATCAATGTTAGTTTCCTTAAACAAATCTATTCCCAGTAAGACATCCGAATTCATTGTATCGTTTTCTACTACAAGCAAACTTATTTTGAGATTTATGCCATTTAATTCAACAAAAGTTTCTACTTCTCCCAATGGAAGCAGTTGTGTATTATTAATACCATAATACTTTTTACAATTTTTTAACTGATTAATATTTACATTATCAAATTTTTTTTTCTTAATCAAGCATACTGAACTACCAGTATCTATCAAAGCGTTTAAAGTTTTCCATGTATATACATTTTTATTATTAGCAAACAAGATTTTTATTTTTGAGTTACAATCACTCACCCGTATTTCTCTAATCACATTAATGTTCACTTTTTTCTCCTGCGATGTACTTAATTTAGGACAATTTGGACGTTTGTGGTCAGGTGAATGACAATTGAAGCAAACTCCAACGGGTTTTTATCAGCTCTACACTGGAAAGTTAGATGACCACTTTTTCCACAATTGTAACACAATCGTTTATCACCACTGAACTCCTTTCCTTTCTCAGGAACACGTTGAGTAGCAACAACATTTTGGCGAGATGCCGACAAACAATCAACCAAACTAATGCTTCGGAAAGCATGTAGTAGTAATTCTGTAGAAGTATATTGATGTAACTTTGCCTGATTTTTTAAGGTTATGTTACTGATGCCATCAACTAGATACTCAATTTTTTCCTCCTCAGGTAACATTAACTGGTTCATTAACAACATTTTTTTCGTGGAAGTACTCAGTAAAATCTTCACTGGTCTTCCACTTTCTATTCTCAAGCTTTCGTTTAATTTCCAATCTACTTTGACGCGTATCAAACGTAATTCGCAATTCATTTAATAAACCTTCCAAGTTCAATAAAATATTTTGGGGGTTGGAATGAAACCATTCAAGTGCTTTTCCCTTTAGTTTTCTAATCGCCAAAATTTTCATCACTTTTCATCAACTTGATATACAAGAGAAATGTTAATTATCTGTGCATTCCATACCGAAAAATTATTTCCGTCGAATGCACCGAACAAATTACTCAGCTCAGAAAGTGGTGGTGCGATTTTTTGATGTCGAGGTTGACGCTCATCCATTTGTACATTTGAAGTCTCTAAT
The DNA here is from genome assembly GCA_963930735.1 of Dioctria linearis. Taxonomy (NCBI): domain Eukaryota; kingdom Metazoa; phylum Arthropoda; class Insecta; order Diptera; family Asilidae; genus Dioctria; species Dioctria linearis. The sequence continues at coordinate 117,375,047 of OZ005741.1, forward strand.
GGTTGCGAGTCTAAGTATATAGACATTTTTAGTCTATTATACAAAGTTTTTTTATTTCCCGTAGTTTTCAAGCCTTCAGTTTTGAGACAATCACGCAATTCGTTTAAAGAAAAATTTTCCATACCTTCCATCCCAAGTAGATCAAGTGAAAATTTTTTCAGAGAATTATCTGCAAAAATTCCTTCCATCCACGCAATTTACAAGTCCTCTATCCTACTTCTGATATGTAATCAATGGCTCCGATTACTTTATAAATATTGTTGCGAGCGTGGCCTTTGGTTCGTTATTTAAAACACAATATTAAATAATTAGTATATAAGTTCTTTATTTCACTTAAATCATATAAAATTCACAATTCCTCAATTAATCAACTCAACTCTAATTATCGCTAACACTGGACTTTCAATTATCGCAATCTAATTACACACTTTCGCTTCTTTATTACTTTCACTTGTTAACACTGCAACGTCTAAGACAAGACTCTTTTTCTGGCGATGACAACTGTTATATTTATACCCTAGAAACTCTCCGGATTATTCTGGAGTGTTCTATTTCCAAAAGCTTAATCATCGATTCTCCGAACCTGAAGTTGTTTACTCTCCATTGCCAGTAGATGTCACCAGTTGTCTCTTTCTATTGCACGTAACACTGCCCCCTTCTTAAATTTGTTCGTCTCGAACAACAGGTGGTCCACGGTCTTGATGCTCGTAGTATTGACACAAGCGATCCAGATGGACGATTTTTCGTTTGCCTCCTGTACCACGTTGAATCCTGTATACTACGTCATTTATTCTAGTTACTACTGAATACGGCCCCTCCCACTGTTGTTGTGATTTTGGAGAACATCCCTTACGTCGGTTCGGGTTGTATAGTCAAACAACATCACCTTTATTGAATCCTGCTGAATTCGCACGTAAGTCATAGCGGGTCCTCATCCGATGACCGGAACGATTTACCGTTAGGCGCTTCCCACTTGTGTTTTAATATACCGCATTCAACATGAAGAGAATTCCATTGAGCCCAGTAGCTTTTCAGCCTTTCACTCATCCTAGAAATATTCTTCCATTCTGGTTTTTCTATGTCTGCTTTCCAAGCAAGAATAGGCGATATGTCCGGATCTTCTCGTTGCGCTGTTCGCAAACTCTCGATGTCCCAACCTCTTGATGGTTCCACAGTTCCCAACTGTATAGTAGCTGTTTTCTCATTTCCTTTCTCCCAGCCGTAATGCTTGCATTCAGGTTCCCATTGACGTTGTACCAAGGCTTCTGCATTTCCATGGATACGTCCTTTCCTGTGTTGGCTCTCAAACCCATAAGGTTGGATTCTAGTCTCCCTAAGAATAGTTTGCTCTCTAGCTCGCCAACTTGTACATTTTTCTCTCCCTTTCTTTTCTGTTGATTCCTTTCGACAGCTTTTCCTGCAGTCGCTTTGTAGGTGTCCCAATTTATTACAATCCCAACATCGAAGAACACTACGTGAAGGGGTGTTCAGTGATAACTGCAATCTATTGCAAGTGTGCTGATCAGCTCGATATCTTTGCAATTCCACTTTCCTCTCTTCATCCAGAGATTCTACTCGTCGGCCTTTTCTGCAGTCTCTTTGTAGGTGTCCTGGTCTATTACAATTCCAGCATCGAAGGATACCACGCAAAGGTGAGCTCTGGGATGACTGCATTCTATTACAAGTACATTCGCCCACCGAAATGTCTCTCATTCTTACTGCACTCCGCGAAGCTTGTCTGGCGGATTCATACACTAATGCATAGGCTAGTGCTTCTGCTGTTGATTTCTTTCCTGCTAGCCTTAATGATTGTTGTAAATTTTGATCTGTAATAGCGTTCACAAATGCTTCCGTTGCCACTTCATTGAGAAAATCTGCATTCACGCTGGAGTATGAAAGATGTGCTAATCTTTCTACATCTGACTGCAGTTGTTGTAGTGATTCGCCATGTTTTTGAATCCTGTTGCGCAACTGTAGGCGATATACTTGCTGCATGTGTGCTATAGCTTTGTCTTCATCATTCCATACATTTCTGAAGCTGCCTCGAATTGTCTCTTGAAGATATGCCACGAATTTTATCCATCAAATATTGGAGCTTTCATTCTACCTGCTCCGGATATTTCAACTGCTACGTTTAGAGTCTGACGATGCTTTATTCTTTCTAGATCTGCTTTAACGTTTTCAAGTTGCTCGGTGACTTTTTATTGAACTTCCGAAACCTTTTGTTGAAATTCCTGCTCAATTACTTCAATTTTCAAATTTTGTTCTTCTAAAGAACTTTTTAGAAAATTTTTCTGATCCTCCAAACGAGTTTCTAGACAATTCTTCAGAGAACTCTTTGTTCGTCCAAGCGCGTTTCCATAGATTTCTTCTGCTCATCTAACCGGGATTCCAGAGAATTCTTTTGTTCAACAAAAGCATTCTTTTGTTCGTGCAAAGATTTCTTCTGTTCATCTAAACAGGATTCCAGAGAATTCTTTTGATCCTCGAGAGAATTCTTTTGTTCATCAAAACGGGCTTCCATAGATTTCTTTTGTTCCTCATTGGAATTCTTTTGTTCATCAAAACGGGCTTCCATTTAGCTCATTAAAGTACTCAAAAGTTGTTCCATTTTCATCGCCGGCTCTTCTTCAAATTCGGTTCCTTCCAAGTTCTCTTCGAAAACAAATGTCTCAGGATTCTTTCCTTCCGCTATCAAAGCTTGTCTAAGTCGCTCGACTAGAACTTTCTTTGTACCTGTCGTTTGTAATGACCGCTTCCCTAGCTCCACTTTCAAATCCTGTATTCGAAGTTCGCCCCATTGCTGTAGTAATTCACTCACAGTTGAATATAAATTATTTTCCAGAACTTTTTAAAATTTAATACAATTCCACAAAATCAATCACACTTTTAATTTTTCAGTCAATGCCACCACTTTATTTCTCAAATTTATTTCACTTCTGACACCAGTTGTTGCAAGCGTGGCCTTTGGTTCGTTATTTAAAACACAATATTAAATAATTAGTATATAAGTTCTTTATTTCACTTAAATCATATAAAATTCACAATTCCTCAATTAATCAACTCAACTCTAATTATAGCTAACACTGTACTTTCAATTATCGCAATCTAATTACACACTTTCGCTTCTTTATTACTTTCACTTGTTAACACTGCAACGTCTAAGACAAGACTCTTTTTCTGGCGATGACAACTGTTATATTTATACCCTAGAAACTCTCCGGATTATTCTGAAGTGCTCTATTTCCAAAAGCTTCTTGACTGTGCTGTTCATTCTATTCATTCTATTCCTGAACCTTCCCGAACATTTAATCATCGATTCTCCGAACCTGAAGTTGTTTACTCTCCATTGCCAGTAGATGTCACCAGTTGTCTCTTTCTATTGCACGTAACGGTATTTTAGAATTAATACCTCACTGACGATTCAAGTTTAATCTCTTTATTTCTTTTTTCAAGCACTGTGATCTTCCTCTCTCAAGTGTCAGGGAACAAGTTTTTCCTTTCTTCTTGACTAACCACACAACAATACAAAAATCTAGTCATGACTAGCTGTTAACATACAAATCAAATCAAATCAGAGACTTTCTTGCGCAATTAAAATATATTGTCCTTAATGTGTGGTCCTAACTTCATTGTTAGGATTTGTGGCAGGGTAGATTTAACACTCAGGCTTTTTATTTTGGCCTTGATTTCACAATTGTCTTTTTTTTGTCTTCTTTTGTTACATATATTGAATAAAAACTTTTATGTTTGCTTTGTTTTGGTTGGTTATTACAGCTTCGCGCGCGACACTAAGCTGTTTCCGTGGCGGTTTTTTGTTAGATATTGTTTAGGAGGGTGAGACGGGAAATTGGGATGGGTGCGGTTGAGGAGGATGAGGAGCTCTGGAGCTTGAACCAGGTATCCTTGGGGGGGTCTTCCTTCTCTAGGCAGTTCCTATGTGGGGCATCCTGCTATGATAATGGTGGCTGATGTTCCGGAGATCTATCCTCGATGGTGGGTACCTTTGCTGCAAAAGAAAGTAAATCTTTCGCCAGTATAGTAAATGTCCCTACTCTCAGGGTCAATAAGTTGAAGAGGTGATATATACCTGAATTCTGCAGGTGGAGTGTGTGCAGGCAGGTTGAAGATGAGAGGGTTTGGATGATGAGGAAGTTTTTCCATTTGATGTTGGGCTTGCGAGATAAGGTAACTGTCGATAGGGAGGATTTTTGCTGCCTCGTACAGCTTTTTGTTGGGGTAGTACTTATTGTCTGCCCTTCGATGAAGGCCAGTGCAAGAACGGAGTACTTACCTCTCCAGATTTCAGAAGTTTTTCATGTAGGTTGGCGAGATCGTGTGCCATATTGGGAAACAGTATGTGATGGTTGGTCGAATTAGTTGCTTATAAAGCAGGAGCTTGGTGGGGACTGACAGCCCATTTTTGGTGTTGAGAAGTGGGCTTAGAAGGCTATAGGCAGCTTTTTCTTTTCTTAGAGCATATTGTGCGTGAGGGTTAAACTTGTGCAGGTTAGAGAAAGATATACCGAGGTATTTGGTTTTAGTGGAGGGTGTTATTTTTTGGTTATTGACTTCAATGTCAATATTTTTAGCCAAGGTGGCTATGTTTGCTCGGCTAGTAGTAGCTGGTTTGCGTATGCAAATCATTTCGGATTTGGCAATGTTTATTTTTATACCCCATTTCTTGTAGTAGGCGTCCAGTTTGGCAATATGCTGCTCCACTTTCCTCGCAGCGAATTTTGGCGATATTGAGCGTGCATATGTGAGCGAGTCGTCTGCGTAGAGTAGTGAGGTGGAATTGTGATCATTTGGCGGTTGATCTGTCGTATAGATGTTGAACAGGATTGGGCCGAGTACTGAGCCCTGAGGGACTCCCGCTTCTAGCGGTAGGGTAGCTGAGTTGCAGTTTTCAAGTTTTACTGCGAATTTCCTTGAAGACAGAAAGCTGTGAATGATTTTTGTTAGATGTGGTGGGAAATTTAGTTCTAACAATTTGAAGATGAGGCCGTTTTTCCAGACAGAGTCAAAGGCTTTCTCGACATCCAGGAAGCAGGCTACTGTGCACTCGCCTCTGTTGAGAGCTGAAGTTGTGTCAGTATGAAATTTGAGTAACGCGTGTGAGGTTGAGTGTTGGGCTTTGAAGCCGAACTGGGAGTCTTGGTGGATGCCTACATCATCGCATGTGTTCACGATTTGTTGACGTAGGAGTTTTTCGTATAATTTTCCGATGTTGGAAAGAAGAGATATGGGTCTGAATTCCTTCAAGGCTTTGGAGTTGGGCTTTTTTGGTATTGGGACGATGTTCGCAATTTTCCATGAGTCTGGAAAGTAAGCGTTATTCATGCAATTGTTGAAGAGTATGACCAAGAATTTGATTGCATTCGAAGGAAGATTTCTAATGATTTTGTTTTTTTAAACATACAGGCAGGCCGTCAAGTATTTATTCTTTTATTCTTAATCCCACTCACAGGTGGCGCTCAAGTCATTTTGTCTTTACAAGTTACAAGTATATCCTTTCACAGTATACATATGTTTAGGTGCTAAGAGATTCTCTCGAAGAAAATGAAGGTCGTTTTATATTAAAAAGTTTCTAGGAAAAGGAGAGCTTACTGATATTACTAGAAGAAGTATGGTTACAAGTATATAAAATTTTATGAAAGATTCATTTGAAGATTATCCAAAAAAAAAGATAAAAAAGGGAAAACAGACCGCTTCAGCGAAATTGGTACTGCACTTGATTTCAAGGATATTGGCCAGAGAGACAAGAGATGTTTTAGAAATTGTGTAGTTAACGGTCATTTGCATCTTATAAAAGATAGGCTAAGGAAAACTCTAGGAGCGAAAACAGGAGTATTCTGGGAGAAAATTAACATATATGAAGACTTTGCATTTTTTTCTTTTATAGTCCAGAACTTGTAAGATATTACCAATTGTAAAAAAATGTTGCAGAAATTAATATTATTCTGAACAGATTTTATACGACTTTGACATTCGTTTTGAGACTTCATCCAAAAATTTACTCGGATGTGGTATAAATACGAAGCTCTGGCTGAACAAGTTCTACAGGAAGCATTTAAAAGTCATGGATCATATTTTGAAGGTACAATATTAGTATTTTTTTCAAATATATTCAACTAATTTGATTTTTGTAGATTGAGCTAAGCAGACTCGCTCAGTCCTTGCTACTAAAATTCAGAGCAAGGAAACGCACACACACGTGCGCACATGAATGACTCATGAGTGTACTTTACGACTCACGTGCGCGTTCCATTTTTGAAAACTCATGTGGGCGTGCGTGAGTTGTTGTCATTGTTATTAACGCACGCGCCCATGAGTGAGTAATTCAAAATAAGAATGCGCACACTCGCGTGCGCACACGAAATTTCTCAGTGCTCATTACTCACGGGTGAGTAATTCAAGGGAAGAAAGCGCCCAATCGCGAATAAAAATGTTTATATTAATTATCCACGCTTCTATATAATATAGGTATTTCATAAATGAAATTGCACACAAGTAGGAAATGAGCAACGAGAAATTTCGTGTGCGTTTGCTTCCCTTGAATTACTCACTCGTGAGTAATGAGCAGTGAGAGATATCGTGTGCGCACGCGAATGTGCTCTTTCTAATATTGAATTACTCACTCGTGAGTAATGAGCAGTGAAAAATTTCATGTGCGCTCGCGAATGTGAACTTCCTTATATTGAATTACTCACTCATGTATGTGAGTAGAATGCTCAAGAAAATCGCACAACGACTCATAAGTATGTGCACTTTGATCGCACACAATTTATTACTCGCGTGCGTGTGCGTTTTTGTACTCTGCTAAAATTGCTCCACCTACCACCTGTGAGTAAAATATTTTATATTAACAAAACCCATTTCATTATTATATTTGTTGTATTTTCACTGCCTTCTCTGAAAGAATATTTCTTTAAATGGTTTTTCTTTTCAGACTAACACACCGAAATCTTCATATGACTTGAGCCCGTCACAACTAGTTTTTTTTAATAGCAGTTGAACCCAATACGAAGCTTTTCCGTTTATACTATTTTGGATACTTTTATTTTTTACTTATGTGTTTTGTAATTACATAATATTTACTTAATGTTCTTATCACGACTTTCATTTATATCCCGATTATTTGCTATAAGGCCAATAATACCTATTTTAAAAATTTTGGTTTAGCATATACAACGAGTAGGTGAGTATTCAATTCAAAAATTTAAGTATAATTATCATAATGGATCAATTAATATATTGACACCGAAAAAAGTAGCAGGTATCTCATTATCTAAGAAGAGATATAAATTTTAATAAACTCCATATTCTTGATTAAATTTTAATATAGCAAACATTCACATATAATGCTACATAAACTTCAATTTTAATACAAACTGGTTTGTATTCCAAGTAGAAAAAGGTCCCAAACTTAAATTTTAAGTTCATATGGGTTGCAATTTATGTAATTTTTGTCTTGAAATTTAAGAGGACAGACGTAAATCTGAAGAATTAATCGAAGTAATGCTAACTTAAAAGCTAATACTTCGTAAGCTTGAAAAAGAAATGAAACTTAAAACGTAATACAAATTTGGTGGGGACTTATATGTAACCCACTAATTATTGTATTTTAAGACAATATTTTTAACCGTGTAGATAAATTGTTCATATTTTGAGGAATATTTTAAGCGTTTAATCATTTCAAAATATTTCCGAAGTTATATCAATTAGAATTGAGCGCAGTAGGGAGTAGTTGTTTTTCCCGAACTATGTTTTTCAAACTGGTGTAACCTTAAGATCTTTTTAACCGATTGTTAAGTCCCAATGTGGGCTTAGCATATAAAGCGGGCAGATGCCGGTTTAATAAATGACAAGACAGGATTTTTCAAATAACTAAAATTCAGTAGTTTATTATCACAAAAAATTTCTTATATACTAAACAATTCAGGTACTTCAAAAATTCAATTCTACTATAACTAATCCAACAAAAGTCACTAATTCAATGATCACCTTTTTTAATTTTTCAACTTATACTTATTTTGAATAGTTATGAGCCTGCACTGGTGTTTTTAATTCTGAATTTGCAATAGAAAAAGGAGCTATTATTAATAAAGGCAAAAAAAAAGGTGGGGTTAGGTTGTCAAAGGGAGCGTCATAGAACTGCTCATATGGGAAAAGGCTGGGGTCAATTCTCCTAATATAGGATGCTGAAAAAATAAATATTTTTAATTTTTGTATAAAAGGTTAGTACAAGGGATTCATATAGACTTCCCGTGATTTTTTATTGTTAAGCAAGATTTAATTGGCTTCAATGTTTCTGCCGATCTGTTTTGATGCTCAGTCAAAACTAGAGTGATTTTCTGCTTCCAGCAGCACGCTAATTTATAGGCAGAAACACAATGGGAATTGTGTCTGCCGATGTGATTCATTTATACATTAAGGCCCGATATTACGTCATGGTGGATTTTTTAATGAGAAAGATTTTTCTGTGCTATTAGCTGCCATTTTGAATATGTCAAAGACTTGGTGGCAGCTGCTGTCTGTAGGTAGGTTTTGATTTGTATTCTTTTTTCAAATTTTTGGCCCCTTAGGACTATGCTTGAGACATCGTGGGAATATTGAAACGTAACATTTAGTGTAAGTTTTGGTTTCAATTAAAGTCTCAGATGATCTGAGACTTTACCATTTGTTTACTTTTGATTAATGCTTTTTTATTTGTTTATTTTTAGCCCACAACGTTTGATGAGGCCATGTCATCGCGGGATTACTAAATAATTATGTTTATGATCATCGTTGGAAGTTGTTTTATTTATTTGCATCCAACGAAAAAATTAAGTTTATGTAAATTGAATCTTGGTTTTTAGTTTTATTTTTTATTTTTTTGCTCCGAAACGGAACACCGATTTTTATAAAATTCAAACCACATATTCTTTATAATATTATCGATCAGATATATGAAAAATTTGTAATAATATTTTTGGATATTATTATAATAAATACCAAATTTTACACCTTACTTATTTTTTGACCAGAGAGAGTTTAAATATAGGTATATTATGTATTAATATGTACATGCATATGTCCATATGAATATATTCCACAACTTTTTGCTCTAAATTATTAATTTTTTGCAATCTATAAAGTACAGTATCGACTATACCGGAGGAGTAACAAATTGTGACTTCCATTTCTAAATATATATTTTAAAAGGGCTCTTAAATATTTTGCGGGTTGGTCCCTGAATTATTATCTACGCCACTGGCAAGAAGACTGTGATGTTCGCCTGCTAACTTGCCCGCTACTCTATTTTTCAAACTTTGTTCATGGCTTGTATATTATGGGAGTTAAGCTACATTTACAACTCGAAAGTAGCTTTCGTAAGTAGTTTCATTTTGACGTCTCCATACAAATTGACTACTTACGAAAGTAACTTTTCACTTTCTGGGCCCACGGAAGTAAATTTCATGAAAGTTGAACATAATGAAAGTGATTCGTGTCAAACAACAAGGAAAAAAGCTGAAATTGGGAAAAATTATTGATATGGGTACAGTGTGTGCTAATATAGTTTTTTATTGTAGAGTGGAGTGATAAGTAATTAATAAACTGAATAAAATTGTTTTTAGATATGAATAAGTGGTCTACCAAACAAACCATAAAGTTCCTGGAAAAATATGGGGAACAAATTTGTTTGTGAGACTATAATCATAAAGATTATAGAAACCGCAACAAAAGCTTGCTGCGTTAGAACAGCTGGCGGAATGTATGGATATACCAGGTTTTAAAGCGAACGAAGCCCCGAACAAAATTCATTCGCTGAGGAATAAATATATGGCAGAGAAAAGAAAAGTCGCTAAAAACAAGAAGTCGAGAAGTGGAGTAGACGATATAGTATATGTTCCCAAATTACCTTGGTTTGTATCGCTCAATTTTTTTAATAAATATTTCGATAACAGAGAGCTAGACCAAATTTTATTTGCATGCATTGTGCTGAACACTACTTACGTAACAAATGGTAGCAAACGTGTAAACAGAACTTTCATTGAAAGTACTTGTCATGAAATTTACTTACGAAAGCTACTTTCGCCGTGTAAATGTAGCTTTATGCATTATTACATGATTTTGATCAGCATCAACAGTACAGAAATCTAGATTATATATTTATATTTTTATATTTTAGCTAGAAAAAGAGGGTACATAGAATCATTACAAAGGATAAGACGTCCATAGTCCATAATGTCATAATGAAATGCGTATATGTTAATATGTGAAAAGTAGAGCAAGAAAAGAATAGAGTAAAGCCTGTTATGCATATATGTAGAATGATTGACATCGGACATAAAGTCCAGACTGTCCAGATCACTCGGTAGACAGCGTTGACATGCAGGGCGGCACGCTAGCTCGCCTCGGCTATTGGCGGAGAGTGTGGGGAGGTTCCACGAAAACCTGCCGCTGCTACCTTCCATATACAAAAGAATTCGTGCCTAACTAAACAAAGGCCGTCGCTCACATCTACTCCTGAAGGGACCTTTACATTACTTACCAATACTTACGTGAAGGCGCAGGTGATGTACTTGCAGCTGCCTTGCCCCATCCACCCATATGACACTGAGGGCAGCAATTTTTTTCCAGTGTCCCTGATATCTGATATCTGAAATGTCAGAGGAGCGGACTTATTCGACCATCATCCTGAGAGGGCTCCGGGAGAGTGAAGGAAAAGAAATTTAAACTTTACGGTTCCATTACGTTATAAACATTTAATGATTACAAATTGGCGTACTATTAACTGGAGGCAAAGCTCTCCTACCTAATGCTGAATAATAATACAGACAACTCGTATACACGCTCTCTTAAACCAATACTTCTAATAAAAATTTCATACTATCTCATCTTTACTTACAAGTCACATGAGAAGTGCTTATTTAATTATGTTTTCTTAATTTTTTCGTTTTTCTTTGTTTTTTTAGCTATGTCAAACCGGGGAATACAACATCTAATCTTCGAGCTCAAATGATTGCATGGCCTGTTAGACGTCTCAAGCAGATTGAAAAGAACTACCATAGCCAGCCTGAGCTTTGTCCTTTCGTTGTGTTACTACTGAAATTGAAACGCCCTCACTTAGGACATGATACTGGGTCCGACACCAGTGGAAGTGTAATATTTAATGATTTATCAATATAATGTTCAACCAAATAGCACAATAAAATAATCAAAAGAAAATATACTGATAATTTACTCACGTGTCATTCAGTCCCTCGAAGGAGCTCCCCGGAGGCGGATATATGACAATTAAAATGCTGAAAATTTAGAAAGTTAGGATATCGTTCGTTTGTTATTTTGATAATCTTGTCGTAAAGACCAAATCGTTATTCTTTACGTGGGCGAACTTCGTCAGCCCGAAAAATTAGAAGCGGTATCGATCTGACAGTGTCGCCTAGCGCTAAGATTTCACAACCTGACCACAATAAGAAGCTAATGCAAATAATAGCCCGTATTAGGTAAACAATTAAAACAGGTCGTGAGTAGTGGATCAAATTAGAAAGTCCTATGACTTAGTGATACTTCTCATTTGTCCTTGTAAATTTACAGTTTTATGCCTTCCTCAACCGTAATATATTAACCTCTACATTCTGTACTCTATATAAATTAATTTTGAATTTCAGATTCTTTGTTGCAATTTATACAGAAAACAAAAAGTTTCCTACCCTTAAAATCTCATATCATGTTATCGACGTCTTTTCAGGTCTTTAAGATTTAGTACTATAAGGTCAGATTGACCTTGCAATGTCATGTATTTCTTTACTCCATCGAGTTTAATTTTTAAAGTCTTCTTTCTCTCCTATCATTGAGATCAAAAACGCTCAAACTACACAAAAGCAAATCTTCCCAAGAGTTGCCGCACTATTACAAAAATATCTTCAAATCTTTTCTTTCAGTTCACCTTGTCGTATGTTTTGCCGTGAGTCATCACGCTGATTATCATTCAATTATATTCTTTTCTTATATACTAGCAGAAAATTTTTTATGTCCAACAATAATATGTTAAACCTTTTCTTTAAAAACTAATTTCCTAGGGTTCTTCAACGCAAAAATGATTACTATAAACTCATGTCCTTATCCTATTTGCTATTTTTTTAATTATCATTTCTCTTAACGTTTTCCAAATGTACGTAATAAAAACAATATTTAAAATTTTTTAAATTCCAGCTTGACCTTGTTACGTTCCTCCTTTTGTCTTCATATCCTTTACAGCTACTCGGTTATTCTATCATTTTCTATCGCCCCATGCTCTTCAGGAAAATCAATCAGACATCCAGGTACCATTTCCAGAAAATCCAGAAACATCCATCTCAGAGGATTTCTGATGAAAATTTTGTCCCCCCCCCCCCACCACACACCGCCAAGAATCCATTGAGCAAAAATAACTTGAATTATTAATACGCTAATATCTCGAAAACCAGAGCCCGTAGAGGATTTATGATGAAAATTTCATTACCCCCTCTCTATCTTCATTACCCCCCCCCCCCCCCCCCACATACCATCCCTCTAGAATCCATTGGCATGAACAAAAATTTCCTACTATTAACTTTAATTATTAGTTCAAAATCAAAAGCCTACATTTAGGCGCTAAAGAAAAATCATGATAAAAAGCCTACATTTAGGTGCACCACATATCTATCTAAGACAACCGTAGTACGGGAGCATGCTGGTAGTACCTGCTAATGCCGCTAGGGTGCAGTCAAGACCAAATGACACATCCCGGTAGTACCGGTTAATCCCGCGAGGACGCAGTCGAGACTCAATGGTGCACCCAAGGCACAATGGTGTATCCAAGACACAAACCAACACAACCAAGACACAAACCTACATTTAGCATGGACTCACCCCACCTAGCGACGGTGGCGAAATCCTGGAAGCTAAAAGGGTGGGCCAGAAACGCCATAGTTTAAATACTGGCTCATCCTTCATTAAACCAGGAATCTTTTTATTCATGAGCGGTAAGTTGAATTGTTTATTTTCTGGGTAATCACTTGTATCAAATTTGTTTACATTTTCGGCCATAAACTCATATGCATTTTTCTCTTCAAGTTCATATATTAGATAATCTGTGTCTGTATACATGACTTTACATTTATCTCCAAATTCACGCTGCATAAAACTGTAGTGGAAATCATATAGGCATATCTTTGAAATTTCCAAAACTGCCATTCCAATATAGAGAGGCTTATTGAATAGGATTTTGTGTCACCTTAATTCCGCAGCAACTAAATTCTCATCAAATTTTGTTGCACTGTGGAAGTAGGGTGCTGCAATCTGAGCTTTTGCACCATAGCGACCTTCCCATTTTACGGAAAGTTTTATATCGCTATACTTGTGAACATTTTCCATGGTCTTACCAAAAGCTGCATTATTCATCTTCTTATAGCTGTCCTTCTCATGATCGCTGGTAGCCTGCTTCCATTTGGTGGTATTTAAGTCAATATATGGCTTAAGCCAAGCTGATTGGTTGAATTGAAGAACCCGGTGCACTTTTTTTTTAGGATGGGGCCATGTGATAAGCATTGCTTCAAATTTCGGTAGTGTATAACATATTTAGTTTTAGGATGTAATGTTGCCAAAACCTTTTCTAATTTTGCTCCAGGTGGTGCTGCATGCTCAGAGCACAACGGTAAGTCCTTATGCTTATCATGTAGATGTTGAGGATAATCCAAGTCGACCTCGAATATGTATCCAATTGGAGAATCATCAGGAATTTTGAAAACGTCAATATTGGGAACATCAACCCATTTGAATCCTCCGGTTGGTAAATGCTGTGACATGGCCCATCCATAAAAGTTATTCACATCATAATACATCAAGTATTTCTCTTTCTCCTCAGGCTTAAAATCATCCATATATTTATTATTTGCTTTACTATATCTGTTCGAGTATTGTTTTATACCACCTCGACTGCCTCTCTCTATGAATAGCAGTATATCTACGTCGGTTAGCAGCTCTAGTTTCACTTTGGTGTATTTTAGCATAGCATCCCATGTTAGACCTGGCATGGTGTAATAATGCTGGATCTAAATTGTAAGTCTTCATGCACACTTCTCGAGAGTTCTCAAACACATCAGCCAATAGGAGAACATCGGTCTTAAGGTATAGATCTGAATATTTACCAAGTGTCTGTATTTCAAATGTCTACCAGACCTTTTCAGCATGATTGTAGGCCTCAGGAGATATAACACTGTCAGTCATTTTGTTGTAAAATTTTTCCTGTGCTGGCAAGTGCTGGAAATCCAATTTTGTCCAATCGTCAATGAAGTCGTATGGGAAGACTCCTTTGCGCATAAGTAGTTAGAATCATCATCATCCAGTTGCTGCCATACTGCTCTTGTGATATTTAATTCAGCCATCGGCAGAAATGATGATAGCTTATCCAAGAATTCAGCCATAAAACGGAAGGAATCGATGAATCTGAATTTGATATGACTGGTTTCAACGTGCTTGGTGAACGAAATGTATCTTTCTTTATTTATTGGTAGGAGATCCACTTTCCCAGGAATGGCTGTAGCTATATCCTTAATAATGAAGTGAGCATCATATCCAGATAAATTGTGAAAAATGACTGGAACTATGGAGCAATCTTGATACATCAGATTACATGCATTGTGCGCTAGCCCTCGGTATTTTCCTGTTAAAAGAAATTATGAAAAAATGAATGAAATTATGATTCTCAGTATTTACCTGTTAAGTGGCAATGCTCCCGGACTCGTTCTTCATCGATTGCAAACGTTTTTTTCACATATATGGCAGCAAGTACTTTCCATATGTGAATGCCGTTCCTCTTTAGTCTGGGGCGGCATTGGCCGGATGTTCAGCTTTTCCTGTACAGCTATGGATGCAATTTTTTGCAATTCTAATGCAAACCATTGTTGACAATTCTTGCCTCGATAAGCTCTGTAATATGAGAGCTTAGCATCATGTTTCCAGTGGAAATAGAATCCTATGCTGTGAACTTCATGTTCCTGGATTCGCTGTGTATTTTGATCGTTTTCCTGAATCAGCTTCAATATTGACTCAAGATCAGCATATACACAAAACGGGACTGGATTCTTATGGTTATAATCCTTATATTCCAACCATTTCTTTTCCTCTGATGGAAACATAATTCTGCAATCATTTTGTTTCTCGCATTCGGGGGTGTGTAATGCTAATTTTTCTTCAGAACAAAAGTAGAGCAAACATCTGTCACATATATACTTTCTACCATCATGTTTTGAAGTTTGTTTCGATATGAGTCGAGAAAGATCTTTGATCCAGCAGAAATGATATGTGGCGTCATCATCATCATCGTGATCCATATGATGTTCATCCTTTGTATTATCATAATCATCTTGTATCATAAGGAGATTTACATGCCGCTCCATCCTGTGTTTCGTAAGTCTAACTGGAACTGTTGTGAGGAAACGCTCTTTCTCTAGGATGAATACGTTAACTGATAAATTGCTCTGTCCTTCAAATTGTTTAATCTGGTTAAGCGTAATGGGAAATGTTACTCCAGTTAAATTTAGTACTGTAGAGTAATGCGGATACGATAAAGTCCTATCGGAGCGAACATTTGCTGCTGCAGGATATAGCGCTGATGTTACTGCCCGCGCGAAGCATGCTTCATCATTATTTTTCACATTAATGCATGCTTTCTTTGATGCAATTTCCTTTGGCAATGGTATATACGAAGATCCTCGGAGTTGTTCAAACTTGTTGATGTGTACTGCTAGATGTATTATAGAGTGCAGTGCCGGGCCACTATCTTTTTCCTGGAATTCTTCCAGCTGAGTGTGTATTGGATCCAAAATGTTTGATTTAAACCACTCCTCTAAGTTATCATCTGCACTAATTGGAGCAGTTCTCTCTTGGAAATATTTAATGTCTTTTATAATTTCATTGTCACCAGTTTCTTCAACAAATTCACCGCAAAACGTTGTAGAAACTTTAATATTAAAATAATGTTTTAAGGTATTTTTAACACGACGCGTAAATAATTTGGCAGCGTCTTGCATAAATAGCTTTGGCTCGATTTATTTTAAATTTTCAATAACACCTTGTCGAATTCTGTCTGCGAACGCTGTCTTTACTTCCTCTCACTTTACAAAATCACTTCTTCTTACGCGAATAATTCCTCCACCTCGACGGGGAGTTCTCAATAGTGCTCTCAATGCTTTAATTTGCTCGAGACAGCTCCCGAAATGTCGTTTCCTAGCACTCTTATTGCACTTCCGAAATGCAACTTCAAATTTATGCATGTTTCTATTGCACTTTTGAACAATATAGTCTTTATTCACTGAATTTTTTAAACACTCCATCACATGTTTTCGCAAATTTTCAATTATTGAAAAACTTTTATTTACTAACACCGAAGACATTTTTATTTCTTATGTACTATCACGGAGACTCACTAAAACTGACTGATGGCTCTTAAGAGTTTGCTTGGGTTTTTATAGCAACAGTTTGTAAACATGAATGATCCGGCTGCTGCACCTTTTGCCCATTTAACATAAGATCACTGCAAATATTTCAGAATGTTAGGACTCCGCTGGGGGCTCCCATGTAGTAGTGACGGAGTCTGTTTCATGGCTTGTGAAGTATTTTTGAGGATTTTGCTCATACCAATCATGAAAGCTTTTATTTTAATTTACAATATTCTTATTAATACACCTCAGCTTGTCAGATACATATCCAACCAAAGATCTACACCCATGATCAGTAAAGTGACCACACCCCACCTCTAAAGATCTCAGCCAACAAGTTATATAGCCCCGTTCAACAACAAGCCTGATAACTCCAGGCAACCATGCTATACTCATAGTATATAAAGCAGACAAGCAAGCTCCAAGCTGGCATGTATATGATCAAGTCCACCTCAAACATGTGTGCTAGAGAGAGAAAGATGTTTTGGGAGAGCGAGATGGTTTCAAAGTACGGTATTCACTAAAGCTTCCTAATGTGTTAGAGCGAGACATATTACAGCACTCCACTACTCATCCAAAACTAAATTAATATAATCATACCATCTTCTTTCATCAAAACTTTTAATTTAATCCACCCCAACCAACCTAATGCTTTCATGGTAAGATTTAAAAATAAGTAAATAACACTAACCACTCTCAACCATCGCCACGGTCTCCACCAAAGTTTCTATATCCTACTAGAATTATGTGATGCTAAATATCATCCACCAAAGCTTTTAACTAATAGTACCATGGTCTTCACTATTGCACTATTGATACAACACCATTTCGGATGATGATACTTTAGAGGATATAAATATGAAGCGCATTGTGATAAGCTTTTTACTGAGTGGAAGACTATCCAATAGACACAAAAAATCGCTCAGCTTGTTTATTTTTCTCGGCTGTGCGAGTTTGTTTGATATAAAATTACCAGTCATGCCATTACTTTTGAAGACTAAACATTTTCTAACAAGGCTGCACCTATACAATTTTCATTACTCATCTAAGTCGCCACATCATCCTACATTAATATTATAGCTCATCAAAGATTTTAATTTAACCAATGCTCAACTTAAAAAAGTAGCCTAGACTTGAATTACATCAGAAAAGGTATGATCGCAAATATCACGAAAACCATAGCCCGTAGAGAATTTATGATAAGACGTTTCAGTACACGCACACATCTTCACCGACAATTTTCTAGGCTTTAATTTCCATTCTTACCATCCCAAGCAGCCGTGATCTCTTTTTAGATATCGAATATCATGATCACTCTTGTTTATAAAAGACACACACAGACCACAACTTACGTTATAGTTGTTGTTGATTTTTTATCAGCAAAAGAAATTTTCAGTTATAACTTCCACTACTCATCTAAGACAACTTATCAGTTGTTGTTTTTTTCCAGCTAAAGAAATTGGGAATCGTTCAATTTGTTTACTTTACTCGGGTCTGTGCGAACTTTGTTTACATTATTCGACTGCGATTTTGTTTACATTATTCAGCTGTACGAATTGTTTATGGAATGAACCAAATTAGAAGCATTGCACCTGAATATCAAAAATTAGGCCATTTCTTATCTAAGCCAACATATCTACCTACGTTAGCTGTTGTTGTTGCTAATTTAATAACATGGTGAAATACGGAATATCGCCTGGTAGAAAACTTTTTAGTATGACGTAATGTGTGTGTGTGTGTGTGTGTATCTGACTAGCCTCGCAAAAGTGTCCTGATGCCTCCGTCCCACAACTCGAAGCGTATATAGCAAGTTTAAAGAGCATTCACCTCCATGGTCTGATGGTAGAGCGCCTCGGATTTTACAAATCCAAGCGTTCTCGGTTCGATTCCAGCAAAAGCCAGCATTATTTTATTAAAAATCAGCTCAGGCAGACCTTGATCAGCTGACGGGGATCAGCCAACAAGATGACGTCATCCCCTGATCAGCCAGACGTTAGGAAAGGAATTTCCCCAGGCGTGTGACGTATACCACTAGACGGAATCCCTCAGTGGCCCAGACCCGGTCCAGAACCATCAAAATAGTTGGAATCTACCTTGCACTTTTTGTATGGAAAAAGTGTGCCAAAACTGTCATAGCGTAACTACTAAAATCCAACTTTACTCCGCGGTTTTAAAATTCCAACTCATCGAGGATCGGCGATCTTGCACCCAAGTACTTATCATCAAAAAACTTTTTATTCTTTTTATTACTTTCCCACGACGTGAAAAATCGTACTTGGGAAAGTACAAAAAGTTTAGACGCATATGGATGAAATCTGATATGCACTTGTGGCTTGTAAAAATAATATTTTAGGCGATGAAAAGGATGGTGTGTATGTATATACACAAAATTAGGTATAATGGATGTAGGAATTGTATGTATATACATGCAAGTAATTTGACTGGGTTCAGGTAAGATATGTATGTAACTTGTACGACATGTAGAAGTATACATGCCGTGTGAACTGAATATATGACTGATAACAAAATGCAATTTATGCTAAATTGCATTTTGATTCAGTATGGAAATGCATTTTTAAATGCATTTAAAATTGAAATTAAATTAAAATATTTTGATTTTCATGGTCATTTCTGTTATACACCAATATATTGCATAGGGCAATGTATTGGTGTATTGGTTTTATGGTAGCGGTTCGGGTCAATGGGCACCTGGGTCGCAACATCCCACCCCCCTGGGGAAAAGAAAGTTTTATTCTGCTCACCAGAAAACTTTCTTTCTTTAATAGTAGTAGATTTTGCACGCGATTTTAAAGGTAACTAGAAATGTATACCTATTTACATGCAAAATTATAGTAACCTTATAATAGGTAAAAAAAAAATTATTTTGATATAATTACAATTCAATAGGAAAACTTTTAGGATTTTCTCATTATATGTTACGCTAGTTAAAAGGAAATGAATACTACTAAGTTTATAAATTTACATATGATTGGTTATAGAGCTATTTACATTTATTATATTTCTTTATTATTTATTTAGTAATAATAATAATAATTTGTAGAATATTGAAAAAAAAACATGTCTTTCATTGTTCTGCCCAATGAGAACACTCAAAAGAAAATATCAATAATGATGTGGACTGTAAATAATAACGCCGGGGAATATTTTATAGTCAGTGGTTTATTGAACGCACGTAAAACTTAAGTACAAAATTACAACTATAACTAAAATTAACAGAATTCAATTTCACGACACTTAAGAACTAAACTTCAATAGATTTAATAAAGTCGCTTACTCACTACACAATAATAATATTAATTTCAATACAATACTGTCAAAGTTGAGACAACTTTGACCAATGGCATTATATATGTATGTATATATATATAAATATATTAATCAATATGAACTATACTATATGATTAATCAAAAAAATGTACTCACCAGTCTAAAACTATGGAATCGACTTTATGGCTTTTGTAATTAAATAATTAGTGATTATCTTGTTCTAGTCGTTCCCCGGAACAAGATACTTTACTTCAGTCGAGACCCAAAGCAAAGATGTAATTTGGTTAGTAGAATTCTTGTTCTATCGTTCCCCGGAACAAGATACTTTACTTCAGTCGAGACACAAAGCAAAGTTGTATTAGTAGTGTTTATTCAAGTCGCTACCCAGAATAAATATCTTTATCTCAGTCGAGACCCAAGATAAAGGTTTGAGATTAGTGAGTGTTATTCTAGTCGCTACCCGGAATAACTATCTTTATCTCAGTCGAGACCCAAGATAAAGGTTTGAGTTAGTCTGTGTTATTCTAGTCGCTACCCAGAATAACTATCTTTATCTCAGTCGATACCCAAGATAAAGGTATTAAGTTAGTAAAATCTATTCCAGTCGAGACCCAGGATATGTATCTTTATCTCAGTCGCAACCCAAGATATAGTTATTAGGTTAGTAAATTTTATTCCAGTCGAGACTCAGAATAAATATCTTTATCTCAGTCGGTACTCAAGATAAAGTTGTTATTAGTAAGATTTATTCCAGTCGAGACCCAGAATAAATATCTTTATCTCAGTCGCTACCCAAGATAAAGATATTAGGTTAGTAAATTTTATTTCAGTCGAGACCCAGAATAAATATCTTCATCTCAGTCGTTACCCAAGATAAAGTTATTATGTTAGTAAGATTTATTCCAGTCGAGACCCAGAATAAATATCTTTATCTCAGTCGCTACCCAAGATAAAGTTATTAGGTTAGTAAATTTTATTCCAGGCAAGACCCAGAATAAATATCTTTATCTCAGTCGTTACCCAAGATAAAGTTATTATGTTAGTAAGATTTATTCCAGTCGAGACCCAGAATAAATATCTTTATCTCAGTCGCTACCTAAGATAAAGTTATTAGGTTAGTAGAATTTTTTCCAGTCGAGACCCAGAATAAATCGCTTTATCTCAGTCTTTACCCAAGATAAAGTTAATTTGTTAATAATTATATTTTATTACACTAGCCAAGTCGAATTCAAAATGATGCGCAAACTATGAAAGTTGGATACTAAAAGAGAAAGATTTGAGTTAGCCTGCGACTTATATTGCCTTTGAATTGCGCACGGCACCAACAAATTATTTTACCTTGCGCACAGCAACCAAAGTACATTGACCTTAGCAGCTGTGCGCAGGTAGCAATAGAAAAATCCGTTGACCTAAACAGCTGTGCGTAGGTCAGACGAGTGCATTGACCTTAGCAGCTGTGTTTAGTAAGTACAACGTAGGAACTCTTAACGATGAGAAATAATATCATATACCTATACATATACAATGCGGCCATTTCCAAATTGTTTTCAAGTCTTAAATCATTTATATTATTTTTGCTAAATTATCATCGGCTAACAATAATAATAGAAATATATGATTGTCGATGTGGAATTCATTAAATTGTTTCTGTGGAACGTGTCTCTAGTTTGTGTGTGTTACATACATACTTCCACCCACAATTTTAAGAAAGCATTGTAACATATGTACATACCTATAACAATTATCAAAGAAATGCTAGCAACCGCAAGCATACATATTTTCATCATTTTTCAATGAACATACATGCCTACATCATTTTCATTAAATTATAATTCCACTCGTTACTGACCTTCCCCAATTACTTAACAAGCAGAGGAAATAACTAAGGTAGAATTGAGTGACGCAATACCCTGCGCGCAAGAATTCGCACGTTGTAATACGATAACCTTGCGCCAGCGGTAGAACCCAGGTGACCAAATGATGGTTCACGAGTTTTTTAGGAAAAAGGAATTTGAAGAATAAAAGCAGTCGATTTGAGTCGAGTTAGTGTTCAGTAAACGGTTCGTTTGAATTAGGAGTTGTACTTTTAAACAAGCTACTCCAAAATAATATCAGGAGTTGTGTTTTAAACAAGCTACTCCACAATAATATCAGGAGTTGTGCTTTAACAAGCTACTCCACGCAACTACTCTCACATTAGAGATACGACAGTCGCTGCCGGGAAAAGCAAAAGTAAAATCAACAAATTAAGTCAAACGGTTTCTTCGCAAAGAAACCACAACAAGTTTAAGTAGGATAGATTCATACTTAACAATTTGGCGCAGCCGGTAGGATCAAGGAAGTTAATTCAATACTTGAAAAACCTTGATCCTCGAACTCACAAAGAAGTGAAACTAAAACTAACGTCAAATTGTGACGTTGGGGCACTTTTGACTTAATTTGTTTGTTTTAATACAACCAGTCAACAACTACAATAAAAGTAAGGGAATATACTCCCAAGGAAATTTATCGGCTTGGACAGACATCAAAACGTTTCTGAAACTGCAGACATTAAAAACTAAGTAAGTTTCAATCCAAATTCAACGATTGGCAGAACTTCAGTATTAAATCGATAAGCCACTATACATTACACATTAAATAACGTCAATCTTTTTCTTTTTTTTTCTCTTTTTAAATATTCCTGTATATATATATGTACATAAAGTAAGTTAAACTACCTCTTTTTCAAGAAAATTCTGCTTTCATGCACAAATCTGATCAAAGCCCTGCTTGCTCAGATTTTGAAGCAACAATAAATTCACTTTCATTCGACAACGTAAGCCCTCCGAATAGCCCAAGAGCAGAGCAAAGTTCACCCCAAAGAAGAATAAATTGGTATCGTGAACATCGGTCAGGTAAACGTTTTGGAAGACACAGTTTGGTTAACTTCCTCATAAGAACTCACAGTCTAAACGTTATAATACCCGAAAAATCGTTAACCACTTCAAATCTAGATATAAATACACACAATACTTCCCAGTTTGAGCATCCACACAATACAAACAAAATGCCTGTAAATTATGAGAAAGTAGTTAAACTTACTGCACAAATGGTGCCTTTGTTCTCTGGAGAAATTAATTCTCAGACCCTCACAGAATTGCAAACTTTCATAGGCTGTTGTAAGCAAGTTCAACAATGTCTAGCAGAGGAGGAAAAGGCAGCCTTCATGCAAATTTTCCCAACAAGATTGAGAGGAAATGCATATCAAATAATAGCATCCAGTACACTCACGAGATTTTAAAAAGTCGAGCAGTTGCTATATCGGACTTACTTACCTCGTGAGACATATCATGAGTTAATTAACAAACTAATAACTTGCCGACAATACCCCCAAGAATCGTTTAATTCATTTACTACTAGACTAAAAAGACTTTTAGTACAATGTAACGAGGCAGCACAAAGCAAATACGGTGCTGAAAATTTTAATGTGGTAAAGCAACAGATAGAGGACTTTGCAATGGCTTCCGTAAAGAGTGGTGCAAATAACCCCCATCTAAGCGCCTATCTATTGACAATAAATGAAAGCTCGTTAGAGACTCTCATTCAAAAAACATTAGATATGGAAAGGTTACAACAGGGTCTCTTTTTCATTCCACAACCAATAAACTACTTACCTCAACATACAAAATCTTTTCAAATGGACCATTTCTTTAGACCAAATACCTCATATTTTGCTAATGCTTATGGTTATCCCATACACGAAAATTTAAACTCCTCTATATATCCCTACACAACTGATACAGGAAAACCTACAATAAAAACTGAGTGTGGTATACCTCCAAATCTGGAGTCATTAAAGGTACCTTCAGTATCCTTTAATACTGATAAAAATCAAACAAATAATTGGTGCTCTACTCAAGCCAGTATGGCAAGAGAATCCTTAAGAAGTCCACCTCCATTCCAGGACAAGAAACCATACGGTGAGCAAAAATTACTTTTAGGTAGGATCACATGCAGTTATTGCAAATACAAGGGACATACGTATGATGATTGGTTAAAACGTAAAAATACTCCCTTCTGTATTAATTGCAGAACAAAGGGTCATGATGCCCAATATTGTAAAAAAAATGTGAAAGCACCACGGAGTCACCTAAATAGTAACAACAACACTCAGTGGGGCAATCCAAAACACGAACACAGATTTAACGGTCAAGAGATGTGTAAGTTTTGTGGAAGAAGAGGTCATACAGTGCCCACCTGTCAACAGAAGCAACGATGGGAGGCTACAAAATCGGGAAACGGCACACTGTCGACCGAAAAAGCCCCGGCTCGACATTAATTAAAATATCGCAAAATACTTTAGGGTCCTCCCAGCTGAAAAACCCACAGATCAGGGAAAACGTATCGGTGGTAGAGTTACCATTAGATATAAGCGGAAATACAGCCGTTCGGCTGGTAGTAGACACTGGAGCTGAAGTAAGCATAATCAAACAGGAAGCACTAGATACACCAAAACGGATAAAACGAAGTCAAAAGGTAACTTTAAAAACTCCATTTGGAGAAGGAAAAACATTGGGTAACTGTCAAGGCAACTTTTTACTAAGCCGCAGTATCCCGTGCAATCTACAGGTTGTAGAAGATAACGCCCAAATCTCTCATGATGGGCTGTTAGGTAATGACTTTCTTGCAAAAAATTGCAATATAGAAGGGCCTAACAAATTGCTCCGGTTTCCTCGCACGGAAACCAACCCTATCGAATTCACGGTACCTCTCGAAACATCCACAGAAGATGGAGATGAACTACCGAGGCATCAAACAGAGGAACAATTTAAATCTACTACCGTTTCACGGGCACCATATAATAAACACTCCTTATCCCAAATGGGAGACATTTCAAGCACCTTAAATGAAGATGAAAGTAGGCAATACGAAGTAGAACTTCAGCGATCCAATAGAATACCTCCTCGATCTCAAATTGTACTGAACATACCATTACAATTGGACCAAGAAATGATCTGTATGTCTCAAGAGATAAAAGATGGAGTATTTGTTGCAAATTGTCTCGTTAGTCCTCACAAAAATTTTATACCATTATCTGTTCTAAACATAAACACAGAACCAGTATTCCTAAGAAGACTGAAGCTTACTCTAGTTCCAAGTAGTCATTACAATATTAAACTTCTCAATATACCTTTGGACGACATAAATACCCAAAGTAATCAGAAAGAAGGTGATCCACCTTCCTCTCGTACATATAACAAAACAGAATACAATTTCAAATGTGATAAGACAAATTTCAACTCCAATCCATATTCAATAAACGTAAACCAAATTAAAAGCTATAACGCAGACAGACTTGTGGCATTACGTAAAGAATTACTGTTGGATGAAAATTTAAATCACGAAGAAGAAAAATCAATTCTTGAGTTATGTTATAAATATAATGATTTTTTTATCTAAAGGGAGATAAACTAACATGCACTAATACCATAAAGCATACCATCCCCATTTTGCACAATCAGCCACCAATAAACCAAAAGATGTATAGACTTCCAGAAACGCACCAGGCTGTAATAAATGAGCAGATCAAGGATATGTTAGAGAATGACATAATCCAAATAAGCAAAAGCCCATGGAATTCTCCGTTACTTGAAGTCCCCAAGAAAGCTGGGCCTGACGGCAATAAACGTTGGCGCGTAGTAGTAGATTTCCGTAAAGTCAACGAGAAATCTATAGGGGATGCCTTTCCACTACCCAGGATAGAGGATATACTGGATCAACTTGGGCATTCACGGTATTTTACTACTCTTGACCTTGCAAGCGGATACCATCAAGTATTGGTAGACCCAAGGGATAGACCAAAAACTGCATTTAGTACCGCTTACGGGCATTATGAATTTAAGAGAATGCCATTTGGATTGAAAGGCGCACCTGCGACTTTTCAACGCCTGATGAATTACATTCTAACGGGTCTCCAAGGATTAGAATGCTTTGTCTATCTCGATGATATTGTAATATATGGAAAAAATTTACAAGATCATAACGAGAAACTGGCTAAAGTATTCGACAGACTTCGAGCCCATAATCTTAAATTACAACCCGAAAAGTGTCAGTTCCTTCGCCGAGAAGTAATCTACCTTGGACACAAATGCTCAAACGAAGGAGCACTTCCAAATCCCAGTAAAACAAGTTGCGTTCAAAATTTTCCTCAACCCCGCACTGTGAGACAAACCCAATCGTTTCTGGGACTGGCAAACTACTATCGCAAGTTCATCCCTAATTTCTCAAAGATAGTCAGGCCAATAACAAATCTATTACGGAAAGACGTCAAATTTAATTGGACTCAAAAGTGCCAAGACTCTTTCAATGAAATTAAAAATTCCCTTATAAATCCGCCTCTACTCAAGTATCCAGATTTTACCCAACCTTTTAATCTAACAACAGATGTTAGCAATGAGGCATTGGGAGCTGTTTTATCACAAGGGGCAATAGGTAAAGACAGGCCAATAGCGTACGCAAGTAGAAGTTTAAATAAGGCGGAACAAAGATACTCCACAATAGAAAAAGAGTTGCTCGCTATTGTGTGGGCCGCGAGGAACTTCAGGTGTTATTTACAAGGTAGAGCTTTTACGGTTTACACAGACCACAAGCCCTTGAAAGGCGTATTCAATGTGAAAGGCCCGACATCGAGATTAGTCAGGTTTCACCATAAACTCTCAGAGTTTGACTATAAAATTGAATATAAGCCTGGAAAATATAACACTAATGCAGACGCGCTTAGTCGAATACCTGCCGAGCTAAACCAGGCAAACCCCAATTCGTTCATTGTGGAAGCTCAGGTACATCACCGAGCCGATTCCGACATCGACGAAAATGATTCTAGTTCTCCAACACCCTCAAAGCCTAAACAAAAACATTGTCATGCTGTTACGAGAGCTCAAATAAGGGAGGCACAAAATGATATTGAAGAGGAAAATCAAAACCCAGAAACTCCCAATATAGTTCAAAATTATCCACGGAACCTCCAAAATGAATTAGTCGAAATTGACTCAACTGATAGCAGCAAATCCGAAAGCAGTGCATCTGAACACGGCGAATCACCCTGGAACCAAAATCTAATAAATTCCCAGCATACATTACCAGAAAATATCTCAGACCCTGAAGAAATCGGGACAATTTTAAAAGACTATCATGACTCCGCGTTTGGTGGTCACCAAGGAGTAATGAAAACTTATAAAAAAATAAAGAAAAAATATAAGTGGAGAAATATGCTCAGTTCCATCAGGAAATATATTCGAAAGTGCCCTAAATGCCAAAAAATGAAGGCTAGCCCGGAGTATCGTATGCCAGTGGTAACAACAGATACTGCCCTTATGCCCTTCGATAAAGTATATTTGGATATAGTAGGTCCCCTTGAAGAAACCCATTCAAGAAATAAGTACATTTTGACTTTCCAAGACAATCTAACGAAATTCGTAGATTGTTATGCCTTGCCAAATGGCGAAGCGGAAACGGTAGCAGGAATATTTTTTGATGAAATAATTACTCGCTACCGCATTCCTAAAAAATTAGTAACTGACCAGGGCTCCAATTTCTTAAGCGATCTTTTTAAACGTGTCTGTAAACTTCTAAAAATTAAAAAATTACAGACTTCCGCTTATCATCCGCAATCCAATGGCGCACTTGAACGAACCCACAGACCTCTAGTGGAGTATTTAAGAGCTATTGTGTCCGAAAATCCAAAGGCTTGGGATCGATTCCTGAGAACCGCGGCTTTTGTATACAATAACAGCCCACATGAAGGCACTAAGCTCACGCCAATGGACTGTCTGTTCGGATTCACAGCAGATGTTCCCTCTAATCTTAAAAGAGAGCCAGAGCCCATTTATAACCACGAGAGTTACTATCACCTTCTTAGATACAAAATACAAAAGGCATATGCTACCGCCCGAAAAAATTTACTGAAAGCCAAGGAAAGGTCGAAAGCGTATTATGATAGGAAATCACGTCCGGTAACATTCAAAGCAGGAGATAAAGTATTATTAAAAAATCCCGCTAAAAAACACAATCGTTCCCAGATATGGCTAGGACCATATCTCATGGTACAAGCTTTTACGCCTGTTAACACAGTCATACAAATCGGTAAAAGAAGAGTAACCGTACATAATAATAGACTGAAACCATTTCACGAATAATTACTAACCTTCAAGGAAGGGATTACAATTGCATTTAAGATAAAAAAAGTAAGGGAAAAAATTTTTTTTTTAAGAAAAAGAGAATAATTAAACATATCATTAATTCATGTTGAGCAGAATCAAATTACACGTACCCGTCATCTACAGGTAGTTTAACTATTTTGAACGTACGAATAATAGAAATATGTAAACAAGATTGAAGATGTAAAACGTAACCCAATAAAAGAGTATTTATAAACATTATATGCATTAGAAGTAAGATACCTATTTATAGAATGAAAAAAATATGTATAATCACCCGTAAACATTTTTTATAAAAACATATGTATAAACACATATAAAAGAAGAAATTTGTATAAACACATATGGTATAAAAGAAAATATATGTATAAACACATATAAAGAATTTTTTCAATAAATAAAAACATATGTATAAACACATAAAAGAAGAAATATGTATAATCACATGTAAATTTTTTTTTTATAAAAGTAGGTATAAACAATTTTTTTTTTAAGTAAAAATAAATTATGTATGCACACATATATAAAAAATCAAACAGCCATAATTATAAATGTATATGTAGGAATTAAAAAAAAATATATATATATAATATGCACATGTAATAAAAATTAACATAACATAGCAGTAATACTAATAACCTAGAAAAATAATGGATATAAATTTGTAAATTGATAAGTCAATTATTGTACCGGCACTCGGCATTATGTATATACATACATATAAAACCACTAAATTTCTCGAAAATTATCAAACGATTGAACCATATTCTAATGTGTTATTCCTCTTCTAAGAATAACACATATTTTTTAAAAAGGGGGAGATTTGTTACATACATACTTCCACCCACAATTTTAAGAAAGCATTGTAACATATGTACATACCTATAACAATTATCAAAGAAATGCTAGCAACCGCAAGCATACATATTTTCATCATTTTTCAATGAACATACATGCCTACATCATTTTCATTAAATTATAATTCCACTCGTTACTGACCTTCCCCAATTACTTAACAAGTAGAGGAAATAACTAAGGTAGAATTGAGTGACGCAATACCCTGCGCGCAAGAATTCGCACGTTGTAATACGATAACCTTGCGCCAGCGGTAGAACCCAGGTGACCAAATGATGGTTCACGAGTTGCATATGAAGAAAGTAATATGCATGTAAGTATGTATGTAAATGATGAATATCACGATGAACAAGTAACAAGCGGTTAGCGTTTGTCAAAATTTATGTATGTACGTATGTAACAACAAATGCGATAATGTACTGACGAAACGCTCAGTACGATTCTAGTCAGAAAAATATCTGTATGTATGTACGGAAGCGACGAGTGCCGCAATTTATTTGTAAACAGAAATAAATGATGTGCAAATGACCTAACACTTTGTACTGTTATAAACAAAATGTTGGGTCGGAAGTATTTCATTTATTTCCGTATTAATAAGATTCTTCTGTATAAATAAGAAAAGAATTTGAAGAATAAAAGCAGTCGATTTGAGTCGAGTTAGTGGACAGTAAAGGGTCCGTTTCAATTAGGAGTTGTGCTTAAAACAAGCTACTCCAAAATAATATCAGGAGTTGTGCTTAAAACAAGCTACTCCAAAATTATATCAGGAGTTGTGCTTAAAACAAGCTACTCTAAAATAATATCGGGAGTTGTGCTTTAACAAGCTACTCCACGCAACTACTCTCACATCAGAGATACGACAGTCGCTGCCGGGAAAAGCAAAATTAAAAACAACAAGTTAAGTCAAACGGATTCTTCGCAAAGAAACCACAACAAGTTTAAGTAGGATAGATTCAAACTTAACATGTGTGCGTTCTTTCGCTGGCGCTCTAATGTTGGCTGCTCTGCGGGAGTCCTGTATTACCGACTAAGTTATTGAGAGAGGGGAACATGGTATCTGACGTTTGTCAAGTATATTGTTGATCATCGCATTGGCTGCTGGTATTCCTGTTCGGGAATAAAACATCTTATTAGGTATGTTTCATGTTTTATAATAATTTAAATCGGGATTCTTTGTGGTTCTTTGACCTTTTTTTTCAGCATACGTCTGAAAAGAATCAAGTGCCAAAACCTTGATACACCTCATCGTGGGAGTTCGTGTTTGAACATACTGCCCCCCCCCCCCATTGAAACATGGAAGGTTATGTTTTGCTTCAATCTTTCAATAAGAAAATCGAAAATCTGGTTTGGCGATTGTTATTCTTATATTATTATTTTTTTTTGTTTTTAAATAAATAAATGTCATCTTACCAGTGGGGTTATCATTCTTACTGTCTATGCATGGCCCATTCATTCTCTGTCTCTTCCGTATTCATAAGTGCCCTTTTGAGAAGAAATTTTGCGTATGTTATGTAGTCGTGGTGGCTAATGCGAAACATCACCATGGCCTTCAAAATCCAGTCCAACTATACAAAAAAAAAACCTTTTTTTTGTTATTGTTTTTTTTACTTGTGGCCTTGAATGACGATTGACTTTTGTTTGAATGCAGCTGGCTCATGCCTATATGTCTCATTAAAATTTTTTGTTTTTCGAATTTGGGTGCTAGAAGAGAGAAATGATAGCAACGATCTGGACATGCGCATAATTGGTATTATGTTGTCTAGGAGAAAAGAAACCATAGCAACGCCCTGAACTTTGCAGAATTATTGTTATGCCCCATATATAGATGAAAAGGGTGGAGTTAAATAAAAAAAAAATAGATTTTATTGAATGAGTTTTATTTTCCATCCGCTAACAACTTGATTTTTATCTTGGTTCCGTCGCTAGTGGTAAAAAGCTGCCTTCGCTTTTTTGATTTCTTCAACGCTTTATAGGAAACCGTGAACTTCTCGTTTTGTCCTGGTTTTAGGTTATTGATCACGTGTAGCTGGAAATCCTTATCTCCGTTCTCTGCTGGGATGAGGACAATTTCCTGCAACAGCTGGATAGATTTTGATGTCGGCTGCTGGATTGCTGGAGCAGACGTGGATGGTTGTGGCTGCTGTATGGGAACAGCAGAACTCAGCGGCTGTGGCTGCTGCTCCGTTGACGGTGTAGCTGGCTCTGTCTGCATTGGCTCCGCCGCGTATGTTGATGTCGGGGTGGATGTTCTATTGGTTGTCTTTTTTCGACATGGAGTTGGAGACGGTGGAGGTGAATCATCTATGCAGATCACTTCTGGACAGGGGATTTCAGCCAATCTCAGCTTATCCAGCTCCCGAAGAAACTCCTCAATACTTTTTCCAGGCGTTGATGGCCGCGCTACTGCACTCGACAAATCGCGTTCGGGTGATTGCATCTTGAACTAAAACTGATGCACTTTGGATTCTGTGCGCGCTATTTAAAGGGACCTAACGGGTAGTAATTTTGAATGTTGATTCAAATTTATAGGCAGGGCTAACGGACTTCTTAGGAGTTTTATGCAAATCGATGCGTCACTGTTTTTTTCGAATTTGTCGAGATGCGATATTGATCCAGAGTTAACGGCCGGTTTTGCAAAATTTGCCATTTGTTGGAATTTTCTCACGGCAAAATTTTTTATGCATTTGAGATTAAAAAAAAAAAAAAAAAAATAGATGTTAATTTTATATGGGCTTGCTGTTGTGTACCTGTACGTAGGTACATATGCTACATAATTTGTTGTTTAAGACACATGCACTTATCGTTATATATTTGGGCTTTCTGCAGATTTTGGAAAGAGACATATTTTCGTTATCGGCCTTTTTAAGATTCCATTGCTGGTTTTTATTGTAATTACCCTTATGTAATTATCGTTTCCTTTATGCACTTCTAGTATTCTTCCTAGTACCCCATGACATGCAGGTAGATTTGTTTCTTTACTCAGAACTAAATCTCCGACACAAGGATTTACTGTTGCTTGTTGCCATTTAGGCCTATTTTGCAATGAATTTAGGTAATCGGTTGACCATTTGTTCCAAAAGTGTTGCTTCAGGAGTTGGACATGATTCAATCTAGTCACTGATGATATTCTGTTGGGCATCACAGTTTCTGGCGGTGCGATTAAAGATTTTCCTATTAAGAAATGTCCTGGAGTTAATGCATTGAGGTCATCTTTATCTTCAGTAATGGGACACAAGGCACGCGAGTTTAAACAGGCCTCGATTTAAGCCAGGACTGTTGCAAATTCCTCAAAAGTTAGAAGGGCATTTATTAAGACTCGTTTTAAATGAAATTTAATAGATTTCACTCCAGCTTCCCACAGGCCTCCAAAATGTGGAGCCGAAGGTGGATTGAAGTGCCAGTGAATGCCGTCGTGCGCAATTTTCTCAGCAATTTCATTGCTTGCGTTTTTGAGTGCAGATTTGAATTCTTTCTGGAAAACCTTGTCGGCACCAACAAAATTGGTGCCGCAGTCAGAATAGATATCAGTGCACAAACCTCGGCGACTAGAAAACCTTTTGAAAGCTGCGATGAAACTAGCTGTAGATAAGTCAGAAACTGGCTCAATATGGATAGCTTTCGTGGCCATACAGACGATGATACATATATAGCCTTTGTAATATCGATTGCCCCTGTGCTTTGACATTATTAAATTAATAGGACCGGCATAATCGACACCTGTTTGTTGAAATGGTCTTGAGATATTCACTCTTGGAATTGGCAAATTTCCCATTATTTGAGTCCTAGTTCGGGCAGCTTGCTTGAAGCAGGGAATGCATCTATGTAGGATGTTTTTCACTGTTCGTCGTCCTTGTAAAACCCAATATTCGTGTCTTAGAGTATTTAACACAAGCTGTACACCACCATGCAATGTTTTTAGATTAATATGATCTATGATTAGGTTTGTTAATTTACTTCCTTTTGGTAGAATGATCGGATGTTGTTGATCATATGGGATATGAGCGTTTTGTAAGCGACCTCCTACCCGCAACAACTTGTCATTATCAAGAAATGGATTAAGGGATATCAAATTGCTTTTAGCTGGAAGCGATAATCCTGCTTTTAATTGTCTTATCTCGTTATCGTAAGCAGTGCCTTGCGCTAATTTTATTAACAAGTAATTTGCTTCCAGTAGCTCTGTTGGGGAAGGCTGCTCTGTTTGTTTAATTAAACCTTTTGTTACATCTCGGCTTGCTCGGATATTGTTCAAAAATCTGAGGCAATATGCCGCGACACGATTTGATTTTATGAAGGAAGAATATTTATTAAATAATTCATTTGTCAGTGTTTGGGCTACAGCAGTATGTGTCACGCGCTTTTGTTCAGAATCTATCTGCATGTTAGCTGAGGGTTTTGACTGAGGCCAATTTTCCTCGGGCTGCTGAAGCCAACTGGGTCCGTGCCACCAGAGTTCAAGATTGATTAGATTCGCAGGTTTGATTCCTCTGCAGTTGCAATCTGCGGGATTATCTGCGGAACGCACGTGACGCCAGACTTTGATATCTAGCTGTTCCTAGATTTCAGAAACCCTATTCGCTACATAATTCTTCTATTTATTTGGATGATTGTGTATCCAAGATACGACTATTGAAGAGTCTGTCCATGCATAGATGGGAACTCGATTAAGCTCCAAGTCTATCTTGATTCGATTTATGAGACGAGTTAATAAAACTGCTCCACATATGTAACTCCAGACGAGGAAGTGACACAGGTTTCACAGGAGCTACTTTTGATTTTGCCATTAGCAAATTGATATGGACTTTTCCAACAACCTTGATATACACATCAGCAGAATAAGCTTGATTGGAGGCATCTGAGAATCCGTGTATCTAACAATTTGTTAAATTGTTTGTCGTATGTAGCCAGCGTGGGATTTTAAGCTGGCTAATATAATACAACTTTGCCTTAAAATGCCGCCATTGGGTGTCAATGGGTGCAGGAATCGGATCATCCCACGAACATCCAGAAAGCCACAAAGTTTGCATCAGAACCTTTGCAGTGATTACTATTGGTGAGATCCAGCCTAGTGGATCAAACATTGTAGCAATTTCTGATAAAACAGATCGTTTAGTAGATATACGATCTGCTCTTTGTCGATATTGCAAGATAAAGTAATCAGCTCCTGGATACCAGTGGATACCAAGAGTTTTTACTGACTCATCACTTGCAAACCGTAAGGGAAGTTGTAATTCCCTTTGCTCCTCTGGAATGCCTGCTAGAAGATCCGAGGAGTTACTAACCCATTTCCTTAGATTAAACCCAGCTGAAGATAATATGCTAACAAGCTGTGTTTGTATCTTGACAGCTTCGTCGATAGATTCTGCACCTGTAATTAAATCGTCTACGTAGAAGTCGCGAGTAACAATTTTAGCAGCAATTGGATACTTCTCAGCTTCATCCTGTGCAAGCTGATGAAGTGTTTTGATAGCGAGATAAGGAGCTGGAGTAGTGCCAAACGTTACCGTTGTTAGTTGATAGTCCTTTATGGGTTCACTAGGACTATTTCTCCAAATTATTCTTTGATACCTTTGATCTGATGATTGAATGTTAATCATTCTATACATCTTTTCTATGTCGGCGGAGATAGCGTATTTGTATTTTCTCCATCGTAGTAAGATGGAAAAAAGTTCGGATTGCAAGACTGGTCCAGTATGGAGCTGTTCGTTTGAGCTTTTCCTATTAGTAGACTTGGCTGAAGCGTCAAAGTCGACTCGAACCTTTGTGGTCGTACTCTCAGATTTTATAACTGTGTGATGCGGAAGGTAGTAGCTTTGTTCCCTGCTAACTACCTTTTCAGCTGTTTTCATATGCCCCAAGGCATGATATTCATTTATGCAATCTTTATAGTCTTTGTAAAGATCAGCATTCTGAAGTAATTTCTTCTCGAGACTATAAAAGCTGCGTAGGGCCATATTTCGGGAATCGCCTAGCACTGGTTTTCCTTCGATGAATGGTAAATATACTTCATAACGACCACTCGTATTGCGACGATGAGTATTTTGATACAATCGTTCACACTCTTGTTAGGGTTTTGAGAATTTCCGTACCTGAGGAGTGATTTCCTCAGTTTCCCAAAACTTTCGCAGGATTTTGCCTATAGATGCGTTTTGGTCAGCTTGCGCATTAATTGTTAAGGTTGAAGCCTTGGAAATAGAGTCTGCTTGAGATAAATTTCCAAATAGGATCCATCCTAGGGTGCTATTTTGGGCAATAGGGGTTTCTGGACGACCTTTTCTTAATCCTTCCAACAAAATTTCCCCGTAAAAATCTGCTCCTAAAAGAATATCAATTTTTCCGGGTTTATGGAAAGATTGATCGGCTAGATCTAGATCCTTTATATGTTCCCATTCTTGCATTTGAATGGTGGAAGGAGGTAGGAATTTAGTGATCTTGTTCACGATTAGTGGTGTAACTGAAGTGGCCTTGTGTGAATCTGATATTGAGCGTATTTCAAAGGATGTTTTCCTTTTACATTTGTAGCTTGTGTGTTCCCCAAGCCTGTTATCTGAATTTCTACGCGGGTGGTAGGTAATTGCAGTTTGCGTGCTGCTGCTTGGGTAATGAATGACACTTGAGACCCAGAATCTATTAAGGCCCGTCAATATGACGCCCTTTGAGGAGGCAATATTTAGCAATGCTGTTGCAAGCAGTGCTTGTGTAACGCGCCGTGGGCGATTTGTATAAAATGTTCGTAAAGAACTATCTGTTATGACCTCAGATGTAGAGGGAGAATTGTGTGGCTGTGCTTGTTTGATAGATTTATTGCTTTGCTTAGTTGAAAAGTTAGTACTTTGAGTCGAAGTACTACTGTTCTTGTGAAGCGTTTTCTACCGCATTGCCGACACGTAAATTTGCTTGGGCAAGATTTCGTGTTATGGTGCCTTGATAGGCAGTTTACACATAGACGGTTAGATGTAACTATCTTAAACCTCTTGTCAATGTCACATTTGATAAATTGTGGACATTTAAACAATCTATGTGGCTTTTTGCATATTGTGCATTTGTCTGTAGATGATGAGAAATGTGTTGATACCTTTTTAATGAAGTTATTTGAGTTATTTGTTTTCTCTGGATGAGCTGACTTTGAATCTAAAATTGCTTCCAGAGTTCGGAATCTGGTCTCTAGGAAGGTTTTTAGAGCATCAAACGTAGGCAAACCTTCTTCATTATTTACCTCCTGCTCCCACAAGCGATGGGTTTCCGTTGGTGGGCATTGCACCAAATTGTATATGAGAATTGGGTCCCATTACTTTGTAGAAAGAAACTCCTAAAGCTTCAAGCTCGAAAATGCATTCTGAAGATCTGTCTAATAAGCGTCGTATTGCCTTACCAGATTCATTTGTTATTTTAGATAGATTGCACAGAGTTTTCAGCTGAGCATTCACTAATACTCGCTTGTTGTCGTATCTATCCTTTAACGTTTTCCATGCATTTTCGTAGCTTGCGTCTGTTACTGGAAACTGTCGCAGCAAATGTTCAGCCTCGCCAGTAACACTTGTTTTAAGAAAATGTAGTTTTTGTACTGGAGGTAAGGATTGATTTTTATGAACTAGAGAATTAAACAAATCGTGAAATGATCTCCATGAATCATAAGAACCAGAAAATGTTGGAAGTGTAATTCTGGGCAACTTAAAAAAAAACGAGGATTGCTGATCCGTTCTAGTTTCTGCAGCAATTTTTTGTTCTGCTTTTGGCTCAAAAGCATCTAATGCATCCTTAAGAATACCTCGGAATGTATAGTACTTACTTTCCACCTCTGCAAATTGATC
The DNA here is from genome assembly GCA_963930735.1 of Dioctria linearis. Classification (NCBI taxonomy): domain Eukaryota; kingdom Metazoa; phylum Arthropoda; class Insecta; order Diptera; family Asilidae; genus Dioctria; species Dioctria linearis. Next base: position 117,411,641 of record OZ005741.1, read on the forward strand.
ATGAAAGAAATACTCGTACTTCTCAAGTTCACTGTCATCCAACGCCAGCGTAGCTTGGATAATTGTATAATGAGTAGACTGGTAATCTGACCAGATTTCGCTTAAAACGATTAAGCGCTCAGAAACAAGCCCTTTTGTTCGTTTCTCTACTACAGTATTGTTGTAGTTCTTGAGAGATTTTTCGATGATTTTTGCGGAGGTGGCTTGGTTAGCCAACATTTTTTGAAGTGTACTCATGTTAAGACGTGTGAAATTATAAACCACTAGGCTTTAAATCTGGCTACGAAGTACCATAAAATGTTCTGCCCAATGAGAACACTCAAAAGAAAATATTAATAATGATGTGGACTGTAAATAATAACGCCGGGGAATATTTTATAGTTAGTGGTTTATTGAACGCACGTAAAACTTAAGTAGAAAATTACAACTATAACTAAAATTAACAGAATAAAATTTCACGACACTTAAGAACTAAACTTCAATAGATTTAATAAAGTCGCGTACTCACTACACAATAATAATTTTAATTTCAATACAATAATGTCAAAGTTGAGACAACTTTGACCAATGGCATTATATATGTATATATAATATAAATATATTAATCAATATGAACTATACATACTATATGGTTAATCAAAAAAATGTACTCACCAGTATAAAACTATGGAATCGACTTTATGGCGTTTGTAATTAAATAATTAGTGATTATCTTTTTCTAGTCGTTCCCCGGAGAGGGATACTTTACTTCAGTCGAGACCCAAAGCAAAGATGTAATTTGGTTAGTAGAATTCTTGTTCTATCGTTCCCTGGAACAAGATACTTTACTTCAGTCGAGACCCAAAGCAAAGTTGTATTAGTAGTGTTTATTCAAGTCGCTACCCAGAATAAATATCTTTATCTCAGTCGAGACCCAAGATAAAGGTTTGAGTTAGTCTGTGTTATTCTAGTCGCTACCCAGAATAACTATCTTTATCTCAGTCGATACCCAAGATAAAGGTTTTAAGTTAGTAAAATCTATTCCAGTCGAGACCCAGAATATGTATCTTTATCTCAGTCGCTACCAAGATATAGTTATTAGGTTAGTAAATTTTATTCCAGTCGAGACCCAGAATAAATATCTTTATCTCAGTCGGTACCCAAGATAAAGTTGTTATTAGTAAGATTTATTCCAGTCGAGACCCAGAATAAATATCTTTATCTCAGTCGCTACCCAAGATAAAGTTATTAGGTTAGTAAATTTTATTCCAGTCGAGACCCAGAATAAATATCTTTATCTCAGTCGTTACCCAAGATAAAGTTATTATGTTAGTAAGATTTATTCCAGTCGAGACCCAGAATAAATATCTTTATCTCAGTCGCTACCCAAGATAAAGTTATTAGGTTAGTAAATTGTATTCCAGTCGAGACCCTGAATAAATATCTTTATCTCAGTCGTTACCCAAGATAAAGTTATTATGTTAGAAAGATTTATTCCAGTCGAGACCCAGAATAAATATCTTTATCTCAGTCGTTACCCAAGATAAAGTTATTATGTTGTAGAATTTATTCCAGTCTAGACCCAGAATAAATCGCTTTATCTCAGTCGTTACCCAAGATAAAGTTAATTTGTTAATAATTATATTTTATTACACTAGCCAAGTCGAATTCAAAATGATGCGCAATCTATGAAAGTTGGATACTAAAAGAGAAAGATTTGAGTTAGCCTGCGACTTATATTGCCTTTGAATTGCGGACGGCACCAACAGGTTATTTTACCTTGCGCACAGCAACCAAAGTACATTGACCTTAGCAGCTGTGCGCAGGTAGCAACAGAAAAATCTGTTGACCTAAACAGCTGTGCGTAGGTCAGACGAGTGCATTGACCTTAGCAGCTGTGCTTAGTAAGTACAACGTATGAACTCTTAACGATGAGAAATAATATCATATACCTATACATATACAATGTGGCCATTTCCAAATTGTTTTCAAGCCTTAAATCATTTTATATTATTTTTGATAAATTATCATCGGCTAACAATAATAATAAAAATATATGATTGTCGATGTGGATTTCATTAAATTGTTTCTGTGGAACGTGTCTCTAGTTTGTAAGTGTGGGTTCTTTCGCTGGCGCTCTGATGCGGGAGTCCTGCATTACCGACTAAGTTATTGAGAGAGGGGAACATGGCGTTTGACGTTTGTCAAGTATTTTGTTGATCATCGCATTGGCTGCTGGTATTCCTGTTCGGGATTAAAACATCTTATTAGGTATGTTTCATGTTTTATAATAATTTAAATCGGGATTCTTTGTGGTTCTTTGACCTTTTTCTTTTCAGCATACGTCTGAAAAGAATCAAGTGGCAAAACCTTGATACACCACATCGAGGGAGTTCGAGTTTGAGCATTCATAGATATCTTTACTATAAATTATCCACAACATTGGCTTTTTTCTTTTCATTTTTTTATCATATTTTGTCTCTTCTAAACTAGTATAAAAGAAATGTATAATACTAACGATATACTTACATGTTTGGTAATTTTTAAAATTATATATACATTTATCATAGTTTGATTTATATTTATTGATTCATTTCTAGCAAAATAAAAAACATAATCGTTATTATAAGAATTACTTCCACAAAAAAATGGTCATGTATTTTTCCTTTTAATTTCAGTTATACTTATAAAATTATTTTGTATTGTTATTTATTCCAATTTTTATATATTTATTAGTTTCTGTCAGAAACGAAAAATATTAATTTTTATTAAGTATTTTCGCAAAAAAAAAAAAAAAAAAAATTGACATTTTCCTTTTATTTTTATATATATTAATTTTTTTTCTTGTCTTTACAGTATCTTAAATACATACTTCGCAATTTCATTTTTTCTTTTCATTCCTAAAATTTTATTTAGAAGTTTTTTTTTATACTTCATTTTTAGGAGATGTAGGTGTTGAAAATTTAGAGGATGGAAAAGGTTATTGTGTTAGGCTTTGTTCGTTATAGTTAGGGTATCTTGTACTTTCCGATTGGAAGCATGAGTCCACGGGATATGTATGTATATGCTAAGATATGTTTTAAATACAGGGTGTCCCACGTAACGTGTTCCCTGAGCATTTTTCTCGAAAATGTGCGGAGATATCGAAAGAATTCTAATAATAAAAGTTACGCATCGTTAGTCAAGGTATCCTCTGGCATAGCCAAAGTCCTTCAAAAAGGACTTGGGAAAGGATACATTTAAAAAATTTCCTCTTCGTCCTTATTAAGGATACACTTAGATTGCATTTTTGAATTCCGCAAATAAAACTAAAACGAAAATATTATATTAAAAATTCCAGTTTAACCCTTTATTATCGAGATATAAGACCTCAAATTGTACTCTATGCACCGTGTTCCTTTGCCATTTTTCTCGAAAATGCACACAGATATCGAAGTGCTAGTAACAAAAGTTACCCATCATAAGCCGGGCTATATTTTAGTATGGTAAACATTTATAAAAAGCCACACGGTAAAGGATATCTTCGGTTTGGTCCTTTTCGTCCTTTATGAGGATGCATTTTGGCTACATTGAATAACTGCAAATCAAATTAGAAAAAAAGTGGTATACCTACTGACAAATCTTTGCAAAAATAAGTTGAATCATTAACAGGTATGTAATATGTTGTCATAATTCCTGAGACAAAAGAGTCGGCATTTCGTTCCCCATTCAATTGTTGCCGAATAATACTGGTCCTGAGTATTGCTCCCGTTCATCTATGTCGCCTAGAACTCTCTGTCCATGATGCATGTCTAGCTGTTTCTATTATTCGCAGTAAGTGTTGCCTAGTTGGGCACCATCTTTCTGGAAAACGCTCAGTATAACTCCTTAGAGGGGGACGCCTCGCTTAGCACCGTCTGTTTTTGTGCCGGACAAATAGCTATTTAAGGTAGCATGGTGTGCTGCAGCGTGTGGCAAGAAACGTCTGTAGAAGTTTATCATACCCAGAAAACGTCGTAATTGCTTTACGGTTTCTGGAATTTTGAATTTTGAAATTGCTTCTACGCGATCTAGAACTAGTTTGATCCCTTGAGGAGTGATTAGATGTCCTAAAAAATTAACCTGTGGTTGAAGGAAGACACATTTTTCGACATTCAAAATCAGACCGTACTCCTGAAGGCGTTTGAAAACCTGCTCGATGTGCAAATAATGTTCGACTTTAGTTTTAGACGCGATTAGTATATCATCCAAATATACATAACAGAATGAAAACTCTTGTAAGACCATGTGAATAAATCTTTGGAAAGATTGTGCAGTGTTGCACAGACCAGATGTCGTACGCGTGAACTCGAAAGGTACAAAAGGTGTGCATATTGCCGTTTTTGGGATATCTTCCGGTTCGATTGGAATTTGGTGGTATGCTTTTGCTAAGTCAAGAGTTGTAAAATATGTACAGTTTTCTAAATGGTAGGCAACATCGTGAATAAATGGTACTGGGTAACGGTCTAGTACTATACTGAAATTTAGCCTTCTGTAGTCCCCGCAAGGCCTCCATTCCCCGTTTTTCTTTTGGACTAAGTGAAGATGTGACGACCAAGGGCTGTTTGAGGGGCGACAAAAGATTCCCGGTTTCAACAGGAACTCGAATTCCTTTTTGGCCACTGACAATTTTTCAGTTGAAAGGCGTCGAACTTTGGAAGAGATGGGGGTGCCTTTGGTGGTTATACGATGAGTAACTGTGTGCGCTACCTGTTTAATGAAACCAGCTTCGACGGTGATGGCGCGGAATATTTTAAGAAGTTCCTCGACTGGACTGTTGGATCGATTGAGGAGCTGATGAGTACTGACAGACCGGAATTTTTGCATTTAGTACGTTGGGCAGACGCTGCTAAAGAAGTGAGTGGATCTATAAGCGACGTTTTTTAATGTCTACTAAGAGACCATAGTGACATAGAAAATCTGCGCCCAGTATGAGTGTGGGGATATCCACTATAAAGAACTGCCAAGAAAGAGATCGTCTTAAGCCCAAGTCCAATGCTAGTAATTTTCTGCCGAACGTGCTGATGGGAGAGGAATTTGCCACTACCAACTGCAAATTAGAATTTGGACAACGTTGAAAATGTGCTTTTGTACTGACGGAAACATCCGCACCTGTGTCGATCAGGGAACTTCTTTTCGAAGACTTGTCGAAAATATATAAACGACTTTTTTGAATGCCGACTCCACCCGTCGTGAATGGCGGAGGGCATATTAGTTTGGGCCTTCATTACAGGCAATAACACCTTGCGATGTTGAATTTAGACTGTCTTTAAATTTGCAGGGAGTAATGCATTTTCGAGCTTTGGCGCCGAACTTGCGGTGGTACCAGCAAAAATTTAGATTCGTATCGTGTGGATAATGTCGAGAAGATGATCGATCTTTAGACCCACTTCTTGAAGCGCTTTGTCTATCGGAATTACGTCGACATGCTGGTGAGACTATTTAATTTTCTTTCCATTTCGGCTAGAGTCGTATGAGAACTCTCTGATGGAGAAGTTATAGAGAACACCGCCGTTTTTGGGCTCACCTAAGCGATTTTGTCTGCACATGTTGCTAGCACCTCCAGTGTTCCTGGATTGCAAGATAGAATAGCCTGCATATTCGTCGGCAATCTTTGAAGCCAATGCGACTTCAGCATCGCCTCGTTGAGCTGACCTTTACTGAGAGCTCGCATCTCACGAAGTAGTTGTGAGGGCTGTGCGTTACCTAGTGTAAGCTCTGTGAGAAGCTGTTTTAATTTCTGATTAGTACTTCCAGAGAGTCTGGAAATCAACGTCTCTCTGATCACATCGTATCTATCCCTTGTTGGTGGTTTACGAAGACTGTCGCTCACCAAGCGAGCGGCGTTCTCGTCGAGGGCGCCAACGACGTGGTAGAACTTAGTCTTATCCTGATTAATACCAGCCAAGTCAAACTAAGCCTCTAGCTGGAAAAACCACAGCTCGGGATCGTTCTTCCAGAAGGGAGTTGTCTTTACAGACACAGCGCCTAACATTGCTGGTAGCTCAGCGTCTGCCGGCAAGGAAGCAGTAGACACGTTTGGATCGCTACTGTTAGCGGAATCCATGCTGACGCTTGTACCTTCTGTTGGCTGGGTCATTTCACAGACAGGTCGAGAAGAATAAAATAATTCGAGCTACTGTATTTATGACGACGTTATTAAACAAACTTGCGAAATTACCAGACAAATATACTCGACAGAGTGTAAGTGGGTTTAGCGAAGTTAGTTGAATCGCCAACGTGCAAGAAAATTTAAATAAACTAGCTGGATCGCCGAAGGAATGCTAGTAAGACGTTGCCGAACGTAGAGAGTTTACACAACGTCTTAAACCTAATAACAATTGTGGTGATTTCTCCAGGAAGAAAAAACAATTATAGATTTATATATTATTAATATGATAAAAAAAATTGTAAATCTGTAAGCACTGGATGTGCGATGGTGTGTAATAAATAAGAAAATTAAATTAATAAATTCATAAACTATTTAACCTAGACTCTAGCAAGCTTCTTTAGTTGGTGAAGGTTGTCATTCTTTGTCGGGGTCACCAATTTAGTGCTGTGTGTGTGGGTAATGACACAGTACACACTATCAAGTAATTATGATGATGTTACATCTGGATGTCCTGCAATGCGTGATTGTAATGGTGTTTAGCTGATGATAGAGATCACAGCTGCAGCAGTTATTGGAACAACGAAACAGCACACGCCGTCAAGCAATTGTGATGATGTTCCAACCGGGTGCCTTGCTGTCGGGTAATTGTAGTGAAGTTACGGTTCATGATAGAGATCACAGCTGCAGTAGTTCTCGAACCCGCATACACATTCAAGTAATCGTAATGGTGTAACAATCGAGAGCCTTGCTGTCGTTGTCTGATACCAAATACGTCCACCCAGTAAAGACAATTGGAGGTTGATATTACCTGAAAGAGAATTCGCTAGGATACATAGGAGTATCCTAGCTATAGGGTTATATGTGAAGAGCGTTGCCTCAAAGGCGAAACGTTCGATTAATGCCTGACTGCTGTTTCTTAATCCTTATAGAACAAGCACGATGGTTTGTCCACCAGATTTATATTTTTTGAACTTCAGTTGATAATTATTTATTCATATTAAAAATGTTTTGAGTAGCCAAAACGTAATGCTATTCTACGACAACTGACAACAATACAATAATTAATTTCTTACGTTGTTTTTATTTTCATTGATTTCCAGCCTACCTAGCTATGCCTCTCTACGTTCGGCAAGGTATCACTAGCGGTGAATTTAGTAATGGATTTAACCCGGTTTATACAGTTAGGAATCAGGACAGAAATGTTCGAACCGGGATAGAAGCGTCGCCACAGGTGGTAAGGATGTATTTATTTCCAGAATGGGAAATTGAGAGAAGTCCTACAACATCTAGGTACAATCTTTTAAAAGGTTTTGAGCTTATGCTTGAGATTTTTATAGGAATCTTAGGATTTCTGGATACTTTGTTTACTTGACAAAGTTTACATTCCCTTACATATCTTATAACATCGTCTGATATGTCAGGCCAATAGAATTGTTTTTTAATTCTTTTAATTGTACGGGAGACACCCTGATGGCATCCCGTTGGTAGAAAATGGAAATCTTTTAGAACTTGTTGCTGTTGGATAAATACTTTATGGAATCTTGATGAAGTTTGATATTTATTTGTTGGTTAACGAAGACCTTGGTAAAAATGTTTTTAATAGTAAAAATGTTTTGTGGATCTAATATTCGGAAGGAGATACTTATTTGACTTAACTGATTTGCTTCTGTGTATGAGCAGATCTCAGTTAAAATCTTTTCAATATCTAATCTATCTCTTTGTGATCGGCAAGGTAGATTGACTTTTGAGATGATTACTGTGGAGTCTTTCTTCTTAAAGAAGTTCAGTTCATTTTCTAGTAGTGGAGGTTTATCTGAAAGTTTTAGTTTAGATTTTAGCACTCTTTCATGTTCTGTATCCTGCATTGGCAAAACGAAAAATTTGGGATTAGTATTTTTAGTTAAAAGTAATGGGAAATTGGTCTCAGTTATTATCACTGAGGAATTGTTTACCAGTGATAGATTTGGGTTTTTAGTAGTAGTATTATTTGGATTTGGTGTATCTAAATTCGCCTGAGCTTTGGCTTGATTTCTGGTTACCACATTTACATAGGCGCTGGGTTCCGTTAATTTTTCGGAATTTTCCGGGATAGCTCTACTAAGAGCGTCTGCATTTGTGTTGAGCTTTCCAGGTTTATGGATTATTTTATAGTCATATTCCTCAAGACGTATTCTCCATCTCATTAGTCTTAAGGAATGATCTCTTAGATTCATTAGCCATACTAATGGTTTATAGTCAGTTATGATGGTAAACTGTCTACCATAAACGTATGGGCTGAATTGCTCACCTGCGAAAACAATTGCCAAAAGCTCTTTTTCGATTGTTGAGTAACGAATTTCTGCACCATTGAGAACTCGACTTACATAGGCGATTGGATGCTCTCCTTGATCATCTACTGGGGAAAAGAACTGCTCCGATGGCGTAGTCACTGGCATCGGAGGTGACAAAAAATTCTGTTTGGAAATCCGGATAGGATAAACTTGGTGCTGATATTAGTTTGTTTCGTAATTTGCAAAATGCTTCATCGCAGATTGCATCGAACCTGAAAGGTGTGTCCTTCTTTAGAAGGTTAGTAAGAGGCTTCGCAATTTTAGAAAAATTGGGAATAAAGCGGCGATAATAGCCGATGAAACCAAACCAAGGAAGGATTTAATGTCTTTTTCGTTCTTGGGTCTAGGATAAGATTGAACTGATTTAATTTTTGCCGGATCTGGCTTGACTCCATTTTCAGTAATGATGTGCCCTGCAGCAAATGCCTTGGAGTCCGGAAAGGACATTATTCATGGCACGTTGGAAGGTTGCCCGTGCACCTTTTAATCCAAATGGTATACGGTTAAACTCGTAATAACCATAAGCTGTGCTAAACACAGTTTTAGCTCTATCCTTCCCGTCCATGCGAATTTGGTGGAATCCGCTGGCGAGGTCTAGCGTTGTGAAATATTTGGACTTACCCAATTGATCTAATATGTCTGTAATATTAGGTAATGGGTAAACGTCGCCAATAGTAATGTCATTAACTCGGCGGAAATCTACAACCGCTAGAAGAAGGGGAGAATTCCACGGACTATCTGAGGGGCTTATTATCTCAGAATCCAACATTTGATTTCTTTGCCGGGTAATTTATTTCCTGCTTGTTTCTGGAAGTCTGTACTGTTTAGTGTATATGTGAGGTTTATTTGGGACTGTTTCGATTTTGTGCTGGGTTGCATTTGAAAATGTTAGGAAATCCCCTTCTAAAGTAGAAGAGATCGTTGAAATCCTTACAAATTTTCCGAATACTCTCGGCTTCTTCCGAATTACAGTGATCCAATTTAATCAGAGTGTGCAGCGTTTTTATTCTGCCCCTAATTGGATCCCTGTTGGAATCCGGAGAGATACAATCGAAGTCGTTAAGGTCATGTCATTCTGGATTCATGTCATGAATTGCTAGTTTGACGTCCTGCTCATTCGTGTTGAGAATTAGGACTTTTGCTATTCCTTGTGATGGGTTGACTATGGTATTACCTATGAACAACCCTGGCTTTACTTCTTTTTTTGAAATATACTGATTCCGTATTTGACGAAGTTGGGATTTGAATTATGGATTCAGAGCGAGCGGGAATTGTAATAATTTTATTATGTAGTTTATCCGATTCATTTCGGTTGTCATTGGATTGGAAAATATATTCCGTTTCCGGCAACAAATTAACGTTTTCTAATTTTTAAATTTGTCCCCCAACTTTTATTGGAAATGACTTAAAAATGAAAATTCAAAGACTTTTTTTTAATTTCTCTGGTTTGCGGAGCGGGGCTGCCTCAAATTTGAACTAAATTAAATAAATTTTTAGCATAATCTTATTGAGGTTAATAAGCAGAAAATAACGGTTTCCGATTTTTAAAATTCTATTTATTTTTGTGAAAATTTGATGCAATAGATTGCTTTCTTAGTGGGTAAAATGCACGTAAAACAAAAATATTGCGTCGAATTATCGTAGATGTAAGTAGAACTTTAAAAATCGGAAACCGTTATTTTCTGCTTACTAACTTCAAAAAGCTTATGTTAAAAATTTATTTAATTTAGTTCAAATTTGTGGTAACCCCGCTTCGCAAACCAGAGAAATTAAAAAACAATAATTGAATTTTCATTTTTAAATCATTTTCAAAAAAAATTCGGGGACAAATTTAAAAATTAGAAAACGTTAATTTGTTGCCTTAGGTGTTTAAATAAATATCCCATTAATCAATTTGCGATTTATTCAAAAACCTTAACGCCCCGCCCATCTTGCTAACTGTGCACCGAGTTGTCGCAATTATGACATAGACCCAGCCTTAATGGTATCTCTTTGCTTAGTTGGGTTGCTTTGGTTCAGATTATTCGAAAATTACTACAAATTTGGGATTGGCCTTGTACGAATATTTTGTGGATAATTTGGAGCTAAATGACCTTGAGTTCTGCATTTATAGTAGAATAATAGAAGGGGTTTTGTATTTGCTGATTGAGCTGTGCTGAAAGAATTCGTTGCGATTTTTGTTGCATTTGATTCCAGGCGTAATGCTTGCTCACCAATATATGTCATTATTGGCTTTAATGATCTATTCTCGTGGAGCTTGGCTAAAGTTTGGAGTTGTTCGCTAATTAGTCCATCTTCGGTTGCTCTAATAGCTTGTTTTTCGCTATCCTTTATTAGAGAATTTATAAATATTTTATCCGTGGTATATGAATGGGTGGCTTCATTTAATTGAGTGTGTGTTATATTTATTTGCTGGAGGAATTCTTTGACAGACTCTCCTTTTCCTTGTTTGTGTTCGCAAGCCTGGACTGTTGTACTGATTTCCCTAATTTTTCTTCGAATGTTTGGAGTAGTATTTGCTTCAAATCTGACCACCTGCTTGTATCATTGTACTTAAGTATATTGCAGGCATCTCCTAATAGCTCACTTTTAATTATTGAAAATAAAGTTGTTGGGTCAGTATTGGGATAAAGCCGATTGATGTCATCGCAACATGACACGAATTTGTGGAGGTCTTTTGGATCGCCGCGCCGCCCGTTGAAATTTGGAATTAACGATTTGATTTCTGCTAGGGAAATGTGTGGATTTTTAAAATCTGCGCTTTCATTATGAAAGTGTGATGAGTTATTTTGGTTTTCCTTTTGATAAATATGGAAGCGGGTATCTAGCTGTTCTGGGATTGCAATTACAGCTTCTTCATATTCTGTTTCTGTTTTATAGAAAACATCTTCAGAGAAATATTTGTTTTCTAATTCCTGTGACGTAGATTGCATTTGGAATGTATTATTGAGCTGCTCGAATTCTGCCCAGTGTTTATTCAGAATATTTAGTTTTGTTCTAAATATGGTCTGCTACCCATAGGCAAGATATCTGGGTTTAAGGACTGTATCACTCGTGTAATTGATTTAATTTTGGTATTTAGACTTCTGAAAGTACCTTCATTTTCTGGTTTTCCTTTTTCTTTGATGGTCCCCTATCTTGTGCGTTCATTTGAATTCTCCACGAAGCTCTGGGTGATGGAATTGTTATGTTTTACACCCCTCCGTGCTCCAAGGGGAGAGAGGTCGCCGATTAAAGGAAAAATAAAAAAAACTTTAAGTGTGATATTGCCCGAATTTACTAAAAAAATAAAATAAAGGTTATCACTGTTTATTGCAATGACGTACAATTTTTCTGTAATAACTACAGGACTTTATTCTTCTTATTTATAATAATAAAGTTTCATAATTATACGATTACTCGAACCGTTCACTAATATTCTTTTAGGTTCTGCTCTCGACGGATTGCAAAGAAAAACTCCCCGAGGTGTGGGCTTGCTGCCGCCAGGTACCCACGTATTCGTGAAAAGCTTCTTTTCTTTTTTTTGCTTTCTCACGACGATCCAAGATCGTACGTGAAAGAATGCAACTTATTTTATGTGCATTATCATATGCACAAAGAAAATGAAATATGATGTGCACTGTATGTTGGTAAGGTATACCGTGCGAATAGAGTGCATGCCTGATAACGAAATGCAATGTTATGCTAAATTGCATTTTCTTGCGACATGCAAATGCATTTTTAAATGCATTTGAATAATTTTAAATGAAAATTTAGATTTGCATGATTTTTTGTTTTCAGGGTCGGACTTGCAATATATTGATGTATTGACTATATGGTTTGTGATTCAGGGCAATATCGCTCTCTCAAAACATCTTTCTCTCTCTAGCACACATGTTTGAAGTGGACTTGATCATATACATGCCAGCTTGGAGTTTGCTTGTCTGCTTTATATACTATGAGTATAGTATGGTTGCCTGGAGTTATCAGGCTTGTTGTTGAACGGGGCTATACAACTTGTTGGCTGAGATCTTTAGCGGCGAGGTGGGGTCACTTTACTGATCATGGGTACAGATCTTTGGTTGGATATGTATGTGTGCAGCTGAGGTGTATTAATAAGAATATTGTAAATTAAAATAAAAGCTTTCATGATTGGTATGAGCAAAATCCTCAAAAATACTTCACAAGCCATGAAACAGACTCCGTCACTACTACATGGGAGCCCCCAGCGGAGTCCTAACATTCTGAAATATTTGCAATGATCTTATGTTAAATGGGCAAAAGGTGCAGCAGCCGGATCATTCATGTTTACAAACTGTTGCTATAAAAACCCAAGCAAACTCTTAAGAGCCATCAGTCAGTTTTAGTGAGTCTCCGTGATAGTACATAAGAAATAAAAATGTCTTCGGTGTTAGTAAATAAAAGTTTTTCAATAATTGAAAATTTGCGAAAACATGTGATGGAGTGTTTAAAAAATTCAGTGATAAAGACTATATTGTTCAAAAGTGCAATAGAAACATGCCTAAATTTGAAGTTGCATTTCGGAAGTGCAATAAGAGTGCTAAGAAACGACATTTCGAGAGCTGTCTCGAGCAAATTAAAGCATTGAGAGCACTATTGAGAACTCCCCGTCGAGGCGGAGGAATTACTCGCGTAAGAAGAAGTGATTTTGTAAAGTGAGAGGAAGTAAAGACAGCGTTCGCAGACAGAATTCGACAAGGTGTTATTGAAAATTTAAAATATATCGAGCCGAAGCTATTTATGCAAGACGCTGCCAAATTATTACGCGTCGTGTTAAAAATTCCATAAAACATTATTTTAATATTAAAGTATATACAACATTTTGCGGTGAATTTGTTAAAGAAACTGGTGACAATGAAATTATAAAAGACATTAAATATTTCCAAGAGAGAACTGCTCCAATTAGTGCAGATGATAACTTAGAGGAGTGGTTTAAATCAAACATTTTGGATCCAATACACACTCAGCTGGAAGAATTCCAGGAAAAAGATAGTGGGAAGGAATCGATGAATCTGAATTTGATATGACTGCCTTCAACGTGCTTGGTGAACGAAATGTATCTTTCTTTATTTATTGGTAGGAGATCCACTTTCCCAGGAATGGCTGTAGCTATATCCTTAATAATGAAGTGAGCATCATATCCAGATAAATTGTGAAAAATGACTGGAACTATGGAGCAATCTTGATACATCAGATTACACGCATTGTGCGCTGGCCCTCGGTATTTTCCTGTTAAAAGAAATTATGAAAAAATGAATGAAATTATGATTCTCAGTATTTACCTGTTAAGTGGCAATGCTCCCGGACTCGTTCTTCATCGGTTGCAAACGTTTTTTTTCACATATATGGCAGCAAGTACTTTCCATATGTGAACGCCGTTCCTCTTTAGTCAGGGGCTGCATTAGCCTGATGTTCAGCTTTACCTGTACAGCTATGGATGCAATTTTTTGCAATTCTAATGCAAACCATTGTTGACAATTCTTGTCTGGATATGCTCTGTAATATGAGAGCTTAGCATCATGTTTGCAGTGGAAATAGAATCCTAAGCTGTGAACTTCATGTTCCTGGATGCGCAGTATATTTTGATCGTTTCCCTGAATCGGCTTCAATATTGACTCAAGATCAGCATATACACAAAACGGGACTGGATTCTTATATTCCAACCATTTCTTTTCCTCTGATGTAAACATAATTCTGCAATCATTTTGTTTCTCGCATTCGGGAGTGTGTGATGCTAATTTTTCTTCAGAATAAAAGTAGAGCAAACATCTGTCACATATATACTTTCTACCATCATGTTTTGAAGTTTGCTTCGATATGAGTCGAGAAAGATCTTTGATCCAGCAGAAATGATATCTGCCCCCATCATCATCATCATCATCGTCATCCATATGATCTTCATCCTTTCATCCTTCATCTTTCTTTTTTAGTTGCTTTTACATGACATATGTTATTTTCAATACTACTAGTAACACAAGTTTTATTTTTTATTTTTTGAAGATTGGCTTGTACAAGTATCAACTACGGTTCAGACAAAAAGTGTCATAAAAGAGAACAACGAAAGGAAAACAATGTCCGTGACAGGAGACATCGTTAACTAAATATAGTAGTTCAACATTACTAACTAAAATTAGGCGAATCCTTAGTGCTATTTTCTTTATATAATCCAAAGTAGTATTCTGTATGAAGTAATTCTGTTCTTATTAATTTTAAGAGTAGAACCTAGGTGCTAAAAGTAAGTTTTTTGTACTATTATCCTTGTTCAGTAGTTAGTGGATAAGTTAGTTGTGTGTTCTAGAGTAACTTATGTATATACTCAAAATTATTGTTTTTTCTTTTTTTGGATAAAAGTGAATAAGTGCTGGGAATAGATGCTATGTTTATACCTAAGGATTTAAATATTAATATACATTTCATTTTAATCTTTCTATATATAGATAGAGTAAAGTCCGTTTGGCTGTAGTTAGAGTCTGAAGTCTAAATTTGCGTCTTGTAGGTAGGTCCTCAGTGCAAGGAGTAGTGTGTCTGTGTCCTCCCACCTATATGTGAGGAGTTCAGTCGGTGTTTTAGATGTCTCAAGTTCGTAAAGGAGTTTTTGTAGTTCTTTGCATTGACATAATATGTGAGCTCCAGCCGGGCACCATGCGAAGGTGATTTTGTCTGCATGCAGTGAGTTTCTAATGTTTGCGGCTAGTGGGCTTTTGTTTTTTTAGGTTTTTTATATCTTTGAGCGATGACAGGCTGTCCGAGAAGATGGCACATGTGCCCTCTTGTTTGACGGCCCACATGACAGCCTCCCAGACAGTCGTCAGCTCTGCCGTGAAGACGACTGACCATATCAGCTGTTCAACGCCAGTGCCCTTAGACCAGATGGTAATGGCCACTTCCTATGTGAAGTCTTGTCTTGCTTTTGTGGTCCAGATGTTCGTAGGTCTTTTCGTCTGTAAGAATTCTCCCCATTGGTACTCTCCATGGTGGAAGGGAGCCCGCAGGATTTAGAGTGTCTGGGTAAAAGGGAATAGTTCGGAGAGAGTTTGGGATGTCTGCTATGGCCCGTGTTAAACTGGGACATATGCGCCTGGTAGGAGCGGTATTCGTGGATAAGGTGTCCAGGATAAGTAGGTGGAATGGTTAGTTGGGGTAGTGTAAGGACTTATAGAAGAGATTGGAGGCTAGCTCTTCTCTTCTCTGGTATATTGTTGGGAGGCCTGACTCAACCAACAGACTGGGAATAGGGGTGGTGCGCAGTGCGCCGAGAGCCAATCTAGCTGTAGCGTTGAGGGACGTCTGGATTTTGCGGACGTTCATCTTGGTGGTGTAGCCATAGGTTGTGAGGACATAATCTATTTTTCCTACAACAAGCTGCTTAGCAATTTTTATAGCAGTCTCCAAAGGTGGCCCGGAGTTTCTTCTGCAGATAATCTTTAGCAGGTTGTTCCTGCATTTAACAGAATCTGCAACCATTGCCGCTTGTTTAGTCCAGTTAAGGTTGTGCGAAAAAACAAGCCCCAGGATCTTGAGGCTTTTTTGGAGTGGAATCGAAGCTATATCGACCTCGAGAGCGCTCTCCGACAGACATGCAATGCTTCGAATTTGTCCATCGCGATTATTGCCCCGTTTGTGTCGGCCCAAACTGAGATTGCTCTCATCGCCCTGTTGAGCACGTGTTTGACAAACGGGACTTCGCCTGAAGCGTAGCAAATTAGATTGTCCGCGTATATGTGGAACAAGAGATTTGGGATATCGTCCAGGATTTCTGAGAGGGAGTGAATGAAAACATTGAAAAGTTGGACGGAAAGAGGCGATCCTTGTGGCAAGCCATTATGGATGCTTTGAGTGGAGGAGAAGTGTCCTCCGACTCTTACCTTAATTTTTCTCTTCGTTAAGAAAGAGTTTATTGTACCAACAAATCTCTTCCCCACATTCCATCGCTCAAGTTGCCGGAGAACGGCGCATTTAGGTGTTGTATCAAACGCTTTTTCGAGGTCGATCGACAGCACAACAGAGTGGCTGCTCCTGGAGAGTGCGCTTGCCAGGTTGTACTCCAGTTCCTGAAGGAGGGACTGTGTCCCTCTTCCGGGTCTGAAGCTCGTGACCGATGGCAGCAACTTCTCTTCCAGTAGCCATGACAGCCTGTTGGCCATCAGCTTCTCTAGGATTTTGGAAGTTGTTGGTAGGAGGGAGATAGGTCTGGTTTCGGAGGGGCAGGGAATTTTTGTAGTGGTTTTCGGTATAGACCTGATCTCAGCGAGCTTCCAAGCCTGTGGAAACTTGCCCAGACTGAGGACTATATCAAATAGTCCTTTAGCTCAATCTAGCCAGGCTTGAGGAGCCTGTTTGAGCATACCAAAGGAAATATTATCCAGACCTGAAGTGTTTCCATGGAAGGAGTTAAGTGTATTCTTAATCCCCTGGAGGGAGAAAGGTTCTTCTAGTGGACAATGTATGGGTATGT
Organism: Dioctria linearis; assembly: GCA_963930735.1. Lineage (NCBI taxonomy): Eukaryota > Metazoa > Arthropoda > Insecta > Diptera > Asilidae > Dioctria > Dioctria linearis. The sequence continues at coordinate 117,428,535 of OZ005741.1, forward strand.
CTCTTGACCTGGTGCCGGTTTCCTCGCACAATCCCTTCTGGGCCCAGGGAGCTGGGTCGTGAGCATTCGAATAGCTTGCAATGTATGTAGCAAGTACCTCAGCAATTTGTTTAGTGTCCTGGACTATCTGGTCCCCTATTCTGAGGCCCGTGATGCCTGCCTTAGAGGGGCGGCCGCAGATTGCCCGGACCTTCCGCCAGTTTTCCCCCATTGGGGTGTATGCGTTGATGCTGTCCGCAAAATCCAGCCATGCCTGTGTCTTTGTCAGCTTGATGTCTCTTCTCATTATCGCATTTGCCTTGCGGTATGCAATGCCATTTGCTTTGCTCGGCTGTCTCTTGAATTTATTCCAGGCAGAGTCCTTATGTTGGATGGAGTTTTTTACATTCGCAGTCAGCCACGGAGGCTGTAATTTAGAGGTTGGCTTGTTAAGTGGTATGCTGTTGTTTGCCGCATGGCGTAGAGCCTTCGTGAGGGATGCTGCCTCTTGGTCAACTATCAATTTTGGTGGGTTTTGCGACAGGTATTCCATCACCTCAGCATGAAATTTGTCCCAGTCTGCTCGACTTTCAGTATATCTTGGTATTTGGGCTCTGCCTGGGAGAGCACCGGAAATAGTGATAATTATGGGGAAGTGGTCACTTCCGCTGGGGTTATCGACTACTTTCCAGTCTGCTAGGTGAGTTAGACCTGGGGGAGCAAATGACAGATCAATATGAGTGAGTGTGTAGCGTGTGTTGAAAATAGTTGGTGAGCCGTCGTTGAGGAGAACAAGGTCGGAGCGATCCAGCCATCCCACGATCCCACCTCCCCTCCGGTCACTCCGCGGTGATCCCCATAACGGGTGATGCGCATTGAAGTCGCCCAGTAGGAAAGTAGGACCAGGGATCTGCCCACAAGGGAGCTGAGAAGCTCGTCGTCTACCACGTCCTCGGCCCCCACATAGACGGAGACCACGTTGAAATGGGTATGCATATGTACTTTCACTGCCACTGCTGTTAGCGGAGTGTTTATATGTATTGGGGTAGAAGGGATATCATCTCTAATCAGCACTGCAACACCTCCTCTTCGTGTGCTCGCAGTGTTGTAGAGGTAGGGGTGTAGTTTCGTAGGTGGATGGGAAGTGATGAGGAAGGGAGGTGGGTTTCTTGGATGGCTAGGATGGAAGGTGTAAATTCGGTGATGAGTAGCTGAAGGCTACTTAGATTATTGAAAAAGCCACAGAAGTTCCATTGGAGGATTTTGCAATCTCCGCAATGGCTCTGGACGTGCTTGTTGGGATGGGACATGGGAGGGGGCGTAAGGGAATCGAAATGAAGCAAAAAAAGGTGTGGTTACTGTCAGCCGTTAAGGCGATGCATTCTGCTGAAGGCCCAGACTTGGCCATTATATATTGAACTGTGATATCTGGTTTGTTTTGAACAGTGGTGAATTTGTTGTCAGTGGATGATGTGTCTGAGGGGGAGTCTAGATTAATGATATGTTCTGCGTCTGTTTGCATGTCCGAGGAGGTGTCGTCTGTTTGGTGTATGGTGGCTCTTATTTTTATTTTTTTGGGGGTGGTTTCATTTATTTCTTGTGTAGCTTTGTTCTGTCGTGTGTTTTTGTCTTTGTGGTGTTTTGCGAGAGTGGTGTTTTTATCAGACTTTGTGTTTGTCGAAGCTGTAGGTGTTTCTGTAGGATTTTTAGCCTCAAGTGGTGTTACTAATATTTTAGTCTGTGGGGCAGATGTGGATGGCACGTTTTTAAAGACGTTCGCAAATGACAGTCCCGGCATGGTCCTGGTCTTGCTTTCTAGGACAGGGGCAAGGTTTCCATTCAGGGCGTACCACTTTTTCCTGGTTTCGTATCTGGTGAGGTGGTTGTCCGTTTGTAATTTTACGATTTCCTTCTCCTTTAGGAAGGTTGGGCAGTTTCTGGAGAGGGTAGTATGGTGCCCGGTTGTCTTACAGCCAATACAATATATCTGGTTGCAGTCAACATGAGGAGAGCCGTCTTTAGCTCTGCCCCGACCGCAGAACTCGCATGCAGGTGTTTCCTTACATACGGATTCGTGATGCCCGAATTCCAGGCATGATCTGCAGCGTAGCGGGGCTGGCTACCATCTACGTATTGGCAAGTTCTCCAAACAGCAGACAATGTTTGTTGGTGGGGAGAATCGATCAAATGTGATTTGGAGCGCTCCAGTAGGAATTTTCATATCATCCTTCTGTCGTGTGAGCTTTTTCACCTCAACAACTGTTGTGTTTTTCTCCTGTAAGCCTTCCAAGATCTCCTGTTCCGTTAGGGACTTGAGATTTGGTGCAAAGGCTATACCTTTGGAGGAGTTGAGTTTGTGGTGATATTCCACATTAACGTCATAACCTTCAATTTTGGTGAAATTTCTTTTTAGCTTTTTAGCCGCTGTCTTGGAGGGAAAAAAGGCAAGGTATTTGCCGTCACGCAATGCTTTGCAGGATCTGATGGTGGGTGAGCAGTGCTCAATGTGCTTGGTCACTATAAAAGGGTTTAGGTTCGTTATGAGCTTATTCTTATCGGTAAGTGAAATAAGGACATATTTGGGATCTGGCCCGGTGAGGTTGTCTCCAAGTGCTCCCCCAAAGAAGGGAACTCAGACCATCGTCTACCTCGTTTATCAGATTTCCCCGCCACCTTCCTGGGCATGGTATCATCCATGTCCAGAGCGGCGTAATAGTTCTGCGGCCCTCTGGCCGGCCCCATGTTTAGCGCCCACAGGGCGTATGGTTTATGATACCACAATTTGAGTGAGTACGTTGTTATCGTTCTTAATGGTTGCTGTAAGTATGTCTCTAATATACTAGAAAAGCTTTCCCTAGTTGCTAAGAGTCAATATTTTAAATATAAAAAATAGAAAACAAAGTTTAAAGTAGAAAATTTATCCTAGAAGAAATTTTAATGTACTGAAAAAGAAAGAAATTAAGTTATTATTAGATTAAATCTAGAGCTAGTACAATTAGTGGAAGAAGTCTGCTGCTATTGAATGTTGATTGTAGCAAGAATAAGTTTGGTTTCAGTTGTGAACTGTCGATCTCAAATTTCTGCTTCAAGTAGGTATATTTGCCGGATCACCTTGTGATCAAACGAATTTCAGTTGGTTGGTTTGTTCCTTAGATTATTAGGTCACTTTATGCTTATTAGTACCAATTTCATCCGTTGGCGCTTTTTAGGTGTGTGCCTCTGATACCGGAAATGTGATTTTCGGAGTTGTGAATGTGGTGCCACCTACGCGTGGAAGTTGGCTCTGAGTAGTTTTTCCAAATTCGGGGTACTCTCAGAGCGAACACGCGCGTGTTGGTGTGAAAGCTTGTTAGCCGCAATTTGTTATCGGAGAGGATATGGTTAGAAATCCCCAAACATCCGACTCACCGCTGATATTTGTACTCTTTTAACAATGCAGCCTGTTGCACTAACACTTTGTCTTTCTATTTAAGCTAATTGTGTTTAAATAAACAACTTATAAACCACTTTTTTCCGTATAAATAAAGCGCACTACTTTTTGCGATCTGCTTCGATCCGTAGGTCTTGCCAATCTGTGCATGCTTTCTTTGATGCAATTTCCTTTGGCATGGTATATACGAAGATCCTCGGAGTTGTTCAAACTTGTTGATGTGTACTGCTAGATGTATTATAGAGTGCAGTGCCCAGCCACTATCTTTTTCCTGGAATTCTTCCAGCTGAGTGTGTATTGGATCCAAAATGTTTGATTTAAACCACTCCTCTAAGTTATCATCTGCACTAATTGGAGTAGTTCTCGCTTGGAAATATTTAAGTATTGTAGCTATGGCGTTTCTGGACCACTTTTTCCATACAAAAAGTGTCCGAAAAATTCCAACTGTTTTGGTGGTCTGGACCGGGCTCTGGGCCACTGGGGGATTCCGTCTAGTGGTCTACGTCACAGAGCCTGCCTGGGGGAATTCCTTTCCTACCGTCTGGCTGACCAGGGGATGACGTCATCTGGTCGGCTGATCCCCATCAGCTGTTAAAGCTCTTGTCTTAGCTGATTGTTTTAATAAAATAATGTTGGTTTTTTTTTGCTGGAATCGAACCGAGAACGCTTGGTTTTGTAAAATCCAAGGCGCTCTACCACGGAGGTGTTGTGTGAATATTCTTTAAAGTTGCTATATATGCGTAGAGTTCTGGACCAGAGTTTCTTATCTTGAACTCTCGGCGCCACCATCGCTAGGTGGTTTGAGTACATACTAAATGTGGGCTTGTGTCTTGACTGCACTGGTTTATGTCTTGGCTGCACCATTGGGTCTCTGCTTACTGGTTAATGTCTTATTTATTTATTTGTTTATTTCTACAAATTTCATCAAATAGCTGATTACTACAAAATTAAAACAAAAAGAAAATGTACAACATAGAATGATCCCATTTAAATAAATCAAAAATAGACAAATATAAAAAAAAGAAAAAAAAAGAAAAAAAGCATTAGATTAAAGAGAACATAATACAAAAATACAGACTAGAAATAAAATTGGACAGAAAAAGAGAAACGAAAAAGAAGAGAAAAAAGAAAAAAAAAGAAAAAAAAAGCTACATTAGGTAAGCTGACCATTCAAGAGACGCTTTACTTGGGCTTTAGTTAGATGTAGGTCCAGTACGTGCCAATGAGCATTAAACAAACGAGACATCGACGTAGTAGGCTCATTAAAACTGTAATTCGTATCACAAAATGGCAAAGAAAAAAAGCCATGGTTTCTCAAGGAACGACAAGGAGCAGAGAAATTTAGCCCAAGAAGCCAAGAGAATTAATTGTACCATGCAAGGAATCAAAAATAAAAAGGATCCTAGAAATATAACGCCTCTTCTCAAGGGTGTCGATAGAGAGCAACTTGAGTCGATCAGCATAAGGAGGCAAGGCTAAAGGATCGTTCCAGGGAAGGCCACGAAGAGCAAATTTAATAAATCTGCGTTGGACTGCTTCAATCCGATTAATATGGACAGAATAAAATGGTGCCCAAACAGGACTGGCATACCCCAAGATCGGCTTAACAAAAGCGAAATAGAGGGTCTTGGTTACAAAAGGGTCATTAAACTCCCGGGACCACCTCTTAACAAAGCCCAAAGCAGTGTTAGCCCTGTTGACAATATTTGAAATATGGTTTTCAAATGAGAGCCCGGAATCAAAAATAACCCTCAGATCCTTGGTGCTGTGAAGTCTGGACAATAAACTTCCATTGATGAAGTAATTCAGATACAAAGGAATACGCTTACGATAATAAGACAAAACAAAACACTTATCAATATTCAAAGAAAGAAAATTCTTAGAACACCAAGAGTAGAAGGTGTTCTAGTCAGAGTTAATTAGAGCATAGTCATCGGCATTCGATATAGTTCGGAAAAGCTTGATGTTGAATCAGAACTCTTTTGTCCTGACTTTATTGATTGATCAAAGGTTCATGTACCTTGATCTTGAAGTGGGCGAAAACGGTTCGTGTACCGCAACACCAGTAACAAGTTGTTAATTAAAATTAGTGATTAACCACAGGTTCTTGTACCTGGGTTTTGGTGATGGTGGTAGACGGTTCTTGTACCGCTACACCAGTGAAGACTCTACCTTGATAAAAAATACAAACGTCTACGTTTAATGCTAACAAAAAACTGGTTTCTTTATTGCCAATAATTATTATATATATTACAAAATAATTTTACCTAACTTACTTATCAGCCAGCAAAAATTACCTAGTAAGCATTTCTCACGATTAAAATATTCGAGCAAAATATAATTTCTCATGCAAAGCTCTGACGAGAAATATTAGACGTGTCAAATATCGTCTGGCTCAGAAAGAAAGAAAATATTTTTATTTGTGGGAATTTACTTGTATGAAGTGATGGCTTTGCATATGATTTTCTTGCGTGAGAAATGCTTACCATTCTTATTGTTGGAATGTAGGTAGATTATGCCATGCATAGACATCCTCCACCGCCTTGAATGATAATTCAAGAATTTGCAATATCGAAGTTCATACCAAATTCGGATGCAGCTTCTTGGTCAGTGTTGGGAGGTGTCTTGTTCTGGTGTTGCTTAGTCGATAGCCAAGTTGGCAGGTATTTCCAGATGAGGTAGATGATCACCACTATTACTAGCAGCAAACCGGTGTACCCAATTGTGAATTGATGATAATCATGCGGCTGAATTTTGGCTGGTAGATCACTATGAAGGTCTAGTAGCCGTTTCTTGATTGCCTCCAATTCTTTCAGGTGAGGTTGGTAGTCCGAAGTATAATGGAATGCAGGCGCCAAATGTTTTGGTGTCAGGTAGTCCGTCAGGTTGCCAGATGGTGTATAGGACATCCTGGAGCTGGATGGATATATATTATGTCCTTGAATTGTAATTAGTCGTTGCTTGATGACACAGTTGCTTTGGATCGTTAAAATTCCAGATCCTTCAATTACAAATTGGGAGACATCGTTGTTGCAGACGACGTTTATTGTGGTTTTTTCCTTTAAAGCATATATCCATTGATTTGGGTTATGCATTTGAATCCAATGGGGTCCATCCTCTATTTTCATTAATTCGCACGTAGGCGATTGAGTCAAATGGTTGATGAAGTTTACTTCACATGCGCTGATAGCTGAACCTTTACGATATATTGGCTGTTTCTGATTGCATAGATGTTGGTTTCGAGTAATTGATGTGCAGGAGAGTATTTCTTGTTCTGTTAATGGGTAATACTGGTCCCGATGCAAATTAATAACCAAAAACGGAAATGTGGGTCTAATTGCCACAAAGCTGTCGTTTATTAAGACTGGCACTGGTGTGATCTTAAACAACTCAAAGTCTTCTAAGGCCAACAATGGAAGATTGAGCTGGAATATGACATGCTCTAATGTAGCTCTTCCTTCAATAGTCATGAGGCCGTAGTATTTTAGTATGTCATCCTGCGATGCTGGTAATCTCAATGATGGTGGAAGATGACTCTTAATTTTGATGAGTTCTTGCTTGAGCTGAGCTGGCGAAATCAATTGTGGACCGATTTTTCCATGATGAGTATTAATAATCACATCTAAGATGGAATTTTGAACTCTGTGAAAGTTGGAAGCTAAGAGAGTTGTTTGTATAGCTAGAGATGTAAATAATTGTGATAACTTTTCTTGATGGAGCTCTTCTCTAATTGTAGTTATTTGGTTTATTAGGTGGTCTACATGCTTCTTAAGGTCGCGGAATTGTTTATCAATTGCTTTTTGGTCCTTCTTCATTACGTTTATAGTTGCGTCTATGATAGATGTTTGATTTTTGATCAAGTCTACGAGATGGATTTCATTTTGTTGAATACCATTGATGGTTTGAGACATTTCTTTAGCGTATTCCTCATCCAACACTCCGAACAATGCATTTGCCACGTAACCAACAAAGTTTAAGGCTCCTCTCTTAGCTCTATTTACTTGAGGTTCTGGTAGTAATAACTCATTGTTCGTGGATAGTTCTTCATGGAGGTGTCGAAATTGCTCCAGAATATGTGAAATGAATCATGTGGTTCGATTAAGCTGCATACCATTGTGTAGATTTGCTAGAGATGATGTTGGCAGCTCCCAGGTTTTCGAAATGTATGCCTGGTTGAGAGCTGAATGGGGTGATTTTGATTGGGGAACCTCTGACTATTGGAAGAACAATACAAGCAATTAGTAATGTTACTACGGCTGAGCCCAGAGAATGTCTTTGTTTCTTTCTTATATTGGTACAGGCTCTATCTGGCTTGCTTGATGATTCTTTTGGGTTCAAGCTGTTTGTTGCTACAGTTTTGGGCTGAGTTATATTTTCTTGACTCCTTTTAGAGGGTAACATATATTGCTCTGTACCGGTATTGGTAGTTACCTCATCTTCTATTGGAAGTGGTGCGAGTTTGTAGATGGCGCGGCGCAGTACGCCAGTTGAAGTTCGAACGTCTGCTACTCGTATTAAGCCATCGTTTCCCTTAATGGTGTGGATGATTCGCCCCAAGGGCCATTTTAGTACAGGCAGATTGTCGTCCTTGAGAACGACCATGGTGCCTAGTTGAAGATTTTGACAACGTTGCTTCCATTTGTATCTGTGCTGCAGATGATTCAAATATTCGGTAGTCCAACGCCGCCAAAATTCGTTCTTGAGATGTAATACAAGCCTCCAACGAGTGAGAAGACTGGCCTTTACTGGGTTCGCCGTAGGATCTATCGGACTTGTGATAGGTTCTCCTATTAGGAAGTGGCCAAGAGTCAATGCTGTGAGATCGTTTGGGTCCGAAGACATCGGAATAATTGGTCTAGAGTTTAAAATTGCCTCTGCTTCGACTACAGCGGTTTCCAATTCTTCATACGTTAATGATGCTGAAGATAGCGTGCGTTGTAGTAGGTGTTTGGCTGACTTGACTGCAGCTTCCCAGAGACCGCCGAAATGTGGAGCACGGGGTGGAATCATATGAAAGCCTATGCCGCCACCACTACATACGGTGATGATTCTTTCTCGTGTTTCATTGGTATTGAATATTTCCTTCATCCCTTGCAGTTGATTTTTGGTGCCAACGAAATTTGTGGCATTGTCACAATATATATTTTTACAATGCCCTCTACGATACAGGGCCGGGGTCATCATGAACCAGAGCAATCGAGCCATGAGCAGAAACAGGTGCAGAACAGGAAAGAACAGAGCAGACACCACTAGTTTCAGCATTAGCTTCAGACACAGCATTGGAATCCTCCATAGTAGGCTGATCATGACTTTTTCCCCACATCGTGCTGAGCCGCGACCTTCACTAGAGTGAGCTATAGGGAGATGTGTGTGATCCTTACCACGCCTTCGATGTGAATGCTTCATCACATTATCAAGAGCTCCATTACATGAAGCAGGCTTAGCTGCCCTGTCGAATAGTTGTTCAACACGGGATTGTGATTCAACGGAGGAACCATCAGCAACAAGCTCAGGAACAGCCACCAAATCCTCAATATTATGTTCACTTTTCTCTTCCACGCAGGACTGGGACCCCTCAAGTCCAGTGATAACAGCAGGAGCCCGAGTATTCGCCAAAAGTCTGACATCAGTTTGTTACGTACCCTTTGTACGTATAAGCTCGCTCAGGAGACGGGGTGGTTCGACAAAAGAACGAATAGCCTACACCTAGTCATGTAGTCTTTGTGGCCACGTGATTTTTCTATCGCCGGATAAATCACGAAACCGTACGTCTAACCAGTAAATTCCACCTGCAACTTCACTGTACCAAAACCAAAAGGGGTATATAAAAAAAATTAACAGGCAATACCTGGACCCATATAAAATATATTGAAGGAAAAAAATATTATTACAATGTCGCTACGAGATGCTGATATAACCAAAGATTCGGTATATACTAAACAAGAACAAAAAGGAATATCCTCATTACGGTATTATGCTAATCAACCACACACCAAATATCGCAGATAAAATATCTATAGATATATATATACTCAGATATCGCGAATACAATATATATATATACTAAAGAATTTCAAATATCGTAAAGAAAATATATATATATTCAAAAAAATTTCAGAGCTTTAATTGTTTAATTGTACTGTAAATGAAATACTCATCTTGATTTTCTGCTGTTAATTGCTGCCCTTGTGTCCTTTATACCTAACGGATCTTTTGGTCCGTCGACAAATGTAGTACCCGTTTGTCCAAAATCCCTCGTCCTCTTTCCTTTTTTTCCTTTTATAATCTTTCCTTTTTTCTTTTTATAATTTTTCCTTTTTTTTCTTTTTATAACTTTTCCTTTCGGGTTTTCCTTTTTTTTGCACATTAAGTTTTTCCTTCTACGGTTCTTCCTTTTATTGAAGTAGACATTCTTAAAGACAAAAGACTCAACTCACACTCGGCAGACCAAATTACACCTTTTTCTCTCCTCCCTTAACCTTTTACTTCTTGTCCACGAATGTCACTTGAGTACCGTCCCCCACTACATTTTTAGCAAGTGCGTTCGCACATTATGATTGACACAGAAGCCTACAAATGTTTGATTCTGTTAGGTATTTCTGTTGCGTTCACGCGTTCACACGGTGCTGTTTGCATGATTGGTATTATGGTTATGCTTCGCAAGTATTATACGCACATTTATTTGGTTATTTTTTTTTAAGTATTCGGGACTTTTGCATGCTAGTTATTATTGCATGTTTTTACATAGTCCGGCTTAGTTTGTTCCTTTGTATTTACAAGTTTAATTTATTTATTTATATTACAGGCTTTGTTTTACTGCTGCATGTTGGTAACTTCAACTGTTTCTTGTATTATCACCCTTTAGATTGTATTGTTGTATGTCGAAACCTTAACGTATATGTTTTGATTGTTAAACTTTTAAGTTTTATTAACGTAGCTGTTATATTATTGGACTTCAGTCTTTTTGGTTGCACGGTCATGATTTCACATAGCCTTTTTGTTGCACAGTCATGATTTCACAGGGCTGTTTAAGTTATTCACATATTACTATTTTATTAATTAATTTTTTTTTTTATATAAGGGATCCTGGACTACACTTCCGTTTCAAATACAAGTTCCCAAAGCTAGTTAGCGTTACATTTACGACAATTATTACCAAGGTAAAGAGCAGCAAATTAAGCAGTAGAGAGAGAGAGAGTAAATTAGTAAAAGTTAACGCTTTCGAAGTGTGTGGCTGATTGACGTTTGGTGAAAATTAAATGATTAAATGCTAAGTTCCAATTAAATGCAATTTTCCAGATTAGTTATTAAGACTTAATATTTCAAAATTTGAATGAGAAGCTTAGATCAATCAAAGTTAAAGTATAGAATTCAATGTCTAACAATCCGTACGTTAAGCATCTCTATCCCAATTTATACAATTCAAAAGATAAGTAGATTAAAAAAAAATTATGTAAATACATGAATCCTTAACTAATTAATTTTACAATTTTTGTTTTAGACTAGGGTATAGGTACCATTCACTGCAGATTAGCGATCTTCTTTCCGGATATTAGATAAATTCAGCTCTGACGTCTCGTTGGCGGATACTAATAAAATTCAGCTCTGATGTTTTGATTCAGGTCTGATGTTTTGACTATTTCGATACAGGATACTAATTAAATTCAGCGCTGCCATCTCTATCTCACAACCCAATTAAAAATTCGACGAGTATAGTCTTGGCACCCTTTGATAGAACTCCCATGATATCTTCATGGACTAAGAGCGGTAGAGCCGACCCAAGGTGATCAGAAAGTCAATGCCTAAAAGAAAGTTATCTGCAGTATTACTAGTTCGAACACAAAAAAAATATTATGTGTAAGGACGGACTTCTACATAAATACATTACGCAAACAACAATCTTCCTCCGGGACCGTAACAAGTTGCAACCGAGCTAAGCAGCTCCGAGCTCTTATTAACAGCCAATAGCCACGAGACCATATCATTTCTGAATGAACTGATGCTACGACTGACGTCCTCATAGATTTTGAGAACAGGATTAGTTTTGGAAGTATAAGCCGGCTCACAACCAGCTATAATACCATGCATATCTACGATGGAGTTAGAGATGGAAGCTAATTTCAGGGAGAGTTCATGAGATCTGCTCAGCATCAAGTCACAGCCAGCTCTGAGCTTCGTTACAAGGGAAGTAAGTTCCTCCATTTTCCGGTTAAAAACTCTGAAATCATCCGACAAAGCTTAAAGGCCAGATAAATTAGACGTAATGGCCTTCATCCCATCTGCAACATAATTCTGTTCAGTAGTAATGCTGTCAGCCATACTTTACATCAACCTAAGTACAAGGCACGGTTTGATGTTTGAACATTCAGTGCACGTATAATTCGTAGAGGAAGACGATTTAAGGCTCCGTGTTAAGCAGGAGGAGTGAAAAGAATTACCACAAATGCCATCACACACGATGGTGTTGTCAATGATACCATTTGAGCAAACCTTGCAGAAGCTCATAATTATTCCAATGCAAATATGCAAGTCGAAAAATTCGAAAAATAAAATAAAATAAAAAAAAAAAGATATTTAACAAAAAAATTGATCTTGATTAATTATATTCACCACCAAGACGTGACGTGATGTACAAGCACTCCTAGTCTTCGTGTAGATCAAGACACCCTTAATCAAATAACGTATAAGTCACTGATCAACTTGAGGAAAAATGTGCTCTTGCTGAAGGTACGAAATTGTGCATTCACTAACCTTGGATGCACCATTGAGTTTTGAATGGCTTATGGCTTGGATACACCATTGAATCTTGACTTGCTTAGTCCGGTACTACGGCTTTCTTGGATGTGTGAAGGTTTTTGCTTCACTTTTGCCCACACGTAGCAGCATGCTACGGTTTTTTTTTTGGATGTGTGGTGCGCCTAAATGTAGGCTTTTGTTGTTTTCAAGTGTTGCGCCTGGTTTTTGAATTAATATTAGTAATAATTGATTTTTCTTGAGCGCCTAAATGTAGGCTTTCGGTTTTGAACTAATAATTAAAGTTAACACTAGGAAATTTTTGTTCATGCCAATAGATTCTAGTTAGGTGGTATGTGGCGGGGGGTAATAAAGATAGGGAGGGGGGGGGGGGTAATAAAGATAGGGAGGGGGGGGGGGTAATGAAATTTTCATCAGAAATCCTGTACGGGCTTTGGTTTACGAGATATTAGCGATCTTACCTTTTCAGGTGTAATCAATATTACTAATAATTCAAATTACCCTGGGGAGTTGTAGATATCAGCATGACGTCCTCTTGGATTTGGTGTTTTCTTAGTTGAATATTTCTTAGCGAGGAATTTGTAGATATCAGAAGTTCTGGCTCACTTTCTACAAGGGTTCTGGGGCAGTGGGGTTCTGGGTATCAAATAATAAATGTTTACCAAACATTAGGCATGCTTCCCCTGTTTATGATGTAATTTCATATCACCACTGTAAACAAATTCGCATGGTTCATATACACCTGTGTAAGCTTCCTGTTTAAAAATTCGCATTTTAGCTGAATGAGTCAAGCACACCTGTGTAAACAAATTTAAGCAATATCACCACATTTATTCTTTTCATGTAATTTCATACCACACTTCCTGTAGGCAGTCAACAATTTTATTGTTCCAAGAATTTTACCGATCGAAACGTTTCATTGGAATTCGCATAAAGTAAACAAATTTTCACATTTTCTTGTATGCATTCATGTAAACAATCTCTTTTGCAAATTCGACCAGCAGAATAAACTAATCAAATTAATTTGAATGTTTTTTTTTTGTTTATCGCGTAATGCGATATCATCTCAGCCTGTAAGCAAATTCGTTGGAATTCATCATGTGCAACGAATATTGTAGCAGCAGGATCATTCATGTTTACAAACCGTTCCTATAAAAGCCCAAGCTAACTCTTGGGAGCTTCAGTCAGTTTTAGTGAGTCTCAGTAGCTAGTAAATAAAAGTTTTTCAGTAATTAAAAACTTGCGGACGGATGTGTTGAAGTGTTTAACAAATTCAGAGAATAGAGACTATATTGTTAAAATGTGCAACAGAAACATGCATAAATTTCAAGTTGCATTTCAGAGGTGCAATAAGAGTGATAGGAAACGACATTTCGAGAGCTGTCTCGAGCAAATTAAAGCATTGAGAGCGCTACTGAGAGCTCGCCGTCGAGGTGCAGGAATTACTCGCGTAAGAAGAAGTGATTTTGTAAAGTGGGCGGAAATAAAGACAGCGTTCGCAGACAGAATTCGACAAGGTGTTATTGCAAATTTAAAACATATCGATCCAAAGCTATTTATGCAAGACGCTGCAAAATTATTTATGCGCCGCATTAAGAATACATTAAAACATTATTTTAATATTAAAGTTTCTACAACGTTTTGCGGTGAATTTGTTAAAGAAACTGGTGACAATGAAACTATAAAAGACATTAAATATTTCCAAGCGAGAACTGCTCCAATTAGTGCAGATGATAACTTAGAGGAGTGGTTTAAATCAAATATTTTGGATCCAATACACACTCAGCTAGAAGAATTCCAGGAAAAAGATATTGGCTGGGCACTGCACTCTATAATACATCTAGCAGTACACATCAACAAGTTTGAACAACTCCGAGGATCTTCGTATATACCATTTCCAAAGGAAATTGCATCAAAGAAAGCATGCATTAATGTGAAAAATAATGATGAAGCATGCTTCGCTCGGGCAGTAACATCACCGCTATATCCTGCAGCAGCAAATGTTCGCTCCGATAGGACCTCATCGTATCCGCATTACTCTACAGTACTAAATTTAACTGGAGTAATATTTCCCATTACGCTTAACCAGATTAAACAATCTGAAGGACAGAACAATTTATCAGTTAACGTATTCATCCTAGAGAAAGAGCGTTTCCTCACAACAGTTCCAGTTAGACTTACGAAACCCAGGATGGAGCGGCATGTAAATCTCCTTATGATACAAGATGATTATGATAATACAAAGGATGAAGATCATATGGATGACGATGATGATGATGATTATGACGACAGATATCATTTCTGCTGGATCAAAGATCTTTCTCGACTCATATCGAAACAAATTTCGAAACATTGTGGTGGTAGAAGGCATATTTGTGATAGATATTTGCTCCACTTTTACTCTGAAAAAAAATTAGCATCACACACTCCTGAATGCGAGAAACAAAACGACGGCAGGATTATGTTTCCCTGAGAGGAAAAGAAATGGCTGGAATATAAGAATTATCACCATAAGAATCCAGTCCCGTTTTGTGTGTATGCCGATCTTGAGTCAATATTGAAACCGATTCAGGGAAACGATCAAAATACACAGCGAATCCAGGAACATGAAGTTCATAGTATAGGAATCTATTTCCACTGCAAACATGATGCTAAGCTCTCATATTACAGAGCATATCGAGGCAAGAATTGCCAACAATGGTTTGCATTAGAATTGCAAAAAATTGCATCCATAGGATGAGCTTAATGGGAAAATCATGAGCGAATTTGTAGACTTGCGCTCGAAAATGTACAGTCTGCGTATAAACGATGGTAAAACTGTAAAGAAAGCAAAAGGAGTAAAGACTAATGTAGTCCAGAGGCATATCAATTTCGAAGACTACGTCGAATGTTTGAATAACAAGCGAGTATTAACTGCTAATCAGAGCTCCATACGATCGCATAACCATAATGTCTACACGATCAACCAAAAGAAGATTGCATTGAGTCCATATGATAACAAGCGGTATATTATGAGTGGGACAATGGATACATGGGGACATTACTCTATTCAATCAGAACAGCAAGGAGCAGACGCAGAAAACATATAATCTAAGGCTAGTCTAAGATATGTATTGTAAATAAAAATTGTATTATAGCTAAAATACCATTTAATGAAATAGTTTGTTTTAATTGTAGATATTATAGTTTAAGATATACATTATTGTAAAATAAAGAAAATATTATCACAGTTATAGGGAAACCGATTAAAGGAAGCCCAACCATTGAATGATACACTAAGAATTAAATGTTAATATTTTTCAATTTATAATAAATCAATAATGATATTTTATATATGGTATTCTTTTTATTCAATTTCCCTACTAAGTCCACAGCTCCCGAATAATATTTGCTCACTACAGCGAGCTCCTAATCGGGCGGTTGAGCATTTTACCCAGAATGTTAGGACGGCTTGAGAAAAAACCTTTACACGTGGGCCCGACCTTGACCCCTAGCATCACCTTTGAAACTGGAAGGGCATCTGACCCTTGACCTTCATCCGGAGGCGTATTATATATAAGTGTATAATAAAGCACATCACAGGTATGGTTTAAGCCAAGCTGATTGGTTGAATTGAAGAATCCGGTGCACTTTTTTCAGGATGAGGCCATGTGATAAGCATTGCTTCAAATTTCGGTAGTGTATAACATATTTAGTTTTAGGATGTAGAGTTGTCAAAAGCTTTTCTAATTTTGTTCCAGGTGGTGTTGCATGCTCAGAGCGAAAGGGTAAGTCCTTATGCTTATCATGTAGATATTGAGGATAATCCAAGTCGACTTCGAATATGTATCCAGTTGGAGAATCATCAGGAATTTCGGAAACGTCAATATTGGGAACATCAACCCATTTGAATCCTCCGGTTGGTAAATGCTGTGACATGGCCCATCCATAAAGGTTATTCACATCATAATACATCAAGTATTTCTCTTTCTCCTCAGGCTTAAAATCATCCATACATTTATTATTTGCTTTACTATATCTGTTCGAGCATTGACTTATACCACCTCGACTGCCTCTCTCTATGAATAGCAGTATATCTACGTCGGTTATCAGCTCTAGTTTCACTTTGGTGTATTTTAGCATAGCATCCCATGTTAAGCCTGGCATGGTGTAATAATGTGCTGGGTCTAAATTGTATGTCTTCATGCACACTTCTCGAGAGTTCTCAAAGACATCGGCCAATAGGAGAACATCAGTTTTCAGGTATAGATCGGAATATTCACCAAGTGTTTGTATTGTAAATATCTGCCAGACCTTTTCAGCTTGATTGTAGTCCTCAGGGGATATAGCACTGTCAGTCAGTTTATTGTAGAATGCTTCCTGTGTTGGCAAGTTCCGGAAATCTAATTTATCCCAGTCATCAATAAAATCATATGGGAAGACACCTTTGCGTGTAAGAAGTTTGATAGTGTCATCGTCCAATCCCTGCCATACTGATCTTGTAGTGTTTAATTTATCCATTGGCAGCAATGATGATACCGTATCTAAAGATTCAGCCATAAAACGGAAGGAATCGATGAATCTGAATTTTATGTGGCTGCCTTCCATGTGCTTGGTGAATGAGATATATCTTTCCTTATTTATTGGTAAGAAGAAAGAGGAAAAATGTAGCTATATCCTTAATAATGAAGTGGGCATCATATCCAGATAAATTATGAAAAATTACTGGAACTATGGAGCAATCTTGATACATGAGATTGCATACATTATGCGCTGGTCCTCGATATTTTCCTGTTAAGTGGCAATGATCCCGAACTCGTTCCTCATCAGCTGCAAACGTTTTTTTCACATATATGGCAGCAAGTATTTTCCATATGTGAACGCCGTTCCTCTTTAGTCAGGGGCTGCATTGGTCTGATGTTCAGCTTTTCCTGTACAGCTATGGATGCAATTTTTTGCAATTCTAATGCAAACCATTGTTGGCACTCCTCTAAGTTATCATCTGCACTAATTGGAGCAGTTCTCTCTTGGAAATATTTAATGTCTTTTATAATTTCATTGTCACCAGTTTCTTCAACAAATTCACCGCAAAACGTTGTAGAAACTTTAATATTAAAATAATGTTTTAAGGTATTTTTAACACGACGCGTAAATAATTTGGCAGCGTCTTGCATAAATAGCTTTGGCTCGATTTATTTTAAATTTTCAATAACACCTTGTCGAGTTCTGTCGGCGAACGCTGTCTTTACTTCCTCTCACTTTACAAAATCACTTCTTCTTACGCGAGTAATTCCTCCACCTCGACGGGGAGTTCTCAATAGTGCTCTCAATGCTTTAGTTTGCTCGAGACAGCTCCCGAAATGTCGTTTCCTAGCACTCTTATTGCACTTCCGAAATGCAACTTCAAATTTATGCATGTTTCTATTGCACTTTTGAACAATATAGTCTTTATTCACTGAATTTTTTAAACACTCCATCACATGTTTTCGCAAATTTTCAATTATTGAAAAACTTTTATTTACTAACACCGAAGACATTTTTATTTCTTATGTACTGTCACGGAGACTCACTAAAACTTACTGATGGCTCTTAAGAGTTTGCTTGGGTTTTTATAGCAACAGTTTGTAAATATGAATGATCCGGCTGCTGCACCTTTTGCCCATTTAACATAAGATCACTGCAAATATTTCAGAATGTTAGGACTCCGCTGGGGGCTCCCATGTAGTAGTGACGGAGTCTGTTTCATGGCTTGTGAAGTATTTTTGAGGATTTTGCTCATACCAATCATGAAAGCTTTTATTTTAATTTACAATATTCTTATTAATACACCTCAGCTTGTCAGATACATATCCTACCAAAGATCTACACCCATGATCAGTAAAGTGACCCCACCCCACCGCTAAAGATCTCAGCCAACAAGTTATATAGCCCCGTTCAACAACAAGCCTGATAACTCCAGGCAACCATGCTATACTCATAGTATATAAAGCAGACAAGCAAGCTCCAAGCTGGCATGTATATGATCAAGTCCACCTCAAACATGTGTGCTAGAGAGAGAAAGATGTTTTGGGAGAGCGAGATGGTTTCAAAGTACGGTATTCACTAAAGCTTCCTAATGTGTTAGAGCGAGACATATTACAGCACTCCACTTCTCATCCAAAACTAAATTAATATAATCATACCATCTTCTTTCATCAAAACTTTTAATTTAATCCACCCCAACCAACCTAATGGTAAGATTTAAAAATAAGTAAATAACACTAACCACTCTCAACCATCGCCACGGTCTTCACCAAAGCTTCTATATCCTACTAGAATTATGTGATGCTAAATACCATCCACCAAAGCTTTTAACTTATAGTACCACGGTCTTCACTATTGCACTATTGATACAGCACCATTTCGGATGATGATACTTTAGAGGATATAAATATGAAGCGGCATTGTGATAAGATTTTTACTGAGTGGAAGACTTTCCAATAGACACAAAAAAATCGCTCAAATTGTTTACTTTTCTCGGCTGTGCGAGTTTGTTTGATATAAAATTACCAGTCATGCCATTACTTTTGAAGACAAAACATTTTCTAACAAGGCTGCACCCATACAATTTTCATTACTCATCTAAGTCGCCACATCATCCTACATTAATATTATAGCTCATCAAAGATTTTAATTTAACCAATGCTCAACTTAATGCTTACAAAAATAGCCTAGACTTGAATTATTAGTAATATGAATTACATCAGAAAAGGTATGATCGCAAATATCACGAAAACCATAGCCCGTAGAGGATTTCTGATAAGACTTTTCAGTACACGCACACATCTACACCGAAAATTTTCTAGGCTTTAATTTCCATTCTTACCATCCCAAGCAGCCTTGATCTCTTTTTAGATATCGAATATCATGATCACTTTTGTTTATAAAAGACACACACAGACCACAACTTACGTTACAGTTGTTGTTGATTTTTTATCAGCAAAAGAAATTTTCTATTATAACTTCCACTAGGTACTCATCTAAGACAACTTATCAGTTGTTGTTTTTTTCCAGCTAAAGAAATTGGGAATCGTTCAATTTGTTTACTTTACTCGGGTCTGTGCTAACTTTGTTTACATTATTCGACTGCGATTTTGTTTACATTATTCAGCTGTACGAATTGTTTATGGAATGAATCAAATTAGCAGCATTGCACCTGAATATCAAAACTTAGGCCATTTCTTATCTAAGCCAACATATCTACCTACGTTAGTTGTTGTTGTTGCTAATTTAATAACATGGTGCAATACGGAATATCGCCTGGTAGAAAACCTTTTAGTATGACGTAGATATCAGTGCGCAAGCCTCGGCGACGAGAAAACCTTTTGAAAGCTGCGATGAAACTAGCTGTAGATAAGTCAGAAACTGGCTCAATATGGATAGCTGGTCATAGTGGTCATACAGACGAAGATACCAATATAGCCTTTGTAATATCGATTGCCCCTGTGCTTTGACATTTTTAAATTAATAGGATCGCCATAATCGACACCTGTTTGTTGAAATGGTCTTGAGATATTCACTCTTGGAATTGGCAAATTTCCCATTATTTGAGTCCTAGTTCGGGCAGCTTGCTTGAAGCAGGGAATGCATCTATGTAGGATGCTTTTCACTGTTCGTCGTCCTTGTAAAACCCAATATTCGTGTCTTAGAGCACTGCTTCTCAAACTTTTTTATATGGTGGCTCCCTAAATCTTAAGAAAAAATTCAGTCCTCTTCAAAAAATGATGCTAATAATCATTAATTTTTTTAAGCAATATTTTTATTACAAATAATGCTTTTAAATCAAGTTTTCGAAACAAAATAAACTTCAAAACTATTTCAAAAATAATATTATATAAAACTAAATTTAAACAAAATAATCTCAAATTTGTTACGAAAATAAGAATTTAATGGGAGGGATGTGATTGCATATTTTTACATAAATAATCAATATCCGGTGAAATTTCAGGAACACTGATTCGAAGGTTTTGCGATAATTTGTTGCAAAAGGCATTAAATTTTGCAATGCTTCTTTTACAATAAACGAATATTCTTGCTTTTGCCTTATGCAAATAAATTCTGTTAGACTTTTTCATTAAATTCTAATTGCATAGAATTATCGGAGCTAATATCAATCAATTCTTCTTGAGCCACCCAAATAATATGATCATATTTCAATGTTTTAGCAAATGGCATTCTTACCCAGTCGTCCTTTCGATCCTCGTTTATGTTTGGGAAATGTTTAGCAAGAAATCATGACCATGAGCAAAGCTTTTGTTGGAAAGCAATAAGTTTTGTATTCAAAACTAAAATGTTGGTATTTTTATCCTGCAAAGAAAGATTTATTTCATCTATGTACTTTATCAAAAAAATCTGCTTAATATGATGTAAGACACATCCACTTTTCATTACTAAAGTGCGAAGCAACATCTGATTTTCTGTCTTAAAGAAAGAGTTGAAGCTCATCTTTAAGTTCTAAAAATGCCCTGTATTTGTGTGTGTTTCATTCCGCCATTCTTGGTCTTCGCTGTAAAATTCAAATTTATTTCGTTGAAAATTTTGGTTTGCTTTGGGCTTGTCGCATTGACAAAACTGTGAAATAACCAAAACAGATCTTATTAACAATTAACTAATTATTAACTAATAGTAATCTCAATGTGTTAGAAATGGCTACAATTTGTTCATTTTCATCTCCTTTAGTTATTATCTCGTTGGTTGAAACAAATAATCATTTCCAAAAAATCTCTTAAAATTTAAAAATGAACTTCTGCCTTGCTATGTAACTAAGCATACTGCGAAATTATATTTAAAAAAAAATAACAGGTTTGAAAAGAAATAAATTTAGAAATACATCCTTTTTCATAGACATTTTTTTTTATTTCTTAAAAAGAATTTAAAATTGTAAATAAATATAGGAATAGAAATACTTAAATATTTCGCGCCCCCTAGTAAGAGCTTCACGGCCCCCAGTTTGAGAAATACTGTTTTAGAGTGTTTAACACAAGCTGTACACCACCATGCAATGTTTTTAGATTAATATTATCTATGATTAGGTTTGTTAATTTACTTCCTTTTGGTAGAATGATCGGATGTTGTTGATCATATGGGATATGAGCGTTTTGTAAGCGACCTCCTACCCGCAACTTGTCATTATCAAGAAATGGATTAAGGGATATCAAATTGCTTTTAGCTGGAAGCGATAATCCTGCTATTAATTGTCTTATCTCGTTATCGTAAGCAATGCCTTGCACTAATTTTATTAACAAGTATTTTGCTCCCAGCAGATCTGTTGGAGAAAGCTGCTCTGTTTGTTTAATTAAACCTTTTGTTACATCTCGGCTTGCTCGGATATTGTTCAAAAATCTGAGGCAATATGCCGTGACACGATTTAATTTTATGAAGGAAGAATATTTATCAAATAATTCATTTGTCAGTGTTTGGGCTACAGCAGTATGTGTCACGCGCTTTCGTTCAGAATCTATCTGCATGTTAGCTGATGGTTTGGACTGAGGCCAATTTTCCTCGGGCTGCTGAAGCCAACTGGGTCCGTGCCACCAGAGTTCAAGATTGATAAGATTCGCAGGTTTGATTCCTCTGCAGTTGCAATCTGCGGGATTATCTGCGGAACGCACGTGACGCCAGACTTTGATATCTAGCTGTTCCTAGATTTCAGAAACCCTATTCGCTACATAATTCTTCTATTTATTTGGATGATTGTGTATCCAAGATACGACTATTGAAGAGTCTGTCCATGCATAGATGGGAACTCGATTAAGCTCCAAGTCTATCTTGATTCGATTTATGAGACGAGTTAATAAAACTGCTCCACATATGTAACTCCAGACGAGGAAGTGACACAGGTTTCACAGGAGCTACTTTTGATTTTGCCATTAGCAAATTGATATGGACTTTTCCAACAACCTTGATATACACATCAGCAGAATAAGCTTGATTGGAGGCATCTGAGAATCCGTGTATCTAACAATTTGTTAAATTGTTTGTCGTATGTAGCCAGCGTGGGATTTTAAGCTGGCTAATATAATACAACTTTGCCTTAAAATGCCGCCATTGGGTGTCAATGGGTGCAGGAATCGGATCATCCCACGAACATCCAGAAAGCCACAAAGTTTGCATCAGAACCTTTGCAGTGATTACTATTGGTGAGATCCAGCCTAGTGGATCAAACATTGTAGCAATTTCTGATAAAACAGATCGTTTAGTAGATATACGATCTGCTCTTTGTCGATATTGCAAGATAAAGTAATCAGCTCCTGGATACCAGTGGATACCAAGAGTTTTTACTGACTCATCACTTGCAAACCGTAAGGGAAGTTGTAATTCCCTTTGCTCCTCTGGAATGCCTGCTAGAAGATCCGAGGAGTTACTAACCCATTTCCTTAGATTAAACCCAGCTGAAGATAATATGCTAACAAGCTGTGTTTGTATCTTGACAGCTTCATCGATAGATTCTGCACCTGTAATTAAATCGTCTACGTAGAAGTCGTGAGTAACAATTTTAGCAGCAATTGGATACTTCTCAGCTTCATCCTGTGCAAGCTGATGAAGTGTTTTGATAGCGAGATAAGGAGCTGGAGTAGTGCCAAACGTTACCGTTGTTAGTTGATAGTCCTTTATGGGTTCACTAGGACTATTTCTCCAAATTATTCTTTGATACCTTTGATCTGATGATTGAATGTTAATCATTCTATACATCTTTTCTATGTCGGCGGAGATAGCGTATTTGTATTTTCTCCATCGTAGTAAGATGGAAGAAAGTTCGGATTGCAAGACTGGTCCAGTATGGAGCTGTTCGTTTGAGCTTTTCCCACTAGTAGACTTGGCTGAAGCGTCAAAGACGACTCGAACCTTTGTGGTCGTACTCTCAGATTTTATAACTGTGTGATGCGGAAGGTTGTAGCTTTGTTCTCTGCTAACTTCGTTTGCAGCTGGTTTCATATGCCCTAAGGCATGATATTCATTTATGCAATCTTTATAGTCTTTGTAAAGATCAGCATTCTGAAGTAATTTCTTCTCGAGACTATAAAACCTGCGTAGGGCCATATTTTGGGAATCGCCTAGCACTGGTTTTCCTTCGATGAATGGTAAATATACTTCATAACGACCACTCGCATTGCGACGATGAGTATTTTGATACAATCGTTCACACTCTTGTTCGGGTTTTGAGAATTTCCGTACCTGAGGAGTGATTTCCTCAGTTTCGAAAAACTTTCGCAGGATTTTGTCTATAGATGCGTTTTGGTCAGCTTGCGCATTAATTGTTAAGGATGAAGCCTTGGAAATAGAGTCTGCTTGAGATAAATTTCCAAATAGGATCCATCCTAGGGTGCTATTTTGGGCAATAGGGGTTTCTGGACGACCTTTTCTTAATCCTTCCAACAAAATTTCCCCGTAAACATCTCCTCCTAAAAGAATATCAATTTTTCCGGGTTTATGGAATGATTGATCGGGTAGATCTAGATCCTTTATATGTTCCCATTCTTGCATTTGAATGGTGGAAGGAGGTAGGAATTTAGTGATCTTGTTCACGATTAGTGCTGTAACTGAAGTGGCCTTGTGTGAATCTGATAATGAGCGTATTTCAAAGGATGTTTTCCTTTTACATTTGTAGCTTGTGTGTTCCCCAAGCCTGTTATCTGAATCTCTACGCGGGTGGTAGGTAATTGCAGTTTGCGTGCTGCTGCTTGGGTAATGAATGACACTTGAGACCCAGAATCTATTAAGGCCCGTAATGTCAATATGACGCCCTTTGAGGAGGCAATATTTAGCAATGCTGTTGCAAGCAGTGCTTGTGTAACGCGACGTGGGCGATTTGTATAAAATGTTCGTAAAGAACTATCTGTTATGACCTCAGATGTAGAGGGAGAATTGTGTGGCTGTGTTTGTGAGTACTTTGATTGGAAGTACTACTGTTCTTGTGAAGCGTTTTCTACCGCATTGCCGACACGTAAATTTGCTTGGGCAAGAGTTCGTGTTATGGTGCCTTGATAGGCAGTTTACACATAGACGGTTAGATGCAACGATCTTAAACCTTTTGTCAATGTCACATTTGATAAATTGTGGACATTTAAACAATCTATGTTGCTCTTTGCATATTGCGCGATGAGAAATGTGTTGATACCTTTTTAATGAAGTTATTTGAGTTATTTGTTTTCTCTGGATGAGCTGACTTTGAATCTAAAATTGCTTCCAGAGTTCGGAATCTTTTCTCTAGGAAGGTTTTTAGAACATCAAACGTAGGCAAACCTTCTTCATTATTTACCTCCTGCTCCCACAAGCGATGGGTTTCCGTTGGTAGGCATTGCAACAACTTGTATATGAGAATTGGGTCCCATTGTTTTGTAGAAACTCCTAAAGCTTCAAGCTCGAAAATGCATTCTGAAGATCTGTCTAATAAGGATCGTATTGCCTTAGCAGATTCATTTGTTATTTTAGATAGATTGCACAGAGTTTTCAGCTGAGCATTAACTAATACTCGCTTGTTGTCGTATCTATCCTTTAACGTTTTCCATGCATTTTCGTAGCTTGCGTCTGTTACTGGAAACTGTCGCAGCAAATGTTCAGCCTCGCCAGTAACACTTGTCTTAAGAAAATATAGTTTTTGTACTGGAGGTAAGGATTGATTTTAATGAACTAGAGAATTAAACAAATCGTGAAATGATCTCCATGAATCATAAGAACCAGAAAATGTTGGAAGTGTAATTCTGGGCAGCTTCAAAAAAAACGAGGATTGCTGATCAGTTCTAGTTTCTGCAGCAATTTTTTGTTCTGCTTTTGGCTCAAAAGCATCTAATGCATCCTTAAGAATACCTCGGAATGTATAGTACTTATTTTCCACCTCTGCAAATTGATCATGAAAGAAATACTCGTACTTCTCAAGTTCACTGTCATCCAACGCCAGCATAGCTTGGATAATTGTATAATGAGTAGACTTGTAATCTGACCAGATTTCGCTTAAAGCGATTAAGCGCTCAGAAACAAGCCCTTTTGTTCGTTTCTCTACTACAGTATTGTTGTAGTTCTTGAGAGATTTTTCGATGATTTTTGCGGAGGTGGCTTGGTTAGCCAACATTTTTTGAAGTGTACTCATGTTAAGACGTGTGAAATTATAAACCACTAGGCTTTAAATCTGGCTACGAAGTACCATAAAATGTTCTGCCCAATGAGAACACTCAAAAGAAAATATTAATAATGATGTGGACTGTAAATAATAACGCCGGGGAATATTTTATAGTCAGTGGTTTATTGAACGCACGTAAAACTTAAGTACAAAATTACAACTATAACTAAAATTAACAGAATTCAATTTCACGACACTTAAGAACTAAATTTCAATAGATTTAATAAAGTCGCTTACTCACTACACAATAATAACTTTAATTTCAATACAATACTGTCAAAGTTGAGACAACTTTGACCAATGGCATTATATGTTTGTATATATATATAAATATATTAATCAATATGAACTATACTATATGATTAATTATAAAAATTTACTCACCAGTATAAAACTATGGAATTGACTTTATGGTGTTGGTAATTAAATAATTAGTGATTATCTTGTTCTAGTCGTTCCCCGGAACAAGATACTTTACTTCAGTCGAGACCCAAAGCAAAGATGTAATTTGGTTAGCAGAATTCTTGTTCTAGTCGTTCCCCGGAACAAGAAACTTTACTTCAGTCGAGACCCCAAGCAAAGTTCTATTAGTAGTGTTTATTCTAGTCGGTACCCAGAATAAATATCTTTATCTCAGTCGAGACCCAAGATAAAGGTTTGAGATTAGTGAGTGTTATTCTAGTCGCTACCCGGAATAACTATCTTTATCTCAGTCGAGACCCAAGATAAAGGTTTGAGTTAGCCTGTGTTATTCTAGTCGCTACCCAGAATAACTATCTTTATCTCAGTCGATACCCAAGATAAAGGTATTAAGTTAGTAAAATCTATTCCAGTCGAGACCCAGAATATGTATCTTTATTTCAGTCGCTACCCAAGATAAAGTTATTAGGTTAGTAAATTTTATTCCAGTCGAGACCCAGAATAAATATCTTTATCTCAGTCGCTACCCAAGATAAAGTTATTAGGTTAGTAAATTTTATTCCAGTCGAGACCCAGAATAAATATCTTTATCTCAGTCGCTACCCAAGATAAAGTTATTAGGTTAGTAAATTTTATTCCAGTCGAGACCCAGAAGAAATATCTTTATCTCAGTCGTTACCCAAGATAAAGTTATTATGTTGTAGAATTTATTCCAGTCTAGACCCAGAATAAATCGCTTTATCTCAGTTTCGTTACCCAAGATAAAGTTAATTTGTTAATAATTATATTTTATTACACTAGCCAAGTCGAATTCCAAATGATGCGCAATCTATGAAAGCTGGATACTAAAAGAGAAAGATTTGAGTTAGCCTGCGACTTATATTGCCTTTGAATTGCGGACGGCACCAACAAGTTATTTTACCTTGCGCACAGCAACCAAAGTACATTGACCTTAGCAGCTGTGCGCAGGTAGCAATAGAAAAATCCGTTGACCTAAACAGCTGTACGTAGGTCAGACGAGTTCATTGACCTTAGCAGCTGTGCTTAGTAAGTACAACGTATGAACTCTTAACGATGAGAAATAATATCATATACCTATACATATACAATGTGGCCATTTCCAAATTATTTTCAAGCCTTAAATCGTTTTATATTATTTTTGCTAAATTATCATCGGCTAACAATAATAATAGAAATATATGATTGTCGATGTGGAATTCATTAAATTGTTTCTGTGGAACGTGTCTCTAGTTTGTAAGTGTGGGTTCTTTCGCTGGCGCTCTAATGTTGGCTGCTCTGCGGGAGTCCTGCATTACCGACTAAGTTATTGAGAGAGGGGAACATGGCATCTGACGTTTGTCAAGTATTTTGTTGATCATCGCATTGGCTGCTGGTATTCCTGTTCGGGAATAAAACATCTTATTAGGTATGTTTCATGTTTTATAATAATTTAAAACGGAATTCCTTGTGGTTCTTTGACATTTTTCTTTTCAGCATACGTCTGAAAAGAATCAAGTGGCAAAACCTTGATACACCTCATCGTGGGAGTTCGAGTTTGAACATTCATAGATATCTTTACTATAAATTATCCACAACATTGGCTTTTTTCTTTTTATTTTTTTATCATATTTTGTCTCTTCTAAACTAGTATAAAAGAAATGTATAATACTAACGATATACTTACATGTTTGGTAATTTTTAAAATTATATATACATTTATCATATTTTGATTTATATTTATTGATTCATTTCTAGCAAAATAAAAAACATAATCGTTATTATAAGAATTACTTCCACAACAAAAAGGTCATGTATTTTTTCTTTTAATTTCAGTTATACTTATAAAATTATTTTTTATTGTTATTTATTCCAATTTTTATATATTTATTAGTTTCTGTCAGACACGAAAAATATTAATTTTTATTAAGTATTTTCACAAAAAAAAAAAAAATTTGGCATTTTCCTTTTATTTTTATATATATATATTTTTTCTTCTTGTCTTTACAGTATCTTAAATACATACTTCGCAATTTCATTTTTTCTTTTCGTTCTTAAAATTTTATTTAGAAGTTTTTTTTTTATACTTCATTTTTAGGAGATGTAGGTTTTGAAAATTTAGAGGATGGAAAAGGTTATTGTGTTAGGCTTTGTTCGTTACAGTTTGGGTATCTTGTACTTCTCGCTTGGAAGCATGAGTCCAAGGGATATGTATATGCTAAGATATGTTTTATATACAGGGTGTCCCACGTAACGTGTTGCCTGAGCATTTTTCTCGAAAATGTGCGGAGATATCGAAAGAATCATAATAAGAAAAGTTACGCATCGTTAGTCAAGGTATCCTCTGGCATAGCCAAAGTCCTTCAAAAAGGACTTGGGAAAGGATATATTTAAAAAATTTCCTTTTCGTCCTTATTAAGGATACATTTAGATTGCATTTTTGAACTCCGCAAATAAAACTAAAACGAAAATGTTATATTGAAAATTCCAGTTTAACCCTTTATTATCGAGATATAAGACCTCAAATTGTACTCTATGCACCGTGTTCCTTTGCCATTTTTCTCGAAAATGCACACAGATATCATCGAAGTGATAGTAACAAAAGTTACCCATCATAAGCCGGGCTATATTTTAGTATGGTAAACATTTAAAAAAAGCCACACGATAAAGGATATCTTCGGTTTGGTCCTTTTCGTCCTTTATGAGGATTCATTTTGGCTACATTGAATAACTGCAAATCAAATTAGAAAAAAAGTGGTATACCTACTGACAAATCTTTGCAAAAATAAGTTGAATCATTAACAGGTATGTAATATGTTGTCATAATTCCTGAGACAAAAGAGCCGGCATTTCGTCCCCTTCTAAGGAGTAATGCTGAGCGTTTTCCGGAAAGATGGTGCCCAACTAGGCAACACTTACTGCGAATAATAGAAACAGCTAGACATGCATCATGGACAGAGAGTTCTAGGCGACATAGATGAACGGGAGCAATACTCACGACCAGTATTATTCGGCAATAATTGAATGGGGAACGAAATGCAGGCCCTATTGTCTTAGGAATTATGACAACATATTACATACCTGTAAATGATTCAACTTATTTTTGCAAAGATTTGTCAGTAGGTATACCACTTTTTTTCTAATTTGATTTGCAGATATTCAATATAGCCAAAATGCATCCTCATAAAGGACGAAAAGGACCAAACCGAAGATATCCTTTATCGTGTGGCTTTTTTTAAATGTTTACCATACCAAAATATAGCCCGGCTTATGATGTGTAACTTTTGTTGCTAGCACTTCGATGATATCAGTGTGCATTTTCGAGAAAAATGGCAAAGGAACGCGGTGCATAGAGTACAATTTGAGGTCTTATATCTCGATAATAAAGGGTTAAACTGGAATTTTCAATATAACATTTTCGTTTTAGTTTTATTTGCGGAGTTCAAAAATGCAATCTAAATGTATCCTTAATAAGGACGAATAGGACATTTTTTAAATATATCCTTTCCCAAGTCCTTTTTGAAGGACTTTAGCTATGCCAGAAGATACCTTACCTTGACTAACGATGCGTAACTTTTATTATTAGGATGCTTTCGATATCTCCGCACATTTTCGAGAAAAATGCTCAGGCAACACGTTACGTGGGACACCCTGTATATTCTGGCATTAGTCAGAGAAAAGTTTTAAGTCGTTATTGTGGACTCTTGTTTTTATTATTTATTTTTACAGTGGAGTTTTCAGGGGAATTGATTTCTACGATCACATGTGGACCTGTGCAGAGTGGTGACAATTTGTTATCTCTTATTCTGCTTTTTATTAAGACTCTGTCTCCGATATTGACAAATCTATGGGGCGAGTTTTTATCGTACTGGAATTTTGATTTTTCTTTGTTGGCCATGGCTATGTCTTTCGCAATTTTGTAGCTGTGTTGTAGACGTGCTTTTAACTCGTTTGCATAATTATCGTAATTATAGCAAACGGTCGGAGATGATTTTAAGTTATTTGGGATTTCGGCTGGGAATCCGTAAAGGAGTTCGCCGGGAGTATAATTTGTACTCGAGTGAGGGGTTGTATTATAGACAAACATGGCATATGGAATCCATATATCCCAGTCTTGAGGATCTTTCGCTATATAAGATTTGAGGTATTAGTAGTTAAAATATGACAGTTCTGGCCCACCCTTTCAGCTCCCAGGATTTCGCCACAGATGGCGCCACCGTCGCTAGGTGGGTTGAGTCCATACTAATGTAGGTTTGTGCCTTGGCTGTATTGGCTTGTGTCTTGGATACACCATTGCGCCTTGGATGCACCATTGTGTCTTGGGTGCACAATTGAGTCTCGACTGCGCCCTAGCGGGATTAATCGGTACTACCGGGATGTGTCATTTGCTCTGCAACCTAGCGGCATTACGAGGTACTATCAGCATGCTCCCGTACTACGGTTTTCTTAAATAGATATGTGGTGCGCCTAAATGTAGGCTTTTGGTTTCATTGAGTCTCGACAGCGCCCTAGAGGGATTAATCGGTACTACCGGGATGTGTCATTTGGTCTTGACTGCGCCCTAGCGGCATTAGCAGGTACTACCAGCATGCTCCCGTACTACGGTTTTCTTAAATAGATATGTGGTGCGCCGAAATGTAGGCTTTTGATTTTGAACTAATATTAGTAATAATTAAAGTTAATGCTAGGAAATTTTTGTTCATGCCAATGGATTCTAGATGGTTGGGGTGGGGGTATTAGGGGGGACGAAATATTCATCAGAAATGCTGTACGCGCCATTTCTTGAGTAAGGTACCCTAGCGGTCTTAGCCTGAACTACCAGCATGCCTTGATTTTGCTGTTTTCTTTTATTAGCGGGAGAGTTCTAGATATTGGCATGACGTCATCATGGTTTTGCTGCACCTAAATAAGTTTTCTTAGCAGGGAAGTTGTAGATATCAGCATCATTCGAATTTCACAACATGACATCACCATTAACAGATTCTAGACGATGTCAGTGAGGGTTCTGGGGTATGTGTATTGAAAATTCTTATGTTTTATAAACACTTGTTCTTATTTCCAATAAAATTTCTTATTATAAAAGTATTTCTTATAGCACATTGTCCAATATGAACTTGGCAAGATGGCGCATTTGTGTTAATCTCTATTAGTTTTCCACAGTTGTATTCATCTTCGACGTTAATAATGATTTCACCCTCTCCAACTATCTTCTGCATCCAACGAACTTTTTCAGCCCCCTTTAGATATATGGTTTTGTTTCGAAGCAGTGCTTCAACTATAGTGTACAGCTTGTGATACGGTATGTAGCCATCATCCCAGCGGAATCCATGAAAATTGTGTTCAAGCCATTTTACTTGTCTCTTTTTTGCTGAAGTCAAAATTTTGTATCTGAACGGTGGTTGAAATATAAAATGCTGCATCTGGTTTTCATTGTTTAAAATTGCCAGTTCTTTAGTGATGAATTCATTGAGATTTGTTTTGAATCTTTGTATGTCTACGATGACAGCCATCTTCTTAATTTAACTTTCTAACTTCACTTGTCAGCGGACTGTATTCCACTATTCGATCGTGTAGAAGCAGGCAATATGCTGTTGTATTAGCCGGTATATTTTCAGATGTCTTGAATTCTAGCCTTATGTCAACAGGTCCAGTTATTATTGTTTCATTTTGATGTGAGCAATCAATGACAGCGATCGGAGCATCGGTTTTGAACTTCTCCCATGTGAGGAACGGCTGATACTGATGACAATAGTATGATTGTGTAAACTTTATATACATCTCATACAGCAATGCTTATCTATTCAAATCAAATTTCAAATTCAAATCATCATAGGGATATGATTCTGAATTCAAATGAACTGTAACATCGGTGAGTTTGCAGTGATCAAACTTGCTTGCATCTTTGGTTTTATCGTTCCTTCGATCCGTTTGTAATGCTAAGATGATAAATCGAGGTTTCTCCAGTTGAGTGGAAGTCTTAACTGACTTGGTTTGATGCGTGGATTCCGGTAGTACTGGATACTCATATATGTCCCAGCTGCGGAATGGCTTTTGTATCGGGCGACCTCTCCCGATAATTTTAAATAGTTGCAACTTTTCTTCATCGGATACTGTAACATGCGGAATGCTCCATTGAAGTTTGGTAGTTTCAATTTTCACCACATCAGTTGGTGATATAATGGCATTATCGTCTGTCCTGCTCCGGATCAATATGAGTTCATGCTTGGAATTTATCAGAATTTTCTTGTAATCTTCAGCGAATCCCAATAAATATTTCAGAGGTACACAATAGTTAAACAGTCCATTGGCTGGTATAACGGATGAATCTGGTGACCAGCTGCCGTTGAGTAGTATCCTGCTTACATTTGCATTTAGCGATACGTAGTTTTTTAATGTTGTCGCAACCCCAAGAATTCTTGTACGATCGATTTCCACTATATTCAAATCATAGCGTATTTCCTCAAAAAGAAATGGTGGAGTGTTGTTAGCTAATTTTGCGGTTGCTGAAACGGTTCCATCCAGCTTTGTTAGCAACCCCTCAATGTAAAGAAAACTCCTGCTGGGTAGAAGATTCAAGTCCTGATGTTGTACAGAGATACGGATTTCATCGCTGTTTTGAAATGATGTTAGAAATGGTGAATAGAAGTGATGTTCAAATTTAGTAACACTGTTATCAAAGCGAGCGTCTGGTGCAATATCTAGTATTCCTTTATTCATTGTTTCAGCGTTAAGCCTATCGATTGTAAATATGCTGTATTTGCAGGTGTTAATGTAGGTCTTGACCGCTTCAAGGTTGTCCGCTGACTAATGATCTTGTCTGCTCCGAACTCGTATTTATCATTATTGTATATCAACATGCTGTGGCTTCAAATGTAACCTGATGGTTATAGTCTCTCTTCTGAAGTTTATTAAGTCACTGTCTTGGTCAAGGAGCTTCAATGTTAGAGAACTTACACGTTTGGGGTTCACAGGCAAATAGATTACATTTTTGGGTACCTCCACTATTTTATACCCAGGCCCCACGATCGGTGAAAACTCGTGGAGAGTGTGTACTTGTGTGTTTTTGTGAGTTGTATGTTTGAAAATCAATAATCCACAAATATAATCCGTTGCTAGCTCTAGAGGAGGAAAGTACTCAGCACTGAGTAGAGATGAATTTCCCGTGAGAGTAAGTGTTAATGACATGGCGGTTGATAATGAACTGTCACAATTTCAATATAGATACATTTATTTATAGATAATAATTAATGGCTATAACAATTATATAAAAACTCTAAACATAAGTGACCGCAAATTACTGCATCATAATTCTGACAAGAACAGTAGTTGTACGTAATATTACTACCCAAGTAGTTTATGAGCTCCCTTGGTGGTTGGAGATTGCCAAAGCTATCAAAGTATGTAACGGCTATAATCTCTCTATTAGGAAAAAGTATCTATTTTTTTTCTTGGGGGTTAATCATTCATCTTTGCTCAGTCTCATTTTAATCCAGACTTTGATTAAACGACAAATTTGTTTTCTTAATGTAAAGAAAGAAGAGGGGAACTAATTTCGTTTTCGCATCGAAAGTTCAAGCGGAAATTAAATTTAAAACTCAACAAAAAAAAAACAAAAAGAAATGTATTTTTCTGTCCCTCAGAAATCACGCATTAATTGGGCTTTGTTAAGAAAAACTGCGCTTAACAAAGTGCAATTCGAGAGGCACTTCCGATCACCCAACAAAAGGTGCTGATCGATACAGTGCAATGCACCTTAGAACATTTACCTCGTATCGCTTCTTTGGGGAATCAAGACATGCGACGATCGAGATCCTCACATTGTAAAGTGAGTCGTTAGAAGTAAGAACTTCTCCGGGAACAACTCAAGCCTCTGAATTTGGTTTTTTTTTGTTTTTTAACTGTCGCTTATCTAAACCTGGCACGCGGCTAGCATTTTATCATCAAAGTTAAAATAGTGAAGTGAATGTACTAAAATCGCACGAAGTACCAGAATAAATTCGGTTGTGGTTTTGAATAAATACCGGAATTCGGGCTTTGTGCGTGTGTGTAAAAGTTTACAAGATTTCCAGTACTAGTAGACGACACGGGAAGTTCATCAAAATCAATTTGTTTTGTGGTTGCACCCAACTATCACCAAGCGTGATATAAGCCCCCTTTCTGAGCTATAAGGTGAGGTGAAATTACTTTTCTGTCGAGAGTGTAATTCCTCAGTGAAGTTTTTTTTACTATATACATATACCAGGTGACAGAGTCTGGACCGGTACTGTGGGAATCCAAGAAAGCAAAATCGGCAGTGAAGTGCGCCGGAACTTACCTGAGACCAGATTTCGCACCCACCTACCTGAGCATTCAAGCTTTCTCAGATTTATTTCTCTCCACGGATCAACCGATCTGCTAATCACCGTCGCGGGGAGATAGGGGATCAGTTAGGGAACGAGAAGGAAAAGAAGAGGGAAGGGAAGGGCAACAACAGCAACCCGAATATTCCCTTTGTTTTTTTTATTTTATTGTTTTTTTTAGCAATATTCACCAGGTCGCTGAAGCGCTTCATCGCCGGGGGATTGTTATGTAAGTACGCACTTATCATTTGTGTAATAAGAGAATAGTCGGGTGTTTTTTTTGTTTTTCTCTTTTCTTATCTTCGCCGAGCATATATAGGCTATAGCAGTGAAATTTTCATTCTGAGTTTTTTTTTGTGCTTTATTTATGATGTGTAACATACATATATAGGTACTGTCATATAGCGTAATGTTTTCAGTTTTAGGTTGGTTTGTCATTGAATATTCGTGTATGGAGTTAATAGTGTAATGCAAAGTTTCTTTTTTATTTTTTTTCCCTGAATTTAGTCTATATGAGAGCATAATTTTTTTTTATGGGTTTATTTTATAATAGTGCAAAGATTTTTTTTTCTGTTTTTATTAGCGTAAGTGGTTTTCTTCTTTCCTAAATTGTTCTTTTTTTTCCCTCAATTTCTTTGATATATAGATATGTAACCCGAACAGCAGAAAATTTTTAATATCTAGATATATATGTACCTACAATTTTTTTTGTATTTTTTTTTTTGTCTTTGAGTTCTAAATAAAATAACATGGCAATAAGCTAAATAATAGTTTTCGTTTGGTGCTGGGTCCAGTTGGGGTTTTGGGAAGATCGAGATGCCAGGAGGCGGAAGTAGTTGGCAATCTCTCCTTGAGTTTGGTGAGTGGGGCAGTGGGATGAGTTTCGAGTAATAGGGAGGGTCCTATCATTCAGAGTGGGGTCCGTATTCCTATATTTCAGTTTTTTTCTCCATCTTGTTTTCTTCCTATTTTAATCATTCTTCTAGAGCGGTACAGTAAACGGTGGTTGAATAGCGAGCAAGAACTTACCCCAGCCCTGAGCTTGAGCCGGCAAGAAGCCTGTACCGTGCTCGCCTAAAGATCAACCTCCATTGTCCCTCAACAACCTTAAAAGGGACATAAAGTAGCCATGACCAGTCATCTGCCTCGCTGAGTTGAGTGGTCGAGAAGCGGCCACGCTGAGAGGTATATATGACTGGCCGGAAGGTTACAAATATGGCGCCCAAACACAAGCATAATTTTCTACAGTTTACAAACGAATGGGGTTTTTTTTTTTTGTTGCTGTTTACTTTTACGAGTTAAAATATCAACTGAATATAGTTGCGCTATATTCACAGCGTCAATATATTAGGTTGTTCGTTTAGAGATTAACTCTGGCTTCTTTAACACTTTTGCATTCTTAAGTGCTCGTGACAATGCTTTCGCTAAATGGTTAGGATGTTCCTCACTGTAGGTTTCGCCCTTATGTTCGATCGGCATTAGCGACTCTTAGTGATTTTGTAAAATCCTCGTTAGAGAAGGCTATTCGTATTTTGCAGGTATTACACCTTTTTTTTTATTGTTGACAACATTTCCGTCAAGTAGTTGATATGTGGCCTTTGAAGGTTTCCCTGCTTGATGTTTGATATGTGTTGTCATTTGTTAAATAATTATTTCTGGAAAAATTATCCAAACGCATACTCCGCCAGGCGGGCTGTTAGATTGAGCAGATTAGTAGTCTCTATTAGCCCCGCTGGTGGAAATGATGTCGATTACGGCACTTCTCATTTACATAGGAAAAAACTTGGATCACTCACCACTGACTCATCAAACCATTAAAACCTGAACTAAATGAACCGTGTCACCAAACGAAGAAATATTAACCACAATTCAATTCAGGAAATCTACTTTTTTATTATTATCGAATTTTCTTTATACTTATATATATAAATATATATAAATATACCAGTACACGTTTTGTTGGAAGCTGAAGAGCCAGGACATCTATTTTATTGGCCCAGAATCTGCTGTCATAATTCTATTATTTTACAATATACTGGTAGGTTTTTATCTCTAATTAACTGTACTTATTTTCGCATTTCTATTGAACTTTAATTTTTCCTCTAAATTATTTGTTGGTTTTGATTTGTTTAATAGTACTATTTTTTTTTTGCCTTTCGTTCAACGTACTAATATAGTTCTTTTCCTACCCGTAGTTAAGCCGAAGCTCACTCTGCTGGCGATCTAAGCATTATATTCCTTTTTTTTTCTTTTTTTTTTCTCTTTCTTGTGTTTTTTATAGGTATATCTTTAGTCTTTATTGGTTATTCGGTATAGTTATAGTGTCATCGTTCCTGTATGGTAACAAGATTAGACAATCTTTATACAGTCGAGAACAACGAATACCTTATTGCATTTTATCTTACTTCTACTGATTTTATTTTAGTATACGCATACATATATATATATAATTTTTTTTCCTTCTCCATTATCTTCAATTGCATTCCTTGATAACCTAAATATCTTTGTTCACCTCATATTTTAATATATATTTATATCTATAACTCGTTTACCTTTCGCATTTACTAATAATGGATCCCAAATTCCTATTAGAGGACGAACGCAATGTTGAGTATAAGGTCAGGGGCCTAGATATAACCGATCCCGAAACCTCTACCAAACTTAGAGAATTATTAGATTTAGAGGCATCGTTTCCTGGTCGAGCACCAACGGTTATGCACGATCCTTCCGAGGCGGGAAGTGAGCTTGAGATTTGTAAAGAAAAGCTCGCCTTGCTAACTCAGCTAATTAAAGAGAATAAAGTCCAAACTCATGACGATTATCAACGCGTGAGATGTCGATTGAGTCACCTAAGTGGGCGAGCTATACGCTTAGCTGGTTCACCAACAGATCATTCACAAGAGGCCACTGAACAAGTATCGGCCCTATCCGAGCTTATTAAGGAATTCATGCAAATTAAGATTCCAAAGAACCAAGAACCAAAAGCCCCAAGCCCTTGCAGGAGCAACTAGTACTCCAGCACCAACTAACTT
This sequence comes from Dioctria linearis, assembly GCA_963930735.1. NCBI lineage: Eukaryota > Metazoa > Arthropoda > Insecta > Diptera > Asilidae > Dioctria > Dioctria linearis. The sequence goes on from OZ005741.1 coordinate 117,465,621, forward strand.
TGAGACAAATGTCGAAGGAGCTGAGGCTGCGAATGTTGGAACAGGTGCAGTCCGTCGATGAATTCAGTTTCCTAGAAGTGTGACACTTCCATCTCTGTCGATAATCGGGAATACAGCTGGGGATCTAGGAAGGTCTCCTAATCAGTTTTTGAGCACAACTACGAATCCTCTAAATTACACAACCCTGACGCCTCGCATGGGCAATCAGAGTGAACCCTTATCAACAACTCCCTTCCATACTGAACAAAATCGCGGTAGCAACCCTAGCGGGAATCAATCCAATGCCCACTTTCAGTACAGCGGTCGCCCAGAAACTTCAAGCTCTCCTCATTGGCAGCCAAGGCTACCAAAATGGAAGATATCTTTTAACGGGTCCCCAGAGGGCCTTGACGTCACCGAATTTGTCTTTCGGCTAGAAATGCTTTCCAAGGATGATAACTATCCGCTGGATCGTTTAATTGGCATTTTGCCAAATTTCCTCTCAGGTACGGCTGAAAGCTGATTCTGGGTTTACAAGCGCAAATATCCCGATACGAGCTGGCAGGGTATGAAGACAGCCCTACTCGAGCGATTCGGGAGCTATGTCTCAGAAAGAGAAACGCGAAGGGCCATTGAAACAAGAAGACAAGGCCCGAAAGAAACGTTCAACAACTTCCTGCTGGACGTAGAACGACTTAACGGTCGGCTTCGAAGACCATTTCCTGACAGAGAGCTACTCGAAATTGTCCGAGAAAACATGGATCCAGCTCTGCAGAGTGCCACTACCACGACAATATTCAGATCAACGGAAGAGGTGAGAATTATCTGCCAGCGGCTAGAGAAATTGTGGGATAGATCTGGGCACGATCCTCGACAGCTGACTACGGCTCGTACTTTCCGAAATAGAGCGCAGATCGAAGAACTAGAGGAGGTAATACCCTTGTCAGACTACGTTGATAATGACATTGACCCACAAGTAGCAGCGCTTACGCCAGTGCTAAGGAGAAATACTGCTAACCGCGCTTCGTTTGATATATGTTGGAACTGCCGAGACTTAGGCCACAGATATCAAGACTGTTCAAAGGGTCATCTTGGGATATTCTGTTACGGTTGCGGACGTCCTGGCGTGCTGAAGCCAAACTGTGGGACCTGTTTAGGCCGCGCGGTAAACAAGACCCCGAACGCAGAACGAGCTGGGGTCATGCGTTCGGGCCATACGACCAGTTACCCCAGTGCCAGGAGAGTAGAAGCAGCCACCAATACCGAGCCTGCAACTCATCGTTAGAGGATGGGCATGCTTTATCGACCTTGCTACCCACTTTATCCCTTCCCCACTTAGCATCAACCCAATCAACCCAAACTCTCCAATCGGACATAGACACACCCAAAACAACTCCTGAGGAATCCCTTCGCTCTCAATATATCGCTGCAAGTCGAGGTCGGCTGCGTCAGCTTAGATCTCGGAAGTACTGGAAATCCAAAAAGCTGCTTCGTAAAGCAGTATCCGCCGCTATTCAGCGTGATGGAGAGGACCATCGTCCATACGTAACAGTACAAATAGCTGAAGAAAATATAGTTGGTCTGCTTGACAGTGGAGCTTCTGTTAGCATATTGGGAAAACACTCTCTAGAATTTCTGCGTAAGAATAATCTTAGTTACTACCAGAGTTATTCATGTGTTCGCACAGCGGATGGCTCACGGAATTCTATCATTGGTCACATAAAGTTGCCCGTCCGTTATGCTGAGAAAACAGAAACCATCCATTTTCACTTAGTGCCCAGCTTACAACAGGAACTTTACTTAGGAATTGATTTTTGGGATGCTTTTGGCATTACCCCTGCTGTAATAGATTCCCTGGATATTGATAAAACCACGAAGATCCATCCTCCGCAACACACCCTCACGCTAGAGCAAAATGCCCAACTGGAAGACCTCAAACATCAATTTCCATCCTTTTCGAAGCATGGCCTCGGGCGTACAAAGCTGTTGGAACACAACATCGACGTAGGAGATGCTCTACCAATAAAGCAACGTCACTATCCGGTATCCCCAGCAGTTCAAAAGCTGTTATATGAGGAACTGGACCGAATGTTAGCCATGGACGTTATCGAAGAAAGTCAGAGCTCCTGGAGCTCTCCAGTGGTTCTCGTGAAAAAGTCTAATGGGAAGGTGCGACTGTGTCTAGATTCTCGCAAGGTAAATTCTGTTACCAAGAAAGATGCTTATCCACTACCATTGATAGATGGACTCTTAGGTCGCCTCCGGGAAACCAGATATATCTCAAGCTTAGATCTGAAAGACGCATTCTGGCAGATACCACTCGCAGAGTCCGCTCGTGATAAGACTGCATTCACAGTTCCTGGAAGGCCTTTATATCAATTTAAAGTCATGCCGTTTGGTCTGTGCAATGCCCCTCAAACTATGTGTCGCCTTATGGACCGGGTAGTTCCTCATCAATACCACGATCGAGTATTCGTCTACCTAGATGACTTACTCATTACTTCCACTACGTTCGATGAACATTTGGACTTACTGAGGGTAGTCGCTTCCCTGCTTTGTCAGGCAGGACTGACCATAAACGTTGAGAAGAGTAAGTTCGTTCTTCGTGAAATTAAATACCTTGGCTATGTGGTAGGTGAAGGAGGTCTAAGGGTCGATCCTGAAAAGGTGTCTGCGATTGTAAATTTTCCTAGCCCATCAACAGTCCGGCAAACACGCAGACTACTTGGCATGGCTGGATGGTACAGGAGATTTATCCCAAACTTTTCGAGCATCGCTGCCCCAATCACAGAGCTTCTGAAGAAGGGTGCGAAGTTTCAGTAGACTCCGGAGGCTCAAGAAGCCTTTAAACAACTAAAAGAACACTTATGTTCGGCCCCATTGCTAGCTAATCCGGATTATACGAAGCCCTTCTATATAAGATGTGATGCCAGTACTATGGGAGTCGGCAGTGTCTTATTTCAAAAGTCGGAGGATGATGCCGAAAGGCCAATTGCATTTATGTCCCAAAAGTTGAATCCTGCGCAGCGAAATTATAGTATCACTGAACTAGAATGCTTCGCTGCGGTAATGAGCGTAAAGAAGTTTAGAGCATACATCGAAGGCTTCCACTTTACGATCATCACCGACCACCAGAGTTTGAAGTGGTTAATGTCTCAAAAGGAACTTACGGGGCGACTCGCACGATGGAGCTTAAAACTACAGTCGTTCGACCTCGAAATCGAGCACGTAAAAGGAAGTCAAAATGTAGTGCCGGATGCCTTATCTCGAATGTATCTTGATTCGGCAGAGGCGACTATCTCTGACCTGAGCAAGCTAGATTACCTGGTAGACCTAAAATCAGCACATTTCTCTGACCCGGCTTACATAGGTTGGAAAGACAAAATCTCTGCTACACCAGCACAGTATCCTAACCTGCAAGTCACTGAACTGCACATTTTCATTCGTATTGAGGGCGGTGGTGATCATGATCTATCCGATATCCCCAGTTGGAAACTCTGGATTCCTCAAGGACTGACCAAAGATTTAATTAGTAGGGAACACGAGAGTTCTACTGCAGCTCATGGCGGAATCCATAAAACCCTCGACAGACTGTGAAGATATTATTTCTGGCCAGGCATGCGCCAACAAGTCCGCGCCTATATCTTACAATGCGATGTCTGCAAACAAACCAAAGCTCCAAATTGCAGGCTAAGGCCCAAAATGGGAAACCAGATTGAGGTAGTAAGGCCATGGCAGAGATTGCATATTGACTATATTGGACCCCTTCCAAGAAGTAAACGCGGGAATACCACCATCCTAGTCGTCGTGGACCAGTTTACCAAATTTGTACTACTAAAAGCTTTTCCCCAAGCTAAAACTAAACAACTCATAGAATATCTGGAGGAAAATATATTTCACTGTTACGGGGTACCCGAGATTATACATACTGATAACGGGCCACAATTTATCTCAACAGAGTTTGCTCGCATGATAGAACGTTTCGGCATTCGCCACACAAAAACTGCAGGATATTCGCATCAGTCCAATGCAGCAGAGAGAGTTAGTCGCTCCATCGTGGCAGCAATTAGGTCGTATGTGCAAGAGGAACATACCAACTGGGATTCCCAGCTAAGTGATGTGGTTTGCGCTTTGCGTAATGCAACGCATCAGTCGACCAAAGTTCCCCCCTATTTCTTACTTTACGGATATCACATGATCTTACATGGAGGTACATACAGTCTTCTCCGCCAAATTGATGGCTTGGCAGAAGGTAACTTCGAAGTATTACCAAGTAACTACAGAATTCCACTGGTACATGAGCGAGTGAAAGACCATCTCCGGGAAGCTTACGAGAGAAACGCTCACACCTATAACCTTCGCACGCGGCAGATAACTTATAAACCAGGGCAAATTGTCTATGTCCGGAATTTCGTACAGAGCAAGGCCGCAGACAAGTTCGCGGCCAAACTGGCCAACAAGTTCATCAAGGCTCGCATACGAAAGAAGAATGGTAACGTGAACTACGAGGTGGAAAATATGGATGGTAAGTTTATTGGCGTCTATCACGCAAGCAACATTCGCCAGTAACATCCTAAATCATAATTAAATATTCTAAATCATTTTATAAAATATATATCGGTATACAACTCGCAAAAGAAAGGAGTAATATATATAGAGTAGTTAGACAATAAACTCGCCCTTAACTTTGTCGAATACAGACCCTGTATGTGGTCCGGAATCCCATGTAAATTCGCCGGGCTGCTCGGCTTACTTCTAAGCACGGGTAGCAAAATATACTCAACCTTAATAATCAAGCCTTTCTCTATACAGAACGGTCACGGACGAGAAACTACGACCATGTGGAAGCCAATGGAGCTCTCACTAACTACCGGCCTATTATTGGTGATTGGCTTGATGACAACTGCTCCTATTGCCTGCGGAATCATCGCCTAGGACTGTGGTCATGAGAGAGTGAATCTCACCGCCATTTCACTGGTATCCGTTGGTCCATGCATATTTAACAATAAGGAAGTAGTCAAGGAGGAAGAGGATATATAGCAAACGAGCGAGACTACCACGCTACACATCTTTCAATGCAAAATTAACATTATACAGTCAGTGTACAAATGCGGTATGTTCAGCCATCTCTCTCTAGTACCTGGAGGGTTGAGTACATATATTATGGATATAAGTAAAGAGAACTGCATGAACATTCATAGGTATAACACTCTTAAATTACAAAACGGCAGAACAATTGCTGATATTAAGACGAATGCTTCAACCTCACTGACCGAAGTCGTTGGCGGGTCAATCGACCAAAACGGAAATTGCAACGGAGCTCCGTATACGTCAGGAGCAAATTCCTGGGATAATGTTGTGGTTATGCATGCGATGGAAGTAACCATTATGGACTACCAAAGCTCGGTCCGCATTGATGACAACATGGTTATCCTACGAAACAACGTGCTATGTCCCTACCTGACTGGTAAATGTACGGATCCAGAATACGGAATGAGTTTCTGGGATCTCATCGCTGACAATTCTTGCGAAAGTCAAAAGTACGACGTATTATGGCAAGGAATGGCTACGAAGATTAGGACCTCGAACAAATCCATTAGCAACACCATATACACCGTGACGTCCGGAGAAATAATCTTTGCACTCGAAGTGAAAAAGCAAATATCCGTTTGTCGTTTCCCCGGTTTCCAAACTGAGCATCCCAGGCTGATAATTGTACCTAAGGCAGCATCCGATTACTGGTTTAGGAAAAAACTCTGGATACTCGCAACCTCGATCTTTTCACTTACGTTAATTCGAAGTTCGTCTATGTTGAGCGTCACTTTAAGGGTCAAGTCGAGAAACTATACACCAATCTCCTGAGGAAGAAATGCGAATTAGAAAGAGAACTACTTCAAACCCAGCTAATCATGGCCCTCCACTACCCGGCAGAGTTCGCTCTTATAAGAATGAAAGAGCAAGGGTTTACCGCTGTACATAGGGGGGAAATCATCTACTTAGTGAGATGCCAACCAGTTGAAGTCACTGTTCGGAAGAGCAACCGGTGTTATATGGAACTACCAGTAACTTATGGAGAAAGTGACTACTTCCTAGCTCCGTTAACCCACCTACTGCAGCAGCGTGGAACTGAGATTATCTGTTCAGATTTATTGAGCCCAGCATACTATATTAGAGGAACCTGGTACGGGACCAATCCGACAATTCACCAAATTAAAGAACCATTTCAACTTCAACCATCAAACACCGCTGACTGGTCATACGAAGACCCAAGAGAACTTATTCGGGCAGGAATTTACCACAGCGAGTCTCTGGAAAATCTTCGCCACCAGATCATGTATCCGTCCGAGAGGCTAGCCATTACTAACATACTCACGCAACGTGTAATGGGTCAAGATGTTCACCACCAAGATATTAACGCCGTCAACTTTTTATCTCCAAAGACACTGGAGGACCTAGTCACAACGGTACGGACAAAGATATGGGGCGCTTTCAATCTTTTTGGAAGTGTCTGCTCCTCCTTGCTTGGAATTTACGTGTGTCTGAAGGCAGTCAAGTTTGTCATCGATACCTTCATCAATGCTAAGGTTCTCGGAGCGATTTACGGGAGGAGTTGGAAATTATCAGCAGCTGTGTGGAACACCATGACAAACCATATTCTACATCAACAACATCAACAGCAAGTTACTGCATATCCGGACTCCGTCACTACCCATCTACCCCATGATCGTCTTGCTAGTGCCTCAACGGAAGAAGAAGCACAAACAACATCACCACCTGGAGCTTCAAAAGACACCATAGACGAAAAGATCACGCTTAAGGACCGAGTAGCTCATCTGAACTCCAACATCCAGCCTTAGAAGAGCAGCAATCACTCAGTAATACACTTCTACCGTGGTTAAGGTCATACCAATCAGCAACCAGATCGACTGAAATTCCTCGATATGTAAAAAGTGAAATACTTCTTTACCATACCCTTGATACATTTTTTTGTTTACTTCTTCCCTTGAATAAAAAGAAATTCAATAATAGAATACTAAGACTTTCTAGCAAAAACCTATCTTTTTATTTCTCCTTGTGTTTTATAACCACATATCATCGCCGCTCTATTGATCTTACAGAGTAACCATATCATCTTTCGTAAGAGTTATGCCCGACTAGCTCAGTCGGTAGAGCATGAGACTCTTTGATCTCAGGGTGTGGGGCGTCCCCGCGTTGGGCCTTATTTATAGGATTGGACCACAGCCGTAGTGTCCCCTCAGCCTCGGAGAATTCTGCTCTGGAATGGGAACTTCCGAACCTGACCTGTAACGGCCATAATCTCTCTATTAGGAAAAAATATCTATTTTTTTTTCTTGGGGGTTAATCATTCATTTTTGCTCAGTCTCATTTTAATCCAGACTTTGATTAAACGACAAATTTGTTTTCTTAATGTAAAGAAAGAAGAGGGGAACTAATTTCGTTTTCGCATCGAAAGTTCAAGCGGAAATTAAATTTAAAACTCAAAAAAAAAAACAAAAAGAAATGTATTTTTCTGTCCCTCAGAAATCACGCATTAATTGGGCTTTGTTAAGAAAAACTGCGCTTAACAAAGTGCAATTCGAGAGGCACTTCCGATCACCCAACAAAAGGTGCTGATCGATACAGTGCAATGCACCTTAGAACATTTACCTCGTATCGCTTCTTTGGGGAATCAAGACATGCGACGATCGAGATCCTCACATTGTAAAGTGAGTCGTTAGAAGTAAGAACTTCTCCGGGAACAACTCAAGCCTCTGAATTTGGTTTTTTTTTGTTTTTTAACTGTCGCTTATCTAAACCTGGCACGCGGCTAGCATTTTATCATCAAAGTTAAAATAGTGAAGTGAATGTACTAAAATCGCACGAAGTACCAGAATAAATTCGGTTGTGGTTTTGAATAAATACCGGAATTCGGGCTTTGTGCGTGTGTGTAAAAGTTTACAAGATTTCCAGTACTAGTAGACGACACGGGAAGTTCATCAAAATCAATTTGTTTTGTGGTTGCACCCAACTATCACCAAGCGTGATATAAGCCCCCTTTCTGAGCTATAAGGTGAGGTGAAATTTCTTTTCTGTCGAGAGTGTAATTCCTCAGTGAAGTTTTTTTTTACTATATACATATACCAGGTGACAGAGTCTGGACCGGTACTGTGGGAATCCAAGAAAGCAAAATCGGCAGTGAAGTGCGCCGGAACTTACCTGAGACCAGATTTCGCACCCACCTACCTGAGCATTCAAGCTTTCTCAGATTTATTTCTCTCCACGGATCAACAGATCTGCTAATCACCGTCGCGGGAAGATAGGGGATCAGTTAGGGAACGAGAAGGAAAAGAAGAGGGAAGGGAAGGGCAACAACAGCAATCCGAATATTCCCTTTGTTTTTTTTATTTTATTGTTTTTTTTAGCAATATTCACCAGGTCGCTGAAGCGCTTCATCGCCGGGGGATTGTTATGTAAGTACGCACTTATCATTTGTGTAATAAGAGAATAGTCGGGTGTTTTTTTTGTGTTTGTCTTTTCTTATCTTCGCCGAGCATATATAGGCTATAGCAGTGAAATTTTCATTCTGAGTTTTTTTGTGTGCTTTATTTATGATGTGTAACATACATATATAGGTACTGTCATATAGCGTAATGTTTTCAGTTTTAGGTTGATTTGTCATTGAATATTCGTGTATGGAGTTAATAGTGTAATGCAAAGTTTCTTTTTTATTTTTTTTTCCCTGAATTTAGTCTATATGAGAGCATAATTTTTTTTTATGGGTTTATTTTATAATAGTGCAAAGATTTTTTTTTCTGTTTTTATTAGCGTAAGTGGTTTTCTTCTTTCCTAAATTGTTCTTTTATTTTTCCTCAATTGCTTTGATATATAGATATGTAACACGAACAGCAGAAAATTTTTAATATCTAGATGTACCTACAATTTTTTTTGTATTTTTTTTTGTCTTTGAGTTCTAAATAAAATAACATGGCAATAGGCTAAATAATAGTTTTCGTTTGGTGCTGGGTCCAGTTGGGGTTTTGGGAAGATCGAGATGCCAGGAGGCGGAAGTACTTGGCAATCTCTCCTTGAGTTTGGTGAGTGGGGCAGTGGGATGAGTTTCGAGTAATAGGGAGGGTCCTATCATTCAGAGTGGGGTCCGTATTCCTATATTTCAGTTTTTTTTCTCCATCTTGTTTTCTTCCTATTTTAATCATTCTTCTAAAGCGGTACAGTAAACGGTGGTTGAACAGCGAGCAAGAACTTACCCCAGCCCTGAGCTTGAGCCGGCAAGAAGCCTGTACCGTGCTCGCCTAAAGATCAAACTCCATTGTCCCTCAACAACCTTAAAAGGGACATAAAGTAGCCATGACCAGTCATCTGCCTCGCTGAGTTGAGTGGTCGAGAAGCGGCCACGCTGAGAGGTATATATGACTGGCCGGAAGGTTACAAGTATTCGATGTTATCACCGTTCTTGTAGTACGCTACCCAGTGTGTACCTGCTCCAGTTGAAATGTCCAAGTTAACAATACCGCTTTCTCGCCTCCATGGCTTTTTAGGAAGATTATCACGCTTAAATACTCCTCTGAAGTGCTGCAAGTGTGTGGTATACTTGTGAAGATCCAACTCGTTTAGCAGTCGTTTGGGTAGCGTCCTTAATAGTTTTTTGGTTGAAGTTGTAGATAGAGTCCAAGTCCTTTTCTGTATGGCTTCAAGAACAGGCCGTTTCCATCCTTACCAATCGCTATAGTTTCCATTGCTTGGTTATGACGTTTGCTTTCTTCCAATTTTGCCTTTGCCGCACTGGTATCATTTACTGCTTTAGCTATGCCTGCTGCACCTCCCGATAGTGCTCCCAATGCTGAAAGCCCAGCAAGCAACGGGATGGGGAACGGAAGTGCTCGGCCAACCTTTGGAACAGGTATCACTCGTGGAGTTTTAATTGATTTCTTCTTTCTTTTCACAATATTTTTAGCTGCACTAAGAGCTTTTTTTGTAGCTTCCATCAAGTCTTTTGGTTTTTTGATTTTTAAAATCTTACGTGCATTTCGTACTGCTTCTCGGAATGTGGGTTGGCGTTTATTTTTAGCCTTAAGACCCATACCTAGCTTAATTTTAGCCTTCATTGCGTTTGTTATAAGCCAAGCGTTGGCACGTTCACTCAAATTTGCATCCGTAGATTTTGCACGCTGCCAGGCTTTTTCAGCTAATATTTTATCAGCTATATGTCGATCACTTGTATCTTTTTGTCGCGAGTATGCTATTTCGTGTTCTTTGCAGGCTGCATCCAGTGGATTAATGCCTGGATCTCCTCTCGCCAATCTTTTTTGTAACTTTGTTCCTGGTCCACAGTACTGGTATCCCGGTAGATGTAATTCTACAGGTAATTTGTTGATGATTGAAGTTAATAGTCCTCTGCCCCCTTTCAAAGATTTTCTGGAGCGTTTCGATTTGTGATCTGGCATCTTATAAGGTTCCGATGATACTGTTGAAATGTAATATAAGCAGTTGTATTTATAGGAATCCCGTTAGTCTTCGATATGCGGTTCATTAAACAACAACAAGCTTTTCCTGTTCGAAATGCTGATGTAGCTGTTATGAAGGTGAAAAAGAAGCATTGGCCCCTATTGCCTAATAGTATAAGGAGCATCATTGTTGGACCATCGAATTGTGGAAAAACTAATGTTATGATAAGTTTGCTGGAACATCCCAATGGTCTGAGATATGAAAATATTTACATATATTCCAAATCTTTACATCAACCAAAGTATGAATACTTGAAGCGAGTGATGACTCCCATATCAGGATTGGGGTATTATACATTCTCAAACAACTGCGACGTTCTAACTCCAGAGGAAGCCAAATCACATTCAGTGTTTATTTTCGATGATGTAGCATGTGAAAAGCAAAACAATGTGCGATCCTATTTTTGTATGGGTCGTCACGAAGATATAGACAGCTTCTATCTCTGTCAAACAAATACGCATATACCAAAGCACTTAATACGTGACAATGCTAATTTAATCATCTTATTCAAGCAAGATGACTTGAATTTGAAACATATCTATAATGATCATGTGAACACAGACATGAAGTTTGATAAATTTCGAAGAGCCTGTGCTGAGTGTTGGAAGGATGAATATGGTTTCTTGATGATTGATAAGGATAGCTCATTAAACAAGGGGAGCTACCGTAAAGGATTTGATACCTTCATTGTACTATAAAAGGGTGAAACATGTGAAATCTTAATAAGTCGAAGTTGTTACTCAGTCGAAAGCACACCGACTCCTGTGGACCTGCTGAGTAGATTAAAGCTGTTCACCTATTATCAGACCTGTTTGAAAACAGAGCTGTTTGAAAAGCTGTTAAGCTGTTATCAGAGCTGTTTAAAAGCTGTTAAGCTGTTATCAGAGCTGTTTGAAAAGCTGTTAAGCTGTTATCAGAGCTATTTTGAAAACTGTTAAGCTGTTATCAGAGCTGTTTGAAAAGCTGTTAAGCTATTATCAGAGCTGTTTGGAAAGCAGTTAAGCTGTTATCAGAGCTGTTTTAGAAGCTGTTAAGCTGTTACCAGAGCTGTTCAGAAAGTTGTTAAGCTGTTATAAGAGCTGTTTGGAAAGCTGTTTACCTGTTATCAGAGCTGTTTGAAAAGCCGTTATTCAGTTGATATCGAAGATGAATGAAAATCTATTAAAAGAAATCATCAAGACAAGGAATGCAGTGCGAAGGAAATTTAAAGCTCTAAAGACGGGAAGGATTGAAGCAGAAGCTCAACTTGAAGAAACTTTCAAGCCAATCATCAAACCCTTAAAAGAGTTTGTTACCAAAGTCAAAAACGAGCCACCAGTCAAATTGGAACCAAAAGAAGAAGAAGAACACAACCAAATTGTGGAACCTTTTACTCCTCCAAAACGAAAATATGTGAAAATGGAGGCTAGTAGCATACCTATAAATTATGGAGATTATTCCTTAACATCTGAAGAAGAATTCGCAACACCCAAACATTCAAGAACATTGATACGAAGGTCTCCTGTCACCTCCTCCGATACGTCTGGATACATAGTTTCAAACTATTTAAAGCTATTCACTGATAATAGCCCTAAAATTGATCCAACCTATGGAGTTTACTATGAAGATAACGCGTGGAGAATCGGTAATTCAACGTTTGATGTTGATGATGTAGGAAATATTGTTATCAAGGGGAAGAGCTATAAAACAACTTTGGGGTTATGTGAGCTGCTATTTATGAAAGATCCTGTAAAAAGTGTATATACTAAAGAGGATTTAACTAATTATGGATCTATTTTGAGAGATACCAATGCATATAAACGTGACTATGCTGAAGATGGGCAAATAAAGGGTACTAGAGCGGCTTAGTATAAAGCTATAATCAGTAAACTTATACAGCATAAAGGCATGGGTCTAATGCGTCTGCCTAAGGAAAACATTGATCACATTTACTGGGATGATCCAAATGAATTAGTGGATAGACTGCGCCTTTTAATGGCATCAAAGCAGGCTGGAAATACCAGTCACAACAATGAAATTGCATCTATCCTGGAGGAGTTGCGGGAAGCAGATATTATAGTTTAAATACTACTCCATTACCATACTTCTACACAATCTACAGATGAGCGTTGACAAGTTTGGACGTTTCTCTAAGCGAGGATATCTTGGGAAACCAGGTGAACGTGGACCAACAGGAGCTCAGGTACCAGCCGGTAAACAAGGAATTCAAGGACCAGATGGTAAACAAGGAGCTCAGGGTCCAGCTGGTGAACAAGGAGAGCGGGGTATTGGATTTAATTTAACGATAAACGGAGACTACGATCTAAACTCAAAGTGTATAAAACGACTTGGTGAACCCTTTGAAAATGATAATGCTACTACCAAAGACTATGTTGACAAGAAAATTAAAATAAGTGTTGAAGAAATAAAAAAAACTATTAATATAGAGGTGACAAATTTAACGCTATATTTCAATGATGAAATCGCGAAGATTGAAAACTACCTGAGTAAAAACTCTTGAGAAATCTGTTTCATTTATAATTATGATGAGTAAGAGGCAAGTGGTAAATGAGCTGCATAAACCAGCTAGAAAAAATTTTAAACGACGTCGTGTGATTATCAAAGGACTAGATGACTTGTGGCAGGCAGACTTGGTTGAAATGGATCCCTACAAGTATGTGAACAAGGGTTACCGCTATCTGCTGACAGTAATTGATACCTTCTCCAAATACGCATGGGCAATTCCAATTAAAACAAAAACTGGTGTAGAAGTAAGAGATGCCATGCAGTCTATATTAAGCGAGGGACGAATACCTAAAAACCTGCAGTCTGATGATGGAAAGGAATTCTACTACAGCCTCTATAAAAATCTAATGCTGAAGCATGCAATTAATCATTACTCTACGTACAGTTTCCTCAAAGCATGAATAGTGGAACGATTTAACCGAACTCTGAAGGATATGATGTGGAAGGAATTCAGCTTTAATGGAACTTATCAGTGGATTGGTATGGTAAAGAAACTGCTCACTGAATACAATTCAAGAATACATCGAACTACAAAAATGAGACCACGTGATATCAACGCCTCCAATGCGAAACAACTGCTTTCAAGTGTATACAATCATATAAAGATTGTTGTTCCTGCAAAGTATAAAGTTGGAGATCTTGTACGCATCAGCAAATACAAGCATATATTTGAGAAAGGCTATACACCAAACTGGACAGCTGAGATTTTTAAAATTATTAAAGTTCAAAACACAAACCCCATCACATATCGGCTAGAAGATTATCAAGGAAATCCAATCACAGCAGGCTTTTATGAATTGGAGCTGCTGAAAGTTAAACACCCAAACCTATATCTCGTAGAGAAAATCTTAAAGCTTACGTTAAATGGCTCGGATTTTCATCAAAACACAATTCTTGGATTAATAACAAAGATGTTTTATAATTTCTTGAAAAACAACTATAACTATAAAACAATTACAATAAATTTATAATTATAATACTTTTTTTATTTTACAATTATACATGTTTAAAACAAATTACTTGAATAAATGAAACTAAAACTATAATACATTTATTATTTACACTTGACTTAGATACTTTCTGCGGCTGCTATTTGTTGATCTGATGAAATAGAGAAATGTCCCCATGGTAGAGTATCCGTCGCTCCGCTCATAATATGACGCTTATTATCATAGGGACTCAATGCAATATTTTTTTGACTGATAGTGTATAGTTATGGTGATGAGATCGTATGGAGCTCTGATTAGCAGTTAATATTCGCCCGTTATTCAAGCATTCGACGTAGTCTTCGAAATTGATATGCCTCTGGACTACATTAGTCTTTACTCCTTTCGCTTTTTTTACAGTTTTACCAGCGTTTATATGCAGACTGTACATTTTTGAGCGCAAGCCTACAAATTCGCTCATGATTTTCCCATTCAGCTCATCTTTCATTAGCCCAGGAATCTTTTTATTCATGAGCGGTAAATTGAATTCATTATCTTCTGGGTAATCATTTGTATCAAATTTGTTTAAATTTTCAGCCATAAACTCATATGCATTTTTCTCTTCAAGTTCATATATTAGAGAATCTGTATCAGTATACATGACTTTACATTTATCTCCATACTCACGCTGCATAAAACTATAGTGAAAATCGTAGAGGCATATTTTCGAAATTTCCATAACTGCCATTCCTATATAGAGCGGCTTATTGAATAATATTTGGAGTCGCCTTAATTCCACAGCAACTAAATTCTCATCAAATATCGTCGCACTGTGGAAGTTGGGTGCCGCAATCCGAGCTTTTGCACCATAGCGACCTTCCCACTTCATGCAAAGCTTTATATCACTATACTTGCGTACATTTTCCATGGTCTTACCAAAAGCTGCATTATTCATCTTCTTATAGCTGTCCTTCTCATGATCGCTTGTAGCCTGCATCCGTTTGGTGGTCTTTAAGTCAATATATGGTTTGAGCCAAGCTGATTGGTCGAATTGAAGTACCCGGTGCACTTTTTTCAGGATGAGTCCATGTGATAAGCATTGCTTCAAATTTCGGTAGTGTATAACATATTTAATTTTTGGATGTAATGTTGTCAGAAGATTTTCTAATTTTGCTCTAGGTGGTGCTGCATGCTCAGAGCAAAACGGTAAGTCCTTATGCTTATCATATAGATGTTGAGGATAATCCAAGTCGACTTCGAATATGTATCCAGTTGGAGAATCATCAGGAATTTCGGAAACGTCAATATTGGGAACATCAACCCATTTGAATCCTCCGGTTGGTAAATGCTGTGACATGGCCCATCAGGTTATTCACATCATAATACATCAAGTATTTCTCTTTCTCCTCAGGCTTAACATCATCCATATATTTATTATTGGCTTTACTATATCTGTTCGAACATTGACTTATATCACCTCGAATGCCTCTCTCTATGAATAGCAGTATATCTACGTCGGTTATCAGCTCTAATTTCACATTAGTGTATTTCAGCATAGCATCCCATGTTAGGCCTGGTATGGTGTAATAATGTGCTGGATCCAAATTGTATGTCTTCATGCACACTTCTCGAAAGTTCTCAAACACATCAGCCAATAGGAGAACATCAGTCTTAAGGTATAGGTCTGAATATTCACCAAGTGTTTGTATTTCAAATTTTTGCCAGACCTCTTCAGCATGATTGTAGTCCTCAGGAGATATAGCACTGTCAGTCAGTTTATTGTAGAACGCTTCCTGTGTTGGCATGTTCCGGAAATCCAATTTATCCCAGTCATCAATAAAATCACATGGGAAGACACCCTTGCGTGTAAGAAGTTTGATAGTATCATCATCCAATCCCTGCCATACTGATCTTGTAGTGTTTAATTTATCCATCGGCAGCAATGATGATCGCTTATCTAAAGATTCAGACATAAAACGGAAGGAATCGATGAATCTGAATTTTATGTAGCTGCCGTCCATGTGCTTGGTGAACGAGATATATCTTTCCTTGTTTATAGGTAAGAGATCAACATTTCCTGGGAAAGATGTAGCTATATCCTTAATAATGAAGTGGGCATCATATCCAGATAAATTGTGAAAAATGACTGGAACTATGGAGCAATCTTGATACATCAGATTGCATGCATTATGCGCTGGTCCTCGATATTTTCCTGTTAAGTGGCAATGATCCCGAACTCGTTCCTCATCGGCTGCAAACGTTTTTTCACATATATGGCAGCAAATACTTTCCATATGCGATCGCCGTTCCTCTTTAGTCAGGGGTTGCATTGGCCTGATGTTCAGCTTCTCCTGTACAACTATGGATGCAATCTTTTGCAATTCTAATGCAAACCATTTTTGACAGTCCTTGCCTCGATATGCTCTGTAATATGAGAGCTTAGCATCATGTTTGCAGTGGAAATAGAATCCTATGCTGTGAACTTCATGTTCCTGGATTGGCTGTGTATTTTGATCGTTTCCCTGAATCGGCTTCAATATTGACTCAAGATCTGCATACACACAAAACGGGACTGGATTCTTATGGTTATAATTCTTATATTCCAACCATTTCTTTTCCTCTGAGGGAAACATAATTCTGCAATCGTTTTGTTTCTCGCATTCAGGAGTGTGTGATGTTAATTTTTCTTCAGAGTAAAAGAAGAGCAAACATTTCTCACATATATACGTTCTACCATCATGTTTTGAAGTTTGCTTCGATATGAGTCGAGAAAGATCTTTAATCCAGCAGAAATGATATCTGCTGGCATCATCATCATCATCATCGTCATCATCATCCATATGATCTTCATCTTCATCATCATCCTGGTCATAGTCATCTTGTAGCATTAATAGATTTACATGTCGCTCCATCCTGTGTTTCGTAAGTCTAACTGGAACTGTGGTGAAGAAACGCTCTTTCTCTAGGATGAACACGTTTATTGATAAATCGTTCTGGTCTTCAAATTGCGTTATTTGCTTAAGCGTCATGGGAAATGTTATTCCAGTTAAATTTAGCACAGTAGAATAATGTGGATATGGTAAGGTCCTTTCAGATTGAGCATTTATAGGGTATAGCGCTGAGATTACGGCCCACGCGAAGCATGCTTCGTCATTATTTTGTACATTGATGCATGCGTTCTTTGATGCAATCTCTTTTGGCAGAGGTATATAAAATGATCCCCGAATCGGTTCAAACTTGTTGATATGCACCGCTAAATGTATTATAGAATGCAGAGCCCAACCACTATCTTTCTCTTGAAACTCTTCTAGTTGAGTGAGTATTGGGTCGTATATATTTAATTTATACCACTCATTCAAATTATCCTCCACACTGATTGGGACAGTTCTTGCTTGGAAGTACTTAATGTCTTTAATAACTTCATTATCACCAGTTTCTTTAATAAACTCACCGCAAAACGTTGTAGCAACTTTAATATGATATTGTTGTTTTAATGTATTCTTAATGCGGCGAGCAAGTAATTTGGAGGCATCTTGCATAAATAACTTAGGATCTAGGTGGCTTATATTCACGATAACACCTGCCCTAATCCTACCTACGAATGCTGTTTTTATTTCTTCCCACTTAACAAAATCACTTCTTATTAATCGTTGATTAATTCCTCCACCTCGATGGGGAGCTTTGATTAACACTCTCAACGATTTAATGTGAGCAATACAGCTGTGTAAATGTTGTTTCATAGCATTCTTATTACACTTCCGAAATGCTGCTTGATATTTACGAATGTTTCTGTTGCACTCTTTAATAATATTGTTTTTATTCACAAAATTTGCATCACTTAAACACTTCAACACATCTTCTCGCAATTTCTTAATTAATGAAAAACTTTATTTATTACTGTGATAGACATTTTTAATTTTTTTTTTATTCAACACTAACACTTTGAATCACTTAGATTGACTGGTGCTCCCCAAGAGTTTGTTTGCGCTTTTATAGCAACGGTTTGTAAACATGAATGATCCTGCTGCTACAATCATTGCACAGGATGAATTCCAACGAATTTGCTTACAGGCTGAGATGATATCGAATTACACGATAAGAAAATCACTCAAATTAATTTGATTACTTTATTCTGCTGGTCGAATTTGCAAATAAGATTGTTTACATGAATGCATACATGAAAATGTGAAAATTTGTTTACATTCCAATGAAACGTTTCGATCGGTAAAATTCTTGGAACAATAAAATTTTTGGCTGCCTGCAGGAAGTGTGGTATCAAATTATATGAAAAAAATAAACATGAATCATTTGCTGATATTGCTTAAATTGCTTAAATTTGTTTACAGCAGGATGTGAAAATTTGTTTACGAATTCCAATGAAACGTTTCGATCAGTAGAATAAACATGAATCATTTGCTGATATTGCTTAAATTTGTTTACAACAGGATGTTTACGAATTCCAATGAAACGTTTCGATCAGTAAAATTTTTGGAATTGGGTTGCTTACAGGAAGTGTGGTATCAAATTACATGAATCATTCAGCTTAATGTGCTGATATTGCAAATTTGCTTTAAGCAGGATTAAACTTGTTTTGGAATATATGAAAAGAATAAACATGAATAATTTGCTGATATTGCTTAAATTTGTTTACAGCAGGATGTGAAAATTTGTTTACGAATTCCAATGAAACGTTTCGATCAGTAGAATAAACATGAATCATTTGCTGATATTGCTAAAATTTGTTTACAACAGGATGTCTACGAATTCCAATGAAACGTTTCGATCAGTAAAATTCTTGGAATTAGGTTGCTTACAGGAAGTGTGCTGATATTGCAAATTTGCTTTAAACAGGATTAAACTTGTTTTGGAATCATGACTATAAATTGAGGAGCTGAATCAGATTTGCAATCAGCTTTATTTTGGAATTCAAGGAAGCAACAACGACTTAGAGTAAAACAATGGCAATGGAAGAACTAAAGAAGCTGGAGCAGTACTTACCAACCCTGAAGACATCCCCAATGGAGCTGGGCCAGAAATATAAAGTTGTTGCAGCAAGGCGATGCAAAACTGCATTTGGAAATCGTGTGGTTCTCGAGTTGGAAAACTACCATCTTTTTCTTCCTTCGAGGTACAGCAGAATTTCAGAGGACTCTTTGAATGAAATAAACACCAAGGGAGACTTCTACGTAATCAATAAAGGAGCAATCGGACGTTCATACAAAATTGAATTTGTTCAGCATGACGAAAATTTGTACTCAATTGTTACGTTTAATACTAGTGCTCCACAAGTTTATATAATTGAATATGAGCCCAGAAAATGACCTTGGGAGACATATGCTTTGGATCGCTTTCGTTCCCAAGATAGGATTCATAGAACTTCACTTATATTGCTACCAATTTTGAATATAGAACATAGCGAAAAAGTTTATAACTTAAGATTTAGAAATAAATAATTAATTTGATGTGAATAAATATTGAAATTTAATTTGGTTTGACAACATTTTTTTCAGCAAAAGAAATTGTGTCAATACATCTCACAGCAACCATATTTTTACCTTAAACTTGAAGTTTTCTATTAAATATTTACAGCAAGCGTTGATATTACTTAAATTTGTTTATTTTATGAGAATTCCAGTAAAGCGCATCACACCACATTACTAATTGCCAATTCGCTAATTGCCAATTAGCTAATTACCAACCAAGCTGCTAATTGCCAATTAGCTAATTGCCAATTAGTAATTATGTAATTGCCAATTAGCTAAATGTTTGAACAAATGTCGCTAATATCTCGAAAACCAGAGCCCGTAGAGGATTTCTGATGAAAATTTCATTACCCGCCCTCCCTATCTTTATTATCCACCCCAACATACCACCCCTCTAGAATCCATTGGCATGAACAAAAATTTCCTACTATTAACTTTAATTATTAGTTCAAAACCAAAAGCCTACATTTAGGCGCTCAAGAAAAATAAATTATTACTAATATTAATTCAAAACCAGGCGTAACACTTGAAAACAACAAAAGCCTACTCAATGGTGCACCCAAGACACAATGGTGCATCCAAGGCGCAATGGTGTATCCAAGACACAAGCCAATACAGCCAAGGCACAAACCTTCATTAGTATGGACTCAAACCACATAGCGACGGTGGCGCCATCTGTGGCGGAATCCTGGAAGCTAAAAGGGTGGGCCAGAACTGTCATAGTTTAACTACTGGTATTCTGCTAAAGTTCGATGACTTCTCTCCAATGCATCATTTATTTGAGGGTGATATGGAGTAGTTTTGAGTCTTTTGATCTTTAGCAGTTTTGATACCTCGGCGAACATGCCACCTATGAGGTTAGATCCCTGATCTATTAGGATACTTTCTGGAATGCCATGTCGACAAACAATTGTTGTCGTGAAGGCTTCCGCTAATGTCTTAGATTCAGTGTTGACTATGGGGATCGCCTCAGAGAATTTGGAAAGGTCTTTAGTGCTGACTGTGTGGGTAATGACACAGTACACACTATCAAGTAATTATGATGATGTTACATCTGGATGTCCTACTACGCGTCATTGTAATGATGTTCAGCTGATGATAGAAATCACAGCTGCAGTAGTTCTTGAACCCGCATACACATTCAAGTAATCGTAATGGTGTTACAATCGAGAGCATTGCTGTCGTTGTCTTACAGCAAAAACGTCCACCCAGTAAAGACAATTGGAGATAGATATTACCTGAAAGAGAATTCGCTAGGATACATAGGAGTATCGTTGCTATAGGGTTATATGTGAAGAGCGTTGCCTCAAAGGCGAAACGTGCGATTAATGCCTGACTGCTGTTTCTTAATCCTGGAAGATCTGACAAGACTCGTGTTGTCCCAATGACAATACGAGCAGATAATAGTTACAGTTTCTTAATGAATCATCATGCAGGTGTGTTTTATCCCAATGACAGTATTGTAGAAAAAGCACGATGGTTTGCTTAGCAACTCTTGATTGTTTCGGTAATGGCAATACAATGGGATGGCAGGTGGATTGTCCAATCTCTCAAAGTCTTCAGATTGCGAAGTGCGACAAGCAGCTAGCTATAGGACCGCTGAAAGAAACTTTATCGGGATAGTTAGAGCATAAGAAAAAATATCGAATTCCTTCTCATGGTTATCCACCAGGTTTATATTTTTTGAACTTCAGTTGATAATTATTTATTCTTATTAAAAATGTCTTGAGTGGCCTAAACGTAATGCTATTCTACGACAACTGACAACAATACAATAATTAATTTCTTACACTGTTTTTATTTTCATTGACTTCCAGCCTACCTAGCTATGCCTCTCTACGCTCGGCAAGGTATCACTAGCGGTGAATTTAGTAATGAATTTAACCCGGTTTATACAGTTAGGAATAAAGATATAAATGTTCGAACCGAGATAGAAGCGTCGCCACAGGTGGTGCCAGCAAACCTTGGTCTTTGCGCTATCTGTAGCGATATGGTGGCCTTGTGATTCGTTCGGCTCGGGTGGTACGTTCCGTCATATTTGATCATATCAGGTGCGAATCTAATACGAGGTGTGGACGCGCCCGACGGAGACGTCAGCTCAGTGTTTAACGGTGTTGGACCACTGAAGTCTTCCCTCACTAGATGGAACCGTTCTTCCATGTGTGCCTGCTGCACCGAAGAACTCTCAGACGCTGGGTGAACAGATTCGTCGGACAGCAGACTGTTTTGTGCTGAGCTGACGTTTGATGAGTGTACATAGCTTTCGTCGGCCTTTTCAAGAGTTGAAAAACAGGGTTTTAGACGGTCAATATAGACGTTAACTTCCCTATTTCTGACTTTAAGTGTGAAGAAGTGCTTTGAGCGTTTAATGATTGTAAAAGGGCCTTTGTAGGGTGGTTGGAGGGCTGACCGTAAAGCATCTGTTCTTAGGAAAATGTGTGAGCATTTAACCAGATCTTGGGTTCTGAAAGACGTGGAAATGAATGGACGTACTTTTGTTTCCGCTACCTCGCAGTATAATTCTGCGTTCGAGCCAAAAATCGGGAATTTTTCGAATTTATATTGGGAATTTTAAAGAAGCTGTTGAAATTCAGTATCTTGTAATTGTACTTCAGCCATAGCTTCAAAATTGATTGCACCGGGGAGTTGAATTTCATCGACTCTTGACAAAGCATCGGCCACTATATTTTCTTTTCCTGGTATATGTCGAATATCGGTAGTGAATTGACCTACGGAGTCTAGATGAGGTAATTGCCGTGGCGAAACCTTCTCAGGATTTTGCAGAAATGCGTATTGCAAATGTTTGTGATCCGTATACAGTGTGAAGATACGGCCCTCAAGTAAATATCTAAAATACTTAATATCTTTATATGCCGCTAGCAACTCCCTATCGTAGGTACTGTATTTTTGTTGAGCGTTGTTTAGTTTGACATAGTAAAACCCTAGGGGTTGCCAGATATCATCAACTTTTTGTTGTATTGCAGCACCAATGGCAGTGTCTGAAGCGTCTACCCATTGCGATAGTTCTGCCGTACTGACGGGAAAAACGAGAAGGGCTGTTTGTACTAACTGAGCTTTAGCTAATTCGAAGGATTTAATTGTCCCGCCCGACCATTCAATGCGCTTAGCACCGTCTTTTTTTGTGCCGGACAAATAGCTGTTTAAGGTAGCATAGTGTGCTGCAGCGTGTGGCAAGAAACGTCTGTAGAAGTTTATCATACCCAGAAAACGTCGTAATTGCTTTACGGTTTCTGGAATTTTGAATTTTGAAATTGCTTCTACGCGATCTAGAGCTGGTTTGATCTCTTGAGGGGTGATTAGATGTCCTAAAAAATTAACCTGTGGTTGAAGGAACTCACATTTTTCGACATTCAAAATCAGACCGTACTCCTGAAGGCGTTTGAAAACCTGATCGATGTGCAAATAATGTTCGACTTTAGTTTTAGACGCGATTAGTATATCATCCAAATATACATAACAGAATGAAAACTCTTGTAAGACCATGTGAATAAATCTTTGGAAAGATTGTGCAGTGTTGCACAGACCAGATGTCATACGCGTGAACTCGAAAAGTCCAAAAGGTGTGCATATTGCCGTTTTTGGGATATCTTCCGGTTCGATTGGAATTTGGTGGTATGCTTATGCTAAGTCAAGAGTTGTAAAATATGTACAGTTTTCTAAATGATACTATACTGAAATTTAGCCTTCTGTAGCCCCCGCATGGCCTCCATTCCCCGTTTTTCTTTTGGACTAAGTGAAGATGTGATGACCAAGCGCTGTTTGAGAGCGACAGATTCCCTGTTTCAACAGGAACTCGAATTCCTTTTTGGCTATTGACAATTTTTCAGCTGAAAGACGTCGAAATTTTGGAAGAGATGGGGGTGCCTTTGGTGGTTATACGATGAGTAACTGTGTGCGCTACCTGTTTAATGAAACCAGCTTCGACGGTGATGGCGCGGAATTTTTTTAGAAGTTCCTGGACTGGACTGTTGGATCGAAATGGAATTTTTGCATTTAGTACGTTGGCCAGATGTTGCTAAAGAAGTGAGTGAATCTATAGGCGACTTTCTTTTAATGTCTACTAAGAGACCATAGTGACATAGAAAATCTGCGCCTAGTATGGGTGTTGGGATATCCGCTATAATGAACTGCCAAGAAAAAGATCGTTTTAAGCCCAAGTCCAATGTTAGTAATTTTCTGCCGAACGTGCTGATGGGAGAGGAATTTGCCGCTATGAACTGCAAATTAGAATTTGGACAACGTTGAAAATGTGCTTTTGGAATGACGGAAACATCCGCACCTGTGTCGATCAGGAAACTTCTTTTCGAAGACTTGTCGAAAATATGTAAACGACTTTTTTGAATGCCGACTCCACCCGTCGTGAATGGCGGAGGGCATATTAGTTTGGGCCTTCATTACAGGCAATAACTCCTTGCGATGTTGAATTTAGACTGTCTTTAAATTTGCAGGGAGTAATGCATTTTCGAGCTTTGGTGCCGAACTTGCGGTGGTACCAGCAAAAATTTAGATTCGTATCGTGTGGATATTGTCGAGAAGATGATCGATGTTTAGACCCACTTCTTGAAGCGCTTTGTCTATCGGAATTACGTCGTGTAAGGGACTTCTTGAACATGGTGGTGAGACTATTTAATTTTCTTTCCATTTCGGCTAGAGTCGTATGAGAACTCTCTGATGGAGAAGTTATAGAGAACACCTAACCTATTTTGTCTGCACATGTTGCTAGCACTTCCAGTGTTCCTGGATTGCAAGATAGAATAGCCTGCATATTCGTCGGCAATCTTTGAAGGCAATGCGACTTCAGCATCGCCTCGTTGAGCTGACCGTTACTGAGAGCTCGCATCTCACGAAGTAGTTGTGAGGGCTGTGCGTTACCTAGTGTAAGCTCTGTGAGAAGCTGTTTTAATTTCTGATTAGTACTTCCAGAGAGTCTGTAAATCAACGTCTCTCTGATCACATCGTATCTATCCCTTGTTGGTGGTTTACGAAGACTGTCGCTCACCAAGCGAGCGGCATTCTCGTCGAGGGCGCCAACGACGTGGTAGAAATTAGTCTTATCCTGATTAATACCAGCCAAGTCAAACTAAGCCTCTAGCTGGAAAAACCACAGCTCGGGATCGTTCTTCCAGAAGGGAGTTGTCTTTACAGACACAGCGCCTAACATTGCTGGTAGCTCAGCGTCTGTCGGCAAGGAAGCAGTAGACACGTTTGGATCGCTACTGTTAGCAGAGTCCATGCTGACCCTTGTACCTTCTGTTGGCTGGGTCATTTCACAGACAGGTCGAGAAGAATAAAATAATTCGAGCTACTGTATTTATGACGACGTTATTAAACAAACTTGCGAAATTACCAGACAAATATACTCGACAGAGTGTAAGTGCGTTTAGCGAGTTAGTTGAATCGCCAACGTGCAAGAGAATTTAAATAAACTAGCTGGATCGCTGAAGGAATGCTAGTAAGACGTTGCCGAACGTAGAGAGTTTACACAACGTCTTAAACCTAATAACAATTGTGGTGATTACTCCAGGAAGAAAAAACAATTATAGATTTATATATTATTAATATGATAAAAAAAATTGTAAATATGTAAACACTGGATGTGCGATGGTGTGTAATAAATAAGAAAATTAAACTAATAAATTCCTAAACTATCTAACCTTGACTCTAGCAAGCTTCTTTAGTTGGTGAAGGTTGTCATTCTTTGTCGGGGTCACCAATTTAGTGCTGTGTGTGTGGGTAATGACACAGTACACACTATCAAGTAATTATGATGATGTTACATCTGGATGTCCTGCTATGCGTGATTGTAATGATGTTTAGCTGATGATAGAGATCACAGCTGCAGCAGTTATTGGAACAACGAAACTGCACACGCCGTCAAGCAATTGTGATGATGTTCCAACCGGGTGCCTTGCTGTCGGGTAATTGTAGTGAAGTTACGGTTCATGATAGAGATCACAGCTGCAGTAGTTCTCGAACCCGCATACACATTCAAGTAATTGTAATGGTGTTACAATCGAGAGCCTTGCTGTCGTTGTCTGACACCAAATACGTCCACCCAGTAAAGACAATTGGAGGTTGATATTACCTGAAAGAGAATTCGCTAGGATACATAGGAGTATCCTAGCTATAGGGTTATATGTGAAGAGCGTTGCCTCAAAGGCGAAACGTTCGTTTAATGCCTGACTGCTGTTTCTTAATCCTTATAGAACAAGCACGATGGTTTGTCCACCAGATTTATATTTTTTGAACTTCAGTTGATAATTATTTATTCATATTAAAAATGTTTTGAGTAGCCAAAACGTAATGCTATTCTACGACAACTGACAACAATACAATAATTAATTTGTTACATTGTTTTTATTTTCATTGATTTCCAGCCTACCTAGCTATGCCTCTCTACGTTCGGCAAGGTATCACTAGCGGTGAATTTAGTAGTGAATTTAACCCGGTTTATACAGTTAGGAATCAGGACAGAAATGTTCGAACCGGGATAGAAGCGTCGCCACAGGTGGTAAGGATGTATTTATTTCCAGAATGGGAAATTGAGAGAAGTCCTACAACATCTAGGTACAATCTTTTAAAAGGTTTTGAGCTTATGCTTGAGATTTTCATAGGAATCTTAGGATTTCTGGATACTTTGTTTATTTGACAAAGTTTACATTCCCTTACATATCTTATAACATCGTCTGACATGTCAGGCCAATAGAATTGTTTTTTAATTCTTTTAATTGTACGGGAGACACCCTGATGGCATCCCGTTGGTAGAAAATGGAAATCTTTTAGAACTTGTTGCTGTTGGATAAATACTTTATGGAATCTTGATGAAGTTTGATATTTATTTGTTGGTTAACGAAGACCTTGGTAAAAATGTTTTTAATAGTAAAAAGGTTTTGTGGATCTAATATTCGGAAGGAGATACTTATTTGACTTAACTGATTTGCTTCTGTATATGAGCAGATCTCAGTTAAAATCTTTTCAATGTCTAATCTATCTCTTTGTGATCGGCAAAGTAGATTGACTTTTGAGATGATTACTGTGGAGTCTTTCTTCTTAAAGAAGTTCAGTTCATTTTCTAGTAGTGAAGGTTTGTCTGAAAGTTTTAGTTTAGATTTTAGCACTCTTTCATGTTCTGTATCCTGCATTGGCAAAATGAAAAATTTGGGATTAGTATTTTTAGATAAAAGTAATGGGTAATTGGTCTCAGTTATTATCACTGAGGAATTTTTTACCAGTGATAGATCTGGGTTTTTAGTAGTAGTATTATTTGGATTTGGTGTATCTAAATTCGTGAGGTTTATTTGGGACTTTTTCGATTTTGTGCTGGGTTGCATTTGAAAATGTTAGGAAATCCCCTTCTAAAGTAGAAGAGATCGTTGAAATCCTTACAAATTTTCCGAATACTCTCGGCTTCTTCCGAATTATAGTGATCCAATTTAATCAGAGTGTGCAGTGTTTTTATTCTGCCTCTAATTGGATCCCTGTTGGAATCCGGAGAGATACAATCGAAGTCGTTAAGGTCATGGCATTCTGGATTCATGTCATGAATTGCTAGTTCGTCGTCCTGCTCATTCGTGTTGAGAATTAGGACTTTTGCTATTCCTTGTGATGGGTTGACTATGGTATTACCTCTTTTTTAAAATATACTGATTCCGTATTTGACGAAGTTGAAATTTGAATTATGGATTCA
Source organism: Dioctria linearis (assembly GCA_963930735.1). NCBI lineage: Eukaryota > Metazoa > Arthropoda > Insecta > Diptera > Asilidae > Dioctria > Dioctria linearis. The sequence continues at coordinate 117,492,746 of OZ005741.1, forward strand.
GAACGAGCGGGAATTTTTTATAATAATAATATAATAATTTTATTATGTAGTTTATCCGATTCATTTCGGTTGTCATTGGATTGGAAAATATATTCCGTTTTTTCTGGAATATTTGTTTTGGGGTACTCTTCACGTTTGGTGTTTATTACCGGTGAAGTAGTGGGTAACCTGCTTTTATTACCACCTGTATTATTTTTATTAGGTAATAGTTTTCTTTCTATATATAGAAGATTTCTTGTTTCAGACTCCTTGTCCGTGTTGTCATATCTGAGATATGTATTTGGATAGTCTGAGCGGTATTACTCTATGGGATATGATGAATGACGTTGCTTCACCTCTAAGGAAATGTAATTGTTTTTATAATTGATACAAGCGTTGTATCTGGACAAGAAGTCGTGGCTTATTAGGCCGTCATATGGCATGGCTGAGTTTTCCCCTACTATATGTTCTTTTATAAATTCTTCGATTTATATATTTCACCTTTTTGCCAATATTAATCCTTCTGTAGTTATAGATTCCGTAAATAAAGTATTTATTTTGCAGATTGCATCTTTATAGTAAGTGCTACCTGCTTTCAGTGTATTGAACTTTATGAGACTAATTTCTGCTCCTGTGTCTACGACTACGAGGAACTTTGTTTCTTTATTGGAGCACGCATTGGTAGATAGAGAGATAGTAATGGAGTTGCGGTTGATAATAATTGGTATTTTCAGCTTAATGGAATCATTTAATAGTTTTGGTTCATTCAATTCGGATTGGTGTGTATGTTGGCTTTTGTTTGGATTTGCGAGGGGCTGCCGACTAATTCCTCTCGCTTTGATTTGTTTTCCGAGTGTGTTAAGAATATTCTCGGATTTTGTGTTTGTTCCTTATTTGTTCTTGCTTCGTATTGGGGTTGTATTGTTGAAGAAGTGGAGTTTTTTCTATAATTAAAATTTGGGACCTGGTTGAAGTTGACCTCTATTTGGGGTATTGTAATTTTTTTGGAAATTTCTGTTCGATTTCTGAAGTTTTGTTCAACCGGATTTGTATGGCGTGTGTAGAAATTCCCATGGTTTGCTATTCTTGCCCTGCATACTTCTAGGGTATGTCCTAATTTGTGACAATACCTGCATGTGGGGGTATCTCTTTGCTTAGTTGGGTTGCTTTGGTTCAGATTCTTCGAAAATTACTACATATTTGGGATTGGCCTTGTACGAATTTTTTGTGGGCAATTTGGAGCTAAATGACCTTGAGTTCTGCATTTATAGTAGATTAGTAGAAGGGGTTTTGTATTTGTGCTGATTGAGCTGTGCTGAAAGAATTCGTTGCGATTTTTGTTGCCTTTGATTCCAGGCATAATGCTTGCTCACCAATATATGTATGTCATTATTGACTTTAATGATCTATTCTCGTGGAGCTTGGCTAAAGTTTGGAGTTGTTCGCTAATTAGTCCATCTTCGATTGCTCTAATAGCTTGTTTTTCGCTATCCTTTATTAGAGAATTTATTAATATTTCATCCGTGGTAGATGAATGGGTGGCTTCATTTAATTGAGTGTGTGTTATATTTATTCGCTGGAGGAATTCTTTGACAGACTCTCCTCTTCTTTGTCTTGTGTTCGCAAGTCTGGACTGTAGTACTGATTTTCCTAATTTTTCTTCGAATGTTTGGAGTAGTATTTGCTTCAAATCTGACCACCTGCTTGTATCATTGTACTTAAGTACATTGTAGGCATCTCCTAATAGCTTACTTTTAATTATTGAAAATAAAGTTGTTGGGTCAGTATTGGGATAAAGTCGATTGATGTCATCGCAACATGAGACGAATTTGTGGAGGTCTTTTGGATCGCCGCGCCGCCCGTTGAAATTTGGAATTAACGATTTGATTTCTGCTAGGGAAATGTGTGGATTTTTAATTTCTGTGCTTTCATTATGAAAGTGTGATGAGTTATTTTGGTTTTCCTTTTGATAAATATGGAAGCGGGTATCTAGCTGTTCTTGGATTGCAATTACAGCCTCTTCATATTCTGTTTCTGTTTTAAAGAAAACATCTTCGGAGAGATATTTGTTTTCTAATTTCTGTGACGTAGATTGCATTTGGAATGTATTATTGAGCTCCTCGAATTCTGCCCAGTGTTTATTCAGAATATTTAGTTTTGTTCTAAAACCGTTCACTAATATTCTTTTAGGTTCTGCTCTCGACGGATTGCAAAGAAAAACTCCTCGAGGTTTGGGCTTGCTGCCCCCAGGTACCCACGTATTCGTGAAAAGCTTCTTTTCTTTTGTTTGCTTTCTCACGACGATCCAAGATAGTACGTGAAAGAATGCAACTTATTTTATGTGCATTATCATATGCACAAAGAAAATGAAATATGATGTGCACTGTATGTTGGTAGGTATACCGTGCGAATAGAGTGCATGACTGATAACGAAATGCAATTTTATGCTAAATTGCATTTTGTTGCGACATGCAAATGCATTTTTAAATGCATTTGAAATTTTTGATAATAATAAAGTTTAATAATTATACGATTACTCGAACCGTTCACTAATATTCTTTTAGGTTCTGCTCTCGACGGATTGCAAAGAAAAACTCCCGGGGTTTGGGCTTGCTGCCCCCAGGTACCCACGTATTCGTGAAAAGCTTCTTTTCTTTTTTTTGCTTTCTCACGATGATCCAAGATCGTACGTGAAAAAATGCAACTTATTTTATGTGCATTATCATATGCGCAAAGAAAATGAAATATGATGTGCACTGTATGTTGGTAGGTATACCGTGCGAATAGAGTGCATGACTGATAACGAAATGCAATTTTATGCTAAATTGCATTTTGTTGCGACATGCCAATGCATTTGAAATTTTTGAATGTATTTGAATAATTTTAAATGAAAATTTAGATTTGAATGATTTTTTGTTTTCAGAGTCGGACTTGCAATACATCAATATATTGTATAGGACAATATATTGATGTATTGACTATATGGTTGTGATTCGGGGCAATAGGTACCTGAGTCACAACATCCCTTCCCCCTGGAAAAAAAGTTTTATTCTTGAAAAAAAAACTTTCTTTCCTAATAACATCGCTAAATTTTATATACATATTTAGAAGGAAAAAAAAATTATATGTAGTTGGCTTTAACTGATTACAAAAACTTTTAAGATATAGTAAAACTAAAATCTACATATTCTAATATGAATGTATATATATATATTATTACAGTAATTATTAAATTAATTTAAAGGTAATTTCCTTACGGATATAGAAGGAGCTATTTTATTTATATTATTTTAGAAAAATTATTGAATTATTATTACTAGGTTTTATTGAATACAATGTAATTTACATATTATACCTATTTTATATAATGCAATTTATCTATAACGGTTCTATTCAACTCTTTTTCTTTATTAATTTATTTTAATAAAGATCAAATGTTCATTACAAAAGGGATTGTTTTTATTTTGTATTATTTTTTTTTAAATACTACGTTATTATTTACTTTTAATTCTATTTTCATTTTTCATTTACATTATTTTAAATATTAATTACGTTTGATTCATTTTTTATGAAATAATTTACGTATTTATTTGGTAATAGGTTAATTAATACACATATACATATTTCATCTTTTTTTTTCGTACCGAATTTGATATTAAAAGAAATGTATCCTTTTTCTTCCTTTGTATTGTTTACTATATGTGGGGAAGGAGATGGGAGTTGTTGGGTATGCTATAAATTGGACAGAAAAGGTTACTGTGTCAGTTTGTCATTGTCTGTAATAATTGCCGTTATATTCCTGTACTTAAAATTTTGGATTTATGTTGATTCGAATCCATTGGATGTACGCATATATAATGCATATATATATTTTTTAATATATTATAACATTAATCGGAGAAAACCTCTGCAGTTTTTCCGCGTAGGCATATCTTCCAGTTCTTGTTCTGGAAGTGTATTTTTAAATTCTCGGGTTTTTCGATTGTATTTAATATACAGATAAACGCATAGAATAAAGATAATTAAGGCAATTGTCAGGTACGACAATGTATAGTGGTGAATATGGTGATTGTTTATAGGATTTAAATGAATTAGTTCTTGATCTTTTTGGAAACAAATGGATTCTAGAAGTTTATCTAGATCCATATTGTTCGTAATATTTAAAGTATGTATTTTTATATGCGATCCTATTGGGGAGGAATATTCGAAATTATACTGGAAATGTTGATTGTTGGGATAAAACGAGAATTAAATTTAGAAACTTTTACTCTATGTCCGTGCAAGATGAATTCCTTGCTTCGTACATAGCAACCGGGATAGATATACATTGTTCCTGCTCCTTGCAGGGTATATGAACTAATGAAATCTTCACAAATAATATCTATGTGTAGGGATTCTTTTAAGGAGAAAAGCCAAGCGTTTTGCTGCGATAATTGCGTCCAGTAATAATCCTGTAACAAGATCAGAGTTTTACACTTTTGTGTAATTGGTTCATTTTTTAGTAGATTTACTTTACATTGGTTTGTTCTTGTATTTGTGTTTAGGATAGCGGATGAAATTTTGCAGTAGAAATGCATATGGTCCAGCGTTGCGCAATTGTTGATATCCTGAAGAGTTAATTCAACATAGTGTTCTCGATTGTAGTCCAACAGGATATATTCATTTGATGGTTCAATATATATGAGCGATCCGTGAAGGATTGTAGGCAATGGCATTGTTTTAAAGATTTGATATGGTTCTTTGAAAGGAATGGGGATTCTGAGTTCTATGATTATTTTATTATTGAATATATTCGCAGAAATTGTGCTTAACTTGTAAATTTGTGATAAGATATTGTCTCTAGAGTTTATGGGAAGTATCACTGAATTTGGCAGCTCTTGTCTGATGTTCATTAGAAGTTCCTTTATTTGTTTAGGTGATATAAGTGTAGGATGAAATTTTCCGTGTCTTGAGTCTGTCAGAATATCAATTAATTCTGTCTGGGTATTTTGATATCTGAATGCCATTAAAGACACTAGTGAAATGAGTGATTCAATTTCAACGGATATTTTGTTATCCAATGTTCTGTTTTCCATTAATGATGTAGCTATTTATCTGTATTGAAATTAACTTTTTATGCATAGTTATAGATTCTTTTTCGATTGCGGCTTTAGTTTTGTTGAAAATGTTTGCGGTTGCTTCGACTATCGCGATTTGGCTTTTTATAAGTGAAAGGAGGGAGTTTTGGTTAAGGGAGAGATTGCGGATTTGTTCATCATATAGCTTGGCATCATCTTCGTCTAATGTGCCGAAAAGGGCTTTGTAGATTGAGCCTATTGCATAAATAGTGCTCTTTGTTTCCTATTTTGGGTCACAAGTAACATATTCTTATATTATATGTTTGCTAATATAAGATTTATTTGTAACAACGTACCGTTACAAGTGTGGGCTATCACTGAATTGCTATTGAGTTTCTGGCAAGTTGCTGTTATTTGCTGTGCGATGAACTGGATATTCCTGAATTCTGACTTGAAATTTTCCAGGTAGTAGAATGTCACTAATTTCCACTCGTTGGTGTAGAAATTGAATCTGCCAATTTCCTCGAAGTAAATACCTGCACTGGCATTTAGTTGGTTTACCTCTATTCCTGAGCCGTAGGCGAAAGGGATGCAAAGTAGAAAGAATGTAATTTGCATCATTTTGGAAACCTGGAAGATGACACTATGTTAATATCTCTGAATGATATTTGAAGATGATTAAGTTTTTAATCTGAGAAAAGTTTTTAATCTGAGAAAAGTTTTGGGTCATTGTTATGGACTCTTTTGTTTTTATTATTGATTTTAATAGTGGAATTTTCGGAGGAATTTATCTCCATTATCTCATACGGACCTGACCATAATGGTGAGCACTTATTATCTCTCACTCTGCTTTTCAGTAAGGCTTTATCACCAGTATTAAATGATTTTTGGACGGAGTTCTTATCGTATTGCAATTTTGATCTTTCTTTGTTGGCCATGGCTATGTTTTTAGCTATTTTGAAGCTATGCTGTAGACGCGCTTTTAACTCGTTTGCATTATTGTCGTAATTATGTATAGCAAACGGTTGGAGTAGATTTTAAATTATTTGGGATTTCTGCTGGGTATCCGTATAGAAGTTCGCGTGGAGTATAGTTAGTACTCGAATGAGGGGTGGTATTGTATACAAACATGGCATAAGGAATCCATGTATCCCAGTCTTGTGGATCTTTTGCTACATAAGATCGGAGATATTCTGCTAAGGTTCTGTGACTTCTTTCCAATGCACCATTCGTTTGAGGGTGATATGGAGTAGTTTTAAGTCGTTTTATTAGATACCTCGGCGAACATGCCACTTATGAGGTTAGAGCCCTGATCAGTGAGGATACTTTCTGGAATACCATGTCGACATACTATTGTTGTCGTGAAGGCTTCCGCTAATGTCTTAGACTCGGTGTCGACTATGGGAATAGCCTCAGAAAATTTTGAAAGGTCGTCTTGAAATGTAAGGATGTATTTGTTTCCAGAATGAGAAATTGGGAGAGGTCCTACTACATCTAGGCACACTCTTTCGAAAGGTTTGGAGCTAATGCTCGAGATTTTCATAGGAATTTTTGGATTTCTGGATACTTTGTTTGCCTGACAAAGTTTACATTTCCTTACGTATTTGATAATATCGTCTGACATGCCAGGCCAGTAGAATTTCTTTTTAATTCTTTTAATAGTACGGGAAACTCCTTGATGGCCTCCCGTCGGTAGTTAATGAAAATCTTTTAAAACTTGTTCGATGTTATTAATGTCGGATAAATATTTAATAGAATCTTGATGGAGCTTTATGTTTATTTGTTTATTAGCGAAGATCTGTGTAAAAGCGTTTTTAATAATCATTAGATTCTGTGGATCTAATATAAGGAAGGAGATATTTATTTGTTTCAACTGATTTGCTTCTGTGTATGAGCAGATTTCAGTTAAAATCTTTTCGAGGTCTGATCTATCTCTTTGGAATCGGCAAGGTAAATTAATTTTTGATATAATTATTGACGAGTCTTTTTTCTTGAAGAAGTTCAGTTCAGTTTCTGAAAGTGGGGATTTATCTGAAAATTTCAGTTTCGAGTCCAACACTCTTTCAAGTTCTGTATCTTGCATTGGTAAAATGAAAAATTTAGGATTCGCATTTTTCGTCAATAGTATCGGGAAATTTGTCTCAGTTATTATGACTGAGCAATTGTTCACTTGTGATGGAGTTGGATTTTGATTAATGACACTCGTGTTGGGAATATTCGAACTCGCCTGAGCTGTAGGTTGATTCCTTGTTATCACATTTCTACAGGCTATAGGTTCCGCATAATTTTCGCTACTATCTGGAATAGCTCTACTGAGAGCGTCTGCATTTGTGTTGAGCTTACCTGATTTATGGACTATTTTATAGTCGTATTCCTCAGGAGTGATCCTTCAGATTCATGAGCCATACTAATGGTTTATGGTCAGTTATAATTGTAAACTGTCTGCCAAAAACGTATGGTCTGAATTGCTCAACTGCGAAAACGATAGCTAAGAGCTCTTTCTCTATAGTTGAGTAACGAGTTTCCGCACTATTGAGAGCTCGATTCACATAGGCGATTTGATGATCTCCTTGATCATCAACTTGAGAGAGAACTGCTCCGATGGCGTAGTCACTGGCATCGGAGGTGACAAAAAATTCTTTGCCGAAATCAGGATAAGATAGAATTGGTGCGGAAATTAATATGTTTCGTAATTCGCAAAATACTTAAATGAAGGCTTTGATATCCTTTTCCTTCTTTGGTCTGGGATATGACTGAACTGATTTTATTTTTGCAGGATCTGGTTTGACTCCATTTTCTGTAAATATGTGCCCTAAATACATAATTTCTTTCCTTAAGAAAGGGCACTTGTCGGGTTGAAGTTTCAAATTGAAATTGCGGAGACGACTAAATACTGCTGTAAGTCTAGAATTGTGCTCTTTGAGATTGTATCCATGGACTACGATATCGTCCATGTATACGAAGCAATAGATGCCTTGGACTCCAGATAGAACATTGTTCATGGCTCGTTGAAAAGTACCAGGAGCTGCTTTTAAACCAAATGGCATACGATTGTAATCGTAGTAGCCATAGGGTGTGCTAAAGGCAGTTTTCTCCCTGTCCTTCGAGTCCATATTTATCTGGTGATATCCACTGGCTAAGTCGAGTGTGGTAAAATATTTCGACTTCCCCAACTGGTCTAATATATCAGTGATATTAGGCAGTGCGTAGGCATCGCCAATAGTAATGTCGTTAATACGACGGAAGTCTACCACTACTCGCCACTTTTTATTTCCATTTTCATCTGGTTTTTTAGGAACCAGGAGAAGTGGAGAATTCCAAGGACTATGTGAGGGTTATATAATATCGGACTCCAGCATTTCTTGTAGTTGCCGGTTTATTTCAGATCGGCTTGCTTCAGGAAGTCGATAAGGCTTGGTATAGGTGGGCGGTTTGTCTTGGAGTGTCTCGATTTTGTGGGTAATCGGATCTGTATATGAATGGAAATCCCCTTCTATGAAGATCATCGATCAACGATCGTTGAATTCCCTACAGATATTGCCAACACTGTCAGATACCTCTGAATTAAAGTGATCCAATTTGATAAGGTTTTGCAGTTTATTTATTCTGCCCTTAATTGGATCTCTTTCAGAGTCTGTGGAGATGACCACAAAGTCGTCCAAGTCTTGGTAAACTGGGTTCACCTCGTAAGGTGCCAGATCGGCGTCCTCCTCATTTGTGTTGAGGATTCGGACTTTTGCCATACCGTTGACTGGTTCGAAGATCGAGTTTCCGAGAAATAAACCTGGCCTTATTTCCTTCTTGAAACAGACCGATTGATGTTGAATAGAAGGAGTTGGAATTTCAATAATGAACTCTGATCGGGCCGGAATTTTATTTTAATTTAATTTATCCGATTCTTTCGGATTTTTAATAGGAAGGAGATATGATTCCAACTTTTGTGGAATTTGGAAGGAGTTTTACGATGATTTCGACTCGATAGAGTTTGAAGGAGATAAAACTTTATTGAAATTCTTTGACTTTTTGGATTTATTCTTGGAATTCACTTTTTCTGAATTTATTGATGAAGGAGATAGAACTTTACTAGATACAACCTCTTGTGCGACTATTGATGGAGTTTTACATTTATGTTCTTGCTTCATATCTTGTGTAGCTTTGGATTGAGATTGATTTTTATTTAATTCAGCTTTTTTTTCTGGCTATAGTGGACATAAATTTTTACCTTTATGCTTCATTTCTTGTGAAGCATTAGATGGAGATATATTTGCATTGCTTTTCGAAGCAATTGATGGAGATGGAATTGTATTGATATCTTTATTGGAGAATGTTGTCCCTGTATATAACAGACTCTTTGTTTGAGACCTCTTTTCTGGGTCTTCGCTTTTCAAATAAACATATGGATAATTTGAATAGTAATCCTCATATGGATAAAATTCATTTGAACCATTAATTTCTAGAGAAATAAGTTTATTTTTATAATTGATACTAGCATTGTATCGAGATGAAAAGTCATGACCAAGCAGGCCATCGTATGAGAGGATGGAGTTATTTCTCACAATTTGTAATGGGTGTTCTAGGATGGAGTTATTATGTTCAGAATTTAAGTTTAACTTAGCAAAAATGAGTCCTTCTGTAGAAGTGGACTTTGTAAATAATGTGTTTATATTGCAGACAGCATCTTTGTAGCATATGCTATCTGGCTTCAATGGATGGAGTTTAATTAAGCTGATCTCTGCTCCAGTATCAATTAAAAATGTAAGTTTTGGAACAGAGCAGTGTCGACAGGCAAGGAAAGCGTTAGTGAATTTTTATTAGCTTGGATGGGGATACGGATTAATTTCTTGCTGCCTACTTTTCCGTCGATATTGTCTCGGGATTCCTGTGGACTTGTGCTGTAGTTTGTATATGCGAGGGGTTGCCGAATGAGACCCCCCGCTGCATCCAGTTTCCCTGACTGGATGCCGATGAAGTTTTGCTATTTCTCCTCTTTGGAGATTGCGATCTAGCCAATATATTGGCATTATTATATCTCAGCGGTGAAGTTCGATTTTCCCGGAATACTGGCTGCTGCCAGTTCCTACTTTGAGGCTGTCTGTCAGCCGTATTTGTTGGTGGAGTATTGTTCATCTTTTGGAAATTATTTTCCTGATTGTAGCCAGAACGACTGTTGTTCGCAGCTTTTGTCCGGCATTCTTCGATAGTGTGTCCAATTCGATGACAATATCGACAAGATGGTACCTGTGACGGAGATGTGACCTTATTAAAATCCGGAGGGCGTTGTAATTGCGTTGCGAGTTTAGTTTTGGAACTGCGTTGAAGTTCTGTGCAGGGCGTTGTATGATTGGGCATTTTGAAGCAGCATGTCCCAGTCTATTACAATTGATGAATTGTAAATTATGACTCGTATTTTGTCTGAAAGGGACTGGATTTGTCTTGTAATGCGTTTGAAAGATAGGTTGCTTGAGCTCAAAACGTGATGCATGATCTAAAATGTGAGATTTTAATGCAGAGAAAGATTTATCGGAATGCACTTTGGCTAAAGTTTGGAGTTGGGGATTAATTAGCCCATCCTCAATAGCTCTCACTGCTTGATATTCGTTATCTTTTAAAAGAGACTTTAAAAGAACTTTATCACTTGTATATAAGTGTGTTGCCTCATTTAATTTGGATAGTTTTGCATTTAGTCTTTGAAGAAAGTCTTTTACACTTTCCTCTCTACCTTGTCTTGAATTATTTAATTGAGACTGTAGGGTGGATCTAGAGGTTTTAATTTCGTTTGAGAACAGGGATTTTAATTCAGACCAATCTGATATTTGATTGTACCTATATACATCATACGCTTCTGCAGATAATTTACTCCTTATTAAGCTAAAGAGGGAGTGTTTTTCGCTCACCGTCGATGCTATTGCGTACATGTCATCCCAACTTGAAATAAATTTGTGGAAATCCTTAGAATTTCCACTAAAATTTGGAATTAATGACCTTGCGTCTGATAAGGAGAAATGCGACTGGTGTCTAAAAGAGACATTATGGTGATGACTTGTTAAATCATTTGTAGTATTTGATAATTCTTGAAATCGCGAATCTAGCTGTTCCTGAAGTGCAATTATAGTATCTGAATATGATGTTTCCATATTTATACAAATATCTTCCGTGAAGTATTTGCTGCCTTTATCTTCGGGGCCAGCATTTGAAATTATTTCAATATGGGTTGTTTTGAAATCTTCCCAATACCCATGCAGCGAGTGTAGTTTTTGTTGGTAGTGAATTAAGATTGATAGACTGGATAATATGTGTTATAGATTTTTGTCTATCTTTTTGCAGTCTAAATCGTATTGTTTTAGACTGATCCTGGTCTCCACATTCCTGCATAGCTTCAGTATTGGTACTTTTCTGTGAATTTTTGGGACGTGCGATGTAAAATGGGTTATTTGCGTTATCCTCATGAGTTAAAATGGATTTCAACCTATCAGACAATGTTGCTCTGATTAGGTTGTACCAAGCCTCTGTCTTATCAGAGCATGATTGTTTGAAGTATTCATGAGTTTCGTCGAATTTCCCATGTTCTTGAATGATGGATTCTATTTTCTCAAAAGCAGCCCATTGTTCTTCCAATTTCTGAAGTTTATTGGAAACAAATTCCGAAGTTCTATATTTTTTGTTGGTACTGTGATATTCCTTTAATATTTTTCTGATTTGGTCGGTTTTTTCGACTTGTGACAAGCAAAGCTCGTCGAATGTTCTTGTTTCTTCTTTCATGTTGTTATTTATGTTGTGTATTGTTATAATTAAGATTGGAAAGGAGTTAATTTATTAATTTTAAATAAAGGTCTGTAACTGAATTAGTCAGATAGCAAGTTAAATTAAGTTTAGAGTTGGTTTTAATTTTTAGCAACTTCTTATTTTCTTCTTTTTTTTCTATAATTTATTGTAATTTTCTCTATTTAAGTCACCTTATGTTGGATTTCCGCATTTACACCTTCACAATTAATTCGTTCATTTATTTGTTTATATAAAAAATTCAAATATGTAGACAACCGGAAAATGAGTAAATAACCAGAAAGTGTAAATACGTGAATGACCGGGAAATATGAAAGAAAAAAAAGCTAGAAAAATTGTAAATATAGAAACAATCAGGAAAAATGTAGATTACTATGAATATGCAAATAAATTATCTATTGATTGTTCTTCCAATCCATATCTATCCTCTGAACGATAGGCTGACAAAGTCGTATCGCAGGGGATCGATTTTCGACTTTATTCGAAGTCCTCTGGCCAGCAAGCTCACGAAGTCTTACCGCAGAGGTTGCTTCTAGGAAGAGCGTAATCGTATATAAATTTAATAAACTGAATTTAAGAAAAGATAAAAAAAATTTGCAAAAACGTAAACAACAAAAAATTTTTACACTTTTTTCTTCTTTTTACTTTTTCTTTAAAAAAAAACCACTTGCATAGATAATAAAATAAAAAATATTACACCACAGGTTTTTATGGGCAAATAAATTTATGATGAAAATAACTTGTATATACAGGGTGTCCCGTAAGTCGACGTCAAGCCGGAATCGGGTGATAGACCAAATCATAACAGTTACCAGAAAAATATAAAGAAAATTCTAAGTCATGTATTTTTCAAATTACAGACATTTTTTTTTGTTTTCGAGAAAATGTACACCTTGTCATGGTTTTTTAGCTCCTGTTGCTACAAATCTTTACTTTTTTTCAATTTGATTTTTCTTATGTAATCCCGAATAGTGCTTATATAACCTGCTGCCTTAAATTCTAAGCCTACTGTTCCTGCTTGGAAGAAAATGTCACATTTTGCCGAACCAAGAATATAAAATTAATATTTCGTCCAAATTTAACTGATTGTAATGAAAAAAAAATGTACTACGACAGTTTGGCAAGTAACTTTAAAATTTGACGCATTTAATAAGGATTCTAAAGTGGTATAGCACTTGCTGCAATATTTCTTAGATTACGGAAAAAAAAATTTTTTTCTTCAAGAATATCACTTTCGAACAATTTCATTTTACCTACTAAAAATGTTTCTAGTGTACCCAAAGCTTGCCGTAAGACCGTAACTTAAGATTCTAGTTTGAGTGAGACGGAGAGTCATTATATGAAGTGTGAGTGAGCAAGATAGTGAAGCTCGCTCGTGAAATCATTGAGTTTTTACAAATGTGCATCGCATCGTCTACTCCCCACAGAGGGCCGACTTCCAAACCAAGTACATGGTGAAGGAAGAGCTCCTTACTTTACGAGGACGTAGTACTTAAAGCAGTTGAAGAAAACCCAAGTACTTTGGTACGTGCAATCCAGGAAAGCATAGGGGTGCCTAAAAGTATAGCTCACCGAATTTTACAAAAACATGAGCTCCAGAATTACGGAAGCAGTTGAATTTGTCATCAATGGAAGATTTGCCCGTCTGATAACCCGATCCTTTCTAAGAAGATGTCGAACTTGTATTGCAGCTGAAGGAAGGCAGTTTGAGCATCTTTTGTAAATAATAAATATTAGCATCAAAATAATTGGTGTTTAATTTTAAACTTAAGGAAAATTTGTCCTAAATTCAACAAAAAGTTAGGATCTCTAACTTGAAAGCGTCACTATCTTGCTCACTCACACTTCTTGTAATGACTGTCCATCTCACTCAAACTAAAATCTGAAAGTTACGGTCTTACGGCAAGCTTTGGGTACACTAGAATCATTTGTAGTAGATGAAAAGAAATTTTTCGAAACTGGGTTTCTTGAAGCAAAATGTTTTTTTGCCGTAAGGTAAGAAATACTGCACTTGTTACATATACCATTTTAGAATCCTTATTAAATGCGTCAACTTTTAAAGTTACTTGCCAAACTGGCGTAGTACATTTTTTTTCTTTACAGTCAGTTAAAGTTGGTTGAAATATTAATTTTCTATTCTTGGGTCGGCAAAATGTGACATTTTCTTCCAAGCTGGAACAGTAGGCTTAGAATTTAAAGCGGCAGGTTGCATAAGCACTATTCGGGATTATATAAGAAAAATCAAATTGAATAAAAGTAAGGATTTGTGGCAACAGGAGCTAAAAAACTATCACAAGGTGTACATTTTCTCGAAAACAAAAGAAATGTCTATAATTTGAAAAATACATGACTTAGATTTTTTTTTATATTTTTCTGGTAACTGTTATGATTTGGTCTATCACCCGATTCGGGCTTGACGTCGACTTACGGGACACCCTATATTTATTTATGAATTATAAATTATTAGATTCAAAGAAAAGAATAACAGCTTTTCACGGTACCTTTCACTTTATCCAATATATTTAGGTGTCGGATGTTATTGGCTGTAATTCAAACTTTGTTGTACTGATGGTTGAAATTGATGAAGTTGTAGTCCGAAGTGTTCTTTTTGATGGTTGGTAAAGTTGGTGTAGAATGGTACGTCACACGTCCTGGGTGACGATTTCTTGTAGTCTTCCTTCTTTGTTCCGTCTTATTTGAGGCAGGGATGAAGCCTCGCTATATTCCCTCGTTGGAGCAGAGTGGCTCTAAACTTTTTATTTTATATATTTATTGTATATATATATATATTTCCTCTAAGCACCCCTTTTTGGGGTACCCGGCTTCTAACTTTTTTTTTTGAGATCTATAAATTGTCGATTAGATTATTCCCAATCAATAACTGTATTTTCTCCTTTTTTCCGGAGATTTAAATTTTGGTTTTTATTAGCACTGATTCAGATTTTTTTTTATACACTGCGGGGGCACAATGATTAATCAAATTTAATTTAGATTAATGAATTTTATTTACTGTTGCCACCAAAATGTAATAGATTTTATTTTTTTTTTATTTTTGTAGGCACTGATTTATTATCACTGGGTTTGTTATAGTTGTGGCCGGATTTAAATATTTTAAGTAATCTTAATTATTATTGGTTTATTGTTTTTGTTATTTCTATTTTAAATTTCTTTTTCCTAATTGTTTTTGAATTTTAAAAGTATCGCTGCCACCAAAATGTTATGTTTTACGCCCCTGCGTGTTCCAAGGGAGAGAGAGGTCGCCGATTTAAGGAAAAATAAAAAAAACTTTATATGTGATATTGCCCAAATTTAATAAAAAAAATAACATAAAGGTTATCACTGTTTATTCCACTGACGTACAATTTTTCTGTAACAACTACAGGACTTTATTCTTGTTATTTATAATAATAAAGTTTAATAATTATACGATTACTCGAACCATTCACTAATATTCTTTTAGGTTCTGCTCTCGACGGATTGCAAAGAAAAACTCCCCGAGGTTATTCGTGAAAAGCTTTGGTTGTGATTCAACAAACATACAACATAACAACGATTAAACGATTATACATACCATATCAACACATTAACGTCACACACGAGCCATACAATCAAATAATTCACTCATACATGTACAAACGTAAAATCTTGATACTGTAATTATTTAAATGCATTGCTACCAGTATTTATACTCATCACACTAAAATATAGAAATTATATTAGCCTATTGTATCACAGTAAATGTCACAGTTAGTTTTTCAATTGGTTTTTTTAGTTCTCTCTTATCATATCGATCACTTGAATTTTGCACATCATTTGGTTGCTAGCTCCTGAAACAAAATGTGGCAGAATTGAAATAATCGGACACATGTTAGTGTATATAGCGATGTGTCCACCCTTAGCTTCATTCGCTTTCCCTGCCCCGCCCTTACGAGATAGGGGTTGGTCACCCTGAACTTTTTTATTTAGAATCATATTTTGAATAAAATAGCATTTTTAAATTTGTTAAAAATTTCACCACTTCCGGTTCACACGCGTGGCAAATAGATTATCACGCGTTCGGGCGTGTTTTTATTATCTTTCACCCCTTTGTTTTGGCTCTGGGACGCCGTATTTTTGTGACAATACTCCCAGAACCACCCTACACCCACACTCCAAATTCCAGCCTGAAAGGAATTAAATACGATCTTTAGCATTTTTTCGGCTTATTTGACTTGGGCATGTGGCGAAGTTAAGAGTGATGAGAGAAAAACAAAAACAAACACAGCCGAATAAAAAGCAGATTGTTAAAATTGCTCAACAGCGAATCAGTTTGTTATTGCCACCAGACGTTATGTGTAGATATGTACATATGTTTAAGCGACGGAAAAGGTATAGACCGCAATGTGTGGGAAATATAGAGCGAGACTAGGAGGATAATTTGTCGTATTTGACCGTCTTAAGCTTCGTTTCCACTTATACAAATTGTGCCAACTTGTTCGGCAACATGTTGTGTACTTGTTGGGAGCCGACATGTTAGCTTAAACTTACAAGTGTTTCCATTTAAATAAATTCTCGCGAACTTGTTGGCTTAACTTCTTACATTCAACTCCATTACCTTCCACTAGTTTAGCCAACACAACAAATGAGCGTTTCCACTTAAATGAACAAATCCACCCAACAAATTCTGCGAGTTTTTACAGACGACATCGAACAAGTTGCCAACATGTGTTTGAATTTTCATGTAGCGTTTCCACTTAGACAGAATATTGGCAACTTGTTTCAAAACTTGTCGGGTAAGAAAATTGTATAAGTGGAAACGAGGCTTTACGAGGTTTCCGATTTATTTTATTGCTTGGAGATGAGGGAGAGAAGTTAAAAAAAAACATTTAAACAAATTACTAGGAATCTCAATATGTATAAAAAACTGATTGTTACTTGTTTGTTGTAAATATCACTTGTTTAAATTGAAAAGAAAAGTAGGAATTAAATTTTATTAAGAATAAGGAAGGTGTAGTGATAGGTAGGGGAACTATTGTGGGATTGGTTAGTAGGAAAAATTGTAATTAATATTTTTCTATCCAATCATTTATATAAAAACAAAAGGGAAGGAAAGGTAAGGACAATCCAACTTCCATAAGACTAACCAATTTCAGGAGAAGAAGAAAAAACAATTTCGATATAAATTTTTTAGTAGGAAAAAAAACAGTTCTAATAAAAAATATAAATTAAAATATTATTTATATGTATAAGATTGTTTTGTTATCTGTTCCGTCGCGGAACAATTAAAACTAACACTAAACTTACATACTAAAAACTCACGCACTATTTATAATAACGAATCCCACGATGAGCATCGGCAATAATTCCCGCGATGTCCCACGGAGCACCCAAGCAAAAATCTAAAAGAAAGAACAACTGCGGGTATTTATAAAATCAACAAAATAGTAAAATCTCAGATCATTTACAAATTTAAATGATCTGAGACTTTACCAAAAAACAAATACTCACTTACTAAACAAGGCAAACAATCCCGCGCCACAGTCATGTCTCCACCACCTAAAAAGAAATAGAAGACAAAATCATTAATAAAATGAATAAAATAAACATTAAAAAAGAATGTAAACACTTACCAGTTTCAATCAGCTGCCACCAACAATTTGACATAATCAAAATGGTAGCCCATAACATAGCAAAGTATTCCGGTTAAAATTATGATGACGCCATTTTTGGGCCAAAATGGATAATTCTTGGACCAAATACATGAAAAATCACACGATGACGCCATTTGTGGACCAAATACGTAAAAATTAACGCAAAGACGCGGGCGTCATTGGCAACGCCAATCAATTAACAGACACAGACACAATCTCCATTGTGTTTCTGCCTATAAATAGCGAGCGATTGGAAAGATGAAATCACTTGCGATTTGACCAAGCGACAAGACAGATCGGTGGCTCTGAAACCAAAATTAAGTCTTGATTAACAAAACCAAGGGAAGTATTTCTGACTCCCATTTATACTAGTATTTTTATATAAAACATTAATAATATTTCAGCACCATATACTGGGAGTTTTCTGAACCCAGCTACAATCCGTCTGAGCAGTTCATTGACGCTCATTCTACCAGCCAAACCTTGGTTATTCAAAAATTAATAATTATTTCTTTCTATTACAGATCAAGAAATAATAACCAGTAAAAGTTTACTTACACGACACAAAGGTGGATTACGTAAAACGCTTAGAGTTAGTACTTATAGTCAATTTATATTAAGAAAAACAAGTGAATTAATGAAATTGAATTTTCTAGGTTAAGGTTTTTTGTGATAAATAAATTAGTGAATTTTGTTATTTGAAAAAACATCCTGTCTTATCATTTCGAAACCGGCACCTGCCCCCTTTTTTATGCTAAGCCCATATTGGGACTTAACATTATCGATATCTGTTTGTATTGTGGATTCGAATGATTAAATTTAATTATCTTTTATGCACTGAACTTCCTTTAGGATTATTGTTGCTACCAGTTGTTTGTCTGGCAGATTTTATTGTTATTATTGTTGTTAATTGTAAGGATTTTAATTTTAGTTTTTTTATTAATTTGATTAATTTATAGCAGTGATTCGTAGGAAAAGTACCGCTGCCACCAAAATGTTGTGTGGTGCGTACATTTTTTTTTAAATAAGAATTTTTATTATTTTTATTAATTAATTTGTTTGGAAACAAAAACACCTTTTTTTCAAGGCACTGATTTGTTGGTACGGAACACCGCTGCCACCAATTTGTTACGCTTCCAATCCGTCGTGCTTCCTGGCATGTCCAGGCAGAAGCAGCGATCGGCGGGGAGAGAGCAGGCACTGATCGAAGAAAACACCCCGATGAGTAACTATTCACTACTTTTATTTTCCTCTTTAACACAATTTCCAATATAGATTTTTCACAATGTTCGATTCTGAGCTTAACACACTTCTTACTATTACACTTTCATCAATTTTATTTTAGTTTCTAACTTCTTCCGACTGCTTTCCAAAAAAATCCAACTTTACTCCGCGGTTTTAAAATTCCAACTCATCGAGGATCGGCGATATTGCACCCAAGTACTTATTATCAAAAAGCTTTTTATTCTTTTTATTACTTTCCCACGACGTGAAAAATCGTACGTGGGAAAGTACAAAAAGTTTAGACGCAATGCATATGCATGAAATCTGATATGCACTTTTGCCTAGTAAATATAATATTTTAGGCGATGAGAATGATGGTGTGTTTGTATATACACAAAATTAGGTATAATGAATGTAGGAATTGTATGTATATACATGCAAGTAATTTGACGGAGTTCAGGTAAGATATGAATATATGACTGATAACAAAATGCAATTTATGCTAAATTGCATTTTGTTTCAGTATGAAAATGCATTTTTAAATGCGTTAAAATTAAAATTAAAATTAAAATATTTTGATTTTCGGGGTCATTTTTGATATACGCCAATATATTGCATAGGGTAATGTATTGATGTATTGGTTTTATGGTAGTGGTTCGGGTCAATGGGCACCTGGGTCACAACACTATCATGGAAAGAGATTTTGCTAAGTAATACTGGAGAATCAATATTCCCATATAAGAGATGCACAAAAGTAACATCGGCAACCATGCGACGTTTCTCAAGCAAGTGCATATTTAAAAGCTTCAATGGATCCTCATAGGGTGGAAGAATTAATGAATTATTCCAGGGTAGGTGCCTGAGAGCAAATCGTAAAAAGTTTCACTGAACAGACTCGATAAGGTCGATGTGTACCGTAAAATGGGGACCAGACCTGGCTAGCACGTTCAAGAAGTGTCTCACCAAGGAAGTGTAGAAACGCAATGTTATGGTAGGATTCGAAAACTCTGGAGACCAACGTTTTACAAAAGCCAGCATAGAACTACTCTTTGATACCATGTAGTTTATATGGGAGATAAAATTCAATCTGTGGAATCCAAGAACTGATAATCATAAGTGATTGGAGTCTGATTTCTATGGAAAGTCATAACCTCATGTTTGTCGATATTGAGTACCAACTTATTGCTCCTGTACTAATTGTAGAATTTTTGAAGGTCACCCTGTACCTGTTCACAATCGGTAACAGATTTAGTCTGAGCGAAAACCTTAACATCGTCAGCATAAATCAAGACCTTGCAGAGCTTCACAACAGAGACAATGTCGTCCATAGACAGAGTAAGGAACAACGGGCCCAAGTGACTCCCTTGAGACACGCCAGACGAAGCTTTCAAGAGTCTAGAGATGGAGTGGTGGAATAGATTGGGTATGTTCTGTTAGCTAAATAAGACTCTGTCCATTTTAGAGATGTTGGGGGAGCCCATACTTTTCCATTTTTAAGAGTATCACGGAGTGAGATAACATGTCGAAGGATTTACTAAAGTCTGTGTAAATCTGATGATAGCGCTTTGCCAACCCGCCAATGGTATCCGAGACAAATTCCAACAAGTTAGTGGTTGTAGACCTGTGCGAAATATACCCATATTGATCTGAAGAGAGCAAATTCTTACAGGAAGTTGATATTCGACAGTAAATGATAGATTCGAATAATTTAGACATGCAAGATAATTTTGCAATAGGCATGTAGTTAGATATTTCATTTTTACTACTCTTTTTGTGGATAGGTATTATAGAACACTCTTTCCAAAGTTGCGGGAAACAACCACTATCGAGCGAAAATAATTCTCAGCAGAGCTGCCATTGTAAGGCAGTATGACTTAAGGACCGGACCAGTTGTGAAGTCAAGTGGAAGCCCATTAATATGTCGTTGATATGACTGAAGTTGCTATTTTGAAGTTGCAAAAAAGCGTTGTAAAAAATAAAAGCACATATCGCAAATTTTAAACGAATTATCACAGCAGAATCCTTGGACATCATGGTATTGGAGTAGTTGTCCGTTCTTTTCTTCATATTAATAAACTTAAAAAAGATGGCTGGGTCACTAAATAATTTCGTACGCATGCTTTGAACATACTCATCATAAAGTGTACAGGAAAGTTCTTTGAACTCATTATATGATGTGAGGAAGTTGTTGTGACTTATAAAGTATTTATCCCTCATACAATTTTTCCACATTTAAATCTTTCTATTTTTAAGGCGCTTCAGCTCTTTATTAAACCATTGTGGAGATGAGAGGAAAATAAATCGATAAGAATTATGTAAAATTTATAAGCATCTTCGTCAACACTATTGCTAGACAGTAATGTGTTGAAGTCAATAGATGTAAGTCTACTGGAAAGTTCCGAAAAGTTAGCCTTTCTAAAATTGAAAAAGTATTGTGTTTCGTCACAATTTGTTAAGTTTTTGGTTTCATAGCAATATGTAATTAGTACAGGGCGGTGATATTTGTCAAGAGTAGACATTATAACTGTGATAGGTTCAACTATTAAGTTACCCGCGTCAGTAGAAAATACCAGGTCCAACTACCTACCCACGTCATTCGTAATATTACTGATTTGGCTGAGACCAAGAGATGAAATAGTGTCAAGGAAAAGTGATTCCCTTGTTGCCAAGTTATTAAGTGGAAGATAGTCATCGTCAACTTCATTTAGTACTCATTGTACATTAGATAAGTTAAAATCACCAATTAGTAGTAATTCGTCAAGAGGATCCATCTTACCATTGATAAAATTAAATTTTGAAATGAGTAGGTCGTAAATATTCTGACCTTTGTCATCAACAATATTTATGGAGTCTGGAGGATTATATCAACAAATAATATATAAGTCCGATTTTAACAGAGATAAATAACTTTAGAGCAATAAGATCAATGTCAAGAGTGTTGGACAAACGGGGAAGCTCAACCTGGCTGCAATTAAACTGGTTTTTACAGGCGAGGAGTACGCCGTCACCTCGAGCTACAGACTCACTATGTCTATCTCTTCTAAAAATTTGATACGAATTGTTAAAGATTTCTGCATCCCGAGGGTCATGATACAGCCAAGTTTCAGCGAAAGCAACTATATCGACCCAAGTCGCAGCAGAGGTTTGTGCAGTTTTTGTACGAATCCCCATTACGTTGTGATAGTAAAGGGAGAGCGATTTGAGTGTTTTGGAATATCGCTGTTAATTTTAAATGCATTTCTAGGTTGGCGCCCGGAAAGTACTAACAATTTATTAAATGTTCCATAGGGCTAAAATGTGGGGTCCAATAACTTGTCCCGCACATTTTCTGAGACGGTTAAAATAAAGGGTGCAAACGGTTTAGAGCTTCTACTAATCTTACGACAAGAAATACCATCAGCTGCGATATTTTTAGACTTCAGATACTTCACACAACGTTTCTGGAGAGAAACGGGTGACGAAAACACTCGACGGGTTTGGTTCTGTTCTCAAAGGGACAAAAATACCATTACCTAGAGACGACATAGATGAAGTATCACTCAAACCACGGAAACAGATGCTGGTATTAGAATGGTGTTATCAGAGCATTGACTCCCAGCGTTACATAAGGTAGCAACAGCTGAGGCACTCGCACTAGAAGCAGCAGCGAGCAGGTGCAAATGAGATCACTTCCTCCGGTGCGACTGCTGCTTGCGACGAAGCTTGGGGAAGGCTGCTGAGTAGGTGGCACATCTGCTGACTCGAAGAAACATCAATACAAGGCATATGCCCATTCACAGGAGGCGTCACACAAGGTGAAGAAGAGATGTTCAATTTCCAGACGTGAAAC
Organism: Dioctria linearis; assembly: GCA_963930735.1. Classification (NCBI taxonomy): domain Eukaryota; kingdom Metazoa; phylum Arthropoda; class Insecta; order Diptera; family Asilidae; genus Dioctria; species Dioctria linearis. Next base: position 117,515,245 of record OZ005741.1, read on the forward strand.
ACTTAATGTTAATGAGTTCTTAGCAGCAGAAGTAGACCAACCCGCAAGATTATTCTTGGCTAGCGGGGTATGGTGCTGAATATCTTTAAGGATTGGGTCTGAACCAGGTGGTGAAAGAAGCGCGTTAAAATTGTTCGGCGAGGAACAAAGATAATCAACCGTGCACGTCAGACATTCAAGGCGAGTAGAGAGACCATGCGACATATCAAGTAAGAGTGAGAAATTTGAACTGAGCGTCTCTTAAAAATTAAAATCTTGTAGAGTTTTGAATTGAAGGTATTAAGGTCCTCGGAGAAAGCATTGAGATACGACCAGATATATGCTTCACACTATCCGCAATAAAGGATTGGTCGCTTGAGAACGAATCGAAGATACCTTTGATAAATCGTAGAATATGACACCGCTTAATCGCTAAGTACTCGCCACTGATTGTGACAGAAACAAGAGAACTCCTTAGAATACGGCGCAGGCAAGGAAAATGAAAAGATTTGCCATAAATTCCATCACAAACGAAGACATCTTCATTGGTTACAGACATTGCCGTCTTTATGTTCCAGGCCGTGACATAAAACGATTTTGCTACTTGCAAAAGTATTAGAGTGGTGCGATTTCGCACTTCTCTTAGCATTTGATCTTATGGAAAAATGCATTACTTTCAACTTCTACCTTCTGCACAATGTAAAAAAGCCTCCGTACTAAAAGTTTTATTCAGGAATTTTATTATTTAATTCCTTGTGCATTTACCATGTTATGGAACTATATTTATAGTGAATGGTTAGGACGTGAAGTCCAAACTGGCAGCATGAGCTGACAGATCACTCGATGACAGCGATAGCACAGGGCGGCATGCTAGTACCTCGGCTAAGAGTGGCGGAGAGTGTGGGGAGGTTCCCGAAAATACCTGCCGCTGTCACCACCCATAATCAAAAAAAATCCTCATGCCTTGAACCAACAAGCCAGCATACACTCGGTCCTGAAGGGACCCTTACGTCATTTACCTGTATACTACTCTCGAAGGCGCAGATGTTTCGGCCTTACTGCACGCCCCAACCACCCATTTGACACTGAGGGCAGCGAGTTCACTATGCTGACCTGACAGGAGAGAAGAGTAGCGGACCTTTTCGACGTCTAAATCAAGAGGGCCCCAGGAGAGTGAGGGATATAGAAAGAGTCTATGACATTATTACAACCATTTTCATGTATTTGTACCAGTTCGACTAAGTTTTATTCATTGCAGGTGAGCATCGGCGCTCCAAGTTCACAATAACAGAGGTCTGGCCTTCGCCTTAGTGTTACAAAAACCGCACTGTTTAAAATCTCGTTATTACTATCTCTATTCTGTCTTCCATAGACTTCCGTCACTTCTTGTATGTAGTGACCATACCACACTGACTTAATTAATCTATAATAGCTCTGTTGGATTACAAAAAAAAAATTTCACTTCCGTATACTCAGTTCTCTCTTGTGGCTCTAAGGTTAACAAAGTTTTCCCTTTTTCTTATACTCAACAAAAGAGACTCATCCTGAACCAGCTATAACTCTTAACAAAACTACGTGCGAACAAAAAGCATTCAATATAGCTTAATTTGGAATTTCAGACTTCTATCAAAACTAAATATCCACTTGAATTCAACGTGGACCAACACTGCTATAAAATTCGTCATAAACATTATTCAATTAAGGCATTATCGATATCGATCTTTATTTTAGCTTATCCTAGAAATGTAGCATCCTTACGAACTATAAGATTCATCACGATTAACTAAATAGTAAAAATTATTATCCAAAAATAGCATTACTTCAAATTCATACCGGATTATTCTATTTGAACTGTACGACTCTTCGCGATTAACTATCTAATTTATATTGTATTTTTCTTCTTTTTTTTTCCTTTTCAAATATAATAGTACGTATGTCTATAGACTTTATCCAAGCAATTTAATGAGGTCCTATCGACCCTAGGCTCTCGATGGGAGGATGCCTGTTTAAACTTCAAGTGTTAAATTGCGGTTTTGCCGGCTTCCAACATCATATTGTAAAGTTATGATCTTTTACTCATACTTAATTACTTTCGAAAATTAATTTACTCTTACTACGCTTAAAAGTTGCACAAATATAATAAAGAATTTGCAAGAGTTACTCACGCGCTTTTCAATCCCTCGAAGGAGCTCCCTAGAGGTGTTGCAATGTCCTGAAAAAAATTTTATAGACGTAGAAAGCCAGACAACCTGACACTCTCAAGCATGGAGTGTTGATAGATCTACTCAACCAGAGAAGGAGTGGTATCCCTAGGGGATCCGCCACGCTCTTCGCTTAATGATACTACTACTAACTTACTGTCGCTTAAATATTTTCCTGCCGGGTTAGTTGTGATAATCAATCCGTTTTTTTTCCTTTCTTCCTGTTTATGTGATTGTTTTACTCCCGTCGACATATGCTTGCACGGGCTGGATTACTTCGAGTCTTACACCCTAACATCCTCTGCGCTATGCATGCTCATGATATTGGAGGGTGATAATTGTTGAAATGTTTTTCGAATTTCGAGCTACGTATAGGAGAGAAATTTTGATAAGCTCACTGCTAATTTAATCTAATAAAAATTCTTGAATTAACATGAAATTATACTACTGGTAACTTTTGAACTGTTGCAGTTGCGAATTATCCAGGAGAGACGATTTGACCTTAAGGGTCGTATATGACCTCTATATAATAAGGCGGGATCCAATTCACGTTGGTAAAAGAACTGTAGTTACTATTAATCAAAATATAATTGATTAATAGGGAAAATTGTAGTTTTCTAAATTTACCTAAGTGGCAAAATTGTTCTCAGATCATCCGCGAGGGAATAGTAGACTCCATTGATTTATCTGGTTTGCTTTGATTTTCTCTTGGAGAAAATGTACAGTACCTACTGTTGTCGAGCTGCCTATCATTCGCTTGTTGGATCACTGGTAGGGACTTTTAATTGGGTTTGGTTTCTATTGGAACCATTCACGTGGTCGGCCGATTCAGAAAATATCGCGCACGATCGAACTTTCGGGAAAAATTACCCGTAGCTAAACGTTTACATTTAACCAAAAGCGCTTAACACAAACGCTTGCCTCGGATTTGAATTCCTTTTGTTTTGGTTTATAGCTTATAACTTTTAACACACGCGCTCTCTTTTCTAAGACTTTTGTGTTCACCGGATGTTACTATGCTCGTTCTTATCCTCTGTTTTCGACTTAATCCGATGGCTTTTCACTTCTTTCCGTTTGACAACCCGCTCGAAGCAAGTCTTCTTCTTACTTGTCTTTACCGTCAACATGTCACCCCGAGCTTGAGGAAATGCACTTCACTCGGTCGAGGTGCGTTCAAGTTTTTCGCTCAACCGCAGCCGGCTTACATGCTCGCTTCAGTACTTCGTGTAGCATATTGCTATATGCAATACGCTACGACCATAACAGGGCAGAGTGGTCTCGCCACCCCTGGTTCAGACAACGCTGAAAAATGGTCGACTGAGCTAGCCGGTCTTAAACATAGGCCTCATCGCTGCGGGCGCTCAATGTGTGTCTCGACCCACGACCCAATGCGTATTCCTCATCACCCGTGCTATATTCCCGTTGCTCTACTTAACCGAGGACGCATCGAGGACACATCCCTGAAGTCTTGTCAATCTTTGATCAGACCTCGACATCCCTCTCCGTGTGAGAAGCCAAAGCCACATCGACAAGCTGGTAACCCAAAAAATCCAGCCGGTCTATGTTTCTCTGCCCTCCTTCACCGAAATGCTGAGGAAGCCTTGCGATCAGCAACCTGATAGCTAAGCTTTCCCGGCGCAACATCTCACCCTGATCTCCGACTGGCGATTGTTCAAGGGTGCGTCCCCAAGGCGTCGTCGAAGTAGTGACATGCTGACAGGCTTATACAGGAATGGATTCCAACAGGTATATCACCCACCATTGACGGGGCAATAGGAGGGCTTCGCGATATCCTATAGTTTACCAGTGAAGCTGGCTGGATGCCTTCTTAGGGCTACCAGGAAAAACGTGACAATAGATTGACGACGTTTCTAGACTGATGATCACTGCCTGTAATCTTTGGCGTGATAGACTCCTAACAGTTTCCCCTGAAGATCTTCAAGCTCGTATAGGGAGTTTCCTTTCTTGGCTTTAACCCGACATTTGACAAATTTCCGTCCCAGTTTAGCACTCGTCTGCTGTTGGAAGTTGCTTTGGGCAAAATTCCTCCTAAATACCTCTTGACCCACTTTGAAATCGACAGGTTTCGCCCTGAGATTATAGGCTCGTGAACCCTGTTCGATCGCATGGTGTAAATTTTCCTGCACTCTCGCACGGATCAATCTCAGTTTGTCCTCAGTATCTACTCTCAACGGCTCATTAAGAGTTCCAAGGCTCCTCAAGATGGAATAAGAGCTGCCATGTTCAATCATTTGTTGACCGAAAAGTGTTCGATAAGGAGAGAAACCAGTAGCTTGATGGAAAGAGCTCCTGAGGGAACTAGCTACTTGGCTTAGTTTCTCATCCCATCTGGTGTGTTCCTTCTTGATATATGCTCTAATCCCCGACAATAGAGACCTATTTATTCGCTCTGAGGCGTTTGCTTGCGGCGAGTAAACTGTCGTTCGCATGTACTTCACCCCATATTTTTCCAGTAATCTGGTGAACTGAGTCGAGCAAAACTGGACTCCATTGTCCGAGACGATCATTTCCGGGACTCCGAACATGTGGAACACTTCAGTCTCAACGAATTGGCACACATTGAGTGAAGACGCTTTTCTCATAGGTTTGAGAATCGGAAATTTTGAAAGGTGGTCAAGAACTATTAAGATGCAGATGTTTCCTTTCACTGACCTGGGATATGGACCTAGAAAATCAATGTACAGCTTTTGCCATGGTATTTCTATCACAGACTGGACTCTCATAGGTGGTCGTAAAATAGTATTGGGAGCTTTCGTTTCCTTACACACGTCATTGGCGCCTACGTAATTTCTGACATCAACTGTCACTCGTGGCCAGTACAGATGTCTTCGCAGACGTTCCAGTGTTTTCCCTATACCTCCGTGTGAAGCTAGGGGCGGATCATGAGCTCTTGAAATGACGTCGGTGACAAGCCCTCGTGGGATCCAAAGCTTCCTAGCTTCTTCCTCCTGAATAGGATCGCCTGTTCTCGGAACAGTCCGGATTTAAACGAAGTCATCCCTGACGCAAAGATCTGGTAGTTTGCCAGAAGTCGTTTTAACTTTATGCCTCAGTTCCTCATATTCCAACGAGTTGAAATATGGCGTACTAAGGTCAACTTCCGGGCCAGGATCTGCGTTTGTGTTCCGGCTGTCACAATGAATGCGTGACAGCGCATCGGGGACGAAGTTCAGGCTTCCTTTTCTTTGCTCAATAGTGAAGTCGAAGCCCTGAAGCTTCAAACTCCACCGTGCAAGTCTACCACTGAGGTCCTTTTGGGACATCAGTCATTTCAAGCTCGCATGATCAGTCACTATCTTAAACGGCATAAGTTCTATGAAGGGCCGGAACTTCTGCACGCTCAAGAGTGCAGCTAAGCATTCTTGCTCTGTGACGGTGTAATTTCTCTGCGCTGAGTTCAACTTTTTCGGGACGTAGGCTATTGGCTTCTCGTCGCCATCGCCATCTAGTTGAAGCAGAACTCCTCCAATACCTTGTTGGCTCGCATCGCACTGGATAATGAACGGTTTGGTGAAGTCTGGACTCACTAGCAACGAAGCAGAAGTAAGTTTTTTCTTTAAAAGATCAAGAGACGTCTGGGCTTCAGGCGTCCATTTGAACTGACTGGGGTTTTTTAAAGTGTCTGTAATGGAGGCAGTCAAATCAGCATAGTTCGGGATGAACCGTCTATACCATCCCGCCATGCCTAGTAGGCGTCGGGCTTGCCGAACAGTTTTAGGTGACGGATAGTCAACTATGGCTGAAATTTGGTCAGGGTCAGTTCTCATACCTCCCTTTCCTACAATGAATCCCAAGTATTTAGTCTCTTTGATACAAAAGCTACTCTTCTCGACGTTGATAGTGACTCCAGCTTTCCTCAAACAATCCGCTACACGGGCTAGCAGCGTGAGATGAGTATCGAAGTCTGAAGACAGAATTAATAAATCGTCTAGATAGACGAGAACGTTCTCACGAAGATCGAAAGGAATGACTTTATCCATGAGGCGGCATATAGTTTGTGGAGCGTTGCATAGGCCGAATGGCATCACTGTGTACTGATAGAGAGGATGACCAGGTACTGTGAAAGCGGTCTTCTCTCTGGAATCAGCGTCCAGTGGGATCTGGCAGAATGAGTCTTTCAGGTCCAGGCTCGTTATGTAGTTTGCCGGAGGAAGTCGACTCCTGGCGTCAAAACAAAGCCGGACCTTTCCAGGCTTCCTTACCAGAACGACTGGAGAGCTCCAAGGACTCTGGCTCTCCTCTATCACACCCAGCGATAGCATTCGCTCTAATTCAGCATCCATTAAACTTTGCACTGCCGGCGAAATCGGATAAAAACGCTGTTTTATCGGGGCGGAGTCATTCGTTTCAATCTTGTGAGTGACCAGTGATGTTTTCCCAAGGCCTAAAGAGGCGAAAGAGGGGAGAAGCTGTTTTGTGGCTTCTAAGCGTTGATGATCAAAACCGGAAAGGATATGGCAATCGGTGTCAGAGATAGCTATCCCACTTGGATTCACTTCTGCGACTATACCCAGGACATCTGGAGCCAACCCAAATAGACGCCAGAAGTCTATTCCCAGATATAGTGCCTGTGTGAGCCTAGGAACCACGTAAAAACGCACGTTTTGGGTCTTACCACGGAAAGTGACGTCCAAGTTCACATGACCATGAACAGTCGTCATGGCACCATTAGCTACTTGGACCTGTGTCTGGTACTTCTTCCATTCGATATCTGCTTCCGCAAGTTTCTCTAGAGCTCCCTGGCCTAGAATACTGACAGTGGCACCACTATCAAGTAATCCATTTTCAGTTCGCCCGAGCAGCTTTACTTCGGCGTACGGTCGAATGTCGTCTGGCACCGACACGGAAATCTGTGCCAGTTTTTTCCTCTCTTGTTTCATTCGTCGCCAGTATTTCCGCCAACGAACGGTTGATCTTTTCTTTTTCGGTCGCATATCCCAGTCAGGTATTCCCGACCCGTCTCTCGTTTTTCTGTCTGCAGTAGCGGCAATCAGGCTTGAAAACATTCTTGCGTCCGCATCCATAGCAGAACACAACTCGACTCTCTTGTCTACAATCTTGATAATAATGACCGGACTGGTTACAGTTCCAGCATACAATAGCGTTTTTGGCTGAGATGCTCGATACGTCACCTAGGCTGTGGTCACTGCCTGTCGCTGCTGCCAGTTCAGGGTCCAAGTTCTGAAAATTGTCAACTTCGTGCACTCGTTGGTTCCGGTACGGATTCCAACTACAAGCTGTAGCAATACGTGTCTGCGTAGCTTGGATACGCGTAACCAGCGATCTCAGCTGTCCTATAGTATCAGTGGGGTGCAAACGTATTTTTTCCTGGATCTCAGGCAGCAAATTTGATTTAACAATCTCTAGGAAATCTTGATCTGACATGGCGGTCTATAGCTGGTCACGCAGCAATACTAAATGGTGGTGGTACATAGCGAATATTTCGCCAGGTTTTTGCTTTCGAGACATAAGCTGTAATCGTATTTTTAAATCATCCTTGGGCACTCCCCATTCCATGGACAATCCCGTTTTGATGAATTCCTTCCCAAGTTGGAAAAGGGTTATTCCTCAGTATTGACCAGTACCAATCTTTCGCTGGTCCTGTTAATAACGTAAGCATGTTCCTTACCAGCAGATCGAAATCCCCTTCCAGAGCGGAGTGCGTGAGCGCTTCGACTCTAAAAATGAATTCGTCTACCGAGAGCTCTGCGTTATTTCCATTGTACGTCAGGTTCCATCTACGGATGGGACTTCCGGATCGTCGCTGTCCTACATGTGCAGGAACACGAATAGGTGGTGTTGGTTGAGGTGGAGCGAGGTTTGGCATAGGCTGACCAAAGGCTGAAGGCGGTCTATGGAATGATTGTCTCCTCGTATTGGGAAAATCGTTCGACGTTCTTGGATTACCCATAGACGGGGGCGGTCTAGAGAAATCCCTTGGCGGCATTGCAGCTGTGATCTGTTGGCGAATATTATCTACAAGCTCAATCCGCAAGACATTGAGGCTCTGTTCGAGACCTTCGCGTACCAAGTCTTTCATTTGAATGCGCAGGCCTGCCAGCAACGCATCCGTAGCAGCTGAGGTGTGGCCTTGAGCTGGTGGTAATGGACTGTCTTGCCGTGAGTTGGGATTAGTGAACGTCCGGGAATGCAAATTGAGCATTCCTGGAGACAAAGAGCGTCTATTAGGTGGTGGTACGGCACGTCGTGCTTAGTAGACTTCACAGGCTTCACCTTCTTCGGTCTCTTTGGGATTGCACCTGTATATTCGATAAAGTCTTGTTGTGTAATATGGCACCGACAGTTAGGACAACTAGCATGTTCACCTATCCAATGCTGCAGGCATGCCTGGTGAAAAATGTGTTCACATATGGTTATTACAGGCTTCCTTTCGACTGACCAGCTTGCATCACGACAGATGGAGCATGGTTCAGGTAGCATTGACATACCGTTTGTCGCAGGTGGTGGCGTTCTTACTGTAGCCATAGTGAGTCAAAATTGAGAACGTTTTGCAAACCAAAGATTCGAAGGAGAATGTCAGAGAAATTTAAAAAGTCAAAAAAATCGAGATCAACAGGCTCAAACAGGATCGAAGCTAACGAGCTACTAAATTTATTAGCGCGTACCTTGTAACTTAAAATAACCAAACGTAGCTAACTAAATTCAAGAAGATAATTATTATCGCTAAAATGTTATATACAACAGTTACATACTCGTAACATAAAAATCCATTGTTGGTATGTAATATGTGTATATGCAATAAGCAACGAAAAGCCTTCGGATGTAGGAAAATGTTGTATATTCCTATGAAAAACGAATTACTGGGCCGATGAACAATATACACTTCTCTTCTACAAAGTCCAAAATTTCTCATAAATTTACAGTTTTGTCTTCTAAATAGTTACCATAAGTAAAAGAGGAAGCTTCTAAATAGTTACCATAAGTAAAAGAGGAAGCTTCTATATACTATTAGGAGACTCCCGCGCTATTTTATACGCCTACTAAATTTGAAAATTTGAAAGTTGGGATGAGATACTATAATCCAAGGAAATATCTTCCCAAGCGTCCGAAGAAATTTTAAAAAAAATTTGCAAAACAAAGATTCGAAGAGTTAATTTAAGCTCCTTAAATCGAGATAATATGAGGATTGAATCCCCAGAACAAAAACCAATATCAGGAAGCGTCAATAACTTCGTCGACTAAAACTTCTCATAAATTCTGCAAACTACAAAGAATCAAAAAAAAATCGCAAAGACATGTCAAACGTTTCAACAATTTCCAAAGATCAGACAATTTCTCCCTCACTTCCAGGAGCTAACTCTCACCTAAGGTATCAGGCCGCTCTCCCTCCTCCAAGGCCAGAAGCAGATACAAGCAAGTGACGTGAGTGTGTGCATTGAAAAAGTCAGAGCTCTTGCAGAAATCTGGGAAGAGTAAAGTCGGAGGTATCAAAGACTGAGAATGCTGCTAGAGATTCTTCAGCCAGGCAGTTAGCAGTATGCCAACTCCTGATCACTGAAGATCTCCAGCATCAATCCCATCCTCTGAGAACTCGTTCTCTTCTCCTCACCGAATCTTCGTGTCCAGCTAGTTCGCTAGCCGGGCAGAGTCATGAGTCTGGTCAACTAATTAGCTGGAAGCCAAGGAGTTGTCTCGCAGATTCATATCTCTGTCCAGCCAGTTGGCCAACAGAGACATGTCCCCACAAGAGCTCAAACGAAAAATTTCGTGAGGCCACCTACCATTTCCATGGCAGAAGGCCAGCGGGAAAGATCAGTTTCAAAATCTTTCAAAAACAATAAAAAATTCAACAACTGTTCAGGCTTGAGGCTTGACCGGAGTCAAACGTAAAGCTGAATTTCAACTTTCAATAAAAACTTTCATTACTCAAACGATTCAAAAACTTTACGTTACTCTACTTTCAAAAACCTTAAAAACCTTTTTAAAAACTTTACTTTACTTTACAATTTACTTTACAAAAAAATTCAAATAACAAACCAATTGGACTCAAGTCTGTCTATAACTCCCACTGATTATGAGATTACCGAGTCAGACTATGTAGCTAACAGCCAAAAGTCCATATCTCAAGTAATCTCAGTCCTCAGTCAAAGTCATAATCAAACCACCGAAGTCCAACTGAGGTGGCCCCACGTTGGGCGCCATTTTGTTATGGAACTATATTTAGAGTGAATGGTTAGGGCGTGAAGTCCAAACTGGCAGCATGAGCTGACAGATCACTCGATGACAGCGATAGCACAGGGCGGCATGCTAGCACCTCGGCTAAGAGTGGCGGAGAGTGTGGGGAGGTTCCCGAAAATACCTGCCGCTGTCACCACCCATAAATAAAAAAAATCCTCATGCCTTGAACCAACAAGTCAGCATACACTCGGTCCTGAAGGGACCCTTACGTCATTTACCTGTATACTACTCTCGAAGGCGCAGATGTTTCGGCCTTACTGCACGCCCCAACCACCCATTTGACACTGAGGGCAGCGAGTTCACAGTGTCCCTATGCTGACCTGACAGGAGAGAAGAGTAGCGGACCTTTTCGACCTCTAAATCAAGAGGGCCCCAGGAGAGTGAGGGATAGAGAAAGAGTCTATGACATTATTACAACCATTTTCATGTATTTGTACCAGTTCAACTAAGTTTTATTCATTACAGGTGAGCCTCGTCGCTCCAAGTTCACAATAACAGAGGTCTGGCCTTCGCCTTAGTGTTACAAAAACCGCACTGTTTAAAATCTCGTTATTACTATCTCTATTCTGTCTTCCATAGACTTCCGTCACTTCTTGTATGTAGTGACCATACCACACTGACTTAATTAATCTATAATAGCTCTGTTGGAAAAAAAATGTCACTTCCGTATACTCAGTTCTCTTTTGTGGCTCTAAGGTTAACAAAGTTTTCCCTTTTTCTTATACTCAACAAAACAGACTCATCCTGAACCAGCTACTAACTCTTAACAAAACTACGTGCGAACAAAATGCATTCAAAATAGCTTAATTTGGAATTTCAGACATCTATCAAAACTAAATATCCACTTGAATTCAACGTGGACCAACACTGCTATAAAATTCGTCATAAACATTATTCAATTAAGGCATTATCGATATCGATCTTTATTTTAGCTTATCCTAGAAATGTAGCATCCTTACGAACTATAAGATTCATCACGATTAACTAAATAGTAAAAATTATTATCCAAAAATAGCATTACTTCAAATTCATACCGGATTATTCTATTTGAACTGTACGACTCTTCGCGATTAACTATCTAATTTATATTGTATTTTTCTTCTTTTTTTTTCCTTTTCAAATATAATAGTACGTATGTCTATAGACTTTATCCAAGCAATTTAATGAGGTCCTATCGACCCTAGGCTCTCGATGGGAGGATGCCTGTTTAAACTTCAAGTGTTAAATTGCGGTTTTGCCGGCTTCCAACATCATATTGTAAAGTTATGATCTTTTACTCATACTTAATTACTTTCGAAAATTAATTTACTCTTACTACGCTTAAAAGTTGCACAAATATAATAAAGAATTTGCAAGAGTTACTCACGCGCTTTTCAATCCCTCGAAGGAGCTCCCTAGAGGTGTTGCAATGTCCTGAAAAAAATTTTATAGACGTAGAAAGCCAGACAACCTGACACTCTCAAGCATGGAGTGTTGATAGATCTACTCAACCAGAGAAGGAGTGGTATCCCTAGGGGATCCGCCACGCTCTTCGCTTAATGATACTACTACTAACTTACTGTCGCTTAAATATTTTCCTGCCGGGTTAGTTGTGATAATCAATCCGTTTTTTTTCCTTTCTTCCTGTTTATGTGATTGTTTTACTCCCGTCGACATATGCTTGCATGGGCTGGATTACTTCGAGTCTTACACCCTAACATCCTCTGCGCTATGCATGCTCATGATATTGGAGGGTGATAATTGTTGAAATGTTTTTCGAATCTCGAGCTACGTATAGGAGAGAAATTTTGATAAGCTCACTGCTAATTTAATCTAATAAAAATTCTTGAATTAACATGAAATTATACTACTGGTAACTTTTGAACTGTTGCAGTTGCGAATTATTCAGGAGAGACGATTTGACCTTAAGGGTCGTATATGACCTCTATATAATAAGGCGGGCTCCAATTCACGTTGGTAAAAGAACTGTAGTTACTATTAATCAAAATATAATTGATTAATAGGGAAAAATTGTAGTTTTCTAAATTTACCTAAGTGGCAAAATTGTTCTCAGATCATCCGCGAGGGAATAGTAGACTCCATTCATTTATCTGGTTTGCTTTGATTTTCTCTTGGAGAAAATGTACAGTACCTACTGTTGTCGAGCTGCCTATCATTCGCTTGTTGGAACACTGGTAGGGACTTTTAATTGGGTTTGGTTTCTATTGGAACCATTCACGTAGTCGGCCGATTCAGAAAATATCGCGCACGATCGAACTTTCGGGAAAAATTACCCGTAGCTAAACGTTTACATTTAACCAAAAGCGCTTAACACAAACGCTTGCCTCGGATTTGAATTCCTTTTGTTTTGGTTTATAGCTTATAACTTTTAACACACGCGCTCTCTTTTCTAAGACTTTTGTGTTCACCGGATGTTACTATGCTCGTTCTTATCCTCTGTTTTCGACTTAATCGGATGGCTTTTCACTTCTTTCCGTTTGACAATTCGCTCGAAGCAAGTCTTCTTCTTACTTGTCTTTACCGTCAACATGTCACCCCGAGCTTGAGGAAACGCACTTCTCTCGGTCGAGGTGCGTTCAAGTTTTTCGCTCAACCGCAGCCGGCTTACATGCTCGCTTCAGTACTTCGTGTAGCATATTGCTATATGCAATACGCTACGACCATAACAACCAGCATAAAAATCTAGGTACTTTGTTTAATAAAATTGCTACTAGTTTTTCACTCAAACCTAACACTAAACACAAAAATGAGAAAATGTGTTGAATTTTGTTGCCTTCATACCAGCTTTCATTTCTCTGTGTATTTTCTCACAGAGAAATGAAAGCTCACTTCAAAGTGGGAGCAAATAGTTTTTAAATCAGATCTACTTTTGTTTGAAACTGATTTTCTTTTGAAAATGTATAAAAACCTAAAGTATAAATTATACTACCATAAGGGCAACAAATTTGCCTATAAAATAGGATAATATTTGATTTAACTTTGAATTATAATTTAAAAGTTTTGAAGAGTTTGTAACGGCTATAATCTCTCTATTAGGAAAAAATATCTATTTTTTTTCTTGGGGGTTAATCATTCATTTTTGCTCAGTCTCATTTTAATCCAGACTTTGATTAAACGACAAATTTGTTTTCTTAATGTAAAGAAAGAAGAGGGGAACTAATTTCGTTTTCGCATCGAAAGTTCAAGCGGAAATTAAATTTAAAGCTCAAAAAAAAAAACAAAAAGAAATGTATTTGTCTGTCCCTCAGAAATCACGCATTAATTGGGCTTTGTTAAGAAAAACTGCGCTTAACAAAGTGCAATTCGAGAGGCACTTCCGATCACCCAACAAAAGGTGCACGCGGCTAGCATTTTATCATCAAAGTTAAAATAGTGAAGTGAATGTACTAAAATCGCACGAAGTACCAGAATAAATTCGGTTGTGGTTTTGAATAAATACCGGAATTCGGGCTTTGTGCGTGTGTGTAAAAGTTTACAAGATTTCCAGTACTAGTAGACGACACGGGAAGTTCATCAAAATCAATTTGTTTTGTGGTTGCACCCAACTATCACCAAGCGTGATATAAGCCCCCTTTCTGAGCTATAAGGTGAGGTGAAATTACTTTACTTACTTACTTACATATACCAGGTGACAGAGTCTGGACCGGTACTGTGGGAATCCAAGAAAGCAAAATCGGCAGTGAAGTGCGCCGGAACTTACCTGAGACCAGATTTCGCACCCACCTACCTTAGCATTCAAGCTTTCTCAGATTTATTTCTCTCCACGGATCAACCGATCTGCTAATCACCGTCGCGGGAAGATAGGGGATCAGTTAGGGAACGAGAAGGAAAAGAAGAGGGAAGGGAAGGGCAACAACAGCAACCCGAATATTCCCTTTGTTTTTTTTATTTTATTGTTTTTTTTAGCAATATTCACCAGGTCGCTGAAGCGCTTCATCGCCGGGGGATTGTTATGTAAGTACGCACTTATCATTTGTGTAATAAGAGAATAGTCGGGTGTTTTTTTTGTTTTTCTCTTTTCTTATCTTCGCCGAGCATATATAGGCAATAGCAGTGAAATTTTCATTCTGAGTTTTTTTTTGTGCTTTATTTATGATGTGTAACATTCATATATAGGTACTGTCATATTTCGTAATGTTTTCAGTTTTAGGTTGATTTGTCATTGAATATTCGTGTATGGAGTTAATAGTGTAATGCAAAGTTTCTTTTTTATTTTTTTTTCCCTGAATTTAGGCTATATGAGAGCATAATTTTTTTTATGGGTTTATTTTATAATAGTGCAAAGATTTTTTTTCTGTTTTTATTAGCGTAAGTGGTTTTCTTCTTTCCTAAATTGTTCTTTTTTTTTTCCTCAATTTCTTTGATATATAGATATGTAACCCGAACAGCAGAAAATTTTTAATATCTAGATATATATGTACCTACAATTTTTTTTGTATTTTTTTTTGTCTTTGAGTTCTAAATAAAATAACATGGCAATAGGCTAAATAATAGTTTTCGTTTGGTGCTGGGTCCAGTTGGGGTTTTGGGAAGATCGAGATGCCAGGAGGCGGAAGTAGTTGGCAATCTCTCCTTGAGTTTGGTGAGTGGGGCAGTGGGATGAGTTTCGAGTAATAGGGAGGGTCCTATCATTCAGAGTGGGGTCCGTATTCCTATATTTCAGTTTTTTTTCTCCATCTTGTTTTCTTCCTATTTTAATCATTCTTCTAGAGCGGTACAGTAAACGGTGGTTGAACAGCGAGCAAGAACTTACCCCAGCCCTGAGCTCGAGCCGGCAAGAAGCCTGTACCGTTCTCGCCTAAAGATCAACCTCCATTGTCCCTCAACAACCTTAAAAGGGACATAAAGTAGCCATGACCAGTAATCTGCCTCGCTGAGTTGAGTGGTCGAGAAGCGGCCACGCTGAGAGGTATATATGACTGGCCGGAAGGTTACAAGTTAAACACAGAAAACCGTTGCCGTCCATTCGATTCACAGCGCAGTGAACAAGCGCAGCTTGTGAAAATATGAGGCGAATGTGTATCTCTGTCAATTCTTTGATTAAAAAATACTTTGAGTCAAGTTTGAAGTGAGAAAAACTGAATTATTTAATATGGAAGGAGGGAAAAATTTTTAAATTGATGGAGTCATTATGGGATAATATAAAAAATTATTAACATTGTTTTTTTGTCCTACTTATACTTAAGAAGTTACTGTGTATTAAACGTTGAAAGACTCATTTTTTTCATATAGCTCAATAGGCAAGCACAAAGCTCTGATTGCTTTCTAGTGTGTTTTGTGGTATGAAGGCAACAGATTTCAACACATTTTCTCATTTTTATTTGTAGTGTTATGTTTGAGTAATAAAATATAAACAATTTTATTAAAGAAAGTACTTAGATTTTTATGCTGGTAAATGCACAAGGAATTAAATAACAAAATTCCTGAATAAAACTTTTAGTACGGAGGCTTATTTATATTGTGCAGAAGGTTGAAGTTGAAAGTAATGCATTTTTCCATAAGAACAAATGCTAAGAGAAGTGCGAAATCGTACCACTCTAATACATTCAAAGAATTCGATGTCACGGCCTGGAACATAAAGACGGCAATGTTACAGATCAACATACAAATATATCGCTACTAACCTCCTGTATGATACGCTGACCAAAATGTAACGTTTGACTCACCCCCATCATACCAGAAAACTACATAATATTCGAGTGGTATGGATGGAACGGTGTTAGAATCCAACTTACCGTTGCACACTGACATCGCGTCTTTGCAACATCAAAGCCAATGTAAACAGTTAAATGCATTGAACTTGTTGGACTCATATGCACTCAAGGATTTGCGTATGTACATTGCTATGGTATGCTGAACGGAGTGTAGAGTTTCGCAATTGATGTACACAGTACACCCCTTGATAAAACTTTAATTGTCAGTACTGAACACTGACATATATAGTATGGACTGCTTAACTTTCTATTTTACGTGAGAAAAATTGCTTGTATCAAAAAAAGTTCTTACGTCAGTCCAACATTGAAAAAATCAATGGCGGGAAGTTGAAAAAGATAGCACGCAGCTCGAAAAGTGATTTTAATAAAACCTTTTGAATTTCTGCTGCGTATCTAATGAATATATTGCCTTTTGAAAAACAGTTTTTCTCAGTAATAACCCTAAATATTTAATATAAAAACGTTTATTTCAACGAACCCACTTATTTATCACTTAGTTATTTGTTGCTTACAGTTCTCTCTGAGTTGGTACTTGGTGCTTAGACCGAAAGAGTCGGCAATATATAAGTGAGCCCACTTTTTGCAGTAAATTTCTATGATCGTAATCAGTCCATATTATATATGTCAGTGATTCTGAAGTAGATATATGCAGGTGGGGATGTCGGTTTTTCTCTCGATTTATTTAAATGTTGCCAGAAGCTAAAAATTTCGTAGCTTTTTTAATTAAATAACTTCTTTTCACTCACTAAACCTTGACTAAATAATTTTGTCCGTAAGGGTTCGCCCTTGACGAAAATGTTAAATTTAGAATTAGTTTTAGGATAATACGCGAGGATGGTTTTACATGGGTTTTTTGATTTATAATGAGTAAATAGGGAGCATGGAGATAATTTCACGCCTCACCGTCAGCAAATACCATTTCAACTTGTGACAGTGAGGAAATGCTAGATTAGCACGAATTACTTTAATTTAATTGTAAATATAAAGAATAATTTTAATAAAATGCTCAGTTTGTTTTTAGCCATTCAGTATAGCATTTTTTCTATATATCTAACCTGTTACATTTCAGCTATTTATATCTGGTGTAGTGGTTTATGTACCACTTGCACCCCGTCAAATAACAGCCAGGGTTTGACTGCAATTTCTACGTTAAGTAAAAGAATTTCACAGATTAAAAAATTGAAAATAAAATAAATTAAAAAACTTAACTTACGTAAATAAATTGCACTAAAAAGTAAAATATATTTTTTCTTTCTCAGTGATATACCCTAAAAGAGTTTCATTGTAAAATAAGATTAAATCTTTAAATGTTTGAATGTTTTTTATTTGATAAGTTTTTTTAACATATTTTATTCATATTGTGCAAGAAGAAGATAATGACTATCTATAATATTCATTTCTGTTTAATTGCAAGAGAATTTCGAATTCTTGTATTTATTTGAGGACTCCGGCGGACGAGTATACTTACATATGTACAATAATATGTATTGAATATGCATGGTAATTGGTAAGAGTGAATTAGATGGTTAGATTTTGTGCGTACTTAGCTAGCCGGTCTTAAAATATAAGCCTCATCTTTGCCGGCGCCCAATATGTGACACGATCACTCATTTTATTAAAATGGATGCTGTGCTAGCTCTAGGAAAGCCACGAAGGCTTGTCAGACTCTCTCTGTACGTCAGAGGCGCATCCCCGAAGTCATACCAGTCCTTGGCCAAAGCTCGACATATATCTCGATACTGAAAGTCAGAAGTGCACTCACAGGACAACAAACTAAAAGGCCAGTATGTCAGCGCCCCTCTGTCTTCTCATACCGAGATGAATCGGAGAAGCCTATAAAGTCGGTTCCCTAAATAACTGAATGCAAAGTTTCTCCGTTCTTGACGTCTCACTCAGACCGCAGATCGACACACGTTCGAGAGTGTGTCTTCAAGCCCCACACCAAGATCGAGTCTATACGAATTTAAATTAATGCTTGTAAATCAGTTTACTGCCCCCTTTGAGGATATGTGGGTGCCGCCGTTGGCTCTCTCTCTAGATCATCTGCCGCAAACCCTACATATAAGGTGCTGATCACCTTGTGGGCTTTCACAGAACCCTGCCCCGAATAGCTCGTTATAGCTCCAGTGAAGGATTCATGTTCCTTTAGTCGCCTCTTACGACAGGGAGAACATACCGTGAGAGGATTCGTTTTCCCCATTTCACAGGGAAGTAAAGGCTAATGCCTCAGAAAATGCTTCAACATTAATTATTCAGCTCAATCAGGAAGAATGCAAGCTGAAGGTTACATGTGTGGGAGGTCAAGGTATGCTCCTCTTCAGCGATTTCAGCGTTGGAAGACATTCATCCACGGTAAGTATGACAGATTTTTTATTTCGACTTAACCATTGATCAAGCTCCTTAACATGGTAAGTATCTAATGACTTTCCTTGCAAATCCTCAAGCTGTAACGTCTATAATATTTTTCGTCATATATGAAAAGATTGATATCTAATTTCGTTGCATATTGGGTACCAGGGTTTTTTTCGGTTTTATCGATCACTACAGAGTTTAAGTGAAATTGTATTAAAAGTGAATAGATCATTTCTTTCAAATAAATACCGGACATCAGCGCGTGCTTACAAGTGCATAAATATAGAAATAGACTATACGAGGAGTTTATTTTCCTTTTTTTTTAAATTTTGTTTGAGGGTGTAACCCTTCAGTCACCAAGTGTCGGCATAAGTTTTGGCTAAACTACCAGGTGAAGTGAGATAAATTTTTTGTCGGCAGGGTAATTTAGCTTCCTGTGTTTTCATACAGATTTATCAGGTGACGATCTCACTGTGGGGACCAGTGCCTGAGGGAAAAGGCAAAGTAGTAAAAACGCTACAAATCGGCCAGTGAAGGTGCTGCAACATAGCTTAGGTTGGACCTGCGGTCTACTTGAAATCCCAAAGCTTTCCTCGAGACCAGATAATAAACCACCATTCAGGATCATCAGTATTGAATGCCTCAATAAATACTCCTATTACTTCTAATATTTTCAAATCATGCATTAACGGTTGAAAAAATTTTTCGAGGGGAAATTCCTTAAAAACTTTTTCCTGACATAATATTACTAACTGCATTTGCTCTATAGACGAACGATTATAAGCAGGTATATTTCCCAGAGTCATATAGATCCCTAGTAGAGCATGTTTTTTTGCTGAGCCCAAAGGATTACTTTATTCCAAATTCATCCTGGTACAGAATTATATTTAAAATTTCTTTTTCCTTAAAGAAATCATTGCTTTGTAATAGCGGCCTGACTGAAAGTCGTTCAAGTTACTATCATTTGATGTCCCAGCTTTAAGAAGATTTTGAAAATACTGTTTTTGAAAAAGAAACTGGAGTGAATTTAAAATAGAAACGTAGTAAAAAGTCTAAATGCAAGTTATTTTTACCCAAATAAATTTTCTGCGGCTTTATAAACTGAAAATTTTCAACATAAAATTGTTTCCTAAGATATGAGGTCGAAAATTGTTCAAAATTAACTGCATAGTAATCTGAACTGTCTAGATGTGAAATCATTCTATTCAATTCTTTATTTAACCCTGGAATGCTACCCGTGAGTAAATTTTACTCACTTTCTGCTTGAAGGCTGCACTGCTCTTTACGACATATGACCACAGCGCCCCCACTTCTTAAGTGCTTTGCCTGAAGCGTGATTGTTAGTTTAATTGAGGGAGAGCCATCCCAGTAGGTCAGCCCTCTCATTCCTCATGCTCCTCATTGGCCGGTAACCCAAAATTGTAGTATAAAATCTATTAAAAACAAAAAAAAATTTACAAGGTGTACAAAATATGATTCTTTCATTTCTAATTATCCTTACTTTATTAATTAAAATTTATTTATATAAATTTTAAATTATTCTTGCGGGAATGCTATTCTTTCATTTTTCTGATATTGTATTCCGCTAAAATATTTCAGCTCTTTTGTTTAAAATTTATTGGTGTGTGAGTAATATTTACTCAGGGTTACCAATAAGCGAATATTGAAAGGGTTAGTATTCCAGGGTTAAGCTTTCCCCTTGCAATGCAATATTTTGATCATGTTTAATAGGTGTAGTTAAATTGTCTTTATAAGAACGAAGTGCTTCTATAATGTAACCCTAAATCTTTGGTGTAATTTACTAAGTTAGATGGCATATCTTCAACTGCATTTATTAAGGGAATATTTTCATTTTCTATATTTTCATTATTTTGTCCGTGAGTGATGTTAGATAATGGTGTGTTAAAACTTATTTTATGGTATCTATATTGATGACTTTTAAAAGAAGAGAAATTTGAGTATTGCTTACCACAATTTGGGAATACGCACGATATGGCAGAGTTTGTTTTAAAATGACTTTTGTATGCTTTAGAATTGTTTTGCAAGCAATATTATCACCACAAATTTTACACGCAAAAGAAGTTTGGAAGTTTTTAGTTCGATCCTTATGATATCTGCGCATATGCGAATTAAAAGAGAATTATTTAACAAATGTTTTAGAACAATGTCTGTAGTTAAATAGAGCCCGAGCATCATTTTTATGATAGTGTAAATGTGTTATATATAAATCAATACTGGTAAAAGGCTTTCCACAGTTTATGCATTTAACCACTGTTAGAGCAAAATATATTTGTACGTATTATTCAATATTAAAATTTAAGGTTAATGTAGTTGGTAAATTCATTCATTAAAAACAATAACAAAGTATTTATGTAGGTACATTATTTCAACTTTCTTAAGAATTAAATATTTTATCTCCTTAAGTTTATTAATGGTAGACATGACTTTGTTGCATATTGCGTTAGTTTTTGCTCTAGAAGTTTTACCTGTGTTACTGGACTCTGTTATTTTTGCTACTGTGATCTGTAAAACCTCCAACGATAAAGAAGCCTTTTTAGGGTAGCAAATGTTCATAACGAAATATGTAGAAAATAGCGCTGCTAATGCCTCATCAAATTGAACAATATCTGATGTAATTTGGCCTTCCACACAGATATAATATAAAGTACCATAAGAAGATTTTGTTCCACCTAAAAGATGATATCGATAAAAAATAATAATATCAAAATTAAACTAGTGGTTACCTAAACATAAAATTAGTGGATATGTAAAATCCTTACACAGATCCAAAATTTTAGTTCTTTCTTGGTGATCCTAACTCGAAAAATAGAGAAAAATATTATTTAAAGTTAATATTGTAAAAGGAGTACACTGCATATACATGTCGCAGTATTTGGTTTAAAAAACGTCTCAGAATAATTCTTAGTTCGACTAAGGAAAGTAAAAGCCATCTTTGAACTTTTATTTCCCGACTTAAAAAAAAAACTCTCAGCATAACTTTTATGAACAAGATATGAGGTATAAATTGAGTTTTAGCTCTTGTATTATGATTTAAGTAAATTAGTCACAAAATCAGTGTTCTGCCCAATGAGAATACTCAAGAAAAATATAAATAAGGATGTGGACTGTAAATAAGAACGCCGGGAAATATTTTAAAGTCAGTGGTTTATTAAACACACACGTGAAACTTATGCACAAAATTCCAACTAGAACTAAATTTAATAGAATTCAATTTCACTTATATTAGATACACTTTATTTGGATAACGTCACTTAACAACTAAACTTCAATTATGTAAATTGATTCACTAAAGTCGCTTACTCACTAGTTTCACTTATGTCTCTAATTTCAATTTCTACACAATACTGTCAAAGCTGAGACAACTCTGAGCAATGGCACTATATATATATATATATATATATATATAAATATAATAATCAGTATGAAATATAGTATATGATGAATCAAAGAAATGTACTCACCAATTTTAACTGTGGAATCGACTTTATGGCG
The DNA here is from genome assembly GCA_963930735.1 of Dioctria linearis. Taxonomy (NCBI): domain Eukaryota; kingdom Metazoa; phylum Arthropoda; class Insecta; order Diptera; family Asilidae; genus Dioctria; species Dioctria linearis. Next base: position 117,537,224 of record OZ005741.1, read on the forward strand.
TTGTTGGTAAAAAGATAGTTGGTTGTTATCTTGTTCAAGTCGTGCTCCGAAACAAGATACTTTGTTTCAGTCGAGACCCAAAACAAAGTTTATGTGTTAGTACTGATCTTGTTCTAGTCGTTCCCCGTGTTACAGCACAGATCTTGCAACAATTGTAAATAAATATATATATGTACATACACATATTTGTATACACATGGCTGATCTGAAAATCGTGTAAGCAGTATGAATGCATATGATATTGATAATAATTAATTGTTGCAACACAGATTTCCCAAAATCTGGGAATCTTGCAACAATTGTAAATAAATATAAATATGTATACACATAGCTGCGTCAGAGGTTGTTCACCGGGTGAAACGCAGTGCATCAGCGGTTCGTTCACCTGTGTACTAGATTCCACCTCGAAATATCTATGCGTGGCCTGTTCGGCTTTGCATTTTAATTCTTTGATAAAAATATGATGGATAAAATTTCAAAGAATGAAGTGCAAGGTCGACAATTTAGGTATGATTTTCGTTGCCGGTTTGTTGGACTCGAGGTGAAATTGAAAATTGCAAATAAACAATTTAAGCAATTTTGCAATTGAACTGCGGGGTCAGCGAACTGACCGATGATTGTACAGGCGGCCTGGCACCTGCAAAAAGAAAAGCTCAGGGAGTTGATCGGAATTCGCGAAGTGAAGTGTCACGCGTTTGATAAGAAAGAAAAACGGAGAATTTGAAGATCGGTGTCGCCTCGCACACTTTGTTGGTCGTAAAAAAGTAGAGAAAAATTTGTAAAGTGTCATTTGGTAGAAAAAGAACGATAGTAATAAAGAAAAAATTGTAAAGTGTCATTTTGTAGAAAAGGAACGATATCGATAAAGGAAAGATTGTAAAGTGTTATTTATAAAGTGTTAATTATAAAAAAAAGGAATTGTAAAGGAAAATTTGTAGTTGTTGTGAGTTAAATAAAATAAAAAGGTGGAAACCAACTACCCGAGTGTCAGTTTATATATAAATCAACCCCGCCACAAATATAACAATTGGCGCAGCTGGTAGGATAGGGGAAGCCTGTTTTTCATAAATATACGAAAAATTTAAGAGCTTGAAAACCCTCTATCTTACGAGAGAATCGAAGAGGTTAATCAGACAAGAGTAAACACTGGACAAGACACCCTACCCTCGCCTGGAGTTGAGTCTGGCTTCAGGGGTGTTTAGATCTTGTCGCCCCCAACGCTCGGGGTTGATCAACTTTAACTGCCTCTGTTAGGAAAAGAAGCAGCCACCCCCTCAGCAAAGTACAAAGCACCAACGCCGGAGTTCAGGAAGTACTCCGCAACTGAAAAATTGCCGCAACTCAGCCATCTCTGGAGGTACAGCACAGCCAACGCACCACTTCAGCAAAAAAACAACTCTTCGTTCCTGAATTGAGAGGGAATACGAAGACGGCAAAAGCCCCCCTCTCAGTTAGATCCAAGGGAACTAAGACGGCAGGAGCCCCCCTAGCTGCTAATCTCATATACGGCGGTAAATGAACGATAAAGGCTCTCACCAAGAAACACCGCTGGAAAGCCAATTATCAACTTCACCACAAACTTCCTCGCCGGGCGACGCGCAGGAAGTTCCGCCCCGGTACAAAGGAAGCAACGAGGGAGCAACAGCTACAATAGAGGTAGCGACGCCAATAGCCCCCGCAACCCAAGGAGTAACACTCAGGAGCGGGACAACCCTGACAGGTCCCCGACAAGTAAGAGAAAAAAATTCAGATTTAGAATCTTATTTAAAAATAATAGAAGAGAAAGTGCGAAATTCCTCCGAACTCTCTGTAATCCAGTGCGACTTAATTGACAAAAACCTCGCAAAGTCTCGCGAACAAAGGCTTGCACAGATAACAAAATTTAAAGAAAATACAGAGAAGTTCAAGGAGAGCTTAAAAGAGTTTGGAGAATTTTCGCACTCGCTCGAGTTAGAAATAAATCAAAATAGTGGTTACTTAAGTGAAAGTGAAGTCAGTGGTAGCGAGCCATCTGCGAGTGAAGTAGTTTTGAACTGGCTGGGCGATTCCCTTCTGGAAACCAGTTTAGACGAAACTAGAATCGGAACAGTGTCATATACTCACCAACCTGTTGATATTGAAAAAGGGTCGAAGTCAAACATGGCAGATTACGCTAAAGTAGCCAAACTGGCAGCACAGTTGATTCCTCTTTTTTCGGGCGAACCACACCCAAAATTGAGCTTAGAGCTCCAAGCCTTTCTGGGTTACTGTAGGCAGGTGACCCAGTGCATCTCAGTGGAAGAGCAGACAGCTTTCCTTCAAATTTTCCCCCACTAGACTTCGGGGCGAAGCATACCAGTTATTCGCCTCAAATATCCCGACCACATTCAAAGAGGTAGAAGAACGGCTCAATCGAGCATACCTACCTCGAGAAACTTATCAAGAGTTAGTAAATAAATTAATTACTACTCGCCAATATTCGCAGGAAGCCCTGGCCACTTTCACATCGAGATTGAAACAATTGCTAGCTCTCTGCGAAGATGCGGCAGAAACTAAGTATAGTGAAACAGATGCCCCAGCTGTTAAAAAACAGTTGGAGGACTTTGCTAAAAATGCACTTAAGACTGGTGTTCATAATCCACATTTATGTCAATATTTGTTGACGTTAGGAAATGAAACACTCGAAACCCTAATACAAAAAGCGTTGGATATGGAAAGGCTTCAACAAAGCGCATTTCAGCTCCACTCACCCACACTAATTCCGCCAGGTTATTATGAACAGTTAGTTACGAACTCTCCACAAGCTTATTGACCCACCCAAATTGCTTATCAGGCACCTGCAGTTCCAGCAATGCACTCAATTACGAACGCCTCACAGTACACACTAGCCTCAAACGCAAAAAATACACGAGGCAGAGAATACCATTACAGACAAGCAAATACAAATGTAATAAATAATAAAAATAACCTTCCAAACATTAACTGTAGTTTTTGTAATAAAAGAGGACACACGTACACTGACGGTTTCAAGCGAAAAAATACGCCGTATTGTGAAAAGTGCAAAGCATATGGTCATGATGTTCGCGAATGCAATCGCAACCGTGAACTCCCAACAAATACTCAACACCCCCAAAAACCAAGAGATTCTCGTGATCAGCAAAAAGCCCGTGTCTACAATGTGCGGCTCAAATGTGACTTCTGTGGTCGAAGTGGACATACTTTAAATGAATGTCGGCAAAAGCAAAAATGGGAAGCTCAGAGTCAGGGAAACGACATACAGTCGGCCCAAAACTCCCCGGCTCGACTTTAAAAACCCCATTAAGTAAATTAGGGTCCCCTCAGTCGCCCAAAATGGGTGTACCTACAGTAAATCTTCCATTAGATATCAGCCTGAACGGCCAAGCAAAATTAGTAGTGTAATGATCTTTTTACCACTTCTGTTGATTCTACTTCTTATCCAAAGAGACCGGAAAGAAAGAAAGAATAAATTTATATTAACGAGGAGATATAAGCGGTAGAGCTTGACAACGGCTCTATACTCTTATATCTCGACCAAGTGAGAGCAGTGAAGCTCAAAGTTTGGTTTTAATATAAATGAATCTTGTTGCAAATGATGCCTCGCTGGGTCAGAGGTATGAAACTCAAAGTAGAGTTTAGCTAACTTGATTGAATTTAGAGCTAAGAAGCTCAAAGTGCGGTCAAGCTGAGGGCTGAGAGCCAATAGGCTCAATTACCTTTTAATACTTCCATTTCGGAGCTAAAGGAGCTCGCTTAATCAATGTATACCAAGTGGAGTCAAAATTAAACTCTGATTTATTCAATAAATTACAGTCTTTTTATACATTATGAAAATCGCTTACCTAATCAATACCGCAAAAAGTATTTAGAATTTAAAATTAATTTCACACCGATCAATCACCTGAAATCGGTCAATGCACAAACACACAAAGCGTCGAGTAAGCTTTTTCGCTACACTCAAAGTTCACACGGCATTATGCATTGTGTTTATTTGCATGTTTACCTATGAGTTCACTCGCATGGCTAGTATGCTTGAATTGTAATTTCTTCTTTCTCTTCATTTTTTTTTTGTTTACAATTTTTCTACTGCAGTTTCATTCATGCAGTGAGTGTTTCATTCATAGTAAACCTGCAACACTGTTTTTTTTGTAATTTAATGCTTTGCTATTGAATATTGCCTTTTTTGTGCACGCTTTGCTGTGTGCATATATGTATGCTGAGGGTCGCTTAACTTGCGCTCTACAGTAGTAGACACCGGCGCTGAGGTTAGTTTAATAAAGAAAAATGCATTAAAAGGTCTCGATTCAATCAACACATAAGAAACCTATAAATTACAGACCCCTTTTGGGACTGGAAAGACACTGGGGAGCTGTCAAGGAAATTTCAATTTAAAAAACAAAAGTGCCTGCAGATTCCAAGTTGTGCAAAACTTGCCCGGTCTTTCCGACGACGGACTTTTAGGTAATGACTTCCTATTGAAAAACTGTAATGTTGAAGGTCCTAACCGCACCCTAAGATTCCCTCGCACCGAAACCAATCCAGAGGAATTCGCATTGCCTCTATCTTTAGCAACGGAAAAACCACACCCGCAGAAAACAGTCGAAGTGAGAGAACAGACAGATAAGATAGAACCTGTAACGGTACAATTATCCACCTGCAGTATCTCCAAGGCATCCCAAACGAGAAATGCTGGCTATCAAACTCAAAATGAGTTGCGGGAATACGAAGCTAACAATCCGGATAACATCAATGGAACCGACGCAATAAGGAAGTATAAGGTCTCTTTTGAAGAACCTATTTGCCTACCTGCTCGGTCACACATTGTTGCCAGAATCCCATTGCAAGTTGAGGAAGAAATGCTCTGTCTATCTCAAGAGATAGAAGACGGAGTCTTCCTGGCAAATAGTCTACTTCGCACTGGAGAAGAAACAGCGCTAGTGGGAATCCTCAACATTGCCAACCATCAGGTCAACCTTTCAAAATTGGCATTACAAGTAGTTTCTACAACAGACTACAAAATAACCCCCCTCAGTTCACCGAAAAGTCCTGAAAAAACTCCAAATGTCAAAATTGGCATACAGTTACAAGGCGCGTGTTAGAATAATTTAAAATCTGAGCCCCACGGCCTCAAGGTACAAAAACCTCCACCACCTCGTAGTGATAAATCTTCGCCACAAAAGCCATCTAAAAATGTGGGCACGCTCACTAGAAGCCCTGAACAACTCATCGGTTACACGGAACAACGAGCCGTATCATCCGCAAATAATAAAACATATTACTCATTTTTAATTTCTATTTTAAGTTACCTTTTTCGCTATATCTATCCCCCAAAAGACACAACTAGTAAACAGTGTCAAAACCCCTCAAAGCCTGAACACAAAGACAGTCCCCAGGTTCACATGGGGGCAACAAAATTTAAGCTTAAGTGTTCAACATGGCCAAAAAGCCCTAAGAATAACAGACATGGAGACCGCACTAAGCCTGATAAAACTTATAAAAGGTATAACGGCCTCATGTCATCTAAACAAAAAGATAAATTCGTATCCTCAAGGGAAATCAATGATAATTATAAGTCCCAAGCAGTGAAGAAGAGAAAAGTTCTGCAAACAACAGACTCTACAGATAAAACGGCCATATTACAGCACGTGAGATATTTTTACCCGACATATGATGATCTGGACGACTTAGACAACAACCCGCGTCTCGCCAGATTAGAGCAGGAACTCAAGCTGGACGAAACTCTAAGCGCGGATGAAAAATTTTCGATATCGGGACTCTGTAACGAGTATAACGATATCTTTTTTCTCAAAGGCGATAAACTCACACACACCAATGCTATCACGCACAGAATACCTTTGGTGCAAGATCAAGCACCAATTAACCAGAAAATGTACAGGTTACCTGAGACTCAAAGGAAAGTCATAAACGAGCAACTGAAAGAAATGCTGGAGAGTGACATTGTCCAGCAAAGTAAAAGCCCTTGGAATTCACCTCTTCTAGTGGTCCCCAAGAAGGTGGGCACAGAGGGTGAGAAAAGGTGGCGAGTCGTAGTTGATTTTCGTAAATTAAACGAAAAGACAATAGGCGACGCTTTTCCACTCCCTCGAATCGAGGACATTCTCGATCAGTTGGGCCACGCAAGGTATTTCACGACGCTTGACTTAGCAAACGGATATCACCAAGTGCTCGTCGATCCCGTAGATAGACCACAAACAGCCTTCAGCACAAGTTATGGGCACTACGAGTTTAAACGAATGCCATTCGGGCTAAAAGGAGCCCCAGCTACGTTCCAAAGGCTAATGAACTTCGTATTAACAGGCCTACAAGGCCTGGAGTGCTTCGTTTATCTGGATGATATCGTCATCTAAAAATGTAGAAGATCACAACAACAAACTTCGAAAAGTCTTCGATAGACTAAGAGAAAACAATCTCAAATTACAGCCTGAAAAGTGTCAGTTTCTGAGAAAAGAGGTCGTTTATTTGGGACATAAATGCTCTAACGACGGGGCACTTCCTGATCCCAGTAAAACGACCTGCGTCCAAACTTTCCCTGTTCCGCGAACTGTCAGGCAAGTCCAATCATTCCTAGGACTCGCCAATTATTATAGGAAATTTATACCAGACTTCTCAAAAATAGTACGTCCAATAACGAATTTACTTCGAAAAGATGTAAAATTCACTTGGACTGAGAAATGTCAGGAAGCATTTGATACTATTAAAAAAGCTTTAGTCACTCCACCACTTTTAATTTATCCGGACTTTTCGAAACCTTTCAATCTCACTACGGACGCTAGTAATGAGGCCATAGGAGCTGTTCTTTCTCAAGGAGAAGTGGGAAATGACCAGCCCATCGCCTATGCCAGCCGTACTCTAAACAAGGCCGAAAAAAACTACTCCACTATTGAAAAGGATTTATTGGCCATTGTATGGGAAACTAGAAATTTCCGATGTTACCTTCAAGGTCGCAAATTCACGGTCTATACTGACCATAAGCCCTTGAAAGGAGTCTTTAATGTTAAAGACCCTACTTCCCGTTTGGTGAGATTTCACCACAAGCTGTCAGAATTCGACTATAACATCGAATACAAGCCCGGAAAGTACAATACGAATGCAGACGCACTAAGTCGAATCCCACAAGAAGTCAAAGAAGACAATTCAGGCAACACATTAACGATAAAGGCCACAGTCCACCATCGTATGGAATCCGATGTGCAGAACAGTAAACCACCCACAAGAAAAAAACAACCCACTAAATGCTACGTAGTAACCCGAGCCCAAAAACAAAAGGCACAGGAGGAAAAACAGAATCCTACTAAGAAAAATAAGGAACACTCATCAGAAACAGATGAACTCCAATCAACAGAGACACACTCAAACTCCCCTACCGCACTCGATGAAAAATCGCAGGAAATAAGGGCACCAAAAACCCCTGAGATAATCACAAACCCCGAGGAAATCAGGACAATATTGAAGGATTATCATGATTCTCCCTTCGGTGGCCACCAGGGTGTAATAAAAACTTACAAGCGAATTAGAGGCAAATACTGGTGGAGAAATATGCTAAGTGATATTAAAAAATACATTAAGAAATGCCCAAAGTGTCAGACTATGAAAGCTTCCCCTCAAACTTGAATGCCAATGATGATAACGGACATAGCAGAGCAACCATTTGACAAGGTCTACCTGGACATTGTGGGCCCTTTGGAGGAAACCGCCACAGGTAATAAATATATCCTAACCTTTCAAGATAATTTGACCAAATTCGTCGATTGGTATGCCATACCCATCGGGGAACCAATAACAGTAGCCAAAATTTTCTTCGACGAAATCGTCACGCGCTACCGTATCCCCAAAAGAATAGTCACTGACCAGGGATCCAATTTCCTAAGTGAACTATTCAAAAGGGTATGTAAACTCTTAAGGGTAAAAAAGCTACAAACTTCAGCTTATCATCCCCAGTCTAATGGAGCACTAGAGCGTGCCCACAGACCCCTTATAGAGTACCTGCGAACCATCGTAGATGAAAATCCCAAAACATGGGATCAATATCTACGAACCGCTGCGTTCGTGTACAATAACAGCGTACACGAGGGTACGAAACTGACCCCAATGGACTGCCTTTACGGCTTTACAGCGGACGTCTCAACGAATTTAAAACGGGACCCTGAACCCGTTTATAACCATGAAAGCTATTACCATATACTAAGGTATAAGCTACAGAAATCATATGCTACAGCTCGAAAGAATCTCCTCGCTAGCAAGAAACGTTCTAAGGGGTATTACGATAAAACAGTACGGCCCCTTACTTTCCACGTAGGAGACAAAGTACTACTCAAGAGCGAGAGTCGGAAGCATAAGCTCTCCCAAATCTGGGTAGGACCATATCAGGTAACCGCGATCACGAGCCCAGTTAATACAACCATAAAGATGGGAAAAAGGCTCGTGACTGTACATAATAACCGCCTAAAAATTTACTATGAGTAAAAACACCTCATAATATTAAATCTGTCCTAACTTGATCGATATTCTACAACCTCCATCCAAAGTTTTGTTTACTGTCTTTTGACAAAACTTTCTTTACTGTTACTCGCCGACTTTTTAAACTAACCTTGTAGCCCTCCCCTGGACTCAGTTTTGTGCAACGGTCTTTAATTTATTACCCCAAGTACCAGAACAAAAAAATGGTATAGTCAAGGGTTCCAATAATTTATATATAATACATATAAGATATAATATATATATGCCTATCTTTTATTGAAACTCGCGGTGGTAGCTACGACCGGTTCACCTTCACAAGCGTGTAAATACCACTGTGGTGACACCGCCAAGACATTGCCCTAAACCACCTCATTTTCCTCTAGGCATGGAATCACTACTCATATTCACACTGCTTCTTCAACTCACGGCGGGAGAAATAACAGAGGAACCCTACAGAGTAACCCCACTCAATAACATAGGAATTCTACTGGAAGACCTGGGAACGCTGATGGTATACCACACAACATGGAACATATTTACAGAACTAGACCTAGCGGAGTTAGAAAATCAAACCACACTTGCAGAGCACGCGGAACACCTAGTGCATCGATTATGTGTGAATAGCACTAAGCAAGAAGATTTGTGTAACACTCAGCAAAAGCAGGTACATGCTATTATCGAAAACATAAAACGACGCACAAGCACAATAAGGCAACTAGTTCCCAAATCACGCACAAAGCGATCGTTTTTCGATGGGGTAGGAAACGCCATGCATTATCTGTTCGGAACTATGGACAGCAAAAAAGAAAATGAGATATACAGCCGACTAGAAGAGGTCGAAACCAATGCACACACACTAGCTGAACTGGAAAAACAACAAATAAGCGTGGTGAAGACAGCATTGGAACAGATCCAGAAGCCTTTAATAATGATCATGGACCGACAGAGGCAAATAGCTTACCAACTAAATGATTTACACAACATAACAGAAGATCTGACCAGAAGGCAATTGAGGCAGGAAATATTATCCAGCCTACTACTCCAAGTGGTAGAGATCGAGTTTCGTCAGCAGTCTCTGCTAGACATAATAATAACCAGCAAAAATAATAATATACATCCTTTGCTAGTATCTACCAATACTCTTTTAGATATATACCATAAAACCCACGCTGAGTGTCCAAATCAACAGAACTGTCTTTCGATGTTATACCAAACATCAGGAGCCCAATCTCATCTCATAGGTAATAAATTAATAGTGAGAATAACACTACCAATATTCAATATTCCTAGCATGAAACTCTACCAAATTCGCTGTTTTCTAATTCACACCGAGTCTGAGCATTCGCTAATACCTGACATAGAGTATTCACACATAGCTAGCCAGTTGCAAACGCAGGAATTCCTGCTCCTGAAATTGGAAAATTTCAAAGCATTCAAGAAAATCACACACACCAGACAAGAAAATACCTATGCAGGAGGATTAAACACACCCATAACGAGAGCGGCATCCTCCCAGGAATGTATAATTAAATTACTCTTGAACCCATTGAACGAAAACCCACACTGTGTCCTGAGGGTACAGATCCCCGAACGTGATATTTTAATTAAGCTTAACAAGCCCAATACTTGGCTATTTTCATTCGTCAACCCCACCGTAGTTCACATTACTTGCCTAAATCGGTATACTATCTCCAAACTAAAAGGTCAAGCAATATTAGACTTGACCCAACAATGCCAAATGCAAATAGGAGCACAAGTGTTACACTATGAAGGAGAGAATAAGCACCCGCTTAAAATCCTACAACCAGCATATTTTCCCTCACTACCGGATTCCAATTTTGAAGTTAATTTAACGCAGTTATCCCTCGAAGCAACCAAAGGCCCAACGTCGGAACCAGAATTATTAAGGGGAGACGAAACAAACGAGCTTATACACAAAAGCACGTTTTCGTTGGAAGAAATCCGGGCAAAAATTAGCAAACTGACGGAAAAAGGAACTCAAAAAACATTCTGACTATTGGCAACCACATCCATATTATGCACCAGCTTACTAGTTCTAGCGCTTATCATATACAGCGTGATAAAGTGTATTTACCCTTATATAGTCAAAAGAATATATAAAGTAAATGCGCCACCAGCACCAAAAAATAACCTTCCAGAGGAACCCACCTATGCTTGCCCAGAGCCTCAAAGGCATATTCACACAATGCCGAAACAAAAAACAGTTCAATTAGTGGAAAAATAAATCGCGGACGTTGGCACTGACGACACAAAAAAAAAATAAAAAATTTTGTTGTAAAGATAATTAGACTAGTAGAATAGCCAGATTAAGCTTCAAGATCAATAGCGGTAGAGACGATGTGATAAGATAAGTAGAAATACTAATAAAGATATTAGCTACATTAAAAAAAAAAAATATAAGAACGAATAATAAATAAGTATGTATACATATATACGCATAGAATAAAATAATTACATTATGTAAAAAACAAAAAAAAACTATATATACATATATAGGAATTAAATAATAACGACACTACAACTAGACTACACACTTTAGCAAAATTAAAAAAAAAAAAGAAGAAACGATAAATCTCCTGAAATTTTAATTTAATTCCAATTGTTATGTTTTACTTTATAGTAAACAGACATAGATTTGTAGTAGATTGTATATATATGTCAGTTAGTAGTTGACACGTGTCGTTTCAGTTTAAAATTTTTAAGAAAACATTAAAAAAAAATCAGAACCCGTTCGTTAATAACTCTTAGAATAAGAGAGTTTAAAACAAAAATCCTAAATACAATCGAGCAATCATTACGATAACACAAAAAAAAGAACAACAAAAAATACACACACTGGAGAGGGGGAAAGGAATAAGAAATAACAAAACACATCTTCTCAACATAATCCTTTATTACACAAGAATTTTCGTACACTATTAATCCCAATACTCCTCAGCTCGGTTCGATGGCTGGCGCACCACGCCCTCTTCCACATCATAACACGGCTGGAGCTCGGGGGAAGGACTAACGCAGCGCCCGTAGTGCTGGAATAGATCCCACGCAGGAGTACAGCAACCACAAACGCCGAATTCTCCTGAGAGTACAAAAGTTCCTCCTGGAAAGAAAGAAAGGGGGGGGGGGGGAATGTAACTTTATAAAGAAAAAAGAAACAAGAACACAAATGATATTCCACAAAATCAACACTTACCAGCTGCAGACAAAGCCTGACCTCCATGGGGGAAGATCTTGAAGTCCACCTGATAATAACAATGTGCACGGGCTTCAGCCATCCATATAGCCTGCGTGCGTCGACCCCTCTGGTGCACCAATAACCGAAGAGGTCCCTGCCAGTCCGGAACGACTGACAGGACCAAGATTCCCCGAACCCTGGCGATTAATTTTGGCGGCGGAACTACTGGCACACGACGTATTGTCTCGCAAAGCAACATTTTGAATGATCAAGATGAGCTTTATTTCTCAAAACTAAAAACCCCAAAACGCCAGATCATCACAAAAACGGGAAAAAGAATCCGTACCCTAAAGTTAAGTACTACGAGAATAGAAATATGAACCCTTCTCCAACCAACGTTAATTAAATAAAACAGTACCTACACAAAAAAAAAAAAAATTTACAGTACCGCTCCATCACAACGAACAAATTCAAGGTTACCACAAACTCATCTAATTAGATAACACAAAACAAAAAACAAAACAAAAATGCAGATAAGATAATAGAAGATTCTGACCGACTGCAGAACATAGTTACAAAAAAATAATAAGATAAGATTACCCTCATTCTTTCTCATTAAAAAATATACATACATACATATGTGTGAAACATTAACACAAAAAAAAATGAGGAGAAAACATAGAACATGAGATACAGTAAAAAAAAAATGTGAGTAATATATAATATAAGTATATATATATATGAAATAATATACGATTAGAGTAAAAGTATGTAAACTAAATTTATATAAAAATATATATATATATATATATGTATTAATACATATTGATAAAATAAATTGTAATAGACTATAAGGAAAGAATATATTATATCAAAGAGAAAACAGCGACCTATACCCCAATATCCTGAGGCGACCCAGATACAGACTCGCATTAAACCTTCTCCCGCGAGGATTATGCCTCTCCAAAGAATAATTCTCTTCTTGCAAGGGGGAAGGAATTGTTACAGCACAGATCTTGCAAGTATTGTAAATAAATATATATATGTACATACGCATATATATATACACATGGCTGATCTGAAAATCGTGTAACCAGTATGAAGGCATATGATATTGATAATAATTAATTGTTGCAACACAGATTTCCCAAAATCTGGGAATCTTGCAACAATTGTAAATAAATATATATATGTATACACATAGCTGCGTCAAGGGTTGTTCACCGGGTGAAACGCAGTGCATCAGCGGTTCATTCACCTGTGTACTATATTCTACCTCGAAATATCTATGCGTGGCCTGTTCGGCTTTGCATTTTAATTCTTTGATAAAAATATGATGGATAAAATTTCAAAGAATGAAGTGCAAGGTCGACAATTTAGGTATGATTTTCGTTGCCGGTTTGTTGGACTCGAGGTGAAATTGAAAATTGCAAATAAATAATTTAAGCAATTTTGCAATTGAACTGCGGGGTCAGCGAACTGGACGATGATTGTACAGGCGGCCTGGCACCTGCAAAAAGAAAAGCTCAGGGAGTTGATCGGAATTCGCGAAGTGGAGTGTCACGCGTTTGATAAGAAAGAAAAACGGAGAATTTGAGCATCGGGGTCGCCTCGCACACTTTGTTGGTCGTAAAAAAGTAGAGAAAAATTTGTAAAGTGTCATTTGGTAGAAAAAGAACGATATTAATAAAGAAAAGATTGTAAAGTGTCATTTTGTAGAAAAGGAACGATATCGATAAAGGAAAGATTGTAAAATGTTATTTATAAAGTGTTAATTATAAAAAAAAAAGGAATTGTATAGGAAAATTTGTAGTTGTTGTGAGTTAAATAAAATAAAAAGGTGGAAACCAACTACCACAAATATATTTGTGGCGGGGTTGATTTATATATAAACTGACACTCATGTAGTTGGTTTCCACCTTTTTATTTTATTTAACTCCTCATTTTTTTTTGTGTTAATGTTTCACACATATGTATGTATGTATATTTTTTAATGAGAAAGAATGAGGGTAATCTTATCTTATTATTTTTTTGTAACTATGTTCTGCAGTCGGTCAGAATCTTCTATTATCTTATCTGCATTTTTGTTTTGTTTTTTGTTTTGTGTTATCTAATTAGATGAGTTTGTGGTAACCTTGAATTTGTTCGTTGTGATGGAGCGGTACTGTAATATTTTTTTTTTTTGTGTAGGTACTGTTTTATTTAATTAACGTTGGTTGGAGAAGGGTTCATATTTCTATTCTCGTAGTACTTAGCTTTAGGGTACGGATTCTTTTTCCCGTTTTTGTGATGATCTGGCGTTTTGGGGTTTTTAGTTTTGAGAAAGCTCATCTTGATCATTCAAAATGTTGCTTTGCGAGACAATATGCGTGGAGTCAATCCGATCGGACGTTGCATAGTGTTGTAGTTCAAATAAAACAATATAAACATATTCAATCAATTAATTTAAGACAAGTGATAGTGTTGTGCTAAATATCTTCAATATAATCAATTACTATAATTATTTAAATTCCGACGCGACCGATAAATTAATAAATAAACAAAATAAATTTTATCCGCCAAGTGAAGGGCTCTTCTATGCCCTATCAACAATCTATAAGCCAGCAGCACGGTAACGTTTCCTTTCCTTCTCTTCATCTGTGATCAGTGCAAATGCATTAGCACTTGTCACTGATCAGCAATACGGGTGTCCCCAGCTGTGGTCATTGAACTGCACAGTCTGAGGTATTGAAAGCAGCAATAGGCATAACACTATTGTTGTTTTTTTTTACCTCGCTGTGTCGTTGACTGCGGCTGGTGGCGCCCAAATTTTTGTGTTGTTGTGTGTCGCTTTTTTTCTTTTTTGCTTTTTTGTTTTTGCCTTCAGCATGCAGAATTTTATTTTAGATTTATGCAACATTCGCGGATTAAGAGCAAATCGGTTTTCGGTGTACTGCCACCTTAACTCGAAAAATCCGGCAATTCTTGCGCTAAGTGAAACCAAGGTCGTTTCTGATGCTGATATTAATCAGTATCACGTCCCTGGTTACAGCTTCGTGCCTCTTTTTTCTCAGCATAGAGGGATCGCAGTATATATTCGGAATGATGTGGCCTTTACTATTCTTCAAGATTTTCCTTCTGCTAATCCAGAGTTTAATTATATCTGGATTAGGTTCAAACTTCCGTATTCTTACAGCAGGTCTCAACAACAGCATTATCGCTCCTGGTTTAACGATAAGTGTAACCAAGCTATAAAAGCGAAAGAGTCTGCTTTTCGCGCCTATCAATTGCATCCATGTCCGGAAATGAAACAAGTCTACAAGACTGCGCGGAACACCTGCAAGTCGATTATCCAGAGAGAAAAATTTCTTTTTGACCAGAATATTAGACAAAGAATCTTGACAAGCCGCAAAGGTAGCAAAGGTTTCTGGTCCCTGGTCAAAACCATCAGGAACAATTTCACCAGTTCCTCTATACCTTCACTACTTAATAATGGAGAAGTGATTGTTGACTCCCTGGATAAAGCTAATATTTTAGCTGCTAGATTCGCTTCAAATTCTCGTCTTCCACCAACTTCACAAACACCTGTTTTGCATCGCCCGTGTGAATGTGTACAAGAGCCAATACACGTTCGTACGAGGGATGTGTTCAGGGTCCTTAAGGATATCAACGTCTCCAAAGCCGCAGGTCCTGATGGTTTTTCGCCCCTGTTAATTAAAAGCTGCGCCTCATCCTTGGCTAAACCTCTGCGCAAACTCTTCTACTTGTCTTATTCGACAGGAAAATTTCCAACTGCTTGGAAGCTAGCTCACGTTCAGCCTATTCCTAAGAAAGGAGAGGGTAGCGATCCCTCAAATTATCGACCAATTGCCATCACTTCGATTCTCTCAAAGGTTTTTGAATCTATCATTAACTCAAAATTAATGAAGTATCTAGAAACTAATCATCTCATCAACGATCGCCAATATAGCTTCCGAGCTGGACGCTCATCTGGAGACTTGCTGACCTTTCTTACGGAACGTTGGAACCGTAGTCTTCACAATTTTGGTGAGTCTAAAATCGTTGCTCTAGATATTTCAAAAGCCTTTGATAGAGTCTGGCATCCAGCCCTTTTAGCCAAACTTAAATCACTTGGTCTCTCCCCTCCTCTTCTATTATGGATTGAAAGTTTCCTATCTAGTCGCCAAATACGTGTTGTATTAGATGGCGTTACATCTGAACCGCATCCCATAAATGCTGGTGTGCCTCAAGGCTCTGTTATCTCTCCAACTCTCTTTTTAGTTTTCATTAATGATCTGCTTTCCCTTACTTTCAATCCCATCCATAGTTTCGCAGATGACAGTACTCTTGATTTCGCTTACTCCTTTGACACTCTTGCGGAATCCAGGGGGAATGCCGCATGTGTTAAACGAGATTGCATGACTAGATCATTGAATAACGATCTTAACAGTATCCTCGCTTGGGGCAAAGCGAATCGCGTCGAATTCAATGCATCTAAGACTCAAAGCTGTCTCATCTCATTAAAACAAGATCATAACTTAACCACACCCGTTTCTTTTGATGGAGCATTAATTTCTGATTCACCGTCACTAAGCATTCTTGGCATTAATATTTCCAGTAAGTTAAACTGGACAGATCACATCTTCTCTGTTGCCAAAGAAGCATCGAAATGTCTTGGATTTCTGAAAAGGTGTAAGAAATATTTCAGCCCGTCAAATCTAGCGCTCCTCTACAAGTCCTACATTAGACCTAGAATGGAATACAACTCCCATATATGGGCCGAGGCTGGTCGCACAGCCTTAGCTTCATTGGATATTGTCCAAAAGAGAGCCTTCAAGCTCATTGGCGATTTGGCAATAACTTGTCATATCGACTCACTCGAGCACCGCCGCAATGTTGGATGCCTTTCGCTCCTTTATCGCTATATGCATGGTCAATGTTCTGATGAAATATTTAGTCTAATCCCTTGTAGAATGATTCCTGCACGCAATACTCGCGCTGCAAACCGCGCACATCCTTTAACCCTTCAAATTACTTTCGGCCGTACAGTAAAATTCCGAGATGCTTTTTTATCCCGAACAGTGCGAATGTGGAACAGCTTACCATCTTCTGTTTTTCCTCCGGCATACAATTTGCGGAAGTTTAGGGGCGACACACATCGGCACCTCCGCCACTCTCCTCACATCCCCTAATCCTTTCCCTATCTCCTTCCTGCCATGCTGTGCTTTGCATCATAGGGTATCCCCTGAGCTTGGCTTAATAATATAAAAAAAAAAAAAAAAAAAAAAAAAAAAAAAAAAATACGTCGTGTGCCAGTAGCTCCGCCGCCAAAATTAATCGCCAGGGTTCGGGGAATCTTGGTCCTGTCAGTCGTTCCGGACTGGCAGGGCCCTCTTCGGTTATTGGTGCACCAGAGGGGTCGACGCACGCAGGCTATATGGATGGCTGAAGCCCGTGCACATTGTTATTATCAGGTGGACTTCAAGATCTTCCCCCATGGAGGTCAGGCTTTGTCTGCAGCTGGTAAGTGTTGATTTTGTGGAATATCATTTTTGTTCTTGTTTCTTTTTTCTTTATAAAGCTACATTCCCCCCCCCCCCCTTTCTTTCCAGGAGGAACTTTTGTACTTTCAGGAGAATTCGGCGTTTGTGGTTGCTGTACTCCTGCGTGGGATCTATTCCAGCACTACGGGCGCTGCGTTAGTCCTTCCCCCGAGCTCCAGCCGTGTTATGATGTGGAAGAGGGCGTGGTGCGCCAGCCATCGAACCGAGCTGAGGAGTATTGGGATTAATAGTGTACGAAAATTCTTGTGTAATAAAGGATTATGTTGAGAAGATGTGTTTTGTTATTTCTTATTCCTTTCCCCCTCTCCAGTGTGTGTATTTTTTGTTGTTCTTTTTTTTTGTGTTATCGCAATGATTGCTCGATTGTATTTAGGATTTTTGTTTTAAACTCTCTTATTCTAAGAGTTATTAACGAACGGGTTCTGATTTTTTTTTAATGTTTTCTTAAAAATTTTAAACTGAAACGACACGTGTCAACTACTAACTGACATATATATACAATCTACTACAAATCTATGTCTGTTTACTATAAAGTAAAACATAACAATTGGAATTAAATTAAAATTTCAGGAGGTTTATCTTTGTCTTCTTTTTTTTTTTAATTTTGCTAAAGTGTGTAGTCTAGTTGTAGTGTCGTTATTATTTTATTCCTATATATGTATATATAGTTTTTTTTTTGTTTTTTACATAATGTAATTATTTTATTCTATGCGTATATATGTATACATACTTATTTATTATTCGTTCTTATATTTTTTTTTTTTAATGTAGCTAATATCTTTATTAGTATTTCTACTTATCTTATCACATCGTCTCTACCGCTATTGATCTTGAAGCTTAATCTGGCTATTCTACTAGTCTAATTATCTTTACAACAAAATTTTTTATTTTTTTTTGTGTCGTCAGTGCCAACGTCCGCGATTTATTTTTCCACTAATTGAACTGTTTTTTGTTTCGGCATTGTGTGAATATGCCTTTGAGGCTCTGGGCAAGCATAGGTGGGTTCCTCTGGAAGGTTATTTTTTGGTGCTGGTGGCGCATTTACTTTATATATTCTTTTGACTATATAAGGGTAAATACACTTTATCACGCTGTATATGATAAGCGCTAGAACTAGTAAGCTGGTGCAGGATATGGATGTTGTTGCCAATAGTCGGAATATTTTTTGCGTTCCTTTTTCCGTCAGTTTGCTAATTTTTGCCCGGATTTCTTCCAACGAAAACGTGCTTTTGTGTATAAGCTCGTTTGTTTCGTCTCCCCTTAATAATTCTGGTTCCGACGTTGGGCCTTTGGTTGCTTCGGGGAATAACTGCGTTAAATTAACTTCAAAATTGGAATCCGGTAGTGAGGGAAAATATGCTGGTTGTAGGATTTTAAGCGGGTGTTTATTCTCTCCTTCATAGTGTAACACTTGTGCTCCTATTTGCATTTGGTATTGTTGGGTCAAGTCTAATATTCCTTGACCTTTTAGTTTGGAGATAGTATACCGATTTAGGCAAGTAATGTGAACTACGGTGGGGTTGACGAATGAAAATAGCCAAGTATTGGGCTTGTTAAGCTTAATTAAAATATCACGTTCGGGGATCTGTACCCTCAGGACACAGTGTGGGTTTTCGTTCAATGGGTTCAAGAGTAATTTAATTATACATTCCTGGGAGGATGCCGCTCTCGTTATGGGTGTTTAATCCTCCTGCATAGGTATTTTCTTGTCTGGTGTGTGAGATTTTCTTGAATGCTTTGAAATTTTCCAATTTCAGGAGCAGGAATTCCTGCGTTTGCAACTGGCTAGCTATGTGTGAATACTCTATGTGAGGTATTAGCGAATGCTCAGACTCGGTGTGAATTGGAAAACAGCGAATTTGGTAGAGTTTCATGCTAGGAATATTGAATATTGGTAGTGTTATTCTCACTATTAATTTATTACCTATGAGATGAGATTGGGCTCCTGATGTTTGGTATAACATCGAAAGACAGTTCTGTTGATTTGGACACTCAGCGTGGGTTTTATGGTATATATCTAAAAGAGTATTGGTAGATACTAGCAAAGGATGTATATTATTATTTTTGCTGGTTATTATTATGTCTAGCAGAGACTGCTGACGAAACTCGATCTCTACCACTTGGAGTAGTAGGCTGGATAATATTTCCTGCCTCAATTGCCTTCTGGTCAGATCTTCTGTTATGTTGTGTAAATCATTTAGTTGGTAAGCTATTTGCCTCTGTCGGTCCATGATCATTATTAAAGGCTTCTGGATCTGTTCCAATGCTGTCTTCACCACGCTTATTTGTTGTTTTTCCAGTTCAGCTAGTGTGTGTGCATTGGTTTCGACTTCCTCTAGTCGGCTGTATATCTCATTTTCTTTTTTGCTGTCCATAGT
Organism: Dioctria linearis; assembly: GCA_963930735.1. Taxonomy (NCBI): domain Eukaryota; kingdom Metazoa; phylum Arthropoda; class Insecta; order Diptera; family Asilidae; genus Dioctria; species Dioctria linearis. The sequence continues at coordinate 117,556,813 of OZ005741.1, forward strand.
TCCGAACAGATAATGCATGGCGTTTCCTACCCCATCGAAAAACGATCGCTTTGTGCGTGATTTGGGAACTAGTTGCCTTATTGTGCTTGTGCGTCGTTTTATGTTTTCGATAATAGCATGTACCTTCTTTTGCTGAGTGTTACACAAATCTTCTTGCTTAGTGCTATTCACACATAATCGATGCACTAGGTGTTCCGCGTGCTCTGCAAGTGTGGTTTGATTTTCTAACTCCGCTAGGTCTAGTTCTGTAAATATGTTCCATGTTGTGTGGTATACCATCAGCGTTCCCAGGTCTTCCAGTAGAATTCCTGTGTTGTTGAGTGGGGTTACTCTGTAGGGTTCCTCTGTTATTTCTCCCGCCGTGAGTTGAAGAAGCAGTGTGAATATGAGTAGTGATTCCATGCCTAGAGGAAAATGAGGTGGTTTAGGGCAATGTCTTGGCGGTGTCACCACAGTGGTATTTACACGCTTGTGAAGGTGAACCGGTCGTAGCTACCACCGCGAGTTTCAATAAAAGATAGGCATATATATATTATATCTTATATGTATTATATATAAATTATTGGAACCCTTGACTATACCATTTTTTTGTTCTGGTACTTGGGGTAATAAATTAAAGACCGTTGCACAAAACTGAGTCCAGGGGAGGGCTACAAGGTTAGTTTAAAAAGTCGGCGAGTAACAGTAAAGAAAGTTTTGTCAAAAGACAGTAAACAAAACTTTGGATGGAGGTTGTAGAATATCGATCAAGTTAGGACAGATTTAATATTATGAGGTGTTTTTACTCATAGTAAATTTTTAGGCGGTTATTATGTACAGTCACGAGCCTTTTTCCCATCTTTATGGTTGTATTAACTGGGCTCGTGATCGCGGTTACCTGATATGGTCCTACCCAGATTTGGGAGAGCTTATGCTTCCGACTCTCGCTCTTGAGTAGTACTTTGTCTCCTACGTGGAAAGTAAGGGGCCGTACTGTTTTATCGTAATACCCCTTAGAACGTTTCTTGCTAGCGAGGAGATTCTTTCGAGCTGTAGCATATGATTTCTGTAGCTTATACCTTAGTATATGGTAATAGCTTTCATGGTTATAAACGGGTTCAGGGTCCCGTTTTAAATTCGTTGAGACGTCCGCTGTAAAGCCGTAAAGGCAGTCCATTGGGGTCAGTTTCGTACCCTCGTGTACACTGTTATTGTACACGAACGCAGCGGTTCGTAGATATTGATCCCATGTTTTGGGATTTTCATCTACGATGGTTCGCAGGTACTCTATAAGGGGTCTGTGGGCACGCTCTAGTGCTCCATTAGACTGGGGATGATAAGCTGAAGTTTGTAGCTTTTTTACCCTTAAGAGTTTACATACCCTTTTGAATAGTTCGCTTAGGAAATTGGATCCCTGGTCAGTGACTATTCTTTTGGGGATACGGTAGCGCGTGACGATTTCGTCGAAGAAAATTTTGGCTACTGTTATTGGTTCCCCGATGGGTATGGCATACCAATCGACGAATTTGGTCAAATTATCTTGAAAGGTTAGGATATATTTATTACCTGTGGCGGTTTCCTCCAAAGGGCCCACAATGTCCAGGTAGACCTTGTCAAATGGTTGCTCTGCTATGTCCGTTATCATCATTGGCATTCAAGTTTGAGGGGAAGCTTTCATAGTCTGACACTTTGGGCATTTCTTAATGTATTTTTTAATATCACTTAGCATATTTCTCCACCAGTATTTGCCTCTAATTCGCTTGTAAGTTTTTATTACACCCTGGTGGCCACCGAAGGGAGAATCATGATAATCCTTCAATATTGTCCTGATTTCCTCGGGGTTTGTGATTATCTCAGGGGTTTTTGGTGCCCTTATTTCCTGCGATTTTTCATCGAGTGCGGTAGGGGAGTTTGAGTGTGTCTCTGTTGATTGGAGTTCATCTGTTTCTGATGAGTGTTCCTTATTTTTCTTAGTAGGATTCTGTTTTTCCTCCTGTGCCTTTTGTTTTTGGGCTCGGGTTACTACGTAGCATTTAGTGGGTTGTTTTTTTCTTGTGGGTGGTTTACTGTCCTGCACATCGGATTCCATACGATGGTGGACTGTGGCCTTTATCGTTAATGTGTTGCCTGAATTGTCTTCTTTGACTTCTTGTGGGATTCGACTTAGTGCGTCTGCATTCGTATTGTACTTTCCGGGCTTGTATTCGATGTTATAGTCGAATTCTGACAGCTTGTGGTGAAATCTCACCAAACGGGAAGTAGGGTCTTTAACATTAAAGACTCCTTTCAAGGGCTTATGGTCAGTATAGACCGTGAATTTGCGACCTTGAAGGTAACATCGGAAATTTCTAGTTGCCCATACAATGGCTAATTAATCCTTTTCAATAGTGGAGTAGTTTTTTTCGGCCTTGTTTAGAGTACGGCTGGCATAGGCAATGGGCTGGTCATTTCCCACTTCTCCTTGAGAAAGAACAGCTCCTATGGCCTCATTACTAGCGTCCGTAGTGAGATTGAAAGGTTTCGAAAAGTCCGGATAAATTAAAAGTGGTGGAGTGACTAAAGTTTTTTTAATAGTATCAAATGCTTCCTGACATTTCTCAGTCCAAGTGAATTTTACATCTTTTCGAAGTAAATTCGTTATTGGACGTACTATTTTTGAGAAGTCTGGTATAAATTTCCTATAATAATTGGCGAGTCCTAGGAATGATTGGACTTGCCTGACAGTTCGCGGAACAGGGAAAGTTTGGACGCAGGTCGTTTTACTGGGATCAGGAAGTGCTCCGTCGTTAGAGCATTTATGTCCCAAATAAACGACCTCTTTTCTCAGAAACTGACACTTTTCAGGCTGTAATTTGAGATTGTTTTCTCTTAGTCTATCGAAGACTTTTCGAAGTTTGTTGTTGTGATCTTCTACATTTTTAGATGACGATATCATCCAGATAAACGAAGCACTCCAGGCCTTGTAGGCCTGTTAATACGAAGTTCATTAGCCTTTGGAACGTAGCTGGGGCTCCTTTTAGCCCGAATGGCATTCGTTTAAACTCGTAGTGCCCATAACTTGTGCTGAAGGCTGTTTGTGGTCTATCTACGGGATCGACGAGCACTTGGTGATATCCGTTTGCTAAGTCAAGCGTCGTGAAATACCTTGCGTGGCCCAACTGATCGAGAATGTCCTCGATTCGAGGGAGTGGAAAAGCGTCGCCTATTGTCTTTTCGTTTAATTTACGAAAATCAACTACGACTCGCCACCTTTTCTCACCCTCTGTGCCCACCTTCTTGGGGACCACTAGAAGAGGTGAATTCCAAGGGCTTTTACTTTGCTGGACAATGTCACTCTCCAGCATTTCTTTCAGTTGCTCGTTTATGACTTTCCTTTGAGTCTCAGGTAACCTGTACATTTTCTGGTTAATTGGTGCTTGATCTTGCACCAAAGGTATTCTGTGCGTGATAGCATTGGTGTGGGTGAGTTTATCGCCTTTGAGAAAAAAGATATCGTTATACTCGTTACAGAGTCCCGATATCGAAAATTTTTCATCCGCGCTTAGAGTTTCGTCCAGCTTGAGTTCCTGCTCTAATCTGGCGAGACGCGGGTTGTTGTCTAAGTCGTCCAGATCATCATATGTCGGGTAAAAATATCTCACGTGCTGTAATATGGCCGTTTTATCTGTAGAGTCTGTTGTTTGCAGAACTTTTCTCTTCTTCACTGCTTGGGACTTATAATTATCATTGATTTCCCTTGAGGATACGAATTTATCTTTTTGTTTAGATGACATGGGGCCGTTATACCTTTTATTAGTTTTATCAGGCTTAGTGCGGTCTCCATGTCTGTTATTCTTAGGGCTTTTTGGCCATGTTGAACACTTAAGCTTAAATTTTGTTGCCCCCATGTGAACCTGGGGACTGTCTTTGTGTTCAGGCTTTGAGGGGTTTTGACACTGTTTACTAGTTGTGTCTTTTGGGGGATAGATATAGCGAAAAAGGTAACTTAAAATAGAAATTAAAAATAAGTAATATGTTTTATTATTTGCGGATGATACGGCTCGTTGTTCCGTGTAACCGATGAGTTGTTCAGGGCTTCTAGTGAGCGTGCCCACATTTTTGGATGGCTTTTGTGGCGAAGATTTATCACTACGAGGTGGTGGAGGTTTTTGTACCTTGAGGCCGTGGGGCTCAGATTTTAAATTATTCTAACACGCGCCTTGTAACTGTATGCCAATTTTGACATTTGGGGTTTTTTCAGGACTTTTCGGTGAACTGAGGGGGGTTATTTTGTAGTCTGTTGTAGAAACTACTTGTAATGCCAATTTTGAAAGGTTGACCTGATGGTTGGCAATGTTGAGGATTCCCACTAGCGCTGTTTCTTCTCCAGTGCGAAGTAGACTATTTGCCAGGAAGACTCCGTCTTCTATCTCTTGAGACAGACAGAGCATTTCTTCCTCCACTTGCAATGGGATTCTGGCAACAATGTGTGACCGAGCAGGTAGGCAAATAGGTTCTTCAAAAGAGACCTTATACTTCCTTATTGCGTCGGTTCCATTGATGTTATCCGGATTGTTAGCTTCGTATTCCCGCAACTCATTTTGAGTTTGACAGCCAGCATTTCTCGTTTGGGATGCCTTGGAGATACTGCAGGTGGATAATTGTACCGTTACAGGTTCTATCTTATCTGTCTGTTCTCTCACTTCGACTGTTTTCTGCGGGTGTGGTTTTTCCGTTGCTAAAGATAGAGGCAATGCGAATTCCTCTGGATTGGTTTCGGTGCGAGGGAATCTTAGGGTGCGGTTAGGACCTTCAACATTACAGTTTTTCAATAGGAAGTCATTACCTAAAAGTCCGTCGTCGGAAAGACCGGGCAAGTTTTGCACAACTTGGAATCTGCAGGCAATTTTGTTTTTTAAATTGAAATTTCCTTGACAGCTCCCCAGTGTCTTTCCAGTCCCAAAAGGGGTCTGTAATTTATAGGTTTCTTATGTGTTGATTGAATCGAGACCTTTTAATGCATTTTTCTTTATTAAACTAAGCTCAGCGCCGGTGTCTACTACTAATTTTGCTTGGCCGTTCAGGCCGATATCTAATGGAAGATTTACTGTAGGTACACCCATTTTGGGAGACTTAGGGGACCCTAATTTACTTAATGGGGTTTTTAAAGTCGAGCCAGGGAGTTTTGGGCCGACTGTATGTCGTTTCCCTGACTCTGAGCTTCCCATTTTTGCTTTTGCCGACATTCATTTAAAGTATGTCCACTTCGACCACAGAAGTCACATTTGAGCCGCACATTGTAGACACGGGCTTTTTGCTGATCACGAGAATCTCTTGGTTTTTGGGGGTGTTGAGTATTTGTTGGGAGTTCACGGTTGCGATTGCATTCGCGAACATCATGACCATATGTTTTGCACTTTTCACAATACGGCGTATTTTTTCGCTTGAAACAGTCAGTGTACGTGTGTCCTCTTTTATTACAAAAACTACAGTTAATGTTTGGAAGGTTATTTTTATTATTTATTACATTTGTATTTGCTTGTCTGTAATGGTATTCTCTGCCTCGTGTATTTTTTGCGTTTGAGGCTAGTGTGTACTGTGAGGCGTTCGTAATTGAGTGCATTGCTGGAACTGCAGGTGCCTGATAAGCAATTTGGGTGGGTCAATAAGCTTGTGGAGAGTTCGTAACTAACTGTTCATAATAACCTGGCGGAATTAGTGTGGGTGAGTGGAGCTGAAATGCGCTTTGTTGAAGCCTTTCCATATCCAACGCTTTTTGTATTAGGGTTTCGAGTGTTTCATTTCCTAACGTCAACAAATATTGACATAAATGTGGATTATGAACACCAGTCTTAAGTGCATTTTTAGCAAAGTCCTCCAACTGTTTTTTAACAGCTGGGGCATCTGTTTCACTGTACTTAGTTTCTGCCGCATCTTCGCAGAGAGCTAGCAATTGTTTCAATCTCGATGTGAAAGTGGCCAGGGCTTCCTGCGAATATTGGCGAGTAGTAATTAATTTATTTACTAACTCTTGATAAGTTTCTCGAGGTAGGTATGCTCGATTGAGCCGTTCTTCTACCTCTTTGAATGTGTTCGGGATATTTGAGGCGAATAACTGGTATGCTTCGCCCCGAAGTCTAGTGGGGGAAAATTTGAAGGAAAGCTGTCTGCTCTTCCACTGAGATGCACTGGGTCACCTGCCTACAGTAACCCAGAAAGGCTTGGAGCTCTAAGCTCAATTTTGGGTGTGGTTCGCCCGAAAAAAGAGGAATCAACTGTGCTGCCAGTTTGGCAACTTTAGCGTAATCTGTCATGTTTGACTTCGACCCTTTTTCAATATCAACAGGTTGGTGAGTATATGACACTGTTCCGATTCTAGTTTCGTCTAAACTGGTTTCCAGAAGGGAATCGCCCAGCCAGTTCAAAACTACTTCACTCGCAGATGGCTCGCTACCACTGACTTCACTTTCACTTAAGTAACCACTATTTTGATTTATTTCTAACTCGAGCGAGTGCGAAAATTCTCCAAACTCTTTTAAGCTCTCCTTGAACTTCTCTGTATTTTCTTTAAATTTTGTTATCTGTGCAAGCATTTGTTCGCGAGACTTTGCGAGGTTTTTGTCAATTAAGTCGCACTGGATTACAGAGAGTTCGGAGGAATTTCGCACTTTCTCTTCTATTATTTTTAAATAAGATTCTAAATCTGAATTTTTTTCCCTGTCAGGGTTGTCCCGCTCCTGAGTGTTACTCCTTGGGTTGCGGGGGCTATTGGCGTCGCTACCTCTATTGTAGCTGTTGCTCCCTCGTTGCTTCCTTTGTACCGGGGTGGAACTTCCTGCGCGTCGCCCGGCGAGGAAGTTTGTGGTGAAGTTGATAATTGGCTTTTCAGCGGTGTTTCTTGGTGAGAGCCTTTATCGTTCATTTACCGCCGTATATGAGATTAGCAGCTAGGGGGGCTCCTGCCGTCTTAGTTCCCTTGGATCTAACTGAGAGGGGGGCTTTTGCCGTCTTCGTATTCCCTCTCAATTCAGGAACGAAGAGTTGTTTTTTTGCTGAAGTGGTGCGTTGGCTGTGCTGTACCTCCAGAGATGGCTGATTTGCGGCAATTTTTCAGTTGCGGAGTACTTCCTGAACTCCGGCGTTGGTGCTTTGCACTTTGCTGAGGGGGTGGCTGCTTCTTTTCCTAACAGAGGCAGTTAAAGTTGATCAACCCCGAGCGTTGGGGGCGACAAGATCTAAACACCCCTGAAGCCAGACTCAACTCCAGGCGAGGGTAGGGTGTCTTGTCCAGTGTTTACTCTTGTCTGATTAACCTCTTCGATTCTCTCGTAAGATAGAGGTTTTTCAAGCTCTTAAATTTTTCGTATATTTATGAAAAACAGGCTTCCCCTATCCTTCCAGCTACGCCAATTGTTATATTTGTGGCGGGGTTGATTTATATATAAACTGACACTCGGGTAGTTGGTTTCCACCTTTTTATTTTATTTAACTCACAACAACTACAAATTTTCCTTGACAATTCCTTTTTTTTTTATAATTAACACTTTATAAATAACACTTTACAATCTTTCCTTTATCGATATCGTTCCTTTTCTACAAAATGACACTTTACAATTTTTTCTTTATTACTATCGTTCTTTTTCTACCAAATGACACTTTACAAATTTTTCTCTACTTTTTTACGACCAACAAAGTGTGCGAGGCGACCCCGATCTTCAAATTCTCCGTTTTTCTTTCTTATCAAACGCGTGACACTCCACTTCGCGAATTGCGATCAACTCCCTGAGCTTTTCTTTTTGCAGGTGCCAGGCCGCCTGTACAATCATCGGTCAGTTCGCTGACCACGCAGCTCAATTGCAAAATTGCTTAAATTGTTTATTTGCAATTTTCAATTTCACCTCGAGTCCAACAAACCGGCAACGAAAATCATACCTATATTGTCGACCTTGCACTTCATTCTTTGAAATTTTATCCATCATATTTTTATCAAAGAATTAAAATGCAAAGCCGAACAGGCCACGCATAGATATTTCGAGGTGGAATATAGTACACAGGTGAACGAACCGCTGATGAACTGCGTTTCACCCGGTGAACAACCTCTGACGCAGCTATGTGTATACATATATATATTTATTTACAATTGCTTAAATTGTTTATTTGCAATTTTCAATTTCACCTCGAGTCCAACAAACCGGCTACGAAAATCATACCTAAATTGTCGACCTTGCACTTCATTCTTTGAAATTTTTTCCATCATATTTTAATCAAAGAATTAAAATGCAAAGCCGAACAGGCCACGCATAGATATTTCGAGGTGGAATATAGTACACAGGTGAACGAACCGCTGATGCACTGCGTTTCACCCGCTGAACAACCTCTGACGCAGCTATGTGTATACATATATATATTTATTTACAATTGTTGCAAGATTCCCAGATTTTGGGAAATCTGTGTTGCAACAATTAATTATTATCAATATCATATGCCTTCATACTGCTTACACGATTTTCAGATCAGCCATGTGTATACATATATGCGTATGTACATATATATATTTATTTACAATACTTGCAAGATCTGTGCTGTAACACTTGTCGAGGACCCAAGCAGTAAAATGTATTAGTAGTATTTATTCTAGTCGCTACCCAGAATAAATGTCTTTATCTCAGTCGAGACCCAAGATAAAGGTGTCAGATTAGTGATTGTTATTCTAGTCGCTACCCGGAATAACTATTTATCTCAGTCGAGACCCAAGATAAAGGTTTAAGTTAGTATGTGTTATTCTAGCCGATACCCAGAATAACTATCTTTATCTCAGTCGATACCCAAGATAAAGTTTGGAGTTTGTATGTGTTATTCTAGTCGCTACCCAGAATAACTGTCTTTATCTCAGTCGATACCCAAGATAAAGTTGTTAAGTTAGTCAAATTTATTCCAGTCGAGACCCAGAATAAATATCTTTATCTCAGTCGTTACCAAGACAAAGTTATAATGTTAGTAGGATTTATTCCACTCGAAACCCAGAATAAATATCTTTATCTCAGTCGGTACCCAAGACAAAGTTGTTGAGTTAGTAAGATTTATTCCAGTCGAGACGCGAAAATAGAGAGAATCAAGTTGGTCTGCTACTTATATTGCCTCTGAATTGCGCACGGCTCCAACAAATTATTTTACATTGCACATAGTAACCAAATTACGTTGACCTTTGCAGCTGTGCGTAGGTCAGAAGAGTATATTGATCCTAGCAGCTGTGCGAAGCAACTGGATTTTGAATATTTTTGTTGCCGTTCGTGATTTTGCCTAGCAAAAGTTATTAGAATTATAATTATACAGTAAGATGCCTATTACAATATTGCTTATTTGCTATTTTAAAGATGCATTTAAATGTACATATGACTTAATCTAATTCCATTTGATTTGCGCAATACTATCGAAAACAAGTTACTTTCCTCTCATTGGATCATGGGTTGATTGTTATCTCCACTAAAAACTGTCTTATCGATATGCTTGTATGTATACATCGTTTCGTTCCCAACCTATTTTCAATAATTAGAAATACTTGGAATTAGAATCTTTTAAACGATTTTAATTTTAATGTTGGTTTGAATAATAAGTTCTTTGACTTATAAAAAGTATTCAACAATTATTGTTTTTCTTAGTGTTTTATTATATAATTAATTAATTAATTAATAATATGTAATAGTTCACCTTAAGATAGCGAATAATTTCTGATGAATCCTCCTTGAAGTATTCTGTTGTGTTAGTGATAACATCGTGAAAACAGTCGATTGATTCCATGCATCTATTTAATTTCTCAATTTTGCCGGCAACATTAGGCAAATGATTTTTAATACTTTCCAAAAGTTTTTTGTTGGAAAGTTCATCATAATGCATCACCAAGTATTTAAAATTAAACAAAATAGGCCATTTGCTTAAAACATCGGCAATAGTCCTTAAACCATTATTTAAATATCTTCGTTGCTCTGGAAAAGTTTTCTTAAAGATTTCCTTAATTTTAGTCTCATCACGGTCAGCTTTGGTTAATTCGTTATTTAAAAAGAGTCGGAACGATTCCTTTTCGGAAAATGGATCTGCATATCAATATTTTTTGAGCTTGTTCAAACTTGTGGGTTCTTGAATGGGAGGACTCTTCCTTTTTCTTTATGTGTTCTTCTATCTTCTTTATAGAGATATATTACCGTCCCCAATTTTTTTCCCAGTATCATCGTCTATATCCAAAAATGTTGAGACGAAAATCGGTTACATACATACGTGCTTTGTTATTTCTCTTATATCACGGTGAATGGGCATAGGGTTCTTTTTCAAAATTTCTAATGATATACTAGAAACAAAATTAGCATATTCCTTGCGAACCAGTTTTTGCACTTTAACCATTATATCACACATGTTTGTGGGAAAAGTTTCAAAAGGAATTTTAAAGTTTTCTGTTAAATTATATGCTGGCTCAACCGAAAATGTATTTTCAATTAATGAGTGCAGGCTTGAAGCAGTGTCCGTGATAGTACCGCTTATTGAAGTACTTTCTACTGCAACAACATTTATAGCAGATTTTTTGACTAATACATCATTTTTATAATAAGAAACTATTTCGTCATCTCCTATTTCTGTGCCATCAAGAAGAAATATTTTATCTCCGCATAGACCCTTTTCTGATGCTAAAATAATATAATTTAGTTAACACAATGGAGTACAAATATGAATATTAATATATGGATCAAGAATAATGAATTTAATATGTTCATATTTTTAAAATTAACTATCGTAAGCTGGGACCGTAATAATTATAATCGAAACCAAAAAAAATTATGAGATACTAATAATTTTTATCAAATATAATAGTTATATTATGATTTTTATTATTAAAATCAAAAGTAATTATCGTTCATTTTTATTTTTTAGATAAAAAATAATAATTTTAGTCGATATTAATAATTATTTTTATTTTTGATTTTTTTTATCAGAAATAAAAATCATTTGCCGATTTATATTTTTTTGATCAAACATAATAATTTGTTTTTTGATAAAAATTAAAATCATATAATATAAAAAAATAATAATTATTTAATGATTTTTATTATTTAACTGAATAAATAAAAACTATGTGCTGCTAGTAAATATTTTTGAAAATAAACCTTTAAATATTTATTCTTATACGTATTTGGTTGATTGCGATACAATCATCAATAAAAATTACTAGAATTTATTTAAAGTTCCACATACACACTAAAATGTGGAAAGGACATTTTCTGCATTAAAGTTAATACTTGGCGATCTTGGATGTAATCTATCGGATATCAATGCTAGAATAACACTTTTTGTTGAACAACGCGTAATACATACATAATTCTGGTAATTTTTATTGATGCTTATATTGCAGATAACCAAACACCCATAATAACAATAATTTTTATTTATTCACTTTAATAATAAAAACCATACAATAATTATTTTTATGATTTCTATTTATAAATCAAAATCAAAAATAATTATTATCTTTGACTATAAAAAATAAATATTAAAAATAATTATTTTTATTTTTCCTTCAGACACAAGAATTGAAAACTAATAATTATGTTTGGTTTAAATAATTAAAATCCAAAGAAATAATTTTAGAATTTAGATTATTTTAATTATGCTTCGCGATGAAACTGCATGAAAATATGTGTTACTCTGTAACTTATTTCCACTTCGAAAAACGTTCGTTCGGTATATGATTTTTCATTTCAAAAATCAGTAATATTAATTACTTACGGTCCCTGCGTAAGTCAAAATAGAAATGATGTATTTCGAGGTAGGGCTTCAAAAATTGTCGCACTTCGTCTAAGTTCCAAATCAGCATACTCTAAGTTGTGTAAAATTCGTGTACGTGTGATAAGCATTTATATTTGTTGACACGACAGCAGATGCGGGATTCGTCCTATTTTGTATCAGATCGACATTTCTGAGCATTTCTGATTATACGACAACCAGCCCAGTGTTCTTTTAGTCATTTTTTGTACAAAAAGTAATTAAGAGTGACTTATAGTTGGTAATAGTGAAGTGAATGAAGTGAACTATAGTGAAGTTTTGTTGTGTGGAAGAGATTTTATATAATCGAGACTCGGGGGTATTGAATTTACAGTAATGAAGTGTGCTGCGCTGTGGTCTGCTATAGAAACAACCGGCGTTGTTCTAGTCCGAAATAATTTTTCAAGCAAGTTTAATAAAATTATATCATCCAAGAAATACTTATTATACAAAAAAAAAATTTTCTTGCGATATAATTGCATTGGTACGCGCCACAAAGTGATACAAGCGACATCTATTGGAAATGGAAACAACTTAGGTTAATGACATCCTAGTAAACTGGGTTTGGAGAACGGAATATTCAGGAAGGTTCTAGGATAATTATTCAGACAGTGAAGTGAATGAAGTAAACTATTAGGATTGTGATAATTAGAAGTAGGTACATTACTAGCGATAACTATAAACAGTTGGCTTAATAATTAGATGATAATTTGTGAGAGTAAACGGTAAAGTTAAATAAAGAAGGAACTTTTGAATTATATCTGAAATATTGTGTTTTAAATAACGAACTAAGACCACGCTCGTAACAATTGGTGTCAGAAGTGGGATAAAATCGCGAAATAAAGTGGTGGCATTTGACTTTGAAATTCAAAGAGTGATTATTTTTGTGAAATCGTGTGTAAAAATTCCGAAAGATAATTTTATATTAAACTGTGAGTGAATAACAAAAGACGCAAGAATGGGACGCAAACTAGATTAGCTTCGCATACAGGAATTTAAAGTGGAGTTGGGGAAGCGTTCATTGCAAACGACTGGACTAAAGAATGTTCTAGTCGAGCGAATTACACAAGCTTTGATAGAGGAAGAAAACAATCCTGAGATATTCGTTTTCGAAGAAGAGCCTGCAATGAACATAGAACAGCTTTTAAGTACTTTAATGAGCAAAATGGAAGCCCGTTTTGATGAACAAATGAATTCTCTCCAGGAACACAAGAAATCTATGGAAACCCGTTTGAACGAACAAAAGAATTCTCTCCAGGAACAAACGAATTCTATGGAATCCCGTTTAGATAAACAGAAGAAATCACTGGAAACGCGTTTGGATGAAAAAAAAAGTTCTCTGGAGAATTGTCTAGAAACTCGCTTAGAGGAACAGAAGAATTTCCTGAAAAACTCGTTAGACGAACAAAATTTAAAAATTGAAGGAATCGAGCCGGAAGTGGCGGAAGTTCAACAAAAGGTCACCGAACAGCTTGACAATTTTAAATCAGATTTGGAGAAGATGAGGCATCGACAACCACGGTACGAAGGAATTGAAATATCCAATGCAGGCAGAATGAAACCTCCAATATTTGATGGACAAAATTCGTGGCATATTTTCAAGAGACAATTCGAGGCTACTTCCGAAGTAAACGGATGGAATGATGCAGACAAAGCTACAGCTCTGGTATTAGCACTTCGAGGTTCTGCATCAGAGCTATTACAAACTATACCGATAGAAAGGCAACGTGATTATACTTCATTAGTACAGGCGATAGAAATACGTTATGGAGATGAACACATACAGCAAGTATATCGCCTACAGCTACGCAACAGAATTAAAAAGCATGGCGAATCCCTAAAACAACTGCAAGCTCATGTAGAAAAATTAGCTTATCTCTCATACTCTAGCGTAAATGCGGATTTCCTTAATGAAGTGGCGATGTAGGAATTTGGGAATGCTATTGCGGATCAAAACTTACAACAAGCGTTAAGGCTAGCAGGAAAGAAATCAACAGCAGAAGCACTAGCCTAATGCACTAGCGTATGAACCTACCAGGCAAGCTTCTCGAAGTGCAGTACGAGTGAGAGAAATTTCGGTGGAGGAATGTACTTGTAATAGAATGCAGCCATCACAGAGCAATTGTTCACGTGGTATTCTGCGATGCTGGGATTGTAATAGACTAGGACACCTCAAAAGGGACTGCAGAAAACGCCGTCGAATGGAATCACCAGAAGAGGAGGACAGAACAGAATGCCAAAGATGTCGAGCCAGGGAGCAAGCTAGTCGGGGAGAGACTAGAAATCAAACAGCTACTAGTCGTATCAGCTCTCGTGTTAAGCAGTCGGAAAACATATAAAAACCAACTTCGGGGGGGGGGGGCAGAAGTTGGTTGGTAGAGTCGACAGCCCCCGAGGTCATCATTCAGATAGCCCAGTTGCAGAGAAATAATGGCAGTCTTGTTATATATGGAAGTGTAGAAAAAAATTACTGCGTTGTCACTGTCGACACTAGAGCTTCGAGATTAATTATTAGAGCAGACCTTGTCAAGAACAAAAGGCTTCACAATACCACCAAATGTTTACTAAGAACAGCAACTGGAGCAGCAGCACAAGTTTTTGGAGAAATAACTTTGGATATTCAACTAGGCGAACTACTATTTCCTCACACTTTCCTAGTTTCGGACATAATGGATGAATGCATTCTTGAAGTAGACTTTATGACCAAATATAAAATAAATTTAGATATCGGAGAACGAATACTCAAATATGGCAACATAGAAATTCCTATGAGACTAGGAGGAGGAACAGATTATCCTGTAAAAGTAAGGACGATGGTCTGTGAGAATATTACTCTCTCTACATTCTCGGAGACGCTAGTATGGACAAAGCTTACTGATGACATCGGTACCTGCCGATTCCATTTGGTGGAACCTAACCCTACAAAAGGAACATCGAACATCATTGTAGATAAGACTTTAGTTAAAGCAGGAGGTGCAACATTAATTCCAGTCAGAGTGCTCAACACATCCGAAAATGAGGTACAACTAAAAGAGGGTGCTATAAGTGGAAATTGTGAACCCGTTTATCAGATTATTAATTTGAATAATGGTAGTAATATTAAGGAAGCAATACCTATACCAACTACTAGTCAATAGGTTCAGAAACTTCTTTCATCTAGTACCTTAAGTGAACAGCAATACAACGATGCCAAAGAGGTGCTCAAAGAATTTTCGGAATTATTTGCAATGAATGATGAAGATTTCGGTAAAACAAATCTTGTCCAGCATCGGATCAATACAGAAGATTCTAGGCCCATTCGGCAGATACCACGAAGACTACCATTAGCGAAACAATCAGAAGTTGCAGATATGATAAACTGCATGAAGGAACAAGGTATAATAGAAGAATCTAATAGCCCTTGGACATTGCCAGTTGTTCTGCTCAGTAAAAAGGATGGCAGCACTCGATTCTGTGTAGACTACCGGCAGCTAAATAACGTAACGAAAAAGGATAGCTATCCGTTACCAAGAATTAATGACACACTAGACACCCTTTCCGGAGCACTATGGTTTTCCACCCTGGACTTGAAGAGTGGTTACTGGTAAGTGGAAATACATCCTGAGGAACGAGAGAAAACTGCCTTCTCTGTTGGGAGTGGCTTATGGCCATTCAGAGTTATGCCATTTGGATTATGTAATGCTCCAGCCACATTCGAACGACTCATGGAATGTGTTTTACGAGGATTAACCTGAAAAACATGATCGGTCTACTTAGATGACATAATAGTAATTGGAAGGATATGCGAGGACATAAACACAACTTACGGGACGTACTTCAAAAGCTGAGATGTGCGAAACTGAAGCTCAGTACGAATGAATGCGCTCTATTTAAAAATGACGTAAAATATTTGTGGCACATAGTTTCATCACAAGGAGTAAGAACTGATCCAGAGAAGATACCAGCTGTCAAAAATTGGCCAGTTCCAAAGGACAAACATCAATTACGGAGTTTTCTTGGATTAGCTACCTACTAAGGCGATTCGTAAAAGGTTTTGCTGATATAACAAGGAGCCTACATCAACTTACAGAAAAAGGAAAACCGTTCATATGGTCAGATAAATGTGATGTGAGTTTCGCAAATTTGAAGCAACACCTCTGTGGAACTCCAGTGCTTCACTATCCAAAGCTGGGAAAAACTTTTATATTGGACACGGATGCCAGCAATGTACTTATTGGTGCAGTGCTTTCACAGGAGAAGGATAGTCAATAGGTACCAGTAGCTTATTTTAGCAAGGCAGTTTCAAAATCATAGAGAAATTATTGTGCTACAAGGAAAGAGCTACTTGCCATTGTAAACTCAACCAAGCATTTCCATAAATATCTCTACAGGCAGAAATTTATCCTGCGCACTGACCATGTAGGGCGTAAATTGTTTTTGCAGTTTAAGAACCCTGAAGGGCAAGTGACAAGATGGATAGAGGAACTGCAAACTCATGACTTTGAAATCCAACACCGAAGAGCACGTATCCATAGAAATGCAGACGCACTTTCACGACGTCCATGCGAAGTTGAATGCACACATTGCGTTCGGGTGGAAGAAAAAGAAACAAACGGAACTATACAGCTCATAACGGTGGAACCATCGACAGGCTGGGACAACGAGAGCTATCGAACAGCACAACGAGAAGACCCAGACATTTCACCCATTCTTGCTTGGAAGACATGGAAAGACCACAATGGAAGGATATTTCGGAGAGGAGTGAGAAGATGAAGAGCTACTGGGCTCAATGGAATTCCCTCCACGTTGAATGTGGTATATTAAAACGTAAGGGGGAGGCAACTAACGGCCAGTCATTCCGGATGCAGATAGTCGTCCTAGCATCAAAGGTCAACGATGTTCTAGAAGAAATGCACAGTGGATCATCTGGAGGACATTTGGGGGTGAATAAAACAATTTCCAAAATACGAGAAAGGTTTTATTGGTTACATATACGAGAGGATGTGGAGGAGTGGTGCCGCAGATTCACTATATGTGCTTCTTGCAAAGGGCCGCCACGCAGAAGCAGAGGAGAAATGCAGAAGTATAATGTAGGAGCCCCATTTGAGAGGATAGCCGTAGATATCGCTGGACACTTTCCAGAAACGGATAACGGTAACCGTTACATATTAGTTGCTATTGACTATTTCAGCAAATAGCCTGAAGCTTTTGCAATTCCTCACCAAGAGGCAACAACACTGGCGTAGCAAATTATGATGAATTGGGTCAGTAGATTTGGTGTGCCTCATGAGCTTCATTCGGACCAGGGACGGAACTTCGAATCACGGACTTTCCAAGGGATGTGTAAAATGCTGGGAATAAGAAAAACCAGAACAACTCCTCTGCATCCACAATCTGATGTTATGGTAGAGCGCTTCAACAGAACATTGATCGAGCATTTAAAGAAAGTAATTGACTATGATCAACGCGATTGGGATCGACATATTCGTAATGGCTTATAGATCAGCTGTTCATAGCACTACCGGACAAACCCCAGCTTAGGTCATGTTCGGAAGAGAGATACGTTTACCTAGCGACCTCAAATTCGGTACCCCCAGAGGTGAACAAAAGTTACCAAAAGATTACGTATCGGAGCTCTAACAGCAATTAGCTGATGTACACGAGGCCACGAGAACGAAATTAGCAGCAAATACTGATCGGATGAAGACCCGTTATCACTTACGTGCAAATTCCCCAGGATTTAACGAAGGTGATCTTGTTTGGCTGTACAACCCGAAACGACATAAGGGACGTTCTCCAAAATTACAACAACACTGGGAAGGACCATATTCAGTATTAACTAGAATTAATGGCGTGGTATACAGGATTGCACAAGAGGCAAACGGAAAATCGTTCATCTAGATCGTTTATGTCAATACTACGACCATCAAGACCGTGGATCACCTATTGTTCGGGACGAACAATTTTAAGAAGGGGAAGTGTTACAAGCGACATCTATTGGAAATGGAAACAACTTTAGGTTAGTGACATCCTAGTAAACTGGGTTTGGAGAACGGAATATTCAGGAAGGTTCTAGGATAATTTGTAGAGTTTCAGACAGTGAAGTGAACGAAGTAAACTATTAGGATTGTGATAATTAGAAGTACAATACTAGCGATAACTATAAAGAGTTGGTTTAATAATTATTTGATAATTTCTGAGAGTAAACGGTAAAGTTAAATAAAGAAAGAACTTTTGAATTATAGCGGAAGGTGGGTAGATATGAACCACTTTTTTTCGAGAAGACATTTCAGCTGTAATATACCTCCGCCGATATGATGAAATGCATTAAATTGAAGCCTTTTCTTTTAAATTTGTATTGACATAAACATTTCTTAGCCTTAATGAGCGTATTCTAAGTTATTGACAGAAATGCAAAAAAGTGCTTTGGTTCATTTCTCCCCACATGTGTGGTGAAATGAACCAAGAAGGGGGATATATGAGCCAAGTGCAAATTTTAATAGAAAAATAGCAAAAAAGTTAAAGTTAGACTTTTTTTATTTTAAAATAAATAACAAAACATAACAATTC
The DNA here is from genome assembly GCA_963930735.1 of Dioctria linearis. Classification (NCBI taxonomy): domain Eukaryota; kingdom Metazoa; phylum Arthropoda; class Insecta; order Diptera; family Asilidae; genus Dioctria; species Dioctria linearis. The sequence continues at coordinate 117,575,128 of OZ005741.1, forward strand.
AGTTAACGAAATAAAAAAGGAAAATAGGAACGTTTCAATTAAATGGCGTTAACGCATGTTAAAATGTGAGAAGGACACGGGCAGTTGATAGCGGCCTTGCTGCCACCTTGTTGTTCCTAATGGAAGCGGTGGTGGTAACACACATTGGATGTCTCGTATCGGTACCAACGCCATATGAGGAACAGTCAACAATCAACTTCTGCCATCGCCCACAAGCAATGGTGCATTTCTACTCAGTAGCACTTTATTTATTCAAATATTTTTTTTTAACAAAACTTTTAAATTTACTAAATTTGTTACTTTTATTTAAATTAGGGCTTCATGTTATTAACATTATGTTGGCATTATAAATAATTTGTTAGTTACCAGTCAGCTAAACACAAAGATATGTGGAGCACTCAAAAATAGTTTCCACGTGGTAAACTCAACTCACTCAACTAACACGCCTGCGCTCGAGCACAGTTTGTGGACGATTGAAATAAATGAAGCAGTTGTAAGACTGTTTCCATTTTGTCTTTATTACATATCTCTGCCTATTCGCATTTAAGTTATACGGGCTTGGTTCATCTTACCCCATGGTCCATTTATACTCACCTTCCCCTATCTGAAATATTGTGTTTTAAATAACGAACTAAGACCACGCTCGTAACAGTATCTCTTCTATTAAATTTGGTTCCACTCATATTTTTATTTAAGTACTACAATTTATTCCTGAAACAATCACACTTTTCTGAAAAATTATATCCTAGGAGGACCACACCGACTTCGAAGTCTTGATTATATAAAATCTTAAAAAAAATTAATTCATTGTAGTTTTTCACTATTACTAATAATTGTAAATCACTTTTAATTATTTTATTATAAGATAAATCCCTGCAAATTGTATATATAATCTGAGTTTAAGTCGAAATAACGTAAATAGAAATGTCTTGGATCGAGTTATCCCTGTAAATCACTTCTGATATAATGCACTGAAATATCAGTATCATTAAATCTGCAAGTGATTTGCATTAACATTTTACTATTACCAAATTAGGCTGTGATAGTGCACTAAAAATTCATTATCAATAAATGGTTTAATGATGTGGAACGATTAGTGCATCTTTCATATTCCAGCGTAAATGCGGATTTTCTTAATGAAGTGGCGATGGAGGAATTTGGGAACGCTATTGCAGATCAAAACTTACAACAAGCGTTAAGGCTAGCAGGAAAGAAATCAACAGCAGAAGCACTAGCCTACGCATTAGCGTATGAACCCGCCAGACAAGATTCACGGAGTGCAGTACGAGTGAGAGAAATTTCAGTGGAAAAATGTACTTGCAACAGAGTGCAATCATCACAGAGTCCGCCTACACGTGACGTCCTTCGATGCTGGAATTTTTATAGACCAGGGCACCTTCAAAGAGACTGCAGAAAACGTCGACGAGTGGAATCACCAGAAGAAGAGGGGAAAGAAGAATGCCAAAGATGTCGAGCCAGGGAATAAGCTATTCGTGGAGAGACTAGATATCAAGCAGCGACTAGTCGCATCACTTCTCCTGTTGAGCAGTTGGAAAACTAGTAAAAACCAACTCTGTGGGGCAGAAGTTGGTTGGCGGAATCGACAGCCCCGAAGTCATCATTCAAGTAGGCCAGTTACAGAGAAATAATGGCAGTCTTGTTATATGTGTATGGAAGTGTAGGAAAAAATGACTTCGCGGTCACTATCGATACTGGCTTCGAGATAAATTATTAGAGTATATCTTGTTAAGAACAAATGGCTTCACAATACCACCAAATATCTATTAAGAACAGCAACTGTAGCAGCAGCACAGGTGTTTGAAGAAATAACTTTAGATGTTCAACTAGGCGAACTACTATTTCCTCACACTTTCTTGGTTTCAGACATGATGGATGAATGCATTCTTGGAATGGACTTCATGACCACATACAAAATAAATCTGGATGTCGGAGAGCGGATTCTCAAAAATGGGAATACAGAAATTCCTATGAGACGAGGAGACGGAACAGATTATCCTCCGGTAAGTAAGAACGATGGTCTGCTAAAATATTAGTCTTTCGCCATGCTCGGAGACACTAATATGGACAAAGCTTACTGATGACATCGGGACCTGCCGATTCTATCTGGTGGAGCCTAACCGCACAAAAGCTACATCGAATATCATTGTTGGCAAGACTTTAGTGAAGGGAGAAGGTGCAACATTAATTCCAGTCAGAGTGCCTAACACATCCCAAAATGAGGTACAACTAAAAGAAGTTGCTATAATTGGAAATTGTGAACCCGTTTACAAAATCGTCAAATTGGATAAGGGTAGTAATGTCAAGGAGGCCAAAACTATACCAGCTACTAACCAACAGGTTCAGAAACTTCTTTCATCCAGTGCCTTAAATGAACAACAATACAACGATTCCAAACGGGTGATCGATGAATTTTCGGAATTATTTGCAATGAATGATGATGAGTATGGTAAAAAAAATCTTGTCCAGCATCGGATCGATACGGAAGATTTCAGGACCATTCGACAGACACCACGAAGATTGCCATTAGCCAAACAACCCGAAGTTGCATAATAGAGGAATCTAACAGCCCTTGTACATCGCCGGTTGTTCTGTTCAGGAAAAAGGATGGCAGCTCCCGATTCTGTGTAGATTACCGCCAACTAAATAACGTGACGAGAAAAGATAGCTATCAGTTTCCAAGGATTTGTTACACTACAATTTTATTGTGTTATTTTGTAGGGGTACTCACTATTAAACTCCAACCTGGATATATTCCTGAAGTATAGTAACAGCACTTCCTTTTTGTTTTTATTTTTACGCTTTTTTTATACACAAAATTTTCTTTTAAGTTTACACCTTTACACTTTTACAGGTGGTAAGTCTACTCATTACCGAACTTATTCTATTATTCTAACCAAAACTTTCCTTTTTCTACAATTAGAACTTTAACTTAAACGCACCGAGCCTTGTTACTTTCTTATCTTTTTTTCACCAAAACCAGTCCGCGAGGCGATCCCGATCGAAACCAAAAATCAACTCTTCGAGACTTAGATTTTTTAATCTCAAGTCTCTTCGTTCAGGATAGGAAAATGCTTAATTAGCATTCGTATCCTGAGAAAATTATTTTACGCTGGGCATTAAACATGCCCAGAATTATTGCGACGGACTATAGTTGAAATTGAAATTTGATATTTTCATTAATATCCAACCATCGTCTTGCTATCGTGCATACATTGTTGCGATCACAATGTATGCAGCTCGCGACAATTTGCTGATAAGAGCTTTTTTCGGTGAAGACTAGATCGTTTCAGTCTTCACCGACGTAAAGTTTTCATGCGCCCGATATGTATGTATGTATATATGTATGTACATATCGTATATACGACAAATCTTACTGAAGGTAAAATTTGTCGTGGGGCTTTTTTTCTATCGAAACAACTTGGGTTGAAATTTAAAACTTTTATTTTTCCCAAGTCGTTTTATGGGAAATACTTTTTGTTTTTAATAAAGGAATGTGAAGAAATTGCTGATGGCAATTTCTTCGACTTATAGAGAGATAAGCTAACCAAGTCTTAAGCATGGTTAGCTTCTACATATTATGCATGAATGATAATTTATTAATTATAATTCTCATTTTTAACCTCTTTTTAGGTATATAGGTATATTGTATATACAACAATCCTTCTCTCTGCGAAAAAGAGAGTTATTCTTGGAAGAGGAATAACTCTCGGGGAAGGGACTAAGTAATTTGTGCACGTTAGCACAATTGTTTTGTTTAGACGGTAGATAAAAAATGATTTTGGATCAAAAGTCTAATCTCAATTGGATTTTTTTTTTATGTTTATGGGTGAGATACATTGTAAGGTATGTTGGGGTACTTGCAGTCACTTTTGAGCGTTCATGGCTCATTCGTCATGAATTTTCGAGTCGCTTTAGGTCGTCATCCCTGATACTGCCCCGAATTTATGGTCTCACGTGCCACCCTGATTTGTGTGGTCCGTGTTGTCCGTGTTTGGCAGGGACCAATTCGCCTGATTGAGCATCGACGGGGCCAGCGGCCCGAAGTCATTTGGATGGAAGATGCCGTGGCTGGACACTCCTTTCATGTGGATTATGCTTTGATCCCTCATTGAGGGATGGGGTGGTCCGCTGCAGGTATGGAAATGGAGCTTTTACGTTTTTTTTTGTTAATAAGATGTTTCTCTCTTTATAGGAGGCACCCTGGTGTTGACTGGGGTGCACGCGATTTGCGTCTGCTGCGTGTTTTCTACAGCAGATCCGGTCACGGAGCTCTATAGGGTGCTCTTTGCAACTCCTCCTGGGTCTTCCGAGCCGGAGTCTCCACCGGGGTATGATGAGGCCGGAGGTGCGCTCGAGGCCCCTGAAAACTGGGACGACGATGTTGAAATGGATAACTCCGACAGAAGTGTTGGTGGCTGACTTCCTGCACGCAGCCCAGTATGGCTACCTTTTCCCCACTTATAGGATTAGTTTTTCTTTTTGTATCTTTCCTATCTTTCTATTCTTTTCAATAAATTTTTATTAAATCTTTTATATATAAAAAAAAATCTTGTTCTTATTTAAACTTCCTAGTCCCCTTTTTAGGATTTGGTTCTGGTTTGTGGTTGGCTCGGCACGGCGTTGGTTTTACATTTTAGTTTGTTAATCTAGGTTAACCTTGTTATTTGTGTTTTCTGATTTTCTAAAATTGCTCTTACAAGTCTATTCCTATTCTAGTCTTATTTTTTTTTTTGTGTTTATTATTTTTTTCCTTATATTTAGGTGGTAATTATATTTTATGTTTTTAAACAGCTACTAATATATTGTGTCCTATTATAGGGTTAGTTGTTATTTAGTTTTTATTCTAGGTTAGGTGTTTGTTATAATATTTATTACCCTTATTTGTAATTTTATGTTCTGTTCTTATTTATTCTTATTTATATACAGCGGGAGAGGATATCTTTTACTTTGCTTTTGTTTTGTGTATATATGTTCTTATTACACTATTTTTCCTTAAATCTATGCTTTAATAATTATATACGTATGTCCTCTCCCCTTCTGTTTTTATTATTATCTATTATTACTAATTTCTTTATGGGTTGAAACCACTAACATTTATTTTTTTTGTATTCTCGTACCAGTGATAATGCTTAAAGTGGTGGCACTATACCACTTGCACTGACCTAGTAGGTGGCAGGGTGCGGCTCCTTTTGAGAGGGGTAGGTTCTGTTATTTCGATTTGTTCGATTTGTTCGATTTGTTCGATTTGTTCGTCTGCCTCTAGGGTTTTTTCAGATTTGTGTGGACGATAATATTTAATGAATGGGACTAGCCATTTGGCGACCAGGTACAGTACCATACATGTGATGACAACACCAGTTAAGGATACTGATGTTTCATCTAGGACATGTGTAAGATGGTGGTTTGTATGAGGAGATATTTTAGCTAATTTTTTGTCCAGCTCTTTTAGTGACTGGGTGCCTTTTAGGATGAGGCCATTAGGGTCATCTCCTGAGTATAGCTTTGTACTAATACTCTCGGACTGCATTTCTTTAGGGGTTTCATTGAAATATTTTTCCACTATTTGTTTTAATGGGGTTATATCTGGGAAGTAATTGGGTTGTTGGAGACTCAATGATTGAATATTTTCTGCCTCATAGTGTAGGATTTGGGATCCTACTTGTAATTGACAGGGATGGTTTATAGTAGTTATTCCTTGGCTTCTATTTTTGAAGTTAGGAATTGTTGGGTACACTGAAGGTGTACAATTGTTGGTTCTATCAAGGAGAATATCCAAGAATTTGGTTTACTTAGTTTAATAAGTAGGTCTCTGGGAGGTATTTGTGCTCTGAATTGGCACTGTGGCTCTTCCTTTAGTGGATTAAAGAACAGCTTTACTATGCATTCTTTAGACATTGTTGCCTTTGTTACAGGAATGCTTAGCTTGGTGACGTAAGTGTCCCCTTTGGAATATTGCGTGATCTTTTTGAAGATTTTAAGATCTTGGGTTTTTAATAATAGGATATCCTGTGTCTGTACCTGGTGCGCTACGTGTGAGTACTGTATATCGGGTACCAATGATTGTTTTTTATTAATGTGTATGGGAAAACTGTGTACTCTATACAACTGCATTTGTGGTAGATTGAAAATTGGAAGTTGTATTCGAATGACTAATTTGTCTTGGACTAGACGAGCCTTTGTTTCCGCTGTCTGATATAGCAGGGAGAGACAATTTTGTGCATCTGGGCAAGTAGCGTGAGATTTGTGGTATATCTCTAATAAACTTTTGGGAGACACCACTAGAGGATGCAACTGGTGATTTTTACTGGAGATTATTATGTCGAGTAAGGCTTGCTGCCTGTACTCAATCTCGACAATTTGTAAGGTCAGGCTTGAGGTTTATTTGACGTTTCTTTCCTGCAGAGATGTCAATGGCTTTTGGATTTGCTGTAGTGTAGTTTTGACTACACTGATCTTCTGTCCTTCAGGTCGGCTAGTGCTTTTGTCTTTGTTTCGAGCTCCTCGAGTCGACTGTATACTTCCTGTTCATTAGTGCTGTCCATGGTCCCAAATAGGTAGTGCATTGCATTTCCTATTTCATCGAAGATAGATCTTGTTGATCTTGATTTTGGGACCACTTCTCGAATGATACTTGTTCTTCTCTTGATATTTTCCAAGAGAGAAAGAACGTGTTTTTGTTGAACCAGGCATAGCTCATCCGTTTGAGAGCGATTTGAACATAGTCGGTGAACTAAGTGTTTCGCCTGTTCTGCCATAAGCGTTTGGTTGTTCAGTTCCATTAGATTGATCTCCGTTAGTATGTTCCATGTACTATGGTAGACTTGTAATTTTCCTAAGTCCTCATACAGTATTCCTGTATTGTTCAGGGGACTTATTGTGTAGGGTTCCGTTTGTATTTGTCCCACTGCCAGATGGAAACAGCATATTAACACCGATATGTGCTTCAGGTTCTGTAGAAAATGAAGGATAGGCTTCGTTAGTCAATTAGTCATACTGGAAGATTTTGTGGTAATTCTGGTAATTCTAATAGCACTTAATTTAATTGTAGAATTTTGTATGATGGAAACATATTTTCTAAAGTTATATGTACCAGTATACTACTCATAATAGGGCTTCAAACAGTTGTATGGTAGTCTTTGTTGGACTGGGTACATTTATTACCAGATATGGGCCAACCCAGATATGGGCCAACCCAGATTTGAGACAGTTTGTGTTTGCGGCTTTCACTTTTGAGGAGGACTTTGTCTCCTAGGTGGAAAGTGAGAGGCCTGACTGTTTTGTCGTAATTTGCCTTTGAGCGTTGTTTGCTGGCTAAGAGATTTTTACGAGCCGTGGTATATGATTTTTGGAGTCTGTATTTGAGCATATGGTAATAACTTTCGTGGTTGTAAACGGGTTCAGGATCCTGTTTTAAATTAGTTGGGACATCTGCTGTGAAGCCGTAAAGGCAGTCCATTAGGGTTAATTTAGTACCCTCGTGTACACTGTTATTGTACACGAATGCAGCGGTTCGTAGGAATTGATCCCATGTTTTGGGATATACTGTACGCAGATATTCGATTAATGGTCTATGGACACGCTCCAGTGCTCCATTAGACTGTGGATGGTATGCGGAAGTTTGTAACTTCTTTACCTTTAGCAGTTTGCAGACCTTCTTGAATAGCTCACTCAGGAAATTTGTTCCCTGATCGGTGACTATTCTCTTTGGAATGCGATAGCGCGTGACAATCTCATTGAAAAAGATTTGCGCCACCGTTACTTCTTCTCCATTAGGTATGGCATACCAATCGACAAATTTGGTAAGGTTATCTTGAAAAGTTAAGATATACTTATTACCTGATATGGTCTCTTCTAGTGGACCTACTATATCAAGGTAAACCTTATCGAAACCTTGTTCTGCGATGTCCGTTATTACCATTGGCATCTTGAATTGTGGAGATGCTTTCATTGTTTGGCACTTAGTGCATTTTTTTATGTACCTTTTTATATCGCTAAGCATGTGTCCCCACCAGTACTTGCGTCTAATTCTTTTATAAGCCTTAATGACACCCTGATGGTCGCCGAAAGGAGAGTCGTGATAATCCTTTAGGATTGTTTGAACTTCCTTGGGGCTCGTGATTATCTTAGGTGCCTTGACTGGACTTATTTCTTGTTCAAGCGTAGCAGGGGGTTGTATTTCCGCCTCTGGGGGTTCATATTCTTTGTCTGCCGCTACCGTGGGCTTTGTTTCAGCGCTGGGGCTCGTGTTGGCTTCTTAGGCTCTTTGTTTTTGAGCTCTGGTCAAGGCGAAGCAATGAGCGGGTTTCTTTATTTTCCTTTTATTTTGGGAATTATTTTCCTCCACATCAGAGTCCATAGTGTGGTGGACTTGGGCTTGTACCGTTAAGGTGTTGCCTGTATAGTCTTCGTTTAATACTTGTGGAATGCGGCTTAATGCATCCGCATTGGTATTATACTTCCCTGGTTTGTATTCGATGGTATAATCGAATTCTGACAATTTATGGTGAAATCTCACCAAACGGGAAGTCGGGTCTTTAACATTAAAGACTCCTTTGAGAGGCTTGTGGTCAGTATAGACCGTAAATTTCCTGCCTTGGAGGTAGCATCGGAAATTTCTAGTTGCCCAGACTATAGCCAATAACTCCTTTTTCAATAGTGGAGTAGTTTTTCTCGGCTTTATTTAGCGTTCGGATTGCATAGGCGATAGGCTGGTCTTTTCCCACTTCTCTTTGGGAAAGCACAGTGCCTAATGCTTCGTTGCTGGCGTCCGATGTAAGCTTGAAAGGTTTAGAAAAATCTGGATAGATTAAAAGTGGTGGGGAAATTAGAGAATTTTTAATGCTTTAAAATGTTTCTTGGCATTTCTCGGTCCAAGTGAATTTTACGTCCTTGCGGAGTAAATTCGTAATTGGACGAACGATTTTTTAGAAGTCCGGAATGAACTTCCTATAGTAATTGGCGAGTCCTAAAAAGGACTGAACTTGCCTAACTGTTCTAGGAACAGGAAATGTTTGGACGCAGGCTGTTTTGCTGGGGTCTGGTAATGGACCTCCGCTAGAGCCTTAGGTAAACAACTTCTCGTCTCAAGAACTGGCACTTCTCTGGCTGCAGTTTGAGGTTGTTTTCTCTCAATTTGTCGAAGACTTTGCAAAGTTTATCATTGTGGTCATTTAGGTTCTTACCATAAATGACGATGTCGTCAAGATAAACGAAACATTCGAGGCCTTGTAGGCCTGTCAGAACGAAGTTCATGAGGCGTTGGAATGTAGCGGGAGCTCCTTTGAGTCCGAATGGCATACGCTTGAATTCGTAGTGCGCGTCGACTAAGACTTGGTGATAACCGTTGGCCAAATCGAGAGTGGTAAAGTACATGGCATGACCTAGTTGGTCAAAATTATCCTCGATTCGGGGTAGCGGAAATGCGTCGCCAATTGTTTTTTCGTTCAATTTGCGAAAATCGACAACGACGCGCCACCTTTTTTCACCATCGGGTTCCGCCTTTTTGGGGACAACTAATAAGGGTGAATTCCAAGGGCTTTTGCTAGTTTGGACTATCCCGTTGTCTAGCATTTCTCTTAATTGTTCGTTGATTACTTGTCTCTGGGTTTCTGGTAATCTGTATGCCTTTTGGTTTATGGGCACTTGATCTTGTATTAAAGGGATATTGTGGGTGATAGCATTTGATCTTGTCACCTTTGAGATAAAAGATATCATTGTACTCGTAACAGAGTTCGGATATCGAAGCTTTTTCTTCCGCATTTAGATTTGGGTCTAGGCTGAGCTCTTCGTCTAGCCTGTTGACTCGCGGAGTGTTTGTGGGATCTTCATGATCCGGAAATAAGTATCTTACGTGCTGTAAGATAGCTGTATTTTCCGAAAAGCTTGCGTCTCTTTCCTCATTTTATGTAGTTGTGTACTTACTATCTGTTTTACTTACATTACTAGATGACAGGGAATGGGCTTCCTGCAGTTTTAATGGTGGAGTACCATGTTTTATGGGTACTTTTGATTGGTCCGAGTACTCGCACGCATTCGTATTTTGGGTTATGGGCCTTGAAAAATTGGTTTTCTTAAAACTATTTGACGGTGGAGCCAACCTTGCCTTCAATGAGGTCTTACGGATCTCGCGCGCGTCTTTTACAGGGCTCATGGGCCACTTTTTATTCTTAATACTAATTTTATTAAGTGGTGGAGTCGACTTTGCCTTTAAATAGGTCTTAATGAGCTCGCACGCACTGTTGATGGGGCTCTTGGGCCACTGTTGTTCCTTAATACTAACTTTGCTGGTTGCTGCAGTCGTCTTTGCCTGAGAATAGGTCTTACTGAGCTCGCACGCACTTGTGATAGGCCTCTTGGGCCACTGTTGTTTCTTAACAGTAACTTTCTTGGTTGGTGGAGTCGTCTTTGCCTGAGAATAGGTCTTGTTGAGCTGACACGCACCTGTGATTGGGCTCTTGGGCCACTTTTGTTTCTTAAGACTAACTTTGTTGGGTGGTGGAGTCGTCTTTGCCTGAGAATAGGTCTTATTGAGCTCACACGCACCTGTTGTTTCGCTCCTTATCCTTGTGGTTATCTTACATCTAGGTATATTGCTTGGAGGAGTCAGCTGCATTTTGCTTGTCGGCTTCTGGAGCTCGCTCGCATCTGTGATTTGGCTATGGGGCCATGTAAAATTTTTATAACTTATTTTCTTGGACGGTGGAGTCATTGTTGCCTCTACTCGGGTTTTACTGATTTCGCACGCGTCTTGTATAGGGCTCTTGTGCCTCGTGGGTAACTTATATCTAGGTATTCTGAAGAAAGAAGTCTTGCTTGACTTCTGTTCAGTCTTGGGAAGCTCACTGGTGTTTGTGTTACTCGCTTGCGATTTATTCGGCTTGAGAACGTGTTGTGTATCAGTGTCTTCTCCTATTGAGATGACGGCGTAGTCATGTATAGGGAGCAGTTGTAATAATAAACTGTTGATGACTACTTGGAAATTGTTAATGTTGAGTATGGCAACTAGCACTGTTTCTTTCCCAGTAGGGAGCAAACTGTTGGCCAGGAAGACTCCATCGCCTATCTCTTTAGATAGACAGAGCATTACTTCCTTCACTCGCAACGGGACTGTGGTGATAATTTGTGACCTAGCAGGTATGCATATTGGTTCCTCTAAAGTAACCAGATGCTGCCTCATTTCGCAGGTTTCTTGATCACCCAGACAGCTCTTTTCGCATTCCGTCGGCTCTTGCTGAACCTGGCATCCAGCATTACTCTTTTCAGATGCCTTGGAGACACTGCATGTAGATAGTTTACCCTGTTTAGGTTCCATCTTTCCTGCAAGTGACCTCACTTCGACTGCTTTTCTGGAATACAGCTTGTCTGTTTTGCATGACAAGGGCACAGTAAACTCTTCGGGATTTGTTTCCGTACAGGGAAACTTGAGTGCTTTATTTGGGCCTTCAACATTACAATTGTTTGATAGGAAATCGTTTCCTAAAAGGCCGTCATCGGAAAGACCTGGCAGGTTTTGTACTACCTGAAATTTGCAGGGAATTTTATTTTTAAAATTGAAGTTGCCCTTGCAAGTTCCCAATGTCTTTCCGGTTCCAAAAGGGGTCTGTGATTATTTTGAGGTCTTTAATTGGTCTTTTCTTAATAATACTAACCTCAGGGCCAGTGTCCACTACTAGTTTTGTATGGCCGTTAAGGCTTATGTCCAGTGGAAGTTTCACTGTAGGGACACAGGATTCGGACGCTTGAGGTGACCCTTTTGTTTTGCGTAGTGGGTTTATAGTCGACCCGGGGAGTTTTGGGTCGACTGCATGTCGTATCCCTGACTCCGGGCTTCCCATTTTTTCTTTTGGCGGCAATCTTCGTCTGTATGTCCTCGGCAACCACAAGAGGTGCATTTGAGTCTTATATTAAAGACTTGAGGACTTTTAGTGTTGTGTTGCTCTTGTGTGGGTCTGTTGGAGAGGCGTGGAGGAACAATCTGTTGTGTTTGTTGTGTTGTTCTGCAACCACGGACGTCATATCCATAGATTTTGCAGTTTAAGCAGAAAGGGGTGTTCTTGCGCTTAAGGCAATCTGTGTATGTGTGGCCCTTTCGCTGGCAGAAATTACACGTGATGTTACGGACCAGTGCATCTTTATCCGATTTTCTGGCATCAGTGTTTGTAAAAGGTCTTTGTCGTGACTGTGATGGAGCTGGGTTATTCACATTGCATGAAAACTGATTTGGGTTTGAAGCTCGAGGTGATGCGAATATAGTTGTAGATGGCATTTGATAGTAAGGAGCTCTATAGTAAGCTCTCACTCGTAAATCTGGGTCTACTGGAGCAATTGGAGGAGCTTGTACCAGAGGAGTCTGGACGAATGTAGCACTTTGTTGTAATTTCTCCATGTCCACGGCTTTTTGAATTAGTGCTTCTAAATCACCTTCTCCCTGCCTGAGCAAATATTGACACAGGTGTGGGTTAGTTACTCCACTTTTCAAAGCGTTTTTGGCAAAATCCATCAGCTGTGTTTTCACAGCAGGGACTGCCTCAGCTCCATACTTCTGTGTCGCTGCCTCGTTGCAAATCGTCAACAACTGTTTCAATCTTGTAATGAAAACAGTGAGAGATTCTAACGGGTTTTGTCTGGTGGTAATTAATTTGCTCACCAGCTCCTGATATGTCTCACGGGGAAGGTATGTTCTATTTAGACGTTCCTCTACTTCACTAAATGAAGCAGGGACGTCTGAAGCGAATAATTGGTATGCGTCACCTCTGAGACTTGTGGGAAGAACCTGAATGAAAGCCACTTTTTCTTCATTAGTTAGGAACTGCATAGTTTTTTTGCAGCAGCCAATGAAGGTTTGTAGTTCTCGTCCCAATTGTGGGGTAGTTTCACCCGAAAATAAGGGGACGAGTTGAGCTGTTAGCTTCGCAACTTTAGCGTAGTCCACCATTGTGTATAGTCTATTGACTGGAAATTTAAATTTGGGTGGACTAACTGGGCTTGTTTCTGGACTGATTTCCGTTAAAGATTCTTCGAGCCAGTCAATCAGCAGGTCTTCGGGAGTTGGTTCAGCTACTTCACCGTCACTGTAACTATCACTATTAGTACTTTCACTTAACCTAACACTCTTATTCTTCTCTAAATCTAAGGAGGGAGCGCGTGGATTCAGCGAGCCTACTTAGTTCCTCACGGAACCGAACTGTGTTTTCCTTCAGTGTCTGTATTTGTGCGAGTCTATTTTCGCGGGTTTGACTCAGTTTTTTGCTGAGTGAATCACACTGAGTAATTAATGGCTAGCGTACCTGAAGCTCGCGCTCTCTCGTACAATTTTGTTAAAAATTTATCAAGACTTACTTGTCTATTGAGACCTGGCAAAACTGTCCCACTTCTGAGTCGAGGTCCTGTTGGCGATGACGGTGGAGATTTTTCTCCAGCAGCAGATGATGTACCTTCACCGGGGTGCTGTGTTTTGGCACCTGGGCTTGATCCCGCGTCGGCTAAAGATGAAGAGGTTTCCCTCGCTGCTGCGTCTGTTTCCTGCTGAGGTAGAGCAGGGTTGTCGGCTGGCATATGATGCGCTGTTTGGGGAAAGGGGGGCTCCTTGCCTACTTAAGTCCCTTTGCTGTAATTGAGAGGGGGTTTCTTTAACCGCCTTCCAGTTCCCTCTGAATCCTTGGTCGGTTGATTTCGGCTTACTTTTGAAGCTGGGGGGGGGGGGGGGGGCTGGGCCATCTTAACTTCCCCTGGATCTAGTTGAAAAGGGGGCTTATGAGCCGTCTTCGATTTCCTCTTCAACTCAGGATCGTTGTACTTCAAATGGCTGATGATTTGCTTCTGGGAACTTCGAGCTGGTTGTCGGGCTACTTCCAGCTGGCTTAATGTTCATCCTTCTGGGAGGTTTTCGATGGTTTTCCACTTCCTTCGGTAGACTGTACACTTGTATGCCTCGGTGGTGCTTTTGCACTAATCGGGGTGAACGCTTGCCCGCCTGGAGCAGAGGCGCCTAGATATGGTATCTACCCGAGTGTTGGGGGTGACTGAGCCTGAGTGGCTTAGTCAATGGGACCCCTTAGGTTCAAAGGATTAAGGCTTTTCAAGCTTTTACGATCCTTTTGACTAGATCAAGCTTGCTCAATCCTACCGGCTGCGCCAATTTTTGTTACACTGCAATTTTATTGTGTTATTTTGTAGGGGCACTCACTATTAAACTCCAACCTGGATATATTCCTGAGGTATGTTAGGAACAACACTTCCTTTTTGTTTTTATTTATACACAAAATTTTGTTTTAAGTTTACACCTTTACACTTTTACAGGTGGTAATTCTACTCATTAACGAATTTATTCTATTATTCTAACCAAAATTTTCCTTTTTCTACAATTAGAACTTTAACTGAAACGCACCGAGCCTTGTTACTTTCTTATCTTTTTTCACCAAAACCAGTCCGCGAGGCGATCCCGATCGAAACCAAAAATCAACTCTTCGAGACTTAGATTTTTTAATCTCAAGTCTCTTCGTTCAGGATAGGAAAATGCTTAATTAGCATTCCTATCCTGAGAAAATTATTTTACGCTGGGCATGTTTAAACATGCCCAGAATTATCGCGACGGACGAAAGTTGAAATTGAAATTTGATATTTTCATAAATATCCAACCATCGTCTTGCTATCGTCCATACATTGTTCCGATCACAATGTATGCAGCTCGCGACAATTTGCTGATAAGAGCTTTTTTCGGTGAAGACTTGATCGTTTCAGTCTTCACCGACGTAAAATTTTCATGCGCCCGATATGTATGTATGTATATATGTATGTACATATCGTATATACGACAAATCTTACTGAAGGTAAAATTTGTCGTGGGGCTTTTTTTTCTATCGAAACAACTTGGGTTGAAATTTAAAACTTTTATTTTTCCCAAGTCGTTTTGTGGGAAATACTTTTTGTTTTTAATAAAGGAATGTGAAGAAATTGCTGATGGCAATTTCTTCGACTTATACAGAGATAAGCTAACCAAGTTTTAAGCATGGTTAGCTTCTACATATTATGCATGAATGATATCTTTTTAAGTATATAGGTATATTCTATATACAACAGATTGATGACACGTTGGATACCCTTTCCGGAGCGCAATGGTTTTCCACGCTGGATTTGAAGAGTGGTTACTGGCAAGTGGAAATGCATTTCGCGGACCGAGATAAAACTGCTGTCTGAGTTGGCAGTAGCTTATGGCAATTCAAAGCAATGCCATTTGGGCTATGTAATGCTCCAGCCACATTCGAACGACTACTGGAATGTGTTCTACGTGGTTTAACCTGGAAAACATGTCTTGTCGACTTGGATGACATAATACCAATCGGAAGGACATTCAAGGAGCATAAAAACAACTTACGGGACGTACTTCAAAGGCTCAAAAATGAAAAATTGAAGCTCAGTGCGTGTAAGTGTGCTCTATTCAAAAATGAAATAAAATATTTAGGGCACATAGTTTCATCACAAGAAGTAAGAACGGATCCAGAGAAGATAGAAGCCATAAAAAATTGGCCAGTTCAAAAGGACAAACATCAATTACGGAGTTTTCTTGGTTTATCTACCTACTACAGGCGATTCGTGAAAGGTTTTGCAGATATGGCAAGAAGCCTAAATCAACTTACCGAAAAGGGAAAGCCGTTCATATGGTCGGATAAATGCAACGAATGTTTTGAAAATTTGAAGCAACAGCTCTGTGAAGGTCCAGTACTTCACTATCCAAAGCTGGGAAAAACATTTATATTAGACACGGATGGCAGCAATTGAGGTATTGGTGCAGTGCTTTCGCAGGAGGAGAATGGTCAGGAAGTTCCAGTAGCTTACTATAGCAAAGCACTTTCAAAGTCAGAGAAAAATTATTGTGCTACAAGAAAGGAGCTACTTGCCATTGTAAGTTCAACAAACATTTTCATAAATATCTCTACGGGCAGAAGTTCATCCTTCGCACCGACCATGGAGCGCTTAAATGGCTTCTGCAGTTTAAGAATCCTGAAGGAGAAGTAGCGAGATGGATAGAGCGACTCCAGGCTTATGATTTTGAAATACAACACCGAAGAGGTCGTATCCATGGAAATGCAGACGCCCTTTCACAACGTCCATGCAAACTTGAATGCAAACATTGCGCCCGGGTGGAAGAAAATGAAACAACAGCAACTATATAGTTGGTAACCGTCAAAGCATCTACAGGTTGGCACAACGTGGAACGCGAACAGCACAACGAGAAGATCGGGACATTTCACCTATTTTTGCTGGGAAAGAAGACATGGAAAGACTGGAAGTATATTTCGGAACGGAGTGAGAAACTGAAAAGTTACTGGGCTCAATGGAACTCTCTTCATGTGGAATGTGCTACATTAAAACGCAAGTGGGAAGCACTTAACGGCGAATCATTCCGAATGCAGATAGTCGTGCCAGCTTCAAACATCAAAGATGTTCTAGAAGAAATGCACGGTGGAACCTCTGGAGGACATCTGGGAGTGAACAAAACAATTTCCAAAATACGAGAAAGGTTTTATTGGTTACATATGCAAGAAGATGTTGAGGAGTGGTGCCGCAGATGCCCTGTCTGTGCTGCTTGCAAAGGGCCGCAACACAAAAGCAGAGGAGAAATGCATAAGTATAATGTCGGCGCCCCATTTGAAAGGATAGCTGTAGACATCGCTGGACTTTTTCCAAAAACGGATGGCGGTAACCGTTACATATTAGTTGCCATTGACTATTTCAGTAAATGGCCTGAAGCTTATACAATCCCTAATCAAGAGGCAACACAGTTGCGGAACAAATAATAACGACTTGTGTCAGTTGGTTTGGTGTGCCTCACGAATTAGTAGGACCAAGGACGGAACTTCGAATCGCGGACATTCCAGGAAATGTGTAAAATGTTGGAAAAAGAAAAACTAGAATAACTCCTCTACACCCACAATCTGATGGCATGGTAGGGCGCTTCAACAGAACATTGATCGAGCATCTAAAGAAAGTAGTTGACTATCATCAACGCGATTGGGATCGACATATTCCTAATGGCTTATAGATCAACCGTTCTTAACACTACAGGACAAACCCCAGCTAAGGTCATATTCGGAAGAGAGATGCGTTTGCCTACCGACCTCAAATTCGGTACCCCCAGAGGAGAACAAAAGTTACCAAAAGACTACGAATCGGAACTCAAATAACTATTAGCTGATGTCCACGAGGCCACGAGAACGAAATTAGCAGGAAATACTGATCGGATGAAGACCCGCTATCACTTTCGTTCTAAATCCGCAGGATTTAACGAAGGTGATCTTGTTGGGCTGTACAACCCGAAACGACATAAGGGACGTTCTCCAAAATAACAACAACACTGGGAAGGACCATATTCAGTATTAACTAGAATTAATGACGTGGTATACAGGATTCAGCCTGGTACAAGAGGCAAGCGTAAAATTGTTCATTTGACCCCCTTGTGTCAATACTACGAGCATCAAGACCTTGGACCACCTGTTGCTCGGGACGAACAAATTTAAGAAGGGGGTAGTGTTACGTGCAATAGAAAGAGACAACTGGTGACATCTACTGGCAATGGAGAGTAAACAACTTCAGGCTCGGAGAATCGATGATGAAATCTTCGGGAAGGTTCAGGAATAGAATGAATAAAAAAGTCAAGAAGATACTGGAATAGAACACTCCAGAATAATGTGGAGAGTTGCTAGGGTATAAGTATAGCAGTTGTCACTGCCAAAAAAAGGGTCTTTTCTTAGACGTCGCAGTGTTAACAAGCGAAAGTAATAAACGGGCGAAAGTGTTGTAATTGGATTGCGATAATTGAAAGTACAGTAATAGTGATAATTAAACTTGATTTGATTAATTGAAGATTTATGAATTGTATAAGATTAGAAGTGAAATAAAGAACTTTTGTATTAAATATTGAATATTGTGTTTTAAATAACAAACAAAAGGCCATGTTCGCAACAGTATATTTAATTTCAACAGTTAATTGCTTATAGAATTTTTAAGTGAGGAACATTATTTATTATATTTTAGAAAGATCAAAACAGAGTCTATAGGCTTAATATTAGTAAAATGTTTTTATCTCTGGGAATAATAGCTTAGGGACCGCAAGAAACTTCTGAAGAGATGAAACTGAATGTTCTCATAATGAATGATGTGAAAAGAATGTACAGCGCCAGTTCCAAATTTTTGTAATGCAGAAAATTTAAGAAAATAGTACTAAACAATTAAGTTTTTTTTTGTAAACGGTGAGAGATGTTTAGAATAAAATTAATGGTAACGCTCTGAAATTTCTAAATCTTGCAAGAAAGTGATGCATTTTGGCGAAAAATTGTTGAAATAAAAATAAAAATTCAATATTTTCCCAATTTTTTGATTTCGAGGTCCTATAACTGCCTATGGAAGAGGGATAGAACGGTATTTGGACACTTAAATGAAAGCTTAGGTAGTAAGTTATCCTCTGAGAGGAAGGAGACCTTGATAGATATAAAGAAAATAGCAGGGTGTAAAGTGCAAAAAGGACTCAAAATATTTAACTCCTTCTACCGTCCAAACGACTCATATTAACCGCCCATCTACAGCCCATTCAATTCATTGCTTGTAACACTTCAACCTATCACCTGTTCGATTTAATACTACTAAGTAGGAATCACCCTGTATCTGCAGATGAAAATTTGTTAACAGACTTCTTAAATACCATGGTCCCTCAGGGATATTTCTCCTTCTGACTCAAAAATTATTTTATTTTGTTTTCCTTTATAATAGATTTATTGGTATATAATAAAAGGCATATGACTTCGGAATGATTTTTTTTTGCAAGTATCCACTGTGGATGGCGTAATATTCAAGAAAAAGACATAAGTTTTGTCGGCACATTTTTCTTCATTCAAATCTGAATATTTGTAATTTTAATGTTTCTTCTTCTTCAAGTCACAGAGTATAGATTTAAAAGTTCATTTAAATAAGTTTTGTCTCTACATATCCCATACCTTATAAAAAGATTTCAAATCTGTACCAATACATATAATTTATTGAAGTAATAATTATTCATCCTATTAAAGAGAGAAGGCACTATGCTGATTATTACCTTATTTAAGGGAAACTTCTCATGGTACTAATTCATAGCGCTGTATTGTTTTACATCTTTCAATCAATATTTCTATCTTTCAAGTGTTTTTATGTTTAGAAAAGGAGGGAAAAGGCTTAGTTAAGTGTAAGTTTCATCTAAAAACCTTAAGAAAAGTACACGTACACAGACTATGTGAATTCGAAGGTGTATTCAATATTTTATAAGGAAAATTACCTCTATTTATTTGTAAAAGTTGTATCTTTGATGGAGGGAATTGTACACTAGTTTTTACTGTGCACTTTCAGTACAGTGGCCGCCCAGAAACTTCAAGCTCTTCTCATTGGCAGCCAAGGCTACCAAAATGGAAGATATCTTTTAACGGGTCCCCAGAGAGACTTGACGTCACCGAATTTGTCTTCCGACTAGAAATGCTCTCCAAGGACGATAACTATCCGCTGGATTGTTTAATAGGCATTTTGCCCAATTTCCTCCCAGGTACGGCTGAAAGCTGTTTCTGGGTGTACAAGCGGAAGTACCCCGATACGAGCTGGCAGGGTATGAAGACGGACCTACTAGAGCGATTCGGGAGCTATGTCTCAGAAAGTGAAATGCGAAGGGCCATTGAAACAAGAAGACAAGGCCCGAAAGAAAAGTTCAATAATTTCCTGCTGGACGTAGACAGGGGCGGATCCAGGATTCTTGTGAGGGAGGGGCGCAACTTTGGTTTAAAAACGGTATAAGCTGGAAACAGATCAAAATTTCGAAGACACTCACCACCACTCGCAAATGTTAAATATATAAAATTTATCTTTAAGATACGTGTTGATCAGATAAGTGACTGGCTACCACTCGGAACAAAGAAAGTTGCTCAACGTTCAACTTTTGCCAGTCGCGAAAGTCAAACGAGGCCTTAAATTATTTACTTTGTTTTCGTTTGTAAATAATGGAAGTGTAAAATTTCCAAATCACCCATTGTAGTTAGTAAAAATAGAGAAACATATTTTGTTCAAATTGACGAATTAATCATAAATTGTAACTTTGCAAAATACAGGGATTAAAGGGATATGTATTTTACTTCTACTAAAGTCAAGAAAGTTTGATTTTTTTTATATATATATTATTAAGGCAAGTTAAGGGGATACCTTATGATGCAAAGCACAGAATGGCAGGAAGGTGATATGGAAACGAATTAGGGAACGTGAGGAGTGCGCCAGAGGTGCTGAATGTCACTCTTACACTTTCGCAGATTGTATGTTGGAGTAGAGATAGAAAATAGTAGACTATTCCACATACACCCAGTTAGAGATAAAAACAATCACGAAATTTTACTGCATGGCCGAAAGTAATTTGATGGGCAGTTTTCTGTGTGAGTTTTGCGTGCAGGAATTATTCTGCAAGGGATAAGACGAGATATTTCATTAGAACATTGACCACGCATTTAGTGAGGGGCATCCATCATTGCGGCGTTGTTCGAGTGAGTCGATATTACAAGTAATTGCCACATCGCCAGTGAGCTTGAAAGCTATGAAAGTAAGACTGTGCGACCAGCATCGGGCACAGATATGAAAATTGTATTATATTCTCCGTCTTGTGTAGGATTTGTAGAGGAGCTCTAGATTCGATGGGTTGAAATATTTTTACACCTTTTCAGAAATCCTAGACATTTCGCTGCTTGTTTGGCAAAACAAAATATGTGATTTGACCAGCTTATCTTACAGGAAATATTAAAGCCATCAAAAGAAATGGGAGTGAAAAGCTATGATTTGCTTCAAAGAGATGAGACAGCTTTGGCACTTAGATGCCTTGAATTCGACGCGAATCGCTTTATTCCAAGCGAGAACATGATCAAGGTCGTTATTCATCGATTTAATCACGCAAACTCATTTGACAGTTGTGACAATCCCTTTGCAGTCTATAAGAGTATCAAGGGTACTATCAACGGCAAAATTTGATATTATCAAGGTCGTTATTGAAAGATCTAATCAAGCCGTCTCGTCTGACAAAAAAGGCATTCTCTCTGAGTCCCCAGGAATGTCAAAAGATTAAGCGAAATCAAGCCTACTGTCATAGACAAAGCTAACGATCGGATTAAAAGTAGGGGAAAGTAGATCATTAATGAAAATTAAGAAAAGAGATAACAGAGCCCTGGAATATCTCGGAATTTACAGGGTGAGGTTCTGGTAAAACCCCATATAGTACATCCGGTATTATGCGATCAGTTAAAACACTTTCATTCCATAATAGAAGATGAGAGGAGAGACCAAGTGCTTTAAGTTTAACTAAAACAACTGAATGCCAGACTCTACCAAAGACCACTTAAATATCTAGAGCAACGATTTTGTGACTACAAAACACCAAAATTGTATACGATTCGAATGTTCCGTAAGAAAAGCCAGCAAGTCTCCAGATGAGGGTCCAGTTCGGAATCCATAATGCCGATCATTGATGAGTTGTTTGGTTTCTAGATACTTCATTAATTTGGAGTTAATGATAGATTCAAAAAGCTTTGAAAGAATCGAAATGATTGCAATTGGTCGATAATTTGAGGCGTCGCTACCCTCACCTTTCTTGGGAATAGGCTGAACGTTAGATATTTTCCAACCATTTGGAAATTTTCCTGTCGAAAAAGACAAGTAGAATAGTTTGTGCAAAGGTTTAGCCAAAGATGAGCACAGCTTTAATTAACAGGGGTGAGAAACCATCAGGACCCATGGCTTTGGAGACGCTGCTCACCTTAAGGACCTTGAATACATCCCTCTTACGGATGTGTATTGGCTGTCTTATAGAGAATTTGAAGCGAATCTATCAGTGAAGATATTTACTAGCTTGATGAGGGGAGTCAAAACCCCTTCACCGATTTTAAGTAGTGAAGGTATAGAGAAACTGCTGAAGTTGTTCTTGATGGCCTTGACCGGGGACCAGAAGCCTTTGCGAGCCAACATTCTGATCAAAAGGAAATTTTTCTCTCCGGATAATGACTTCTAGGTTTTCTGTGCAGTCTTGTCCACTTGTTTCAATTCTCGACATGAATTCAATTGATACGCGCGAAAAGCAGGCTCTTTCGCTTTTCTTACATTACTTTTTTACTGTTGTTGAGATCTGCTCTAAGGATACGGAATGTATTCACGAATGCCAAGACTTCTCTAAGGTTCTGATTTAGAATCTCGCAATCAGCAGTTTTTAATTTTTTTGTTTAAGGTTTTAGCTTAATATTCTACTATTGCATTTTGCGAAATAATAAAACTGTTTTTTTGCTTTAAATGTAATAACTCACTACATCAATATACAATGATTTGTTTGCCGTTGTCTTTTCAATTAAATCAAATCTCCCATCGCTTTTACCCAAATAAGTTCTGCTTCAAACTGAACATTTCCAGAAATCTTAATGTCTTTTGCAAAAAGTGCAGTAGAAGAATTCAGAAGATCTACTGGAATTTTTTTGTGGTCTTCAGGCAGGGGCGCTCGCCACCCACACGCCCTTGCTGGATACGCCACTGGACGTAGAATGGCTTAACGGTCGGCTTCGAAGACCATTTACTGACTGAGAGCTACTAGAAATTGTCCGAGACAACATGGACCCGGCTCTGCAGAGTGGCACTACCACGGCAAAGAGGCTAGAAAATTTGTGGGCTAGATCTGGACATGATCCTCGTCAGCTGACTATGGCTCGCACTTTCCGAAATAGAGCGCAAATCGAAGAGCTAGAGGAGGTAATACCCTTGTCAGACTACGTTGATAGCAACATGGACCCACAAGTAGCAGCGCTTACCCCAGCGCTAAGGAGAAACACCGCTAACTGCACTCCGTTTGATATATGTTGGAATTGCCGAGACTTAGGCTACAGATATCAAGACTGCTCAAGGGGTCATCTTGGGATATTTTGTTACGGTTGCGGAGGTTCTGGCGTGCTGAAGGCAAACTGCAGGTCCTGTTTAGGCCGCGCGGTAAACAAAACCCCGAACGCAGAATGAGCTGGGGTCATGCGTTCGGGTCATACGAGCATTTACCCCAGTGCCAGGAGAGTAGAAGCAGCCACCAATACCGAGCCTGCAACTCATCGATACAACAGGATGAAGTTGCTTTATCAACATTACTACCCACTTCATCCCCTTCCCACTTAGCATCAACCCAATCAACCGAAACTCTCCAATGGGACAGAGACACACCCAAAACAACTCCTGAGGAATCCCTTCGCTCTCGATATATCGCTTCGAGTCGAGGTCGCCGGCGTCAGCTTAGATCTCCAAAGTACTGGAAATCCAAAAAGTTGCTTCGTAAAGCAGTATCCGCCCGCTATTCAGCGTGATGGAGAAGACCATCATCCATACGTCACAGTAAAATTAGCTGAAAAATATATAGTTGGTCTGCTCGACATTGGAGCTTCTGTGAGCATATTGGGAAAACACTCTCTAGAATTTTTGCGTAAGAATAATCTTAGTTACAACCAGAATCAATCTTATGTTCGTTCAGCGGGTGGCTCACGGAACTCTATCATTGATCACATAAAATTGCCCGTCCGTTATGCTGAGAAAACAGAAACCATCCGTTTTCACTTAGTGCCCAGCATACAACAGGAACTTTACTTAGGAATTGATTTTTGGGATGCTTTTGGCATTACCCCTGCTGTAATAAAGAGACTCCCTGGATATTGATAAAACCACGAAGGTTCATCCTCTGCAACACAGCCTCACACCAGAACAAAATACCCAACTGCAAAATCTCAAACATCAATTTCCTTCCTTTTCGAAGCATGGCCTCGGTCGTACAAAACTGTTGGAAGACAGCATCGACGTAGGAGATACTCCACCAATAAAGCAACGTCACTATCCGGTTTCCCCAGCGATTCAAAAGTTGTTATATGAAGAACTGGACCGAATGTTAGCCATGGACGTTATCGAAGAGAGTCAGAGCTCCTGGAGCTCTTCAGTGATTCTCGTGAAAAAATCTAATGGGAAGGTGAAACTATGTTTACATTCTCGCAAGGTAAATTCTGTTACCAAAAAAGATGCGAATCCACCTACCACTGATAGGTGGACTCTTAGGTCGCCTCCGGGAAACCAGATATACCTCAAGCTTAGATTTGAAAGATGCATTCTGGCAGATATCACTGGTAGGGTTTCCAATCCGGATATCCGGATATCAAATTATCCGGATTATCCGACCCATTTTGACTATTCGGTAATCCGGATATTTTTCCTTAATTATCCGATAATCCGGATATTTTTGACATTTTTTTTCATACTGTTTTCTTTCTAACTGTTCAGCTATTTTCAAAAGATTATACAATTACTTTTTGAAGTGGCAGTTTTATTTATTACTATTATTTATTTATTAAAGTTTCTTTGAATAAACAAATAAGTTGTCTTGGGGGTTTTTTTATGCAAATTTAAATAAAACAAGTAAGAAAGCTAGAATTGGTCCAAGATTAATTCTTATGATACCCTAAATGAATGCCCTTATGACCCGGTTTAGACGGGTCAATAAGCTGCCTCTGCCCCGTGAAAACTTCTCGGTAATATGATGGTTGGCGCAGGAATGAATGGGTCTATGTAATTTCGTATGGTCACCCATCTGTGTAAGTTTGATTTTCTATGAGTTTTTTCGCATGTATTTCTAGTACGGTTCGTCGGACAGTATAAATTATTATAACTAGTTTCATAGCATTTCATATTCTGAAGAACTTTTGAGTACACAAAAAAAGTCTAGGACTGATTGTTTTCACAGAATACCTACGTAAAAGATCAAAATTTTTATATGGCCCAATTTAGCTCATTTATGAAATAATTGTTACTATTTTTATGAAAACGTCGCGTAGAAAATTTCTGCTCTCTAAAGCAATGTCCAAATAAGTAGTGAGAAACGAAAGTTTTGTATGGCAACTCCTTGAAGGAGTTACCCAATTTGTCCCATTTTCGAACTTGAATTAATTTTTGTTTGTTTTAAAAGCTCATGTGCAAAATTTCAGTTCTCTAAGTACATGCGTTCTCGAGTTATCGTGCGGACACACAAACAATAGACAGACGGACATGCAAAAATCAAAATAACTCTGAATATTATACATGGGTGTTCATTCCATTTTGCTCCATCATAATTATTTCTATGCGTCACAAACGGAAGGACAAACTTAGTATACCCAATAGATTTCATCTAGGGTATAACAAAACCTACTAAGCACTGAAATTACATGATAACAGTGTGGTTAAAAATTAAATATATTTATAAATAAAATATTGAGTTAATTGGCCAAAAAGGTAGTATATACATTGATTATGGAGTAAATAGATGTCTCCAGATTCCGGTGCAGGAGTTTCTGTTACCCGTATGGCGATATCCATATATGACGTGATTATCTATATATAATTGACGATGGCTCGACTTGTTGACGTAACCAACGAGTAAGCCAGCAGTCAACGATGCGACATTTAATTTTTAACCATTTAAGGGCAATCTAGTTTAAAAGAATTGTTAGATGTCCTATTACCACTAGAGACTGCAGCAAAGGAATTAAATAAAAATTCAGCGACACTTTTGACCGCGGAATGTGCTTATAAATTTATATTTGAAAGCTTACACGAGTTTAAAACGAACTTAGGTTAAAATTTATCGAAACAGAAAAAAAAACGATTGGAAGAACGTCGAGATAAAATGCTTATGAAAGTAAATCTTCTTAGAAGCAGGCAATATACCACATTCCATAAATATTTTGATTATAATTCAAAAGGTGCTCCCATTACATTGCCAGTCTCCAGGAATAACTGGAAGTGGCAATTTCTTCTGTTGATGAGCAGAGCAACGCAAAAACATATTAATCAATGCATTTCTTACAATAAAGCCAGCATTTACAGTTTCAATCAATTACAATTTTGAAATTTGCAATGCAATAACTTTTCAAAAACAAAATAAATTTAAATCATATAATGTTTTTTTTTACTATTTATTAATTATTTATGTACATAATTAAAATATTTGGATTAAAAAATTATAAAACACCATGAAATATTGGATTCAAGCTATTTATTTATTTTGCTTTTTGTTATCCGGATTATCCGGATATTTTGAGTTTTGAGAATTCGATATCCGGATAGTCATTAATGTCGGATAATTGGAAACCCTAATCACTGGCAGAGTCCGCTCGTGATAAGACTGCATTCACAGTTCCTGGAAGGCCTTTATATCAATTTAAAGTCATGCTGTTTGGTCTGTGCAATGCCCAACAAACTATGTGTCGCCTTATGGACCGGGTCGTGCCTCATCAATACCACGATCGAGTATTCGTCTACTTAGATGATTTACTCATTACTACCACTACGTTCAATGAACACTTGGAATTACTGAGGGAAGTCGCTTCCCTGCTTCGTCAGACAGGACTCACTGTAAACGTTGAGTAGAGTAAGTTCGTTTCTTCCAGAAATTAAATACCTTGGCTATGTGGTGGGTGAAGGAGGTCTGAGGGTTGATCCTGAAAAGGTGCCTGCCATTGCAAATTTGCCCAGCCCGTCAACAGTTCGGCAAACACGCAGACTACTTGGCATGGCTGGATGGTACAGGAGATATATCCCAAACTTTTCGAGCATCGTTGCTCCGATCACAGAGTTTCTGAAGAAGAAGAAGAATACTCATTTTCGGGCCCACTGCTAGCTAATCCAGACTATACGAAGTCCTTCTATATAAGATGCGATGCCAGCGCTATGGGAGTAGGCAGTGTCTTATTTCAAAGATGATGATGCCGAAAGGCCAACTGCATTTACGTCCCAAAAGTTGAACCCTACCCAGCGATAATATAGTACCACTGAAATAGAATGCTTCGCTACAGTACTGAGCGTAAAGAAGATTAGAGCATACATCGAAGGCTTCCACTTTACAATCATCACCTACCACCAGAGTTTGAAGTGGCTAATGTCTCAAAAGGAACTTACGGGGTGATTTGCACGATGGAGCTTAAAACTACAGTCGTTCGACTTCGAGATAGAGCACGTAAAAGGAAGTCGAAATGTAGTGCCGGATGCATTATCTCGAATGTATCTTGATTCGGCAGAGGCGACTATCTCTGATCTTAGCAACCTAGATTACCTGGTAGACCTAAATCAGCACACTTATCTGACCCTGCTTATGTAGGTTGGAAAAACAAAATCTCTGCTACACGAGCTCAGTATCCTGCAAGTCACTGAACTGCATATTTTCACTCGTATTGAGGGCGGTGGTGATAACGATCTATCCGATATGCCCAGTTGGAAACTCTGGATTCCGAAAGGACTCACCAAAGATTTAATTGGAAGGGAACACGAAAGTTTCACTGCAGCTCACGGCGGAATCCATAAAACCCTCGACAGACTGCGAAGCTATTACTTCTGGCCAGGCATGCGACAACAAGTCCGCGCATATATCTTACAATGCAATGTCTGCAAACAAAATAAAGCTACAAATTGCAGGCTAAGGCCCAAAATGGGAAACTAGATTGAGGTAGAAAGGCCATGGCAGAGATTGCATATTGACTATATTGGACCCCTTCCAAGATGTAAATGCGGGGAATAGCACCATCCTAGTCATTGTAGACCAGTTCACCAAATTTGTCCTACTAAAAGCTTTTCCCAAGCTAAAACTAAACAGCTCATAGAATATCTGGAGGAAAATATATTTCACTATTATGGGGAACTCGAGATTATACATACTGATAATGGGCCACAATTTATCTCATCAGAGTTTGCTCGTATCATTGAACGTTTCGGCATTCGCCACACAAAGACTGCTGGATAATCGACACAGTCTAATGCTGCAGAAAGAGTTAATCGCTCCGTCGTGGCAGCAATTAGGTCGTATGTGCAAGAAGAACATACCAACTGGGATTCCCAGCTAAGTGATGTGGCTTGCGCTTTGCGTAATGCAACGAATCAGTCGACCAAATTTTCCCCTTGTTTCTTACTTTACTGATATCACATGATCTTACATGGAGGTACATATAACCTTCTCCGCCAAATTGATGGCTTGGCAGAAGGTAACTTCGAAGTATCTCCAAGTAACTACAGAATTCCACTGGTATATGAGCGAGTAAAAGACCATCTCCGGAAGCTTACCAGAGAAACGCTCACACCTATAACCTTCGCGCGCGGCAAATAACTTATAAACCAAGACAAATTGTCTATGTCCCGAATTTCGAACAGAGCAAGGCCGCTGACAAGTTTGCTGCCAAACTTGCCAACAAGCTCATCAAGGCTCGAATACGAAAGAAGAATGATAACGTGAACTACGAAGTGGAAAATATGGATGGTAAGTTTATTGGCATCTATCACGCAAGCAATATTCGCCAGTAACATCCTAAATCATATTCTAATATTCTAAATCATTCTATAAAATACATATCGGTATTCAACTCGCAAAAGGAAGGAGTAATATATAGAGTAGTTAGACAATAATCTCGTCCTTAACATTTTCGGATACAGACCCTGTATTTAGTCCGGAATCCATACAAATTCGCTGGACTGCTCGGTTTATTTTTAAGCACGGGTGTAGCAAAATATACTTGACCTTAATAACCAAGCCTTTCTCTATACAGAACGGACATGGATGAGAAATTACGACCATATGGAAGCCAATGGAGCCCTCACCAGCCACCGGCCTGTTATTAGTGATTGCCTGATGACAGCTGCTCCTATTGCCTGGGGAATTATCGCCTACGACTGTGGTCATGAGAGAGTGAATCTTACCGCCATTTCACTTGTATCCATTGACCCATGTATATTTGATAATATGGATGTGAACAAGGAGGAAGAGCACATACAGCTCTTGTAAACATCTTTCAACATCTTTCAATGCAAAATTAACATCATACAATCAGGTGTACAAATGCGGTATGCTCAGCCATCTCTCTCTCTAGTACCTGGAGGATTGAGTACTTATATTATGGATATAAGTAAAAAGAACTGCATGATATTCATAGGTACAACACCCTTAAATTACAAAACGGCAGAACAATTGCTAATATTAAGACGAATGCTTCAACCTGACTGACCGAAGTCGTTGGTGGGTCTATCGACCAAAATGGAAACTGTAACGGAGTCCCGTATACGTCAGAAGCAAATTCCTGGGATATTTTTGTGGTTATGCATGCGATGAAAGTAACCATTATGGACTACCAAAGCTCGGTTCGCATTGATGACAACATGGTTATCCTACGAAACAACGTGCTCCCTCCCTAGGACCTCGAACAAATCTATCAGCAACACAATATACACCATGACATCCGGAAAATAATTTTTGCTCTCGAAATAAAGAAACAAGTATCCGTTTGTCAATTACCTGGTTTTTCAAACTGAGCATCCTAGGCTTGTCATTGTACCTAAGGCTGCTTATGCTAAGGGATGGCTACGAAGATTAGGACCTCGAACAAATCTATCAGCAACACCATATACACCACGACATCCGGAGAAATAATTTTTGCACTCGAAATAAAGAAAGAAGTATCCGTTTGTCGTTTACCTGGTTTTCAAACTGAACATCCTAGGCTTGTCGTTGTAACTAAGGCTTCATCCGAGTACTGGTTTAGTAAAAGACCCCTAGATACACGTAATCTCGATCTTTTCAGCTATATTAACTCGAAGTTCGTCAATGTTGAACGTCACTTTAAAGGCCAAGTCGAGAAATTATACACAAATCTCCTACGAAATAAATGTAAATTAGGGAGAGAGCTTCTTCAAACCCAGCTAATCATGGCCCTCCACCACCCGGCAGAGTTCGCTCTTATAAGAATGAAAGAGCAAGAGTTTACCGCTGTACATAGAGCGCAAATCATTTACTTAGTGAGATGCCAACTAGTTGAAGTCATAGGCCGGAAGAGCAACCGTTGTTATATGGAACTACCAGTTACCTATAGAGAAAGTGACTACTTCCTAGCTCCATTAACTCACCTACTACAGCAGCGTGGAGCTGAAATTATTTGCTCAGATTTACTGGGCCCAGCATACTATATCAGAGGAAACTGGTATGGGATAAATCCGATAATTCACCAAATTAAAGAACCAGCTCAACCTCAACCATCAAATACCGCTGACTGGATTTTTTGCTGGACCCGATTTGATTCCAGGAAAAAAGCTTGGTTTTGTAAAATTCGAGGCGCTTACCATGGAGGTGTTGTGTGAATATTTTTTAAAGTTGCTATATAAGGGTAGAGTTCAGGACCAGAGTTTTTACCTAGAACTCTCACCCGCAGATGGCGCCACCGTCGCTAGTTGGTTTGAGTACATACTAAATGTGGGGCTGTGTCTTGACTGTACTGGTTTATGTCTTGGCTGCACCATTGCGTCTTGGCTTACTGGTTAATGTCTTGGATGCACCATTGATTCCTGACTGGCTTATAACTTGTATACACCATTTTGTCTTGATTGGCTCATGTCTTGGATGTGTCATTTGGTCTTGACTGCGCCCTAGCGGCATTAGCCGGTACTACCAGCATGCTACGGCTTTCTTGCATGTGTGAAGTTTTTACTTCACTTGTGCCCACACGTAGCAGCATGCTATGGTTTTCCTGGATGTGTAAAGCTTTTTGCTTCACTTGTGCCCACACGTAGCAGCAAATTGCTACGGTTTTCTTGGATGTATGGTGCGCCTAAATTTAGACTATTGCTGCTTTCAAGTGTTGCGCCAAAATGTAGGCTTTTGGTTTTGAACTACTATTAGTAATAATTAAAGTTAACGCTAGGATATTTTTGTTCATGCCAATGGATTCTAGATGGTTGGTAGGTGGTGGAGTAGGAGGGTGAATGGAATTTTCATCAGAAATCTTCTACGGGCTCTAGTTTTTGAGATATTAGCGTATTAATAATTCAAAATATCTTTGTTCATGCCAATGGATTCTGGGTGGTATGCGGTGGGAGGGGGACGAAATTTTTATCACAAATCTTCTACGGGGTTTGGTTTTCGAGATATTAGCGATCTTATCTTTTAAGGTGTAATCAATATTACTAATAGTTCAAGTTACCCTGGGAGTTGTAGATATCAGCATGTTGTCGCCTTGGATTTGCTGTTATCTTACTAGAATATTTCTTAGCGAGGAATTTGTAGATATCAGAAGTTCTGCATCACTTTTTATGGGGGTTCTGGGGCCGCGGAGCTCTGGGTATCAAATATTAAATGTTTACCAAACATTAAGCATGCTTGCCCTGTTTATGATGTAATTTGATATCACCGCTGTAAACAAATTAGCATTTAAGCTGAATGGTTCATACACACCTGTGTAAAATTCCTGTTTACAAATTCGCATTTTAGCTGAATGAGTCATGCACACCTGTGTAAACAAATTTAAGCAATATCACCACATTTATTCTTTTCATGTAATTTGATACCACACTTCTTGTAGGCAGCCAAAAATTTTATTGTTCCAAGAATTTTACCGATCAAAACATTTCATTGGAATTCGCATTAAGTAAACAAATTTTCACATTTTCTTTTATCTCGAAATGCATTCATGTAAACAAACATGTAAGTAATCAAATTAATTTAAATGATTTATGTTTTTTTTTGTTTATCGTGTAATTTATCATCTCAGCATGTAAGCAAATTCGTTGGAACTCATCGTGTGCAATGATTATTGTAGCAGCAGGATCATTCATCTTTACAAACCGTTCCAATAAAAGCCCAAGCAAACTCTTGGGGAGAATCAGTTTTAGTGAGTCTCATTGATAGTTTAAAAACATACAAAAAAATAAAAATGACAACCGCGCTAGTAAATAAAAGTTTTTCAGTAATTAAAAACTTGCGGAAGGATGTGTCGAAGTCTGTAACAAATTCAGAGAATAAAGACTATATTGTTAAAAAGTGCAACAGAAACATGCATAAATTTCAAGTAGCATTTCGGGAATGTAATAAGAGTGCTAGGAAACGACATTTCGAGAGCAGTCTCGAGCAAATTAAAGCATTGAGAGCGCTATTGAGAACTCCCCGTCGAGGTGGAGGAATTACACAGCGCGTAAGAAGAACTGATTTTGTAAAGTGGGAAGAAATAAATACACCGTTCGCAGGTAGAATTCGGCAAGGTGTTATTGCAAATTTAAAACATATCGATCCGACGCTATTTATGCAAGACGCTGCCAAATTACTTACGCGTCGTATTAAGAAGACTCTAAAACGTTATTTTAATATTAAACTTTCTACTACGTTATGTGGTGAATATATTAAACAAAGTGCTGACAATGAAAACATAAAAGACATTAAATATTTTCAAGCAAGAGCTGCTCCGATTAGTGCAGATGATAATTTGGAAGAGTGGTTTAAATCAAACATCTTGGATCCAATAAACACTCAGCTAGAAGATTTCGAGAAAAAAGACAGTGGCTGGGCACTGCACTCTATAATACATCTAGCAGTACACATCAACAAGTTTGAACAGCTCCGAGGATCTTCGTATATAGCCATACCAAAGGAAATTGCAGCAAAGAAAGCTTGGATCAATGTACAAAATAATGATGAAGCATGCATCGCATGGGCCCGTGATATCAGCGCTATATCCTGCAGTAGCAAATGGTTACTCCGCTAGGACCTCATCATATCCACATTATTCAACTGTACTTAATTTAACTGGAATAACAATTCCCATGACACTTATGCAAATAACGCAATTTGAAGACCAGAGCCATTTATCAATAAACGTTTTCATCCTAGAGAAAGAGCGTTTCTTCACCACAGTTCCAGTTAGACTTGCGAAACACAGGGTGGAGCGACATGTAAATCTCTTAAGCTACAAGATGACTATGGCCAGGATGATGATGATGACGGCAGATATCATTTCTGCTGGATTAAAGATCTTTCACGCCTTGTATCTAAACAAGCTTCACAAAATACCCGCAAAAGGTATATATGCGACAGATGTTTGCTCTACTTTTACTCTGAAGAAAAATTAATATCACACACTCCTGAATGTGAGAATCAAAACAATTTCAGGATTATGTTTCCCTCAGTATTTCCCTCTGGAATATCAGAATTATAACCATAAGAATCCAGTCCCGTTTTATGTGTATGCCGATCTTGAGTCAATATTGAAACCCATTCAGGGAACCGATCAAAATACAAACCGAATCTATGAGCATGAAGTGCACAGCATAGGATTTTATTTCCACTGCAAACATGATGCTAAGCTCTCATATTACAGAGCCTATCGAGGCAAGAATTGCCAATAATGGTTTGCATTAGAATTGCAAAAAATTGCATCCACAGCTGTACAGGAAAAGCTGAACATCAGACCAATGCCGCCCCTGACTAAAGAGGAACGGCGTTCACATTTGGAAAATACTTGCTGTCATGTATGTGGAAAAACGTTGTCGTAGTCGATGAGGAACGGGTTCGGGACCATTGTCACTTAACAGGAAAATATCGAGGACCAGCGCACAATGCATGTAACCTCATCTATCAGGATTGGTCCATAGTTCCAGTCATTTTTCACAATTTATCTGGATATGATGTCCACTTCATTAGGATATAGTTACATCTTTCCCAGGAAAAGTTGATCTCTTACCAATTAACAAGGAAAGATATATCTCTTTCACCAAGCACATGGAAGGCAGCCACATAAAATTCAGATTTATCGATTCCTTCCGTTTTATGGCAGAATCTTTAGATAAGCTGTCGTCATTGTTGCCAATGGATAAATTAAATACTACAAGATCAGTATGGCAAGGATTGGATGATGACACTATTAAACTTCTTACGCGTAAAGGTGTCTTCCCATATGATTTTATTGATGACTGGGATAAATTGGATTTCCGGAACTTGCCAGCACAGGAAGCGTTCTACAATAAACTGACTCACAGTGTTATATGTCCTGAGGACTACAATCATGCTGAAAAGGTCTGGTAGAAATTTGAAGTACAAACACTAGGTGAATATTCAGTACTATACCTTAAAACTGATGTTCTCCTATTGGCCGATGTGTTTGGGAACTTTCGAGAAGTGTGCATGAAGAGTTACAATTTAGATCCAGCATATTATTACACCATGATGCTATGCTCGTTAAAATACACCAAAGTGAAATTAGAGCTGATAACCAACGTAGATATACTGGTATTCATAGAGTGAGGTATTCGGGGTGGTATAAGTCAATGCTCGAACAGATATAGTAAAGCAAATAATTAATATATTGATGATTTTAAACTTGACGAGAAAGAGAAATACCTGATGTGTTATGATGTGAATAACCTTTATGGGTGGGTCATGTCACAGCATTTACCAACTGGAGGATTCAAATGGATTGATGTTCCCAATATTTGCGTTTTCGAAATTCCTGATAATTCTCCAATTGGATACATATTCGAAGTCGACTTGGATTATCCTCAACATCTACATGATAAGCATAAAGGCACTTTCACATCAAAAACAAGAACAGAAAAATGTAAACTGCAAAGCTCAATTTATTACACTTTAAAACAAGATTTTTGTTCTAATGATTAATAAAATTCAGAGAAATAGGATAAATTAAGAATTTTACTGAGAAAATAGTTATATTTATTTAAGATTTTGAAGAAAAACACAACTTTTATGTTTTATCGGCCGAAAAACTTTTTCGATGTAAAAAAAAATTCGTCCGATAAATCATAAAAGTTGTGTTTTCTTAAAAATTCTAAGATAAATATACTAATTTATTAGTAAAATTATTAGTTTATCCTATTTCCCATGATTTTATTAATCATTGGAGCAAAAATCATGTTTTAAAGTGGAATAAATTGAGTTTTTCGGTTTACATTTTTTCGATTCTTGTGTTTGATGTGAAAGTGCCTTAAGGACTTACCGTGTTGCTCTGAGCATGCAGCACCACCTGGAGCAAAACTAGAAATGCTTTTGACAACATTACATCCTAAAACTAAATATGTCATACACTACCGAAATTTGAAGCAATGCTTATCACATGGACTCATCCTGAAAAAAGTGGCACCGGGTACTTCAATTCGACCAATCAGCTTGGCTTAAACCATATATTGACTTAAATACTACCAAACGAAAGCAGGCTACAAGCGATCATGAGAAGGAGAGCTATAAGAAGATGGATAATGCAGCTTTTGGTAAGACCATGGAAAATGTTCGCAAGTATAGCGTATAAAGCTTTGCGTAAAGTATGAAGGTCGCTATGGTGCAAAAGCTCGGATTGAAGCACCCAACTTCCACAGTGCAACGATATTTTATGAGAATTTAGTTGCTGTGGAATTAAGGCGATTCAAAATGTTATTCAATAAGCCTCTCTAACGTTCCCATACCTGCAGCACTAGAGGTTCTTAGTAATTGGATAGACAATGTGACATATCTGACGAAAAGGCTAATATTTTCCATAGAGCAGCAAACTTTTGTATGAAGCAAATCCACTTTCTTGTTTTATAGCTAACGCTTTTCTAGGAGGCCTTGAAACTAAATTACACAATGAGGATAAACTGCCAAGAGTTTGGATAAGATATGTGGATGACGTTTTCTCTATAGTGAAGAAATCACAAATATCGAATCTACTAGCAATTCTAAACAACCAGCATCAATCCATCAAGTTCACAGTTGAGACGAAGCGAGATGGAAAGCTACCTTTTCTAGACACAATCCTGACAAGAAACCAAAATAAAATACAAATAGGAATATATCGGTAACCTACAAATACTGCAAGATATATTACCAACGACTCACTGTCCCATGTAAACAAGATTGGCAGCATTAAATGGTATGGTGTATCGAATGTTGAAAATACCATTACATATACAAGATTTCATAAAAGAATTAAAAACAATAAAAGATATTGCTAGTATAAATGGATACAGAGAGAGCGTAATTGAAAAAATGGTGCAAAACACGCAAAACGTATTAGAAAAAAATGAAAGAACGACCTTCCATCAACAGCAGAAACCGATTAGAAGAAGAGCAACATTTGAATATAATCCAGCTGTCACCAACCAATTAACAAATATTTTCGATAAATACCATATACGTTTAGTATACAACAATAATAACAAACTAAAAGCTGTACTGGGGAACACCAAAGACAAAATAGACAATACAGAGAAATCCGGCATTTACTCGATTACTTGTGGGTATTGGGACAAAGTATATATAGGTCAAACGAGAAGAAAAATAAAAACAAGATATAAAGAACATATTTCGCAGCTAAAATCCGTTCAACCAATATCAGCTGTAGCCTTGCATATGATCACAGAAGACCACCAACACATTAACATTAACAACCTGCACCTAAAAAAGTCAGTACAAAATCAGTACAAATTGGATGCATGGGAGAGCGTGTACATGATGAAATTCACTTCACTTTATAAAGCCAGTGGGATTAAATTAAACAATTTTTTGCGTTTGTATGTTTTTAATAATTTTTGACGACAGCAACTGTAATTTTTTCGAGTTTTGCTTAAGTGTAAGTAATTGAAATTGTAATTGCAATCATAAATTGCGTCATAAAATACTACAGGTGATGCATCCATCGGGCCGCTGAATGTCAAGCCCCACTTAACGAGCTACTACTTGACGCAAAAAAGAACGATGGCCAGGAGTGGTCCCAATCAAGGATATAACAGCAAATACAATTGCGACCGCCTTTTACGAAAATTGGATCACACGCTACGGGACTTCAAAAACAATCACCTCTGACCAGGGTTCACAGTTTGAGTCTGCGCTCTTCAAAGCTTTAGCATCACTTATAGGCAGCGTTGCCATATTGTTATTCCTGTAAATGACAGTTTTTTTGGTAGCTGGGTAGTTTTCCAATTTTCCCCAGTTATCCGCCAAATTTGACAGTTTTTTACAGTTTTTGTAGACAAAAAGTAATTTTTTATAATTGCTTAATTATTTTACAAAAACAGACCTATTGAATAACTTTTAAAGCTCAGATATTCTGCTTCAATTCCGCTCTTTTCAAAATTAGTTCAAACGGCAATCCTAGAATGTCATTTTTTTTCTGACTCCCATAGTGTCATCTGTCATCTCATCTATAAACTGTTAATATCGTCTTCCATTGGGTGGCCTGAACTGCGTCGTATTAATTCTATTCATGTAAAGTTTTGGGAAACAATTTTTAATTTAAAGCGCAGCGATGGATCCATGTGTTTTCCTTTGTTGAAAAAACTGGTGTCAGCAGTTTTGTCAATCCCTGTAGCCACAGCAAATGTAGAGAGAATTTTCTCGCAAATCAACATTAATAAAACGAAAATTTGGAACAGGCTAGAGGTCCCCACATTGTGTGGAATTTTAAGGACGAAAAATTATTTAAAAAAGCAAAATTCAGATTGCACAAATTTTAAACATTCTAACGAAATGTTAAAAAATTCGACAAAGATTTATGCAAAATAATTAATAATTATATTCGACTACGTATTCAAGTTTTAGTTAGCAATATGCTATGCCAAGGAGGCGTTTTGTGGCAATAGAAATGAACCTATTATTTTAATAATTTTTGTGATTTTTCTTACACGAAGTGTGATTTTTGTAATATCTATTATGGTCTGTGTACGTATATAATAAAAATAATACTTAAACTAAGAAAAAGCTATCTTTTTTTCAATGACAGTTTTTTGCTCGAAAAAACAGTTTTTTTTTCTATTTGTTACAGTTTTCTTTAAAAAAAATATGGCAACGCTGCTTATAGGAGCAAAAAATTTACACACGACCCCCTCTCATCCGGCATCTAATGGTGTAGTGAAGCGATTGCACCGTACACTTAAGGTACCTTTAATGTTTCACAGTGGTTCTTGGTTAGACATATTATCTACAGTACTGCTAAGAACTAGCTACAAAGAGGATCTTCAAGCTTTAGCAGCTGAGTTTTTGTACGGCGCACCCCTTCGCATTACCGGAGAGTTTTTCTCCAGTCAGGAAATGAAACCTGATCCTCAAGTATTCATCGAAAAATTCCGAGAACATATGAGAGAAATCCGACCTAGAGCAACAAGTCATCATATTAAGCCAAATGTCTTCATCCTCAAGGACCTCTACACTTGCACGTACGTTTTTGTTCGTACAGACGCTGTCAGAGTCCCATTGAAACCCCCATATACGGGACCTCATCGAGTGATTCGAAGATTAGATGACTACGTTTTCATCATAGAAATAAATGAAAAATGAACATCCATCTCTTCCGAGCGCATCAAACCCGTCTTCATTAACAGAGATGACAATTTGCGGAATCAGCAATCATCAGAACAACAATCAAGGAGTAATTTGAGTCGACCTTTACGCACTTATCCCAGAACTCGTAACGAGCAAAATCAACAATCATCGGAACAGCAATCAAGGATTTTTTTGGCTCAACCTCTATACACTTACTCCAGGGTTCGTAACGAGTTAAATTGTATTAACTCTTCAAGACCTGACCTCGTCACTGAGGAGGGGGTGGTTGTGGCGGCATCGTTATTTGCCGATAATTCTACTTATCCTAAAAACATGAATTAATTATCTTTGACATTTTAGCTGATGTACGTATTTCTTAATTCTCTCTCTATTTTTTCTTGGACCGAACATAGCGTCTAAAAACATTCTAGCTCTTAAAGCCTTTTTGTTAAATAAATATTAATAAATATTTATAGTGGTGTTATTTAAATGCTCTTTGTTTTATTGTGTGTTGAAGTCTGTTAGGTCTGAGCAAACAGCTGTTTGTAGAAAGTCCGTTAGAACGCACAATAGTTAGTGTTTGGCTTCTCTAATTAAAATTATACTACTTGAAACTTTAAACACGTTTTTCTCGAAACCATGTTTTTCAAACTGGGCGTACCAGTAGCTGCCTCAATTTTTAACCAATTGACTTGAGTTTTTAACTGCAACTTTAAATCAATATTTTCTAGTGAATGTCGTAAGATTTTTTTGATAAATTGATTTTTATATATGTGATAAGTGATTTTCGGCCGATTTTTTCGAAAAAACAAGTTCCAATTGACGCCATTTTTTTAAATCAATTTTTGGAGAAAATCCTACGACGTTCACTAGATTTTGGACTATATTTTATGAAACTTTTTGGTTTTTTGTTCCAGATTAAAA
The DNA here is from genome assembly GCA_963930735.1 of Dioctria linearis. Lineage (NCBI taxonomy): Eukaryota > Metazoa > Arthropoda > Insecta > Diptera > Asilidae > Dioctria > Dioctria linearis. Next base: position 117,614,207 of record OZ005741.1, read on the forward strand.
ATTGTGAAATGTAGGTTGCTCATGTCGACCGGTCCGAGATATTTTTTTAACTTTGTATGCGCTGCTATGGCGTCATTTTGTATCGTAAAATTAAAATTAAAGGTGTTTTTGTAGTTAAAGACTAGTACTTTCACATGCGCAAAACCTCATATCTCTATCCCTTTCTTATCGTTCGTAGTAGGTGTCAGAAAATCACGTGAAATTTAGTGAATACAAGGTGATTTTACCCCTTAAATCAGAAACGCACCCAGGATTTGGCTTTGGGGGGGACCATATGTGTCCCAAGTCCAAAGGAGTCCGAAAAATAGGATTCAAAAGTCGCTTCCTGCGCCCATCTGACCACTTAAGTACTGCTATTGTATATTTACACGTTTTACTTTATTTTATGGGACTTTGTAATTACATTTTATACATAATTTGTAAATTATGTTAAAAAAAACTGACTTTCTGGGAGGGGACCGGTCCCGTTCGTCCCCCGCCACGGCGTGCCACTGCCTTAAATCCTATTATCTCGGAAGCCGTTAGCATTCCCCTCACCCACCCATACAATTTTTGGCTCGTCTAAGCAAGACCTAGCCCTAGCCTTCGGATATTACACCACTTACGGGATACCCTGTAGATAAAAGCTTAAAGTTAAAATAGTAGATATTAATGACATATCTACCTGGCTGTATTATATTTCTATAATTATTAAGAGCATTCTCATCTCTGTACCTGTACTTTTAAAAATATAATTATGATTTACATGAATTTGAAAAACACTTGTATTTTAAATTTCAAGATAACTAATTCCATAACGAAATTTTAACTTATAAAAATGGCATGCTTTACGCAAATATGGGTCCATAAATGACAAATATGTTGCATGAAATGAGGCGATGCGAGGTACGTACATAAGCATGTTACATTGCAACGAAATCAAATACATATATATACGAAGCATATTTAATTTGAAAGATTATTTAATATTCTCAGAGAATAAGTCAGAATTCGTTACCTTGAATAAATTCTCAGACATTCTGTGAAACCTTCCTGTTATTCTAAATAACAGAAGGCACGTTTTACAAAGCAATTACCTTTAAAAATTGTAAAGTGTACTTGGTGAAGAGAGTAGAAGGAGTTTTTAAATGAGTTATCGTTTTTACCTAGAGTTAATAATACAAGCAATCAAGGTTAATATAGACCAGGATAGTGTAGTTCTAAACGAAGAAATACAAAAAGAAATTTCCATAGCTAATTCCAAAATTCCTTCGCGCACGTCAACATCTTAAATACGCTAGATATAGAAATTATCTTAAAAAAATTTAAACCATAGATCTTCTTGATAATTATCACAAAGAACTCAAACTAGAAAATCTAGATGAATATGCAAGAAATTCTGTTTTAGAAATATGCAAGAATCTCTCAGATATTGTTCATTTACCGGGTGACAAATTAACCACAAATAATTTCTACAGTCAAAAGATCTCCACTACAGATAAAAATCCAGTATATATCAAGAATTAAGACTTCCTCAGACACAAATCGAGGAAATAAACAATCAAGTAGGCAAACTAATAAAGGAAAACGTGATTGAACCTTCAATTTGTCCATACAACTCTCCTTTATTAATTGTTCCAAAAAAATCCGACAATGGAAATAAAAAATGGCGTCTTGTTGTAGATTTCAGACAACTGAATAAAAAAATTTTAGATGATAAATTTCCATTAAAAAGACTTGATGATGTATACTAGGCAAGCTTGGAAGAGCAAATACTTTTCCACACTTGATCTTACAAGTTCTTTTCATCAAATCGAGTTAGATAAGAATTCTAGGCCATTGACTGCATTTTCAAGCAACAAAGGTCACTATCGACATAAAAGACTGCCATTTGGTTTAAAAATTTCAACCAATAGTTTTCAAAGAATGCTTTCAATAGCTTTGTCTGGACTAGATTCTGAAGCATTCTTATACGCGGATGATATTATTATCTTTGGATGTAGCCTAAAACATCACAATCAAAATTTGATCATAACATTTAACATACTGAGAAAATATAATTTAAAATTGAATCCGGAGAAATGTAGATTTCTACAGACAGAAGTAATGTATTTGGAATATCTAATAACAAAAGATGGTATTAGAACAGACCCAAAATAATAAGACCCTGTGTTGAATTATCCCACCCCTACAAATGCGGATAACGTAAGAAGATTCATTCCAAATTTTGCTGAAATAGACAGACGAATGTCAAAAAGCATTCTTACGTTTAAAGTCAAAATTGACAAATTCACCAATTCTACAATATCCCAATTTTGATGAAATATTTATATTGACAGCGGATGCTTCACAGTTTGCTGCTCTTGGAGCAGTATTATCACAAGGTGACATAGGATCTGAATTACCAATTTCATATGCTGAACTTAATAAACCAATAATTTAAAAAGAATTATTAGCCACTCATTGCGCAATAAATATCTTCAGACCTTATTTATATGATAGAAAATTCATAGTGGTGGTAACAGACCACAAAGCTTTAGTAAATCTCTTTACCCATAGAAATCCATCTTCTAAATTAACAAGAATAAGATTAGATATAGCCGACTATGACTTCGAAATTAATTATAAGCAAGGTAAAATGAATGCGAATGCTGATGTCTTATCAAGGATAAAAATCGATTCTGACATATTAAGAGCAATGATTCCCACTGCCAATGTAAAAGTAACTACAAGAGCAATGTCCAACAAAATACAAGAAGAAGATAAAAAGAAATACCAGGATAACAGCCCAGCCAACATAGAGACTGATCACCTTTATGCATGGCAATGCACTTCCATTAATGAAGTAAGAAGAATAAAAAAATTAAAATTTGAGCTCAACAGGAATAAAGCGCTAATGAAAGAAAATAATAGTTTGCCAAATATAATAATAAATAATAAGGGAATGATAATCGAATTCAGCAATAATCCATATCACGACTTAGGTTTGATCTTGGAGACACTGATTTCGAAAATGAAAGAAATAAAAACAGAGTCACTATCGTTAGCGAAAGATGACATCTTATTTCATTATATAAGCGGCGACGAATTTAAAAAGTTATTTGATATGCTGCAGCATAATAAAAAAACGAAATATAAATAAGAATAATAGGCAAACAAAATTAATAATCAAAATGTATAAACCCCTCATTCACATAAAAGATATTATTATGAAGAATAATATAATGGGTGAATTCCACAATTCACCACACGGTGGACATTCAGGTGTCAAAAGTACAATAAACAAAATAAAACACAGATACATATGGAAGAATCTAAATAAGATGGTTAAGGACTATATAAACTGATGCGAATTATGTGCAAAGAATAAAGTCCTAAAACACACTAGAGAAAAATTACGGACACTCCAGAAAGAAGTAATCTCTGTAGATACTGTTGGTCCACTAAAAATGTCAAAAGAATTTCTATACAGACTAACTACACAGTGTGAACTGACCAAGTATATTGAAGCTATACCATTGCAAAACAAGGAGGCAATTACAATTGCCAGAACATTAGTTGAAAAGTTTATATTAAAATATGGTACCCTCAAAACGATAAAGAGAGACTTGGGAACGGAATTCATAAATTAAATATTTACCAACATATGCACATACTTGAAAATAGAGCACTGAACATCTACACCATATCATCACCAAAGGTTAGGTTCAATTGAGAGAAACCACAGAGTCTTAAATGAATATCTTTTATCGTTTACACAAGACTATAAATGGGATGAATGGATACCGTACTATACCTTTTGTTATAATACGGCTCCTCATTCCGATACTGGTTACACTCCATACGAACTAGTCTTCGGGAACCTCGCTAGCGTAGCAAATGATGTAGATTTCAATGATAGTACACCCATATACATTTATGAAGATTACGTCAAAGAACTAAAATTCAGGTTAACACAATATTATATAATACTATTTGACATAGCCCAATAAAAACGAAAAAGAAATTAGATAAAATGATAAACCCAATTAAATTAAAAGTGAAAGATTTTGTACTTCTTATGAAATGAAAGAAATAGAAGGAGTAAATGTCTACCTAGCCATTGACAATAAAATAAAGAAAATACAAAAAAATAGACTAAAGAGGATGAATAATAATCAATAAAAATGTGAAAATTTTGAATAAAATATCTTTAAATTAGTATAAAAGAATACCCACATCTAACATTATTACAATATACAAAACACATAAAGTAACGTAAATAATACAACTGTAATATATCTTTAGAATGTAGAATGTAGAAAGGTTAATTATATGTAGCATAATATCTCCATAGAATGTAAAATATTATTTATACATAGCATAATATTTCTGTAGAATGTAAAAATCTACAGTAGCCATAACAAAACAAAAATATATATAATAAAAATACGTATATATCATTAGAAAATATATAAGCAAAGCCAATCTATAATTCCAACATTTCGGCTACTCAAAGTAAAGACACATTAACTGTTGTTTTTTACTTTTCAAGATAAATGACATTTAGTGAAAGTTTCCTGCCTAAAAAAACTAATAGCAACAGAGTTTTAATTTTTTTGTCGTAAGTTAAGATTTCTTTGGGCTTTCTTTTAAATAAAATAATAGGCTTATATACGTAAAAATAACCGACTTGACAGCATGATATGCAGAACACGTTTATTCTCCTAAGTTTCCGAAGAATCGAAGCTTTCCCAGAATAATTTTCTATTAATTGGCATTAGTGGAGTCAGTTGATTCAAAATCGTTTCTTTTTTTGAAGATGTCCTACCACGATTTTTTCTATATTCGGCCATATAAGGTACGGTGAATTTCTTTTTCAGAAATTAAATTTCTTTAAAATCTTCATTGAAATCATTCCTGTATTCCAATTTCCAGATTTTTACGCGAACTCTGAACGACTTCACACAACTCCTGGAAATCATAAAAATTCCTTTTTCTACCAATTGTTTTTTCGATATTTCCGTGAAACCCATCTGCAGACATATGTCCCTTTGTCAAATATTTTATATTTATCTGGTTTGGACCAAATAGTTGATTCACTGCTTTAACAAGCGTAGTGAAAAGTATCCAATTTTTATTTTGAACTGCACAATTATCACACCAAAATATCATATCTTTCTTCAGAAATCACTCGAAGGATGGAGTCAGTAATATTAGCTTTCCTTCCAGCCAACCCTTCATGCCATTAAAACACAATAGCATTTTCTTGTGCTATTTTTGTTTAGAGTAGGCAAAGTCTCATTGAAAACAACCAATCTGCTAATAAAGAAACTACTTTTAATTTGTGGTATCATCGGAAGTAGCATACCTTTTTGAAGGTCCATTGAAAAAATCCGTATATTTTCATAATGTTTATCAGCAGTCGCGGATTTTTCAACATCGTACCTATACTCTCTAATAGACTTTTTGATATTTGGGCGATGGTTTTCAAAGTCACTTGTCGAATTATCCTTATTGTTATCATTTTCATTCTCATTAGTGCTTATTGCCCACAGATCTCACAGGTATTTGACTTTAGTTGATACAGCGATATGTTCATTGCTTTTAAAACTTTCCTGTACGTTTCACTGTTACAGATATTTGAGTGTTTTTCGTTGAAATCTGCGTGCTTGTCTTTTACAGTTGTTCTCTAGGGAGATAGCTTACATTTGGAGCATTATTTCTCCTGTAATGACTAACGCAGGGATGATAGGACTCCATGTTATTTTTAATTACTTCACGATCACACTTCTGTTTCGATTGAATACTTCCACATTCCTTAATCATGCTACCACAAGGATCTTTTTAGATGGCGTCAACTAGCTCAGTTATAACAGAGTCATTTATGTTACCTAGTGTATTTAGAAACGTTAAGTGACAAACTTACATATGTTTAAATCTTGATTAGGTAACGAAAATCTCCTACTCTCTAATTTGTTGCAAGTAGCTGACATGGACTTCTTTTTCAAAGGACTTAGTTTGATATGTTTGCTCAACCATTTCCTTCTACTCGAATAGTCAAGATTCCAAAAACTATTCCAAATATCTTCTCGATTTTCTTCTGTTAATTTTCCACAGGTTCTTCTACACTTACCTTGACATTTGGCTCGGATGGGGTGTTTTTTTTTTTCTTTCCTACAAAAGATAATCGCTTTTTAGCCTTTGTATTTTTATCTAGAGTCTAGACAATTTGGCTGATCATTTTTTATTCTCTGTACCTGCAACTGGTAAAATATTTTACTCATCATGGATAACCATATCTTAGTCCAAACTGTGTGTTACCTCACATCCTCCATTTTCATTCTCTGGTTATGACCTTAATAGTCTAACCGCTGATTTTTTATTCCTAGGTAAGGCAGTAGACGAATAATCGCTTTTGTGGGAGTCGTTACTTTCTGATGGAATATAATCTTTTTTCTGCGACACTATCATCAAAAGGACTTAGTAAGTCGTCATAACTAACTTAAATTTAATTTCATCAATGTATCTACTTAACGAAAAACGAAGCTATTATGAAAATACTGAAATTACCATAAAATTATTAAATGATAAATTTGATATGTATTCTTAGTAAACAAATCATAGGTATATTATAGTATACCTGATCTTTAAATGTGTTCTCGAACTAAACTTATCCATATCTTTATAGCTTTCAAGAATTATTTAATATAAATAATTTTTATGGTCGTCACAACCTCCACTGACTATGGCTCACTGAATGCAGAATCGCACAATAAAACAATAAACAATAAAACAAAATGTACCGTTACAGATTAAATATGCAAGAAAAAGACTTAAAGAAACAATTACGCAATTTACATAGAAAGTGTCCAGTAGAGGCAAGTAGCATAGCCTGCAGCTGAATACATGTGTATTAAGAATCTCTTCACTTGAAATTCCCTTCACATTCCACCGCAAATCTATACCTGCATTCCAGAAATTTAATTTCATGGGCTACGGTCTATTCGTTTTATGAATACCAGAGAACAAGCCTTCAGCTATTACATATGGGAAAGCTGGATTGAAAAGTATATTTTCAGCGCATGCAGTCAGCTATAAGCTTGTGTGTACTCTTGACTTTCCATGTAGAATCTCTGTTTTACTGTGGCATAAGATCGACAAAATTCAGAAAACAGATCAACAAGTAAAAAAGCTAGAATTGGTCTAAGACCAATTCTTATGATACACTAGATGATACCCTAGAGGAATTATTAAATTTCGTATGGTCACCGATCTATTCAAGTTTGATTTTTGAAGTTGTTTTTCGCATATATTTCTACAACGGTTTGTCGCACAGACTAAATGATTATAACCAATTTTATAGGATTTCGTATTCTGAAGAAGGTTTTAGTGCAATAAAATTGTCTTGGACTGATCATTTTCACAGTATACGTAAAAATCCTAAATTTTTATATAGCAACACCAAGAAGGAGTTGCCCGATTAAGTCCATTTTTTAAATTTATTTGCTAGTACAATAAAAATAAAAACACCATGTACCAAATTTCAGCTATCTAGGTCCACGCGATCGTGGCAGTGTCCAAATATATAGAAGAAAACGAAATTTTTGTATGGCAACCCCATGAAGGAGTTGCCCGATTTGTCTCATTTTCGAACTTAATTTTGCTTTTTATTTTAAAGTCTGTGCACAAAATTCCAGCTCTATAAGTATACGCCTTTTCAAGTTATCGTGCGCACAGACGGACGGACAGACGGCCGGACATGCAAAAATCAAAATAACTTTTTATATTATGCGTGCATGTCCAATCCATTTTGCTCTACGATCATTATTTCGAGGTGTTACAAACGGAATGCAGTATACCAGTAACCAGGGACGCACCGAGAGGGGGGAAGAACGGGACCGGCCCCCCTCCAGAATGTCAGTTTTCTGAACATAATTTACACTGCTCAGATGGGTGCAGGACGCAACTTTAGAGCCCTAATTTTCTGACTCGTTAGAACTTGGGGGACACCTATGGTCCCCCTCCAAAGCCAAATCCTGGGTGCGTTACTGCCAGTAACAACGATTGCTATGACAAACCACAGTATATGGCACACACATGCTGTGTTTTATTGTAGTTGTTATCATTTACTGTGTTTTGAATTGGTAGCTGTGTTCCAGAAAATCAGTTACTGTGTTTAGCGAATGGAAAATCTCGTAATTGGACGTCTTTTAGGCGAAACTGAGGATACAATAAGGTAGATATCAGCACAGTAAGTGCATATTTGTGTCTAACTCATTTTTTTTTTTTAATTTTATAGTTACTGTGTTTTTCCTTAGTGCAGCCGATTTGTGCACATTAAGTAATTTAAATGTCAATTTCCCATTGCGCTCATATCAGCACAAAAAAAAAGAAACAAAAAACATTTTTTTTTCTTCATTCCAAAATTTTCTTCTCTGTTTTGCGGTGAGGATATAGAATGTAGACCATGACCTACATGCCGTAACGATAAATGGATATACGAGCACCTCAACAGTTAATAATAATAAAGAAAGAAAACAAAATAAACAAAAGAAATACGATCGGAATAGCCACGCGCCATTCTACGATCCATTCATGAGTAAGTAAGAGTTGTAAAAAGTAATATGATCATAACTGGTCACTGTTGTACCGTGATAAAGCATATTATGTATTACTCAGTAAACTATAAAAAAAAAGTAATTGCGCAATGATGCAACCGATGACTGTATGTCATTTTTATTTCATTTCGCTTAGCACTCATTCAATAAGAAAAGATTGCAATGTAAGCACTTAACCATTGTTATGCGTTTACATAGAGGTTAATATGCATGCATTTATCGATAACATTAATTTTTATTGATATGAGTAAGGTAAGCAATTTCCATAAAGTATTTGTAATAGTCTTGATCTTTCCTATGAAAAAGAAATTTTATTAGGGTTTAGAGAAATAAGCACTTTTAAAATAGTATAAATGTAGTGCTATTGAAAATAAATTTTTAGACTTTAACCAGTAACTCTCGTGGTGTTTTCATTTCTGTCAGATATTGAGCTCCTCAGCGCTAACATGGCTAGCACAGGTAATGAGCTTCTCAGCTCCTGTTAAGAGATACACCGACACCAGATATTGGGCTTCTAGCTCTAACTTGGTGGATTTTCAGAGGATTGAGCCTCTCAGATCTAACAAAGAAAATCGCTAATATCTCGTTCATTCTTATTAACAGAGCACTTGACCACAATATCGAGAAGTTATTCACAGATGGATAGATTGGGAGTGGTTGAGCTACCTAGGGGTCCCTGAAATTCCCAGCGGAAAAATGATCGTGTATGAAAGTAGGTATAAAGGAAAACAGTATCAATGAAAAAAATGGGTATATTTCCTGCTGAAAAGAAGCGAAGCCCGACTTAAAAGTTCAAATCATGTTAGGACCAGGGTGCCTGCATATACACGATTTTTATACCCTAAATGAAATCTATAGGGTATACTAAGTTTGTCATTCAGTTTGTAATGCACAGAAATAATGATAAGCAAAATGGATTGGACACCCACGCATAATATTAAAAGTTATTTTGATTTTTGCATGTCCGTCCGTCCGTCTGTCTGTCTGTGCGCACCACCAATCAAGAACGCGTATACTTAGAGAGTTGAAGTTTTGTACACGGGACTAACAAAACTTAAGGTCGAAAATGATACAAATCGGGCAGCTTCTTCGTGGGGTTGCCATACAAAAATTTTGTTTTCCACTATATATTTGGACACTGCCTGAGAGCGCGTCGACATAGAGTGCTGAAATTTGGTACCTGGTGTTTTCATAGTCAGTAACGCACCCAGGATTTGGCTTGGGGGGGGGGGGGGGGGGGGGGCATAGGTGTCCCAAGTCCTAATTAGTCGGAAAAATGCGGCTCTAAAGTCGCGTCGTGCACCCATCTGAGCACTTAAGGACTGTTATGTAGATTAAAAGGTTTTATTTTATTTTATCGGACTTTTTAATAATATACAGACCACATTTTATACGTAATTTGTAAATTATGTTCAGAAAACTGACATTCTGGAGGGGGCCGGTCCCGTTCGTCCCCTCTCGGTGCGTTCCTGTTCATAGTAATAGCAAACAAATTTCAAAATTGGACTAAGTTGGGCAATCCCTATATAAAAATTTAGATTTTTACGTATACTGTGAAAAGGATCAGTCCTTCACATTTTTATGGTACCAAAAATTTCTTCAGAATACGAAATCCTATAAAATTGGTTATAATCATTTTTCTGCCCGACGAGCCGTTCTAGAAATATATGCGAAAAACCACCTCAAAAATCAAACTTGCGCAGACGGATGATAATACGAAATTTCATACGGGCATTCATCTAGGCTTATGGTATAATAAGAATTGGTCTTTTAGACAAATTCTAGCTTCTTTACTTGTTTTTATTCTTTTCTAGTTGACGCTGCAGGTCAAAAATTCCGGATAATTAGTACATGAGTGTTTCCTTTCCGGCAGGCTGTATGCCGATATATTGCCTATGTTGCTATATTGCTGAAGCGCCAATGAAAAGTGTGATCAGGCTAAAGTGCCGCTTTCTTGATTAGTTAGGCTAATGAGCCGACTTATTGAGCAAGTATACACTTTCTAGGTGAAACAATTCTGGTTTTATTTGGTTACTATCAGTGTTTTGATACTAATTGAATTCCAAAAGAAATTGCTAGAAAAGGAATTTCACTGCTTTCTTATTTATAGTAAGACCTTGCACAATATTGAACTTATTTTTTTATTGTGACACAGTTTTTCTGTTATTCACAAATACATTGCATCACTTGTCTTGCTGCTAAATTGTACAAAATTGCTGATTCTTTGTAATTGATTTTACTATATTAATTTGTCGGAATTATTGAAAATGTTTATCTTTTTATAAATCATGCTCATGTCTCATATTGCATGTTCACAAGATAATATCACACTTGCACAATAATATATGTTTATACATGAATGTGCTTACTTCCCAGTAGGAATAAAAGTGTTTTAGAAACCTTTTAAAGCGCTTTTGCGAAACACTGAAGCGCTTAGGGTAAGAAGCCTCATTTTATTTTAGCACTGCATATCCGCAGACGTAAGCGCTTTTTTATAGGTTATGTATCTTCTCCAAAGCGCTTTACCTCGGTTTATATAAAGCACTCTTGAAATATTTTGGAAAAGGACTTTTCGGATTTTAGATTCCTTTTATCATTTTTTCCTTAAATTTTTTAGGAAAAAAAGCAGAAAAATGTTTCTTAAATATTTATTCATTTTCTTATAGATATAAATAAATAATAATAAATATCAATAACTACAAATTACACTGCACAATTAAGAAGAACCACACGCACTTAGTTTAACAAATGCAATAAGGTGAATGGTGACTCATTCTGCGACTCGGAAAGATTAAAAAGGCTACGGTTTGTTTGGTGTGCTGAGAACAGGCTTTGTCCTTGGTTCCTCGGTTGTCCTTCGGGTTGTGGTTTACTCATACTGTTTGAGTTCAGATGTGTATATTATTATAATATTACAAATGATTAATTAAGGTTACATGATGTGTGTAATATGTACATTGCACCTGTTTTATTATTATTATTATGTGAAGTGTAACCCCTTAAAAAATATTTTTTTAAATTTTCTAAATTTTTATACATTTTCCTGGTATTGCAGTAACCGCTCAAACTTCCTTTTCTATGCAAAATACATTTCTGTCTGCTGGGACGCTACAATGTAACTTGAATAGAGTTCAAAATGACTTCTCATAGCTAAATAAAAAAAACTTTAATTAGAAATATAACATGAAATTAAGCTAGAAGAAGGGCCCGACTTTACTCGATTCAAGCTACGAATACCACCCCTGGATTTGCACAATTGATTGGTCGTCAATATTTTCAACGGTGAATATTCATTGACGTTTTCATCGTTGATTACTCTTCTACGTTTTCATCGACATTTATATTTAAATTCGTGCAAATGTTATGGTCGCAGCATGCTGTATGAAGCAGTATGCTGCACTTGTGCTACTAATAGCTAACAGCAGTGCATACATTATGATGCACGGCGATTGTGCGGGCAATTATACCCGACTGTGCGAAGAAACTATGTCCAAAAAGTCCAGTTCTGAAAAATAAGAAGAAGAGCAAACATTTTTTAGTGTGACTGAGTGGCAGATCACACCGGGGAAAATTTAGCAAGTTAATAATCAATATCAAAAGTCAGAAATCGAATCGAAGTGCGTACAAGATTTAGACGGATGAGAATAGTCCTCGAGCTGCAGGTATTATGCCGATTAAAATTATCTATTCATTTCGTAACAAGTGTAGCGAACTCAACTCAACCGCACGCTCGACGACAAACTACCGCCTAATCTCCAGTTCTGAATCAAACTAAAGGCCGAAACACAATGATGCCGACACGGTAATTACCACGACACTGTAGTCGTAAATGTCGCTGAATTAACCCAATAACAACGACCGACATTCTCATGTTCGTATATCAAGATATGTAGGTGGTAAAATTATTTGTTGAAATTTATTAACAATATGGGAAAGATATAAAAAAAAAGTTGTAAAATTGTAATAAACTATGATTAACATTGAGTTTATGTGGATTACAAAATATCATCTACCACTTATTTTCAACTTTTCTCCAATTCAATTTCTTTCCGTCTTTTTTCGTTTAAATATGACGATAATATTAAGCAGCCCATATAGAATATTTAGAATAGAATAGAATATTTGTTTATTTGGAAGAGATACTACAAGATTTACATATCTTTTTCTTAGCACCAATTAGAGTGGAAATACAGTAATACAACTGAATAGAAATAAGTAAACTAAATTAAATGTTAATACTACAACAATTATTGGGGGAAAAAATATATATATAAACAATAATAACAAATAAATTATGGATAAATAAGTAAGATTAAGATGCAAAAATTAATTACGAAAACAATTATAGCAAATGAGAATAAAATAATATAAAACCAAATTAGATAACTTCGATAACAAAGATATAATCTGCGCGTGAGGGTCACAACAGCAAAACTACTTACGTCAAAAAATTTACAAGAAGACGCCTGAAAGTGCCGATCGAGTTAGCCTTCTGGATATTGTGTGGTAATGAATTCCACATTCGAGTGATTTGAACAATATAGGATCCATCAAGTACAGAGGTCTGAAAACGAGGTATTTCCTGTTTATAGCCTCTGGCAGAGTTCAAGGGTTGAAACATGGTCCCCAAGTAAGCGGGCTGAGAGTTGTGCATTAAGTTGAAAAGGAAGAATAATGCTCTACGCTTTAGATATACTTCAATAGAGCAACCTAGCAGTGCAAAATTCAGGTGAAAAGCATGATCGAATCTTCGTAAGCCGAAAACAAACCTTACACAATCGTTAAATGCAACATGTAATTTTCTGGAGCTTTGGGAAAACAAGTAAAGCGTGTGTGAAATGCTGTAATATTAGGGACTTGACAAGATGACAGCGCATTTTAGGGGTGAGCATTTTAGTGGACAACCATAGACGACGGAGGGTGGCGTAGATCTTAGATAGGTTAGAGTTGACGAGATCACAGCACTTCATATTGGAGTTAAGGGTGACCCCAAGGTTACGGACTTTATCCACATAGGGGATTGAAGATCCATTCAAAAGAATAGGACGAAGGGATGAAGAGTCAAGAGTGCCGAAGGAAAAGGCGATACACTGTGACTTGCCTGGATTAAGTTCAAGTTTATTGTAAAACGATCAGGTGTATATATTATGTAAATCGTCGTTCATCCGAGCCGCACAGTCTTCGATAAGACCAGGTGGGCGACTGAAATAAACTTGAACGTCGTCTGCATAAATATGGATGTTGACATCTTGAATTATATCCGGCAGATCGTTAATATATAGACTGAAGAGTACAGGACCAAGAACGGAGCCTTGCGGTACTCCAGAAGACAGAGGAAGGAAATTTGAGAGATTACAGTCCCCAAGAGTAACCTTTTGTGATCGCCCGATTAAGATCTTCTTGATTAAGTGAACACAGATCGACACGAAAAATGGAATTTATTAAATAATTTTTCTAGCAGGCTTACATGGCAAACACTGTCAAAAGCTTTGAAGAAGTCTAAAAGCGCCAGAACGGAAATCTCTCTTTTATCAAGTGCAGCGCGTGTTACGTCAAGGCCAAAGACGATACCTCCATTACCCCATGGGAACGAGAATTTTCCCATAGATTGGAGACATTAGTCTCATAAAGAATTTATTAAATAAAAGCCCCGTCAACAAATAAATTCATAAGTCAAAAGTAATAAGACTCCGTACTTAATTTCATGGAGATAAAACTCTATGAAACTAAGTAACAAGATTCCTTACTTGTCGGTCACAAAACGTGACTTATTTAAAAACAACAAAATATGTAAAAGCACAGAAAATAGATCATGGAGAATGAAGCTTCAGTTGAAAAGAGTTGAGTCGTGGTAACGGAGTTCGTCGGATGTTTTTGGTCTATTTAAACTAAGTGAAATAAATTAGAGATTTTGGATTAGTTTTTATCTTTTATTGTAGTAAAGAGTTTTAAAGTTTAAAAGTATTGTGTTTTTATAACGTTTTTATATTGTTCACTAATAAAGATAAAGAATCTACCTATTTGGCGCAGTCGGTAGGATCTCAAATCCGAAAATATGAGATCCAGTGAATAGTGAAAAGTTTTTGTAAAAACTGAAATCAATATAAGTTTAAAAGCACAAAGCTAAAAGTGTGAATTCTGAAGAATTCTAAACTGTGACATATCGTGAGAAATATTGCTGAATACTAAGTGAAAATACATCATCTCGTCGCATAGAATAAATTCGAGCTCCATTAACAAATGCCCAAGGAGGAAAAACTTAAAGAGAGGAACGTAGTCTTCAAACCATATTTTGAATTGGAACCATTCGAGATGTCGTTAAACCCACCACCAACAACAAATGCAGAATCAAATGCAAACTCAACTGCAACACCAACTCAAATAACTGTCCCCGTCACGGATCTCTTGAGGGAAGCATTTACAATACGGGAATACAATGGCTATGAGGGATATGACCTATCCTCATTTAGCCGGGAAGTGGAATTATTTTTAACTCTTTTTTCTGGAAACTTACATATTAAAAATTACGTTTTTCAGCGAAACGTCATCAATAAAATCCAAGGCCCAGCACTTCAGGCAATCAGAGTTCTTGGACCAAACCCAACGTGGGAAAACATAAAAAGAGAACTAATCAAGAATTTTGGAATCAGGGAAACGTACCAGAATTTATATCATCAAGCAACAACATTGAGGTTTAATAATAACGTAAGTCATTATTTTAATTGTTTAAAAGCCATTCTTGATAAATTAAATACAAAATATGAGTTTGATAGTGAGAAACCAATTGAATTTTCACCTGAGGTGAATGAATCTCTAATTTTAAGAACTTTTTCAAACGGTCTAGATGTTAATTGTGCCAGTGTAATTATTAGTAGAAATATAAAAAGTTTAAGAGAAGCTTATTATACTTTAGAAGCAACAGGTTTGATTAGGCATAGAGGTATTGATTCCAGAAGCAATAATTTTGGTGATAGAAACTTTCGAAATTATGGAATGGTTAGAAATGTGCAAAACTCTCACACACCAGCAACGTACCAAAGGGATAGAAATATTAGATATAACCAGAATTTTAACTGAAATATGCCAAGACAATTCAGACAGAACTATGACTATTACCAACCTAGACAAGAAAATCCAGTAGTTACACGACAATTCAGAAATTCAGGACAATTTAGAAATTCTAATAAGTTTAGAAGACAGAACATCCAAGAACCAATGGACGTAGATCATATTCAAAATAATAATGGAGAACAAGAAGAAGTAAATTTTCCCTTACCCCCTACAGAACTGACCTACCGATAGTAGAACTGACAATAGGTAATGACAAAATTAGATGTTTAATAGATACAGGCTCAACGACAACATTACTAGACGAAAAAAAATTAAAACAATACAAACGACGAGCATTAGAAAAGAAATTACAATTTAAAACACTTAACGGTCATATGATAGTAGATCAAGAAATTATTACCGAACTTCCCAAAGAATTTAACAAAAAAAAAATGGATGAGTTGGAAATTAACTACATTTAAAGACAAGGAATTCGATGAATTAATAGGCCAAAATTTGTTAAAACCTCTTCAAGCCGTGATAAATCTAAGTGAAGAATATTTAGAAATTCATGGGACTAGAACAAAATTTTTTAACTCATGCCCTTACCAGGATCATGAAATATTCTCCCTTGAGGGTAAATCTACAGATCAAGGTGTCTTGGATAAACTTCAAGGGGACAATATGAACAACGAGGAAAGAGAAAGGATGAAAGAATTAATTAAACGAAATAAAGATTTGTTTTACGAAGAAGGCCAACAACTCACTCATACTCATGAGATACAGCATCAGATAGTTACAACAAATAGCAACCCCGTATACTCCAAAGTATATCGATACCCCCAAATTCACGAGGAAGAGATCAACAAACAGATGAGGGACATGCTTAAGCAAGGAATTATCAACGAAAGTAATTCACCCTATAATTCGCCACTCTGGATTGTCCCTAAAAAACTAGACAACTCTGGTACAAAGAAATGGAGGATCGTAATCGACTACAGGAGGCTAAACGAAATTACTGTGGACGACAAGTTCCCCATGCCAAATATTGAAAATATTTTAGGAAAACTAGGGAGGTCACAGTATTTCACAACATTGGATCTCGCTAAGGGATTTCACCAGGTGCTTATTAAAGAAGAGGATAGAAAAAAAACTGCTTTCTCGACACCACTTGGACACTACGAGTTTACGAGGATGCCATTCGGGCTGAAAAATGCCCCTGCCACGTTCCAAAGATTAATTAATTCAGTTCTACGGGAATACATAAACCAAATATGTGTAGTATACCTGGATGATATACTAATCTTCAGTACAACAATAGAAGAACATACTGAGAATATCCAAAAGGTATTTAATAAACTCAGGGAACATAATCTTAAAATTCAGATTGACGAATGTAGATTTTTTGCAAAAGAAACCGAATATTTAGGGCATATACTCACAACAGATGGGATAAAACCAAAAATTAGTAAAATCGAAGGTATTCAAAGACTTAAACTACAGAAACCAGCAAACAAATTAAGTCATTCTTAGGTATGACCGGTTATTATAGGAAATTTATCAGGGACTATGCAAAAATAGCTCAGAATATGACCAAATATTTGAAAAAAAACACCAGAATTAATACTAACGATACAAGTTACATAGATGCTTTTGAAAAACTCAAGAAAATTCTCACAGAAGCACCAGTTTTAAAATACCCAGAATTCGAAAATAAACTTTAAATTAACTACAGATGCAAGTGACTTCGCTATAGGAGCGGTCCTTACTCAAGAAGGTCACCCTATCTGTTATGCGAGCAGAACTTTGAACGACCACGAAAAAAACTATTCAACAACGGAAAAAGAATTGCTTGCAATAGTTTGGGCTGTTAATTACTTCAGGCCCTATATCTATGGTAGACAATTTGATTTGATGACCGATCATCAGCCTCTTAAATGGCTTCAAGCCAAACACAAAGGAAAAGATATCAACCCCAGACTACAGAGGTGGCTACTTAAATTAGGGGAATATAACTTTAACATAGATTACATCAAAGGAAAGGAAAATAAAGCGGCAGATTTTTTGAGTAGAATTAATATAGAGACTGGAGATATCAACCATATGGAAATGAATAAGTCAAAGGAAGGAGATAACACCACCCTTAACGCAGAAAATGCAGGAACTTCACAACAAGCCCAATATACAGAAAATAATCGAGCAGATAATATGAGTCTCGAAAACACAATCCATTCACAAGAAGAGGAAGAAAATAATTATATTCCAATACTTTTAGATACAGTTGTTAACAGATTCCAAACGCAAATAATACTCACAAATAATAAAACTCAAGACTTAGAAACAGTAAATAATAAAAGAAAAATTTTCATTAACTCCTCAGATATAAAAAAAGACTATATGACAGATATATTTCGAAGATTTTTAAAGAAAGGAAAAATAGGAATATTTTCAGAACTAAGTGAACATGAATATAACTTAGTTCAATTAAAACTGATAGAGTTATTTGATACTGCCTTAAAATTTTAAAAATGCCAATATAATGCCAGGGAAATGAGATCAGAAGAAGAAACGTACAAGCAAATAGCAAAATATCATAAATATGAGTCAGGTCATGCAGGAATAAACGAAAATTACGAAGGTCTGAAGCGACTTATATACTTTAAAAATCTAAAAGAGTTTGTACAGAAATACATTAATAATTGCGATACCTGCAATAAAGCCAAATACGATAGAAAGCCGATTAAACCAAAATTTAATTTAACCAAAACCCCTTTTGACATAAATGAAAGAATACATATAGATACATATGTAAACAAAAAACATAGTTTCATAACGTTTATAGATAAGTTCTCAAAACATGCTGTAGTCTTGTTTTTAGAAAATAGACACAACTCAATTTTGATAGAAAAAATGAGACTTTATTTTTCAATCAAAGGAAAGCCTAAGCATATTACGATGGATAACGAATTTAACTCTACGAACGTGAAGGATTTTTTCAGAAACGAAAACATAGAAACACACTTCACCAAACCAAACAGTAACACCGGAAATTCGGACATCGAAAGGTTTCATAATACAATCAGTGAGAGATTAAGAGTATTGGAGACCGAAAAATTTAGCCTTTCAGTGCAAGAAAGAATGTTCAAATGTACTGAATGGTATAATAAATCATTTCACTCAACCATTAAAGCAAGACCAATCGACGTTCTCGAAGGTAAGATCGATAAGACTAGGGTAATAATTAACTCTATTACCCTAGTCTTATCGATCTTAAAATAAATAAGATAAACAAAGAAAACAGAAACAGGGAAGATTTTGTGCCAACCAATAATTACGTCAAAAATTATAGATGTCTTAGGCATAAACACGAACCTAGATATAGAAAACTCAAATACGATAATGTTCACCCAGTTAATATAAAAAGACCAAATAAATTTTCAGGTAAAATTAATACTGACAATATTGGTACTGACACTGACGAAAACAGTAGGAGCGACACTGATGGTAGAAAAGATCGACAATGCTAACGGATTCGCCGAAGTCAAATTAAACCAAATACCAATCGTCAAGGACTACGACATAATCTTACATATAATAAACCCGCAGGAGATAAACAATATAATCTCAGCTTTAGAGTCTAATTTAATTGACCTTAATATAGAAGAGCAAAGGGGACTTCTGACGACGGAATTAGAATCCCTGAAACACATGGTATATACGCTTATTCCACACAAACATAAAAGAGGACTCCTTAACATAGTTGGTACCGGATTCAAATGGTTGTACGGAACAATGGATGACGACGATCGTCAAAACATAGAAGAACACATGAAAATAATAGACGGAAATAATCATAACATCATAGATCAGACCAACAGACAGATATACATCAACGAGCACTTTAACAAAACATTTACTACAATAAAAGAAACAATCGAAAACGATAGAAGAAAAATTATCGAACAAATTAACAATATCAACGTGAATAGTAAAATACTAATATCTAAAATCATTTATATAGAAAACTTTTAAAAATAAAGATAATTAAGGATAATTTAGAGCATATTCAGAATAACATAGCATCTAGTAGATTAGGAATAATGAGTAGTAATATACTAACAAGTGAAGAAATTTATAAATATGATGTAGATTTGGAAAAACTCCAAAACATTAAGCTAGGAACCTTTAAGTACGAGGAAACTAAAATTGTTTTTGCCATTAAAATTCCAAAAGAAACACTTTACGCCACATTATATTTGATTACCCCCATGCCTAATCAAAATTTTGTGGAATTATTATTAGAAGAACAAAAAATCATTAAAATAAACCACACAATGTATCAATACACACAAAATCCAGATTATAAAGATCTAAGAGAATTTGATATATGTATTAAAACAAATAAATGTGTGAAAATAAGAAACCCCAAAATCCAGATAAAAGAATTAGAAGAAGGCTTATTATTATTAAAAAATCATGTAAACTCAACTTTGAGTAGCAATTGTGATGAAAGAATTTTAACTTTGAATGGCAACTATTTGTTAACTTTTAATAATTGTGAAATTTCTTTAAATAATCAAACTTATAGAAATAAAAAAGAAACGTTTGAACAACGATTTGTAATACCGAATAGTGTTAAGATACCTGTTGAAAGTAGCAAGCTAACATTTGACGAACTGGTAGTGAAGCAAATTCAAAATTTAGAACATATAAAAGAGCTTAAATATGAAAAGAAAAGTCACCTGTATATCAATATTGGAATAGGAATTGTTATTTTAGTAATATTTTTGTTAATAAAATTTTTTTTATACCTGAAACTCAAGGGACAGGTAACATATAAAATTCAGGGGAATTTTCCTCTAAAGGAAGGAGATGTTACGTCAAGGCCAAAGACGATACCTCCATTACCCCATGGGAACGAGAATTTTCCCATAGATTGGAGACATTAGTCTCATAAAGAATTTATTAGATAAAAGCCCCGTCAACAAATAAATTCATAAGTCAAAAGTAATAAGACTCCGTACTTAATTTCACGGAGATAAAACTCTATGAAACTAAGTAACAAGATTCCTTACTTGCCGGTCACAAAACGTGACTTATTTAAAAACAACAAAAAATGTAAAAGCACAGAAAATAGATCATGGAGAATGAAGCTTCAGTTGAAAAGAGTTGAGTCGTGGTAACGGAGTTCGTCGGATGTTTTTGGTCTATTTAAACTAAGTGAAATAAATTAGAGATTTTGGATTAGTTTTTATCTTTTATTGTAATAAAGAGTTTTAAAGTTTAAAAGTATTGTGTTTTTATAACGTTTTTATATTGTTCACTAATAAAGATAAAGAATCTACTTATTTCGCGTACGTCTGTGGTGATTTTAACGAGAGCATTTTCGCAACTATGCTTGGGTCAAACCCAGATTGGCAGCCACTTATAAGATTGTTTTGCAGTGTGTACTGTTGAACCTGCCAGTATAGTAGCTTCTCTAGAGCCTTCGACAGGAAGCAGAGGATGCTGATGGGCCTATCATCAGAAAGAGCTATAGCCGCAGCCTTCTTTGGAATAGGTAGTACGTGAGCTGATTTCCATGTTTTTGGGAACACCGACTTCGTAATGCAGGTATTGAAGATATGTAAAAGTGGGCCAATAATGAGCCACGCAGTTCGCTTCACAAAACGGGGAGACATATTATCAGGTCCGACTGCATTAGATTTAATAGCGAAAATCGCATTCAAGGCTTCAGTTCTATCCACTCCCCGGAAACTGAAACCACTAGAGCTTGAAGAAGAATCTAAGCCTGCCAAGAACAACTGATCATTGTCTTGAGATTGATGACCAACTATGAAGAATTCGTTAAGTTCCTGAGGGCTCAGGTTGCACTAAGCCGTTCTGCCTCCATATACGCCAGCATCACGCACGTTACGTCATAAGATTTTCGGCTGAACACTTATATCAAACTTACGCTTATAATACGTACGTTTACCCTCGCGAATTTTTACATTGACTTTGTTCCTTAAGAGCGTGTAAAACTTCCGACTTTCAGGAGTCTTTAGTCTACGATACCTCGAAAAAAGAAATTCCCGCTCAGCAATCAAGGATTTTGTTTCGGCGCTGAACCAGGGGCAGAAACCGCTTTGTATTGCTCTAGTTCGTAGCGGTACATACTTATCATAAAGGTACTGAATGGAACGATTGAGAAAGAGAACCTGATCATCAATATTCGATTGGATGTAAATATCGTTCCAGTTATAGGACCCGCATTCAGCGAGAAAGGATTCCAAGTCAAGGTTGTTGCAATGTCTGTATCGATAAAAAGACTGGCTTGGATTGTTATTGACTCTTACATCACAAGAAAGGAAAATAATATCATAATCTAGGGAACTAAGACAAAGTTGATTAAAGAAGGGCACTAGAGAGGGGTCAGAAACAAAAAATAAATCTAGAAGGGATGGATTAATGCAGTTATGATAAGTCGCGTAAGTATTAACTAGATTTAAGTGCGCTGTTAGCATATCGCATAAAAAATGGTCAGTATTAATGCTGTTCTTGAGGATGTTGACATTGAAGTCACCTCCTACTATCAGGTTAGAACAGCGCTGGCTAATAGATGAGACAGACATAAGAAACTCGGAGGAATTATTACGATTGAATTGACCTGTAGGAGCATAGACTACTTCCAAAGTACATATATCAGAGCCTGTATCGACCTCAACATATAGAAACTCAATCAAGCTGCCACTAGATTTGCTGATGGGGACTGGGATAGTAGCTGCCGTTGTAAATGACCCTGGTGGAGCTGGTGATTTAGGCCTTGCTGGATGTGCACGTAATTCTTTCATCAATTGCTGACATACTTCCTTGATAGCATCATAGTATGATTTTTTGAAGTACAGGTTCTCCTTGTATTCCTCTTCAAGGGGTGCCAATTTTTTGTGATTATATTGAAAGAGAGCCCAATATGCCTTGGAAATTTCCAGGCGCTTTGTTATATACTGCTCGTCTTTTCCGAAATTTATGTAAAGTTTCTCTAGCTTGTCGGCAACCATGGATTGTTCATGGATGACTCCTTCGAATACGAATTCTTCTTGGTCTGAATCCATCGTGGTTGGATGACTTCTTTTTCTTATTTCTGTTAAATTTGAGCCTGGTACTGGCTGGGAATATCTTCCTGCAGCCTGATAGAGTCCTTCCTAGCCTGGTGGCGGCCTTCTGGATAGCCTGTGGTGGCTTATTGCCTTGGTAGTAGCGAATGATAGCTTCAATTAGCTTCCTGTAGCGTGGAGGTTCCTTTTAGCCTGATGGCGGCCTTCTGGATAGCCTTTGTGTGGGATTCAGATCACGTCGGGGTCACCAAAAATGTTTATATCGCGACCAGTTCTTTTACTGGCCGCCTGGATAAGGCAGCCCTGGTGCAGAAACCAGTGCTCTGGTGATCTAATGTTCTGGTGAAATACCAGAACATCAAAATTCTCAACGAAAAACGCGTGTAATATCTTACACCAACCACCTTTTCTTTCGCTGTAGTATGTACTACTTATCCGATCCACTTGTTATAATTAATTACTAAATAAAAATGCTTCCACTTCACAACAATACAAAACGCGTCCACTTCTCAAACAGTAATAATTTTATTATTATTCAACACGAAATTTATAATGACAAATTTGCTTACTTTGATAAAGTCGATAACATGCAAGACAGTAAAAAAATACAAACTTAAATATAACAATTCATTCTCACTTGAAGAGTGAAGATAAAGAATTGCATCGTCGGCTTTAATTCCGCGGCATGACGATCAACATTGTGTCGTAAGCATTATGCCTAGAATCAAAGGCAACAAAATTAGCAACGAAGTCTTCTCGCACTGCTCAATCAACACAAGTGCAAAACCCCTTTTGCTATAAATGCAGGACACAGGGACATTTAGCTCCAAATTGTCCACAGAACACTCATACAAACCCAATCCCAAATAACTATTTTTCAAATAATTTAAACAAAAGTAATCCTACTAAAAAAGGTGATACTTTCAACAACTCCATCCCCACATGCAGGTATTGTCATAAATTAGGACATACCCTAGAAGTATGCAGGGTGAGAATAGCAAACCATAGGAGTTTCTACAGGGAAAATACAAATCCGGTTCCCCAAAACTTCAGGAATCGAACAGAAATTCCCAATACAAATGCACCACCTCAAAAGCAGATCAACGTCCACCACATTCCAAATTTTAATTATAGGAAAAATCAACCTTCTTCAACAATACAACCAGAAAACGAAACAAGAACAAATAAGGACCACGTTCAAAATCCGAGAATATTTTTAACACACTCGGAAAACAAATCAAGGCGAGAGGAATTAGTCGGCGGCCCCTCGCAAATCCAAACAAAAGCCGACATCCACACAAATTTAAATTAGATACTTCAGAATTAATAAATGAGCACATTACGCTGAAAATACCAATTACTAGCAACCCCAATTCCATTACTATCTCTCTATCTACCAATGTGTGCTCCAATAAAGAAACAAAGTTCCTCGTAGACACAGGAGCAGAAATTAGCCTCATAAAGTTCAATACACTGAAAGCAGGTAGCACTTACTATAAAGATGCAATCTGCAAGATAAATACTTTATTTAGGGAATCTACGACTACAGAAGGATTAATACTGGCAAAAATGTCAGATATATCAAACAATAATTTTCTAATAGAACATCCCTTCCAAATAGTAGGAGAAAGCTCAGCCTTGGCATATGACGGCCCAATTGGCCACGACTTCTTGTCCAGATACAACGCTTGTATCAATTATAAAAACAATTACATTTCCTTAGAAGTAATGTCATTCATCCTATCCCATAGAGCAATTTCGCTCAGAATATCCAAATACATATCTTAGATATGATAACCATGACAAGAAGTCTGAAAAAAATAATGTAAGTGCTAATAAAAGCAAGTTACCCAGTACTTCACCAGATTTAAACACCAAGCGTGAAAAGTACCCCAAAACAAATATTCTACAAAAAACGGAATATATTTTCCAATCCAATGACAACCGAAATGAATCGGATAAACTACATAATAAAATTATTACAATTCCCGCTCGCTCTGAATCCATAATTCAAATTCCAACTTTGTCAACTACGGAATCAGTATATTTTAAAAAAGAGGTAAAGCCAGGGTTGTTCATAGGTAATACCACAGTCAACCCATCACAAGGAATGGCAAAAGTCCTAGTTCTCAACACGACTGAGCAGGACGTCGAAGTGGTAATTCATGACATGAATCCAGAATGCCATGACCTTAACGACTTCGATTGCACCTCTACGGGTTCCAACAGAGATCCAATTAGGAGCAGAATAAAAAAACTGCACACCCTGATTAAATTGGATCACTGTAATTTGGAAGAAGCCGAGAGTATTCGGAAAATTTGTAAGGATTTCAACGATCTCTTCTACTTAGAAGGGGATTTCCTAACATTTACAAATGCAACCGAGCACAAAATCGAAACAGTCCCAAATAAACCTCACATATACACTAAACCGTACAGACTTCCAGAAACAAGCCGGAAGGAAATTACTCGGCAAATAAATGAAATGTTGGATTCGGAGATAATAAGCCCTTCAAATAGTCCGTGGAATTCTCCCCTACTTCTAGTTCCCAAAAAGCCGGATGAGCATGGGAACAAAAAATGGCGAGTCGTTGTAGATTTCCGCCAAGTAAATGACATTACTATTGGCGACGCTTACCCATTACCTAATATTACAGACATATTAGATCAATTGGGTAAGTGCAAATATTTCACAACGCTAGACCTCGCCAGCGGATTCCACCAAATTCGCATGGACGGGAAGGATAGAGCCAAAACTGCGTTTAGCACTCCTTATGGTCATTACGAGTTTAACCGTATGCTATTTGGATTAAAAGTTGCACCCGCAACCTTCCAACGCGCCATGAATAATGTCCTTTCCGGACTCCAAGGCATTTACTGTTTCGAATACATGGAGCATATTGTAGCTCATGGATATAACCTTAAAGACCATAATATTAGGCTCGCAAATGTATTTACCCGCCTTCGGGATTTCAATTTAAAACTACAACCAGACAAGTGCCATTTCTTAAGAAAAGAAATAATGTGTCTAGGGCACATCATTACTGAAAATGGAGTCAAGCCAGATCCGGCAAAAATTAAATCAGTTCAATCTTATCCTAGACCCAAGAAGGAAAAGGATATCAAAGCCTTCCTTGGTTTCGTCGGCTATTATCGCCGCTTTATTACCAATTTTTCTAAAATCGCGAAACCTCTTACTAACCTCCTGAAGAAGGACACACCTTTCAAGTTCGATGCAATTTGCGATGAAGCATTCTGCGAATTAAGAAACAAATTAATATCAGCACCAATTTTATCCTATCCGGATTTCGACAAAGAATTTTTTGTCACCTCTGATGCCAGCGACTACGCCATTGGAGCAGTTCTTTCCCAAGCAGATAACCAAGGAGATCATCGAATCGCCTATGTGAGTCGAGTTTGCAATGGTGCAGACATTCGTTACTCAACAATGGAAAAAGAGCTTTTGGCAATTGTTTTCGCAGTTGAGCACTTCAGGCCATACGTTTATGGTAGACAGTTTACCATTATAACTGACCATAAACCATTAGTGTGGCTGATGAATCTAAAGGATCATATCTCAAGACTAATGAGATGGAGAATACGTCTTGAGGAATATGACTATAAAATAGTTCATAAACCTGGAAACTCAATACAAATACAGACGCTCTCAGTAGGGATATCCCAGAGAATTCCGTAAAATCAACGGAACCCAACACCTATGTAAATGTAGTAACCAGGAACCAAGCCAAAGCTCAGGCGAATTTAGATACACCCAATCCAAGTATTACCACTCCAAATCCAGATTTATCAGTAGTAAACAGTTCCTCAGTGATAATAACTGAGACCAATTTCCGATTACTTTCAACTAAAAATTCTAACCCCAAAATTTTCATCTTGCCCATGCAAGATACAGAACTTGAAAGAGTTTTAAAATCTAAACTAAAACTTTCAGATAAACCTCCTCTACTAGAAAACGAACTGAACTTCTTTAAGAAGAAAGACTCCACAGTAATCATTTCAAAAGTCAATCTACTTTGCCGATCTGAAAGAGATAGATTAGACATTGAAAAGATTTTAACTGAGATATGCTCATATACAGAAGCAAATCAGTTAAGTCAAATAAATATCTCCTTCCCAGTATTAGACCAACAAAATCTATCAGCTATTAAAAACATTTTTACCAAGGTCTTCGTTAACCACAAAATAAATATAAAACTTCATCAATATTCCATAAAGTATTTATCCAACTGCAGTGATATTGAACAAGTTCTAAAAGACTTCCATTCCCTACCAACGGGAGGCCATCAAGGTGTCTCCCGTACAATCAAAAGAATTAAAAAACAATTCTATTGGCCTGGCATGTCGGACGATGTTGTAAGATATATAAGGAAATGTAAACTTTGTCAAATAAACAAAGTATCCAGAAATCATAAGATTCCTATGAAAATCTCAAGCATAAGCTCAAAACCCTTTGAAAGAGTGTACCTAGATGTTGTAGGACCTCTCCCAATTTCCCATTCTGGAAATAAATACATCCTTACATTTCAAGACGACCTTTCCAAATTCTCTGAGGCTATGCCCATAGTCAACACTGAATCTAAGACATTAGCGGAAGCCTTCACGACAACAATAGTTTATCGACACGGCATTCCAGAAAGTATCCTAACAGATCAGGGATCTAATCTCATAGGTGGCATGTTCGCCGAGGTATCCAAACTGCTAAAGATCAAAAGGCTCAAAACTACTCCATATCACCCTCAAACAAATGGTGCATTGGAGAGAAGTCATAGAACTGTAGCAGAATACCTCAGATCTTATGTAGCGAAAGATCCTGAAGACTGGGATACATGGATGCCATATGCCATGTTTGTATACAATACCACACCTCACTCGAGTACAAATTATACTCCCCGCGAACTCCTGTACGGATTCCCAGCCGAAATCCCCAACAATCTAAAATCATCTCCGACCGTTTGCTATAATTACGATAATTATGCAAACGAGTTGAAGGCACGTCTACAACACAGCTATAAAATTGCGAAAGACATAGCCATGGCCAACAAAGAGAGATCAAAACTCCAGTACGATAAAAATTCTACCCCCAAAATCTTCAATATTGGAGACAAAGTCTTGTTAAAAAGCAGAGTGAGAGATAAGAAATTCTCACCACTCTGGACAGGTCCATATGTGATTGTAGAAATCAATTCTCCTGAAAACTCCACGGTGAAAATAAATAATAAAAATAAAAGAGTCCATAACAATGACTTAAAACTTTTCTCGGACTAATACTAAATTTCATCTACTACAAAATCATCGCAAATTAATAAAACAATATTATCTTCCAGGTCCTCACAATAATGCAAACGGCATTATTCCTAATCTGCATCCCATTCATCTCAGGCTCGGGGATAAAAATAAATCAAATAAATGCCATCTCAGGCATTTATTTCGAGGAAATCGGCAGAGCAAATTTCTACACAAACGAATGGAAAATCATAACCTACTAGGATTTAGAAAACTTCAAAGCAGAGCTCAGAAACATCAAATTCATCACGCAACAAATTACAACTACGTGTCAAAAACTGGACGGAAATTCCGCAATGGCGCATACTTGTAACGGTACGTTACTACAGATAAACCTTATTATAGCAAATATAGAATACAAAAATATACTCCTAGTAACTTAAAGTAGGAAACAAAGAGCTTTATTCAATGCTATAACTGCTTCCTCTCCCTTATGAAAAGCCAGACCGCGATAATCGAAGCAACAGCTCAAATATTCAACAAAACTAAGGTCGCAGTTGAAAAGGAATTCCTCAATATGCATAAAAAACTAATTTCAATACAAATATCTACGTCGTTAATGGAAAATAGAACACTGGATAATAAAATATCCATCGAAATAGAATCATTAATCTCTCTTGTTTCATTAATGGCATTCAGATCTCTTAACTGATTCCAAACATTGAAAATTTCACCCTACACTAATATAGCCTAACAAAATTGAAGAGATTTTATCAAAGATTAGACAGGAATTACCAAATTCAGTAATACTGCCCATAAATTGCAGAGACAATATATTTTCACAAATCTACAAATTAAGCACAATATCCGCAAATGTTTTCAACAACAAAATAGTCATTGAACTCCGAGTTCCACTCCCCTTTAAAGAACCCTACCAAATTTTCAAAGCAATGCCATTATACCGACAATCCTAAACGGTTCATTCATATATATTGAACCATTAAAGGAATATATATTAACTGATTACAATCGTGATCACTACATCGAATTAACACTACAGGAAATCCACAATTGCGCAACGTTGGACCATACACACTATTATTGTAATATTTCATCACCCATCTTAAATACAAACAATAGAGTAAATCAATGTGAAATCAATTTAATAAAAAAGGAACCTATTACATCAAAATGTAAAATTTTGACTTTAAAACAGAACTACTATATAACACAATTATCGCAGCAAAATGCATGGCTTTTCTCCCTTAAAAAACCTTTCCATATAGATATCGTTTGTGAAGATTCAATTAGTTCAGAAACCCTGCAGGGAACAGGAACAATATTTATCTACCCAGGTTGTTATGTCCGCAGCAAAGAATTCATCTAGCACGGACATAACGTAAAAATATAAAAATTTAACTCCCATTTCATCCCAACAACAAACATTTCCAACATAATCGAAAATATTGCTATCGTAGTATGTAGAGTGATTGGCTTGGACGTGAAGTCCAGACTGCCAGCATGAGCTGACAGATCACTCGACGCCCGACGGACAGCGTTGACTGCAGGGCGGCACGCTAGCTCGCCTCGGCTATTGGCAGAGAGTGTGGGGAAGTTCCACGAAAAACCTGCCGCTGCCGTCTAGTATATGTTCTCTGGCTGCCGTCTGCCATAATAAAAAAAAATCGTGCCTATTTAACAAAACGCCGGCACACATTCAGTCCTGAAGGGACCTTTACGTCACCTACCTACATCCGATATTGAAGGCACAGATAGTATGCCTTCACTGCATGCCGCAACCATCCAACTGACTCTGAGGGCAGATATTTTCAGAGTCCCTTGTAGACCTGTAAAGAGAGACTAGCGGACCTAAACGACCTTCATGCGAGAGGGCTCTAGGAAAGTGAAAGGAGAAATAAAAAGTTCTCAGCAATTCATTTTTACATTATAATTCCTGTTACTAAATTTAGATTACGACATTCTCGAAAATATATACATAATCCTGGATTCCTCTTACGACAATATATTTTAAATTAAAATCAATTCTCATAAACTTATCATGAATTGAATGTATATCTAATAATGCAAGAAAATCTTAAAAATAATTTTGAAATATGTAAATTCACAAAGGACAACTTGTTGCACAAAAGAAATCAAGAAAATCCCTACGCGGAAATATACTAACTACAAAGAAAATTAATAAAGAATTATTCGTGCGTTCAACGAGTTCTTCCATTTGCAAATGTTTAGTTTCGTACTCACGATATTATTTCATTTCTTCGATTGTTTTTGAAGATTTTTACATTCTTTGTAACTTCGTACCTTTTCCTACTAATGCAAAAAAAACGAATAATAAATTTATGCAGATTAATGTACCCTGCCTACATGTCACAGTTAAATTGTTAAGATTAATTTAGTTCACTTGAGTATAAAAACATTATTCATAAATTATTTAAGGCTGATTTCCGAATAACTATCTTGGAAATTAATTACTAAAATTTTACTAAAATTCGATTTTATTTTTCTTTTCTTTGACATAAATTTAGATCATCCATGACCTATAACCTTCTCTCATTCATTTAAGTTATTCAATTCATTTTCCGCATATTTCCTTATTGCATTGATATGGTAACCAGTTGCAATTCTCATCTTTTTCTTTTTCAATTATATATTTATATTCTAAATTACTGTGTGTATGTACGTACCAAGCACAATCTGCCAAACAGTTAACTGGAAGTTTTTCTTATTTGCGTACTGCACCGTGATGAGTACTTTGTTGTATTTTAGCAGTATCCAAGATTCACCGTCGTATGGACATGGTTTTCTCAGCCAATTCCTCGTATCGCACGTATTTCTTTTGCAGGACTTATCCGACAACTTGCTCCACGTCATGCTAAGTAACCGCAGTCAAATCCATCGGTAAGCTCTTTACCGTGATAAATCTTTCAGCATTAATGCTGCAATTTTCTCTGCGGGTCTGTATACACCGCAATTAAACCCGAAAGGTCTGAATACCCTTTTAGCTGGATGAAAAGAAGGTGATGCCTTGTTTGAGGTGTAAATTGTGCGGGGTAGGTGAAAATACCTAGGATTTATTTTCTAGCCGATGTCTACGAAATTCCTTTTTTTGTCGTATTCTTCTGCGCTGTTGCTCTGGATGATTTGACAGGAAGAGAAGATTGTCTTCTTCTCTCCATCAATAACAAGCAAGAATCCTCCGAGCTAGGGTGCGTGCGGACTGTCGGTATGGTAGCCGGCCGGCATCCGTGCTCCGGTAGTTCTCAGTGTAGCATGTTGCTATAGGCAGCACGCTACGACCATAACAATATGACGCTTACTGTACTGTCCGTTAGCAGAACGTACACGCAAATTTGAGCTTAGTGAACCTGAAATGGATGCACTGGTAAATTTGGATCAAGGTCAATGCTTGACTCTCTCATCAACACAAACACTGTTTACTACGTTTTAACTTTCAATAAATTATTACACTTAGATCTGAAGATTTCCCACTAATTACATTAAGATCAGATTATGTATATGAGGTGTTAGGTCAGAGATTCACACACAGTTGAAAAGACTTATTCCCACAGATTTTAGCAATATACGATTATCAAGAATGGTTATATTGGGGTAAAACTCAATATTTAAGTTTGGGTCAGAGAATTTTGTATCACACTGAAAACACGTATTATTAGAAAAGTTGCAATATAAAATTGTCAAGAGCGTAATACATATAAATATATATATATATATATGTCAAATTAATATAAAATGAAGATAAATTATAATATTTGATAAATATGCGCAAAAAATGTATAATATGTAAATATATATATGAGTAAATATTGTAAAATAGATGTATGAATAAATATTAATTTGTTACAAGTGACTGGTACTCACCGATCTATAACTTGACGCTTGAGGGTTGGCTTTAAGCTAATGTTAAGACCCTTTGTTCTAGCCATTGGTTAGAACAATTCTTTATTCCCGTCGAGACCAGAAATAAAGTGTTAATGTTAGTAAGATACTATCTCAGTCGAGACCCGAGATAATATTCTTTAAGTCAGTCGAAACCCGGCTTAAAGTGTTATCTTATCTTCAGTCGAGACCCGAAATAAGATGCGTTTATTTCCGTCGAGACCAGAAATGATTGTTAGTAAAAGATTATCTCAGTCGAGACCCGAGTTAATATTCTGCAAGTCAGTCGAGACCCGGCGTAATGTGTTATCATATCTTCAGTCGAGACCCGAAATAAGATGCGTTTATTTCCGTCGAGACCAGAAATGATTGTTAGTAAAATATTATCTCAGTCGAGACCCGAGTTAATATTCTTTAAGTCAGTCGAGACCCGGCTTAAAGTGTTGTCTTATCTTCAGTCGAGCCCCGAAATAAGATGCGTTTATTTCCGTCGAGACCAGAAATGATTGTTAGTAAATATCTTATCTTCAGTCGAGACCCGAAATAAGATGCGTTTATTTCCGTCGAGACCAGAAATGATTGTTAATTGTTAAAAGTGAAATATCAGTCGATACCCGATATAAATGTTAGTCCCTAAACAGCCAACTTACCCCAAGCGATGCCAAGTACAAAAAGAGATCGAGATCAGTCAGCTTGTTGTTTATATTGCACACGACACCACTGATGGAGTAGCAGAGGCGTATGATTACAAGAATTGGCAGTGCAGCTGTGATCTTACGGTACTAGCGATATAATTTGCATAGCAACGAACAAAAATTCATAGCAACAAGAAATGTAGAGCAACACATGCTGTTGTGTTAAATTAAATTATATTTGCAAAATTTTTATCTCGTATCACGTAGCCATGCATTGTATGCTACATGACAACACATGCTTTTAATAGATGTTGTACCTATTTTTGGGAAAACTGTAATTAGATTGAATTTCTTTTCTTTTCAGAACTCAATTTTGGCATGGTATTTTTGCATATGTTCTCTTTTCAGCAATTGTTTTTAGCACGAATCTAATTGCTTCAATCATATGATAAGAATTTTAATTTGATCTGCTCTATGAGGCTTTATTGTTGTATTGTATTTGTGCAATGTGCAATGTGCAATGTGATGACAAATACATGGCTTTGTTTGGTTGTGTATCTGTGTTTTGATTGATAGTAATAAATTAGATTTAATTTTTCTAAATGTTTGATGCTTTGTTTTCTTTTCAGAAGTTGTGTGTTAAGAAAATTACATTCGAACCGATTTGGTTCGAACACTTACCTCTATGGAAACGTACGGAAGAACAAATCCTTTAAATATCACAAACAACATGGACATCGATGAAATTTTAAAATCCATCCATCTTCAAAAAGAACAAGAATCAAATTATCTAAATCCTATAAACAATCACCACATTCACCGCTATGCTTTATCATATTTAACAATAGCATTAGTTATCGCTATTCTAATGAACTACGTGTACATGAAATACAAATCAAAAGTCCGCAAAGGTAAAAATATAGCTCTGGAACCGGAACATATACTTGAAGATGTGCCTGCGGCGGCACCAAGAAGCTTTAACTTCAAAATAACACCTGCTCCCAATAAAAGAACTGCAGGAATTTATCCAAAATAATCTGAATATATGCACTATATATTAGCATATATCTCATGGACTCATACTTTCAGTCGAGATACACACATATACGTACAAATGATAACGAACTAAAACTGGCACATTAACCTTTCCTTTATAATTTCAACACCTATATCTCCCAAAAATGAAATAGAAAAAAAACTTTTAAACAAAATTTTAAAAGCGAAAAGAAAAAATGAAATGGTGAAGTAGGTATATAAAACACTCTAAAGACAAAAAAATATATATATAAATATATGTATAAATAAAAAGGAAAATGCCAAACCATTTTTTTTTGTTTTGTAAAAATACTTAATAAAAATAAATATTTTTCGTTTCTGACAGAAACTAATAAATAAATGAATATTAGAATTAATAATAACAGATAACAATTTTATAAGTATAACTAAAATTAAAAGGAAAAATCATAACAATTTTTTTTTTTGGACGTGATTCTTATAATAAGGATTAATGTTTTTTGTTTCTGCTAAAAATGATCCAATAAATATAAATTAATATATGTTAAATGTAGATAAAATTTTAAACAATTTCCAAACAAGTATATCGATAGTATTATACATTTCTTTTATACCTACTAGTTTAGAAGAGACACAAAATAATAAAAAAGGAAAAGAAAAAAGCCAATGCTGTGGCTGATTTACAGTAAAGATATCTATGAAAGACATGTTTTTGTTTTCAATATACTACAAATTATTATTAGTATTAAGTAAATGAAAGAAGAAAAATTATGAAAATGTACATTTGCATACATAACCACCCTTTTTTGTACGTAGAATTTTAAACTTTTATTCTTCCTTTTAACCAAATGAAAACATTGAAACAAATCCTTTTACCAATTAGTTATATAATAAATAAAAATAAAAACATAGAGGCATAAAAGAATAATAAAAATTTATATAAATAATAAAGACATACAATAAATGTAAATAGTTCTATTACCAATCATATGTAAATTTATAAACTTAGTGGTATTCATTTCCTTTTAACTAGCTTTGAAAATTTGAAAAATATTCCTATTGAATTCTAATTATATCAAAATAATTTTTTTTTTAAATGTTTTACCTATTATAAGGTTATTATTATTTTGCATGTAAATAAGTATACATTTCTAGTTACCTATAAAAGTACCATTTAGAATTGCGTGAAAAATCTATTATTATAAAAGAAAGAAAGTTTTCTTCCCAAAACAATAAAACTTTATTTTCCCCAGGGGGGAGGGATGTTGTGACCCGGGTACCCATTGACCCGAACCACGCCCATAAAACAAATACACCAATACATTGCCCTATGCAATATATTGGCGTATATCAGAAATGACCCAGAAAATCAAAAAATGTTTTTTTTTTTTTTTTATATTATTAAGCCAAGCTCAGGGGATACCCTATGATGCAAAGCACAGCATGGCAGGAAGGAGATAGGGAAAGGATTAGGGGATATGAGGAGAGTGGCGGAGGTGCCGATGTATGTCGCCCTTAAACTTCCGCAGATTGTATGCCGGAGGAAAAACAGAAGATGGTAAGCTGTTCCACATTCGCACTGTTCGGGATAAAAAAGCCTCACGAAATTTTACTGTACGGCCGAAAGTAATTTGAAGGGTTAAAGGATGTGCTCAGTTTGCAGCGTGAGTATTGGGTGCAGGAATGATTCTACAAGGGATTAGACTAAATATTTCATCAGAACATTGACCATGCATATAGCGATAAAGGAGCGAAAGGCATCCAACATTGCGGCGGTGCTCGAGTGAGTCGATATGACAAGTTATTGCCAAATCGCCAATGAGCTTGAAGGCTCTCTTTTGGACAATATCCAATGAAGCTAAGGCTGTGCGACCAGCCCCGGCCCATATATGGGAGTTGTATTCCATTCTAGGTCTAATGTAGGACTTGTAGAGGAGCGCTAGATTTGACGGGGTGAAATATTTCTTACACCTTTTCAGAAATCCAAGACATTTCGATGCTTCTTTGGCAACAGAGAAGATGTGATCTGTCCAGTTTAACTTACTGGAAATATTAATGCCAAGAATGCTTAGTGACGGTGAATCAGAAATTAATGCTCCATCAAAAGAAACGGGTGTGGTTAAGTTATGATCTTGTTTTAATGAGATGAGACAGCTCTGGGTCTTAGATGCATTGAATTCGACGCGATTTGCTTTGCCCCAAGCGAGGATACTGTTAAGATCGTTATTCGATGATCTAGTCATGCAATCTCGTTTAACACATGCGGCATTCCCCCTGGATTCCGCAAGAGTGTCAAAGGAGTAAGTGAAATCAAGAGTACTGTCATCTGCGAAACTATGGATGGGATTGTAAGTAAGGGAAAGCAGATCATTAATGAAAACTAAAAAGAGAGTTGGAGAGATAACAGAGCCTTGAGGCACACCGGCATTTATGGGATGCGGTTCAGATGTAACGCCATCTAATACAACACGTATTTGGCGACTAGATAGGAAACTTTCAATCCATAATAGAAGAGGAGGGGAGAGACCAAGTTCTTTAAGTTTGGCTAAAAGGGCTGGATGCCAGACTCTATCAAAGGCCTTTGAAATATCTAGGGCAACGATTTTAGACTCACCAAAATTATGAAGACTACGGTTCCAACGTTCCGTAAGAAAGGTCAGCAAGTCTCCAGATGAGCGTCCAGCTCGGAAGCCATATTGGTGATCGTTGATGAGATGATTAGTTTCTAGATACTTCATTAATTTTGAGTTAATGATAGATTCAAAAACCTTTGAAAGAATCGAAGTGATGGCAATTGGTCTCTCCTTTCTTAGGAATAGGCTGAACGTGAGCTAGCTTCCAAGCAGTTGGAAATTTTCCTGTCGAATAAGACAAGTAGAAGAGTTTGCGCAGAGGTTTAGCCAAGGATGAGGCGCAGCTTTTAATTAACAGGGCCGAAAAACCATCAGGATCTGCGGCTTTGGAGACGTTGATCCCCTTAAGGACCCTGAACACATCCCTCGTACGAACGTGTATTGGCTCCTGTACACATTGACACGGTGGATGCAAAACAGGTGTGAAGTAGGTGGAAGACAAGAATTTGAAGCGAATCTAGCAGCTAAAATATTAGCTTTATCCAGGGAGTCAACAATCACTTCTCCATTATTAAGTAGTGAAGGTATAGAGGAACTGGTGAAGTTGTTCCTGATGGTTTTGACCAGGGACCAGAAGCCTTTGCTACCTTTGCGGCTCGCCAGGATTCTTTGTCTAATATTCTGGTCAAAAAGAAATTTTTCTCTCTGGATAATGGACATGCAGGTGTTCCGTGCAGTCTTGTAGACTTGTTTCATTTCCGGACATGGATTCAATTGATAGGCGCGAAAAGCAGACTCTTTCGCTTTTATAGCTTGGTTGCACTTATCGTTAAACCAGGAGCGATCATGCTGTTGTTGAGATCTGCTGTAAGAATACGGAATGTATTCACGCATGCCAAGATTTAGTATGTTACTAAATTCTAATGTGCATTCATCAACATCCCTCGAAGCAAAACAGACCGACCAATCAATTTCTCTAAGATACTTATTGAGACTTTCCCAATCAGCATTCTTATAGTGCCAAAGAAGCCTACTTGTAGGTGGAGAAGTAGAGCGGCACAGGTTTGAGGTGGTAAATTGAGCCGTGATTAAGCAATGGTCTGAATTTCCGAGAGGGGAACCGACTGAGATGGAATAATTGTCCGGATGAGATGTTAGAAATAAGTCGAATAAATTAGCTTTATCACCAGCTGTATCGGGAACTCGCGTTGGTGCATCCACTAGCTGTTGTAAATTAAACGATTCACAGAAGAGTTCAACGAAACGGCCCGCAGGACTTGTGGTAGAAGAATGTCTGAGCCACGGTATATTATGAACATTAAAATCGCCTGCCAGGACGATTTCGGAAGAGGGGGAGACAGAAAGCAAATGATCAATATTGTTGGAGATATTGTCAAATACGGATACCGTGTCGTCATCAGACATATTTGGGCTGCGATAAAGGAAACAGAAGTAAATGATGTGCTTGTGAAGTTTGAACCTAATCCAGATATAGTTAAACTCTGGATTGGCAGAAGGAAAATCTTGAAGAATGGTAAAGGCCACATCATTCCGAATATATACTGCGATCCCTCTATGCTGAGAAAAAAGAGGCACGAAGCTGTAACCAGGGACGTGATACTGATTAATATCAGCATCAGAAACGACCTTGGTTTCACTTAGCGCAAGAATTGCCGGATTTTTTGAGTTAAGGTGGCAGTACACCGAAAACCGATTTGCTCTTAATCCGCGAATGTTGCAGAGATCTAAAATAAAATTCTGCATGCTGAAGGCAAAAACAAAAAAGCAAAAAAGAAAAAAAAGCGACACACAACAACACAAATATTTGGGCGCCACCAGCAGCAGTCAACGACACAGCGAGGTAAAAAAAAACAACAATAGTGTTATGCCTATTGCTGCTTTCAATACCTCAGACCGTGCAGTTCAATGACCACAGCTGGGTGCACCCGGATTGCTGATCAGTGACAAGTGCTAATGCATTTGCACTGATCACAGATGAAGAGACGGAAAGGAAACGTTACCGTGCTGCTGGCTTATTGAATGTTGATAGGGCATAGAAGAGCCCTTCACTTGGCGGATAA
Organism: Dioctria linearis; assembly: GCA_963930735.1. Classification (NCBI taxonomy): domain Eukaryota; kingdom Metazoa; phylum Arthropoda; class Insecta; order Diptera; family Asilidae; genus Dioctria; species Dioctria linearis. The sequence goes on from OZ005741.1 coordinate 117,652,398, forward strand.
AATTTAATTTAATTTTAATTTAATTTAATTTAATTTCAATTTTAAATGCATTTAAAAATGCATTTTCATACTGAGACAAAATGCAATTTAGCATAAATTGCATTTTTTTATCAGTCGTACATTCCGTTCACACGGCATGTATTCTTACCTACATGCAGTACCATGTACATACCTACACACAGCATTTCCGCTAAATTCCTAAAACTTAATCGCATGTATTATACATACGTACAATTATTCCCGTCGGTCGGTCGTATTAAAAATATTATTTTTACAAGACACATTGCATATCAGATTTCATGCATATGCACTGCGTCTAAACTTTTTGTACTTTCCCACGTACGATTCTTCACGTCGTGGGAAAGTAATAAAAAGAATAAAAAAGCGTTTGGAAGTTTTGTGATCGGTACCTGGGTGCAATATCGCCGACACTCGGGGAGTTCTTTTTTAAACCGTTTAGGAGGAAAGTCCGGGAGATCGCGTATTTAAAGAAAATATAGTGCCTACTACTTAAAGAAAATATTGTGCCTGCTATTTAAAGAAAATATTGTGCCTACTATTTAAAGAAAATATTGTGCCTACTACTTAAAGAAAATATTGTGCCTACTACTTAAAGAAAATATAGTGCCTGCTATTTAAAGAAAATATAGGGCCTACTATTTAAAGAAAATTTTGTGCATACTGTCTAAAGAAAATATTGAGACAACCTGTTAATTATAAAAGAATATTAAATTGTGAATACAGAAGAATAAAACGCATAAACGAATAAATTTTAGGAAAGAAAAACGATATATAAGATATTATATTGTAGCATTTAAATATTGTGTCAACCTGTTAATTATAAAAGAATATTAAATTGTGAATACAGAAGAATAAAACGCATAAACGAATAAATTTTAGGAAAGAAAATTTTTTTCTTTGACAAACAACCCAAATCGATAACAGTTAATAAGATCGGGTACTCTCCATTATGGCCATTATGGCTTAATCTCACGGCAGTCTTAATGCACGGATTAGAAGACAACCGACAATCTACGCCCTCGAGAGGCAGAATATAAATATTCTGTCTTGGGAGTACCAGTTTATGTCAGTGCATGCTTGACATTGGATTTACTGGTCGAAGCGAGACCTACCTAAAATCTCTTCCGATCTTTGGGTCATGGCACCCGGCTGATTTAGCGCAACTCCACGCTGAGAGCCAATCCTCTAAACTAGCATACATTAATAAGCGACCATCCCTCAAATTCACGGAAGCAGTATGCAATTATAACAAAAGAACAAACTACTCTGTTCAGAGAAGAATGTTCGCCTAAGTCATGCAGACTCAGAAAATCTCTCTCTGCGCGCATATGGGCTACCACAACCACTACGATGCTCCCACAAGGGTCCTTCGCAAGTTGAGGCGAATATTGCTACTAAGTGCAGCTCTATTCGGGGCTCCTCAACCCCGTACTACCAAGTTAGCAATGTCGGCTACCCAATTGGTATGGCTTCGTCTAACATGGTCATACGATCATGAGTATTTCCAGTGGACCTTCATGCAAATCCCTAAACGTTACCGGTACCTCCGTTCGGGCTTAATCATATTAGCATTTATATAAGTGACAGCAATGGACCCTTTAGGCTGGGAGAGGCTTGAGACTACAGCCAGTAGTCTTATAGCATACCAAGGTACAAATACCAAGCTGCATAGTTACTAGGTCATATACGCGCCGGCTTCACTAGGTACACGCACTATCATCAGAAATCAGACGTGAATGTCCTTTCAGCATGAAGCTCGATGCACATATATGGCTTTTCACATCCAGTTATTCTCCGTTGGCATCTCTGCGCTTCACTAACCCTTTGCACCGCCTGAAGTGGTGATAAATAAGAGAGTTTGGCCCTGATAATCACAATTAAGCGTCATAGGCTCGTACTAAAACCTTTCTTCTGTCTAGTTCAAATTCAACTAGGCCACCTGGCAGCATTTTAAAGCTGGGAGCTGACCCAAATCCCCTATTTCAACTTGTATAAAACAAAAGAACAAAAATTTTAGGGAAGATGATTAATATTTCTTTTTATGAATTTCAAGCGGAACATCAAAGAGGCCTCTTCGATGCAGCATCCCCCCCCCCCCCCCCGCAACATAGAAAGCTGGAATTACCAAAACCAAATTTAGTAGCCATATAAATATATTAAGTGTTAACAGAAAAGCAAATATCGGTCGTATTAAGGTTAGAAAACAAATCGGTTTTGTCAGCTGCTGCCTACGAACGATTTCATTTTATTTTTAGCTGTACCGTCGCGTACCACTAAAGAGACAGTGAAACGGAACTGATCGCGAGCGGAGTTGTTATTCTATAGAATATATGTATACACCCACCCTGCTAAAACGAGAAGGTGAGGATTCAATTGGAAATAATAAAAGAATAACATGAAAGTGTAGACCACAAATATAATAAATATAGCCGTTTTTTTTTTTTGTATGATTCGATTGGTGGATACACTTGCAGAAAAAGGAGGTCAGATTTAACTCGACAACTCGACTTCCAGCTAGATACTTGGACTTATCCAAGGTGGTTACATAAAACTTGATACATATACGTTGAACTTCGGTTTTTGCATAGTTTCCGCTTCAAGCCTATTTTAGTTAGAATCTATTAATTTCCTTGTCAATTAGTCTTAATCACCGTTTATTAATATGTACTAATACGTTCTTATGACTGCGGCTGATTTAAATAATCTGATGCTCCTATGAACGAACACAAATTCTTAGTTTTAGAAATTTCTCTTATTGAAATAATACATACTTTAATACACCTGCCTTGGTGCCATTTACATAAACAAGATTTATATCAATTTTTGTTTCGATGAGATGACCTGGAGAGAACCTTTATCGTTAAATTGTATTCATTTGCTGTAATTTCTTTCCGTACCCTGATTGCATAAAAGTACTGAAAATGTACTTCGAGAGGCCTGACCGGATGCCTTCCAGCTCAGGTCCAGCGAATTTGTTTTGAGTTTTTCGTATTTTATTGACTCAAATACGTTTTGTATATATTAAAATATTTCACAAAATATTAGTTTCTTCATTTGAATCACTTCGGGAAAAGTAATTATGGGCTAGTAGGAAAGCAAAGAAATTTCCAAATAGAAAAGTTTTTTTCACTGTGATAAGGACGATTGAAATTGAGACGAAAAAATTTCTGACAATTGTCGCCAAAGGAGACAAGCAACCAATTGACAGATTTTCCGCCCATACCTTGTTAATCTTTGTATCATGGGCAGTTGCAAAACCCTCGAGAATACTTCCCAAGCCATGAAACAGAAATCTATATGTGTGCGTTCGGAGTCTGTTCTCTAAAATGTTCTATATTGATACTTATGGAAAAGTGCCAAACATTGACTTTATACATGCTATAGAGCCTAAACTACTATCCATACAGGAAAATAGTCTTCTGGTAATTTAAAGCTTGGTTCCTTAGCTTCCCAAATGATAAACTTCCTATATATCTTACTTAACAAAATAATAAAATAGTTTTGATTACAAAGTAACCTTACCATTTGACGCTCAATACCTCTCAGCTGAGTGATAATTGCATGTGTGTATGTGCAGCCGGAGTCCGAATCTGTAGGCAGCTACATTCGATATCATCAGCCCACGGCATGCCATGACGGCTCAGCGAGATTATAATGATTACTCAGCTGAGAATTTTTGTTTGAGGAATCGTAGTCATTTGGTTAAGATAAATTTTTTTAAATAATTTTCTTAGAAAAGGTATGAAAATTTTATTACGGTTCGCAAGATAAGAAAGCAAGCTTAAGATTATTGGAACACCATTTTTCTGTATGAAGAGTAGTTTAGGGCGGAGGAGCTATTCAAATCAAACTTTTGTCAGTTTTACATAAGAACACTGCAAATATTTTAGAATGTAAGGACTACGGTGGGCCTCGCATGTGGTAGGAAGGGAGTCTGTTTCATGGCTTGTGAAGTATTCTCGAGGGTTTTGGCAGTTGGGAAAAAATTCAGGGGTAAACACTAACACCTATGACCACTGTCGCGTTTTTAAATGTATTATTTCCGTATGTAAAAGCAGGACAGATATCGCTAGCAAAGAAAACCCGCACTTTCTGGAGGGAAGCAACAGTTTTTCATTACTTTTATGCTATAGTGTTTGTGGGATGTATTCAGTACTTTTAAACCAATGAAGTGAAGCACTTCATTCAGGCATATTTTAGTAGTTTTGACTAATGTAGAGAAGCACACCATTCAGGCGTATTTCAGTAGTTTTGAACTAATGAAGGCATAATTCAGGAAATAGATTTTTTCCCAAATCAAAAATTACTTTTCTTTTATTATATTTAATACTTTTAACAAATTAAAATTAAACGCTTCATCTCCCGCTTGAAAACCAAGATTCCCATTACTGTTCCGGACGTATGTATATCTGAAATATAGAAATTATGATAAAAAATGACATTTTTCTTGCTATTTACTTAAGCTTATTGTAGCCACATTTTCCCACAGTTCCATCGCATCTTCCCTTTCTGCAGCATTAACACTAAATTTATGCACTAATTTTAAATATCGGCGTACGTCACTCGCGTTGTCTTAATATGGCAACTTAAATGCAATGTACTTCAAAACTTCTTTATGAGCCCTGAAGAGATTTATGCCAATTAGAATGAGACAAATTTATCAGTATGCTTTTATCACAGATAACTAACACCCAGATTTGGATACAAATATTGAAAGTCTGCTTCCCATGAGCCAGCTATTATGTATATATCAGCCAGACTTAGCTTTTAGCAGAGGCAAAATCTCTGAACATTAACCAGCCTACAGGCCAGCTGAACAATTTGGTTTCAGCCTGCGCTCGAAAAATAAGGGAAAATTGTGAAAACTATAGAAGTTTTGTCAAGATATTCAAAAGCATTAGCAAAGACTTCAACCAAAAATAATGTACAAAAAACCATGAAGATGTCACTACATACAGGGCATAAAATGATTATCCTATCTCCTTCAATATCTGGGTATTACTTATTTGTGCTTTTATCTTTCAATGAATACTGAACTAAACCGCTGCTGTTAGTACTGAATCAGTCCTGAAAAGATAAAATAATGAGGGAGAGGGAACATATTTTGAGTTGCGTTTTGTTTTATTTTATACGCGGAGCTTTCCGCAGTAATTCAGTACATTTTAACGGGCTGAAGTACATGCTGTTTCACCGATAGAATTAAAGAATCATGAAGTCATGCTATCAGGGATAGTAGCCTGAGTATAGTTGTATTAAGAAATTAAATTTATTAATTGTGCGTTCTCTTAAGTGAAGTTTTTCTTTGAAAAACCATAATCTTTGCTCGTCCATCGGCCCATCTTCAGGCATTAGTCATATTACTCTAAATATTAAGAATTAAGTAACCAGATTACATATAATAAAGACCAGTGGAAAGTAATGAGTCTCTAAAAGCAAATTCCTGTTCTCCTTCACTCTCCTGGAGGCCTTTTAGAACTAATGGTTTAATAGATCCGCTCCTCCACTCATCTCAATTCATCTTATAGGGACATTGTAAACTTGTGCCCGCAAGGTCGCAGGGTGGATGGGGCACGGCAGCAAAGAAGGCAGGTCATCTGCGCCTTCATCATTTGTTCAGTCCACATACATATTTGTAGATCCCTCGTTGAGATCCCGCCATCAAATTACATCCCTCGATGAAATCACCTTGTCCTAAAAAATACAAAAAAACAAAACCCCACAAAGAATCATACTTCTAGTAAATGAACTCTATTTATCTGAACAATGAGTTTCACCACATCGAATCCCTCCTACAAGTCATCCCGGAGTTCATGCTATCTATAAATATTCAAAAAGTATTAATATTTTAATTTAAATATATATAATTAACTACAAACTCACCAAATCATACACCTCCAGCATATTTACATTTTTGTAATGTGATCTAATGACATTACGTCAAACAGCTGGTGTCGCCACAATCAAAATTGGACCAAATCGAACAAAGTGTTGCCAGGGCAACATATTATGAAGCTGGGACATAGCTGTTCACGGCGGCCATAAAAAGGCGGCGAGCCGCAGCAAAATCACAATTCGATTTTCAGAGTCTAATCTGACAGAATCCTCCACCAGAGTCTAACCTGTTTCCTATGCTTTGAACAAAAGAATAATTTTATTTATTCCTTCATATAGAAGTTTAATTCTATTATTGTAGAAGTATAATTCTACTTATATCCAGTATCCAATTTTTGCCGCATATTATAATTTCAGAGTCTAATCTGAAAGCATCCTCCACCATATACTTCACATAGAAGTCTAATTCTATTTGAATCCACACTTCCAAAATCTGACACTTGATTGTGTAACAGAAGTTTAATTCTGCTTACACGCTCCAGGACGTTGCGACTGCAGTATAATCCTGCGCATACGTTTTGACATTCTCTGTAACAGAAGTGTAATTCTGCTTACACGCCTCAGCACGTTGTAGCCGGAGTATAATTCTGCCTACGCGTTTCAATACTTGCTGTAACAGAAGTATAATTCTGCTTACACACTTCAGCACGTTGCAGCCGAAGTCTAACTCTGCTACATAGTTGCTCTCTTTCTCAGAAATTCCTACTCTGTGCTTGAATTTGTCGCTAGCTAATTTCGAAGAAGTAAAAACTTTCTTCTTCTTCTTTCCAGGAACGAAAATAAGGACAGAGAGTGTGGGCACAGCAGCACGACTTTAATATTGAATTTTTATTTTTGAATTTTTTTAAATTGTCGTCATTGTTATTGTTGAATTTTAATTGAATTTTAATAGTATTAGTAGTTTTAATAGATATTAAGTTCTTATTAGAATTTGAATTTTGAATTAAAACAAATGAACTGTGATATTTAGGCTAGGATATTGAATAAAACTTATATTTGAATTAAAAACAAAGCTGAGTTATCCGTTTCCAAACCGGCACCCTCCCTTACTCAGTCAGTCAAATATAAAATTCGAATATATTGCTTAATATCACATAGTTCAAGCTTCTGGATTAAAAATGTCGAAAGATATCGAATCCATTTCATCTGACGTTGGTGACGAAACCATTGACTCTGTATCAGAGTTGGTTCAGTCCCAAAAAGAAGTCAAAGATTTAATGGAAGAATTATTTAAAGGGGATCAAAGAGAAGGTAAAAAGAAAACTATTAAATCGACAGAAAAACGTCTACACACGTTCACCGAGTATTGGAAAGAATTCCAAACTCGACATAGGTCTATACAAAGGAGAGTAACAAAACAAGATCTCCAACTAGAATATTTCACTAAAGAGATATTTAGCAAGGTGCAGGAATATTACATTGAGAAAGCAGCAAGCATGGAAGAAGACATCGACAGATTAGCACCAACGCCATCTGTCAGTATTCCTCCCCAGACAGCTTCTGCTAGCACAATGTCATGCAACAATGAAAGGCTTCCTAGAATCAAGCTACCCACATTTAATGGAGAATATTCTACGTGGGTTTCATTCCACGATTTATTTAATTCAGTTATTCATAACATCAATAATTTAAGAGACGTTGACAAGCTATATTTTCTGAAAACTAATCTAATTGGGAAGCTGAAAAGCTGCTCAGGTATTATGAAGTATGTGACGCAAACTATAAACCAGCTTGGCAGCTCTTAAAGGAACGCTACTCAATTAAGCGAGTCCTAGTCAACGTACAACTAAAAAAATTATTGTCTCTCCCAACCACAAATCATGATACTGCCGAAAGTATCAAAAGGCTATTAGATAATATAACTGAGGCACTGTTAGCATTACAAAATTTAGGTGTAGAAACAAATAACTGGGATCCAATAATTATATATTTGACTGTAGAAAAGTTACACTCAGGCACACACCAGTTATTGGAGCAGAGCCTCCACAATAGCACAGAATTACCCAAATTAAAAACATTTACAAAATTCTTAGAGTCTCGCTTCCGAACTCTAGAAATGATAGAAAACAAATCATGTGATAATACTCCATTCTACTACTTACCGCATCACGCAGTGTGCAATGAGAGCACTACCACTAAGCTTCGAATTGTATTCAATGCATCAGCACGCACCTCAAATGGTAGATCATAGAATGAACAATTACTGATTGGACCTACAATCCAACCAACACTTTCAAATTCAAATTCAAAATGTTTATTGGGATAAAATATCCTAGATGTTAAAATCTTTGATGGTACAAACTTAGTTGGTATGTTTAAGGAAAATGCTAAATTAATATTAAACTAACAATAAATGAAAAAAGAAAAGATTAAAGAAGAGATTAAAGTTATAAATGACAAACTTAAAAATCATAAGCAATTGAAATGTAAGCAAGGGAGCAAAAAACTGATAATAAAACAAGAAAAAACTTGAAACTTGAAAATAAGAAATAGAAACAACTAACAGCAGTGCAGGGAATGAGAAAGCATAGAAAACAGGAACCCATAGGTAATGGAAAAGAAAACTGAAAATAGAAATAAAAATAACCTGGAAATAATAATAAAAACAAGAATAAAAGCGCATAGTTATTTCGGAGTGTGAGGGCAATGTCAGCCCGCATGACTCTCATCTGAAGCCAGATGTCGAGATAGCAGTACCCTAAATGAACTGGCCGAGCTAGTAAGCTGCAATGCCGCCGGTAGACTGTTCCAAAGGCGAGCAACATGAACAAGGTGAGAGCGTTCCAATATTCTATGTTGATAGCGGGAAACACGCAGCATTAAGTGCCTATCAGAGTTTAAAAAGCTGAGGTCGGAAAATAGGTATCCAGGACGCCTGGTGTAGATGACCTTATGAAGAAAAATCAAATTTATCAATGTCAGATAAACATCCAATGACATACCCAATAGACAGTTACGAAACAGGGAAATGTGATCATATCTTCTCAATCCATGAATAAAACGAATGCAGTCATTGAAAGCGACATCGAGCTTTCTCATACATATCGAATCCAAGAGAGGGAAGACAATGCATCCACTTGTGAAATAGAGCAAGAGAAGTGTCTTCACCCACCTAGAGCGAAGAGCAGGAGACAGAATCCTTGCAGACAACCACAACCTTCGAAGTATGCCATAAATTTTACCCTATGCATTATTAATGTGGTCGCAGCAATTCATAGAAGAATTGAGGATAATTCCCAGATTTCGAACAGAGGTAACGTAAGGTAAAGCTGTGCCATTCAGAGTTACAGTTGGAAATTGTGATACATCAAGCCTCTCACGATTCAAAATCATGTAATTTGATTTATTAGGATTTAAAAGTGCCTCTTGGACCATTCAGAAATTCTGTTTAGATCTGTGTTAATTCTATCGACACAATCCTCTATCAGGCCAACCGGCCTATCCAGGTATATCTGGACGTCATCCGCATACAAGTGTATTTTGGAGTCTCTTATTACGTTGGGCAGATCATTTATGTACATACTGAACAATAAAGGGCCTAAGGTTGAACCCTGAGGTACCCCACACGTGAGAGGCAAGCTTCTCGAAAGCAAATCATGGACTTGAATTTGTTTAATAAGACGGTAAGGAGCTTGGAATGGTTGACGCTGTCGAAGGCTTTTGAAAAATCAAGGAGTGCCAGGACAGTCAGGTGATTCTCATCCAGAGCTCTACGGATGTCGGACGTTACCTTTAATAAGGCAGAATCACAGCTGTGCCCAGCTCGAAATCCTGACTGCCACGGGGTGAGCAATTGATTTGATTCCAAGTGAAGTAAGATCTGTTCATACATAAGCTTCTCCAGCGCCTTAGACAAAAAACACAACATACTAATTGGACGAAAATCGCTTGGGCCATTAGGAGATGCGACTTTAGCAAGGGGCAGCACAATCGCACTTTTCCAAAGTCTAGGAAATTGCGAGGATGTCAAGCTCGTATTGAAAATGTGGAGGATAGGATAGACGAGCCATGGCAAAATAATTTTTATAAAACGAGGCGATATCTGATCGGATCCCACTGCCTTAGACTTGACAGCATTAATGGCGTTAAATACTTGGACAACATCAACACAGTTAAAGCTGAAATCGCCGTCATATGCCAGATAATCAGGGAACGCAGAAGAAGTGGTAGGAGTAACATCTGAATTAGATGAAGAAGGGATGTTATGAGAAGTAAAGTCCTTATTAAGGCAATTAGGATCAGCATCACATTCTGAGACACCTTTGCCAAACACGCCAGCATTTCTGAGATTTTTCCACATTTTTCTTTGCGGTAGAGTGGAATCGAATTTTAATTCAAAGTACCGACGCTTAGCCGCTCGAATTTTAGTATTAGTAAAATTTCTAATGTGTTTGTAAGCATCACGATTAACTTCGGTCCTCATACGCAAAAATCTTCGGTGTAAAAAATCGCGTTCAACAATCAATCCCTTAATTTCCGCGGAGAACCATGGACAGCCTTTCTGATTCAATGTACATGATCTAAAGGGAACATATTTATTAAAAAGGTAGGACAGATTTGCGTTTAAGAAAGCAATTTGAGCATCAACGGAGGGAAAATAATTAACGGACATCAAAATAGCATGGACATCAGAACCTGCAAAAATGTCTAACATTTCATCCATTTTAGATCTCAGACTGCGAGCATTCAAGCAGCAGATATTTAGACCATTCGAACTACGGCAAAAAATATTAAGAAGCACCCTCACCCTGTTTTGAATCTCATTGGAACGCATAAAGGCTACATCGCAGAGCGCAGCCAGTTACAAGGCTAATTTTAAATAAAACATATGTCTTCACACTCACAGCGCTAACATTAAAAGGCAAATTATGTACATTCCTATACGCAGTATGCTTTCCTAACCCCGCAACCGGCACACAAAAAATTGAAACGAAAAAATAAGAAAGGTTAAATGAACAAAATGAAAAAGGGAAAACTACTATATAAGAAGCAAAAACTAAAACTAAGAATAATAAAAAATTATCTAGGCAAATAAACAAAAGAAGAATGCAGCAAGCATTAAATAACCAAGAAGTAAACAAATCCATTAATTGAAAAAATATGCCTGTACTATGCGCCCGAACGGCTGGTAGATGTGCATATGGAGAACAGCTGGTCCCGATTTTTGACCATCAAAGTACGATCCTCCTCTTCAATCTGATGCGTACAATGCCATCTTTAGTAAGCGTGGAGAAAATCTTCTGCTCAGATCGGAGTTTTATAGCATTTCGCAGGAGAGCATTGGTAGCAGAGGAGACGCTTTCGCTGAAGAGTATTTTGCTGTTTGCAGTGAATCCCTGCAAATCACCCAATATAATACGACGACGACTCCAAACTGATGAGAAAAACGCTTTTCTTTCAGCAGGGGAAGAGAACTTCACAATTATGGGACCATCAAGCTTACGATGACGTCCCTCCTGAACTGATCTGGGCCTCAAGCGGAAAGCCGACGTATACGGTGAAAGCTGATGATCGATCACTGAACAAATGTTTTGGACCAACTTGTTCACATTCTCGTCACTTTTTTCAGGGATGCCTCTTATCAGAATATCAGAAGAGCGCTGTAAACACTGCAAACTCTCTTTAATTTCAATGTTCTCGTTGCGAGTCGATTCAAGATTCCTCTGCAAAGAATTTACAATACCTTCCAAGGCAGATATGCGGCTGCTGACTGTGCTGAATATTTTGTCCATTTTAGACAGAATACGGTCCTCAAGCTGCACCAGTTTTGCCATAATTTCATCGGCACAAAAAGCACTAGGGAACACCACGCCACTATGTGGAGCTGTCCCTTTATTTGCTTGTTTTGAAGAGCGTAAGAGAGGAGCATTGGAAGAGTCCTCGCTGTTGTGGCGACTCTTGCTCTCTTTTTGCTTAGCAACGTTGTTGGCTGAAGACATTTTACAGCAGATAAGAAGAATATTACAGAACAATAGCGTATAAAGTAAAACACCGCTAGGTACGAATAATTTGAAAATTTTGCACAATATGTAAAGTTATTTAATTTAATCACACCTTAGATATGTTAAATATGTAGGCACTAAGACTAATAAAGTCGCACAAATAGAAAAATTAAACTGAAAAAAAAATCGGAAGAACACGGGAGCAATACTAGACACGTCTATTCGGCAGTACTCATTACCCAGAACTCGACCACCTTATTGAGATGGCGACTATACAGATTTGCATTTACTGCAGATATTGAGAAGATGTAAAGATGATTTAGATGACACCTAAACACCAACAGAACCAGAGAATAATCTGGAGAAATACACCAGCAGTAGCAAAGGATAAAGCTAGCAGCATTATGAGAGATTTTTATGTGGATGACTTGGTTTCGGGAGCACACAGCTTAAGCGAAGCACAACAACTACAACAAGAACTTATTGAAGCTCTAGCCTCTGGAACATTCAACCGGAGGAAATGGACAGCCAACCATCATGACTTACTAAAAAATATTCCATTAGAGCATCGAGAGTTAAAAACGAATCTGGAATTTTCAGAACACGAATCGATAAAAACTCTCGGCATTCGCTGTCACCCAACAACAGATTTCTTCTCTTTCAAAGTCAACACTCCCGAACCAAAAACCACATACACCAAACGAATAATACTGTCTGAAGTGTCTTCTCTGTTCGATCCACTAGGCTGGTTAGCGCCATGCATTATTACAGCCAACATTTTAATTCAGAAACTCTGGCTCTCTAAATGCGATTGGGACGACTCTGTATCCACAGAAGTTTTAAAATAATGGAATCATTTCAAAGATCAACTACATACATTCAGGATATTCAGATTCCACGTTGGCTAGGCTACCAGCCTAACATATGCGAGATGTAACTACATGGTTTTTGCGATGCCTCCAATCATGCCTACTCAGCAGTTTTATATCTCAAAATTCATCTTAATAAGAACTCCAGAGTACAAATCATGACAGCTAAAACCAAAGTAGATCCCATCAAACCAGTCTCACTACCTCGACTCGACTAGAGCTATGTGGTTCTGTCCTGCTTTCCCGACTCATTAAACAAGTTGTCACTGATTTAGAACTTGAAAAAGTTAAAATTACAGCATGGACAGACTCTAATATAGTTCTAGCTTGGTTACAAAAACACCCATCCACCTGGAAAACGTTCGTAGCTAATCGCGTCTCCGAAATACATGAAAACATTCCACTAGCCATATGGAAACACGTTCCTTCAAAGTGCAGTCCAGCTGATATAGCATATAGAGGAATTCCACCAAATACCTTAGCTACAGCATCAATATGGTGGAATGGTCCAGACTGGTTATATCAAGATGAACAATTCTGGCCTCAACAAACGCCAGAAACACACACTCAATTAGAGTATAAAAGGAAATCAAAGGTTCTCACTACTACAATCGATGAACAAATTCCTTTGCTTCACAAATATTCATCATTTCAAAACACGATAAGAATAACCGCCTACTATCTCCGATTCACAAATAGTGTACGCAAGCTACGTCCGACTACTCAATTCTTACCAGTACTCGAATTAAAAATGGCGGAATGATGTCTCATTAAATTGCTCCAAAACATTACATTCCCCAACGAAATCTCCCACTTACTAAAAAATCTTCCCCTTCCTAAAAAGAGTCGACTTCTATCCCTCAATCCCACGCTCGACTCTGCCAACATTCTCCGAGTTGGAGGTCGTATTACAAAATCTCAGTTAAATTATGACCAACAACATCCTATTATACTCCCTAATAACCATCACAAAACCAATATCCTTATGTTATATACCTAAAATAAATAACATTCTCATATAAAACCTGAAAAAGGGTAATAAGTAAAAAGTAAAAAGTAATGAGAATTCTCATATAAAACCTGAAAAAGGGTAATAAGTAAAAATTATATTTTATAAAATTCATACATAGGTTATCTACTAAATGAATAAAGAAAATTGCATCAGCAATTTTCTTTACATTCCATGTAGCTTATAAAAAATTTTCTCATAAAACGACTTGGGAAAAACAAAAGTGTCAACTATCAACCAGGTCGTTTTAACAGAAAATTTTTGCCTTCAGCAAAATTTACCATTTCAACAATTTAATTAAAAAATAAATCAAAAAGCAAATCGTACCTTCAGTACGATTTGCCGCGAAAAATTCAATATGTATGTATGTATGTCGCGATTTCAAACGTCGGGACGTTGACTGATGTTTTAAAAAGTGTAAGATTACATTTTTGAAGCCATCGTTCAACGCGAATAATTCTGGACATGTTTGAACAAGTCCAGAATTGAAAAAGTAAAATTTTCTCAGGATAAGAAAATGCAATTTAGCATTTTCGATCCTGAACAACGGCTCTTGGTCACGATGAATGTGACCAAGAGTTGAGTTGAATTTTTCGTTTTTTGGAAGACGGTCACCTCGTGCGGTGCGGCTTAAATAACTTTCGGAAAAAAGTTTTTGGTAGAAGGCGAATTTTTCGAGCGGTTCGGTTAACAAAAAGATACCCAAGAGATAATAGTTCCCGATATAGTTTTTAAAGAGTGATATTGTTTTTGAGTAGAATTAAATTAGTAAGTTTTATGTGGTTGAATAAAACCCAAGAACAATAGTCCTAGTCTTTAAAGAGTGAAATTGTTTTTGAATATATTTAATAAGTTTTTGTGATGCGAATAAATACCCTAGAGAGAATAGCTCTAGTCATAAAAGAGTGAAGTTATTTTGAATGCACCTAATAAGTATTTGAGAAACAAAAAGGGAACGCGTAATCAGACCAAGATTGGATTAGCAGAATTACCACCGAGGACAGAAACCAAAAGTGAGTTTAGATTTATAACAAAATTGGCGCAGCCGGTAGGATCAAGGAAGCTTGATCAATACAAGAGATCGTAAACGCTTGAAAAGCCTTGATCCTGCAAGAATCTACGGGGAACCTTTGACTAAGCCACACTATACGGCCACGTCACCCCCAACGCTCAGGGTAGATATCATCTGTAGGCGCCTCTGCTCCAGGCGAGCAAGCGTTCACCCCAGTGAGTGAGAAAAGAAACACCAAGAAGGGACTTTACCAGAAGCTCTTTCCCAGCATCAAGGAGGACAAGAGATAACCGACACCTACTCGCAACCAACTCCAGAAGGAAGATATCATCGTTCCTGGGTTGAAGAGGATTCCGAAGAAGGCTTTAAGCCCCCCTTTCAACCATATCCAGGGGAAATAGTAGGCCTAGTGCCCCCCGGCAGCAAACCGGAGATATAAAAGAAAAACTTCGTTCCAGGATTGAAAGGGATTTCGAAGTCGGCAAAAGCCCCCCTTTCAATCTCAGCCAAGAGAATTAAGACGGCAGGAGCCCCCTAGTAGCAAAAAACATTCCAGAAGGGAATACTCCAAGAAGGCTGGAAGCCCCCCTTTGGGACAACGCGGGACGCATATGTCAGAAGGAAACTCGACACCGGCACCTGAGACAGGCACGAGATTAGACTCCATACCTTCATACGACGCGGAGAAATCCCCAGGTGAAAATCTTCATCACGTCCGGGAAGGTACAGGAAACGCCCCAGAAGACAACCGGACACAATCAAGTAGCCAGCACAACTCAAGCTTTACCCCAACAGCAAGAAACAACAGGAGTTCGCCTTCGAAGTGGTACCATTTTAACTGGTCCCACCGTAGCAAATAAAGTAAGTCTAGATAAGTTTTTAGATAAGTTATTAGAGAAGGCACGCGAATCAGATAAGCTCACTGTCACGCACTGCGACGCTCTTGACCACAGATTAAGTCAAGGCAGAGGCTGACAAAAATCGAAAAATTTACAACAGTTACAGAGCGATTCAAACAGGAGCTTATCGAATTCGCCGGGCTTTCACGTTCACTAGGTTTCGATAAGAGCTCAGCCAGTGTAGTTGTAAGCGCTGAAATTGATAGTGATATTAGCGGTGACGCATGTGACCAAACAACCGCCGAAAATCTGCTTAGTGGCTGGCTAGAAGTATCCTTCACGGAATCAAGTCCAGAAACCAGCCCTGAAACTCGACAAGGCACGAGCAGACTACCATACAAGCTATAAATAAAAAGATAATCACAATGGTAGATTATGCAAAGGTGGCCAAGCTCACGGCACAACTAGTTCCTCTGTTTTCGGGTGAAAATATCCCACAGTTAGGTCGTGAGCTACAAACATTTATTGGCTGTTGCAAACAGACCTTACACTGTTTAAGTGAGGAAGAAAAAGCAGCTTTCCTACATATTTTGCCCACAAGACCTCGTGGCGATGCCTATCAGCTGTTTGCTTCGGACGTTCCAACTACTTTTAGTGAGGTGTAGGAACATCTGAACAGAACCTATCTACCACGAGAGTCCTACCAAGAATTGGTCAACCAACTGATAACAATGAGGCAAAACCCGTTGGAAACACTCACTGCCTTCACAACAAGAGTGAAGCAGTTGTTGATGCTTTGCAACGAGGCAGCGGTACTGAAGTACGGAGCAATGGCAGTTCCAGCTGTGAAGACACAGTTGGCGGACTTCGCCAAGGATGCCCTCAAAAGTGGAGTGAACAATCCCCACCTATGCCAGTACCTCCTCACTCTGGTAGAAAATGATCTAGAGCAGCTGATACAAAAGGCTCTAGACATGGAAAAGCTGCAAGCAGGAACAGTTTTCATACAAACGCCATTAACGCAACAACCATATCCAATTGCACCAATAGATCCAAGTCTTCGAGTTCGAGCTCTTAGCCGAACTCCTTACAATCAAGCCCCACAGCCACCAATGTATACATCACCACGAGCACAAGAGCCCCGACAGTTTAACAATCCCCCATACGTACATGCTCCACCACTACGCCTGCCATTTCCACGAAGGGATTCTAGACAACCGGATGCACAAAATCTGGTACAAACATCACTTGTAATTTCTGCCAGAAGCGGGGAAACACCTACACGTAGTGTCTAAAATGCAAAAACACCCCCTTCTGCTCTAACTGTAGAAGTTACGGGCATGACATTCGCGACTGTCGAAACAACCAAGCACAGTCTGCAACTCGTTTCACACGAGGACCGCCTAACAATCCACAACAGTCAGACCCGAATAATACCAAAGGTCCAAGAGTCTTTAATATAAGACAAAAATGTGACATTTGTGAGCGCCGTGGACACAACATCGACGAATGTCGACAAAAGCAAAAATGGGAGGATAAAACGCAGGGAAACGATAAAGAGTCGACCCAAAACTCCCGGCTCGACTATAAACCCTACCAGCCATAAACAAGGGTCTCCTCAGCCGCCAGACTTCAGTGTACCCATCGCCAGACTTCCTCTAGACATAGGTCTAAATGGTCAGGCCCAGCTAATAGTGGAAACCGGCGCTGAGATCCGTATAATTAAGAAAAACGCTCTCAAATCTCGCGAGATAATAAATCCCAACAAGAAATTAACTCTTCAAAGCCCCTTTGGCTCCGGAAAATCCTTAGGAAGTTGCCAAGGAAACTTCATGCTAAAAAGCAAATTACCTTGCAACTTTCAGATTGTAAAAAACATCCCAGGTATTTCCGACGACGGCCTGCTAGGAAATGATTTCCTAGCCAAAAACTGTAATGTTGAGTGACCCAACAACGTTCTGCGATTTCCTCTCACGGAAGTCAATCCAGAAGAGTTTGCCGTTCCATTAGAAACCGCATCGGACAACCCGTGTTCACAAAACACAGTCAACAAAGAGACACTGGTAGAAGATATTAAACCCAACGGGGATACACCTACTACCCGAAGTGTTCTCAGAGCTTCTCAGTCAGAAGAAGTTGGCTGTGATTTACAAGAACGCGAAAAGGGGGGCCTGATTACCGAAGATCCGGCCTGTAAAACTGGACAGAATCAGGTGAATTTATATTAACCTGTGTGCGTCCCAGCAAGGTCTCAGATCGTAGTCAAAGTCCAGTTGCAGTTGCAGGAAGCAATGCTCAGTCTGTCAAAAGAATTAGACGACTTAGCAAACAGCTTACTCTCAGCTGGGTTAAAGGCAGTCCCCATAGGAATCCTCAACACACGCAGTTCATAAGTGGTCTTAAACAGCGTGAACCTAGATCTGGTTCCCATTAAAGACTACACTGTCGTCCCAATTAAACGAGAGCCAGACAAAGATAGTAGCAGGGCCAATCCTTCGAATCCCATGAGTCGAAATGTCGGCGATGGTGAGCATCATGTTATATGTGAACCTAAGATTAAGAAAATAGGGCATAAGAGCCCAGGACAACCAAGCAGTAACAAGAAACAGCTTCAAGACGCTTGCGGGTCCCGCATGAAAGCCCCAACGTCAGGCGCTGGCCAGCACACAAACGGTCTGCCGGTACCAACTCCCGCAGATCCATCTGGCCCAGTGCCACTCATATATCAAAGAAACAGGTTAAGAGGTAAAATGAATATGGATAATAATAATAGATCTAGATTTAAGAACAATACAAACGGGGCAATAAATGCCGATCAGACGGCCACCCTACAACATATAAGGTACTTGTTCCCAAACGGTGTCGAACAAGAAGACACCAGTATTCAGCCCCGCCCTACCAGATTAGAGCAAGAACTCAGTCTGGATGAAACTTTAAATACTAAGGAAAAAGCCTCAATAACAAAGCTCTGTTACGAATATGATGACATATTTTTTTTAAAGGGTGACAGGCTTACACATACCAATGCCATCACCCACGACATCCCTCTGGTGCAAGACCAAGCACCTATTAACCAAAAGATGTACCGGATACCAGAGACACAGCGAAATGTCATAAATGAGCAACTCAGAGAAATGCTGGACAACGACATTGTCCAGCCCAGCAAAAGCCCATGGAACTCTCCACTGCTAGTCGTCCCCAAAAAAGCGGGACCAGATGGTGAGAAAAGGTGGCGCGTCGTCGTTGATTTCCGAAAGTTGAACGAAAAAACGATTGGCGACGCCTTACCGCTACCACGGATTGAGGATATCCTCGATCAACTGGGCCATTCAAGATACTTCACCACCCTAGACCTAGCCAATGGCTATCATCAGGTACTCGTCGATCCGAAAGATCGAGCAAAAACTGCTTTTAGTACCAACTACGGGTATTATGAATTCAAATGAATTCCGTTCGGGCTCAAAGGAGCCCCGGCCACATTTCAGCGTTCATTGAATTTCATATTAACTGGCCTACAAGGCCTAGAATGTTTCGTCTACTTAGATGACATCGTCATCTATGGAAAAAGTCTGGCAGACCATAACGAAAAGCTTCGCAAAGTCTTTGACAGGTTAAGAGAAAATAACCTGAAACTTGAACCTGAGAAATGTCAATTTCTCAGGCGCGAGGTAGTGTATCTCGGACACAAATGTTCTAACCAAGGAGCACTACCTGACCCTAGAAAAACGGCATGCGTCCTAACTTTCCCCATTCCTAAGACAGTAAGGCAAGTGCAATCATTTTTGAGCCTTGCCAATTACTACAGAAAATTCATACCCGACTTTTCGAAAACAGTACGTCCACTAACAAACTTACTCCGAAAGGATGTAAAGTTTAAATGGACTGAGAAATGCCAAGAGGCATTTCAAAGCAAAAAAATGCTTTAATTTCCCCTCCACTCTTAATATATCCCGATTTTTCAAAACCCTTTAACCTGACCACAGACGCCAGTAGCGAGGCTCTTGGGGCAGTCCTATCTCAAGGAGAGGTAGGAAGTGACCAGCCCATTGCCTACGCCAGCCGTACCCTGAACAAAGCCGAACGTAACTATTCCACTATTGAGAAAGAGTTACTGGCTATAGTTTGGGCGACTAAAAATTTCAGGTGTTATCTGCAAGGCCGAGAGTTCACGGTCTATACAGATCACAAACCACTCAAGGGAGTCTTCAATGTTAAGGACCCCACATCCCGTCTGGTGAGATTTCACCATAAACTTTCCGAGTTCAATTATAAAATTGAATATAAGCCCGGAAAGCACAATACGAATGCCGACGCTTTAAGCCGCATTCCACGGGATAATGACAGAGACAAAGAAACTACAACCTTCACGGTAGAGGCTATAGTCCACCACCAAATGGACTCGGATATAGAGGCGAAAAAACACTCATCGGACCGAAAGGAGTGTCTGCAATGCAATGAAGTAACCAGAGCCCAGACACGAAACATTCAGGAAAGTGGAACAAATCAAGAAAGCCAGGCCAAACAAAAAGAACAAGCTCATCATCCAGAAGAGGCCGCAGACCGTGACAGTCCACCTAGTGCGAATCCACAAATTATAGACGAAACACGTCCCCCTGAAGTAATCACGAGCCCAGAGGAGATTCAGTTAATCTTAAAATATTATCATGATTCTCCCTTTGGCGGCCATCAGGGAGTGATAAAAACCTACAAACGGATTCGAAGAAAGTACTGGTGGAGGCACATGCTTAGTGACATCAAAAAGCACATTAAGCGGTGTGCCAAATGTCAAACAATGAAGGCCTCACCACAGTATAAAATGCCAATGGTGATTACAGACGTAGCGGAACAACCATTCGACAAAATCTATCTAGATATAGTCGGCCCACTAGAGGAGACTGAATCAGGATAACCTCACGAAGTTGGTAGATTAGTATGCCATACCGAATGGGGAAGCTATAACGGTAGCGAAAATTTTCTCCGACGAAATCGTCACGCGCTACCGCATTACCAAAAGAATAGTCACCGATCAGGGAAGTAATTTCCTGAGTGACCTATTCAAAAAGGTATGCAAACTCCTTAGGATAAATAGGCTGCAGACTTCAGCTTATCATCCCCAATCAAATGGAGCACTTGAGCGCGCTCATAGACCATTGATTGAATATCTACGAACTATAGTGGACGTAAATCCCAGGTCATGGGATAATTATCTGCGAACCGCTGCATCCGTGTACAATAACAGTGTACACGAAGGGACAAAATTAACTCCCATGGACTGCCTCTACGGCTTTACAGCGGACGTTCCATCCAACTTAATGCGAGACCCCGAACCCGTGTATAACCACGAGAGCTACTACCATTTTCTCAGGTATAAGCTTCAGAAGTCTTACGCCATGGCACGAAAAAATCTTCTGATGAGTAAACAACGCTCGAAAAACTACTATGACAAAGCTGTACGTCCCCTGACATTCCACAGAGGAGACAAGGTTCTACTCAAGAGTGAGAGTCGTAAACATAAGCTCTCCCAGATTTGGTTAGGACCCTATACGGTAACCGGCATCCCCAGCTCAGTTAACACAACAATTAAAATTCATAAACGAGAGGTGACGGTACACAACAATCGCCTAAAACCTTTCTACGAATAACACGGTGTCAATATAATCTAAGTAATTCAAAGATACATATATAGTAGCATGTAAGCTACAAAGTCAACAAAAACCCATTTTAATACCCTATCCTATCCTCTCCTAGATAACAATGCAGCCAATAATTTTATACGGATTGCTCCTGACCATGATAGGAGTCCGCGCTGAGGAACCTTATTCAATCACTCCCCTAAATAACACGGGAGTACTATTTGAGGATCTTGGAAGCTTATCGGTTTACCACGACACTGAGTTAGACCTAGCTGAGTTAGAAAATCAGACGCGACTAGCAGAACGAGCGGAACACTACATACATCAATTGTGTGGAAATGGGTCTTCTATACAGGACCTTTGTACGCTACAGACAAAACATATACACGCCCTAATGGAAAATATCAACAGGCGTACCAGTGTTATTAGGGAAGCTGTGCCCAAATCACGCAAGCCCCGATCCATCTTCGACGGAATTGGAAATGCGATGCATTATCTTTTCGGTACCATGGATAGCGGAAACGAGCAAGAGGTGTACAGCCGACTAAGCGAATTAGAGGTAAATACTCAAACCTTAGCTGATGTGGAAAAACAACAGATCAGCGTAATAAAAACCACGTTTGAACAAATTCAGAAACCCTTATCTTCCCTGTTTGAACGACAGCGTCAGATAACCAACCAGATTAACAATCTGCGGAACACAACAGACGAGTTGACAGCCCATCAAATAAGGCAAGAAATCGTCTCTAGTCTGACATTAGAAATGATAGAGTTGGAATTTAGACAACAAGCTCTACTGGACATAATAGTGTCCAGTAGAAATAATCAAATTCATCCACTTTTAATTTCCCCAAATCATTTGCTAGAGATTTATCACAAATCTCACTCCACTTGTCCCAATCTGCAGGACTGCTTATCAGTTCTGTATCAAACAGCAGCACTCAAGACACATTTATTATAGGAAAAATTGGTGATTCGAATCACACTTCCCATTTTTAATATACCCAAGTTGAAAATCCAACAGATTAGATGTTTCCCCATACGGGTGGATTCAGACCACTCATTAATACCTGATATCGAATTTTCCCATGTGGCAAGTCAAATCTAGACCCAGGAATTTCTGTTGATGAAGCCAGAAAACCTAAGATCTTTCAAAAAAAATTTCAAAGGGGATCGATGAGGATACGTGGGTTGGTAAGCTGGATACACCAATCACCAAGGCTACAAAAACAGATGAATGTGTTATTAAAATGTTATTCAATCCACTGGGCGAACACCCACAATGTAGCATCAGAGCTCAAATTCCCCCAAGAGACACAATAATTAAACTCAAAAGACCAAATTCGTGGCTGTACTCCTTAACCGAAACCACTATAGTACAAATAACCTGTACACAAAAGTTGCTCACTCATCGTCTCGCAGGACAAGGAATCATGACAATCAAGGAACCATGTTCCTTGCAAATAAGGCGCTCACACTCTATATTACGAAGCATAAAATCTACATCCGCTAAAAGTTTTCCAACCAACCTACTTCCCAGGCACAAACGAAACTCAAGAGGTATTGGCAGAATATATGTCCAAGCTATCCGCTCCTAAAAACCTTGAGAAACAACCAACATTACTCCTGGGAGATGATACAAACCAACGTATCCACCTAGATACAAAATCTCTAGACGAAATCCGTACCAAAGTGAACAACATTCACTTTGGACCAATGGCCAAGATTCCTCATATACTCTCAATTACATCCCTATCAATGACCGGACTCTTGTTGCTAATTGCATCTATCATTAGCAAAATATATCGTCCCGGCATTCATGGCATGGATTGCTAAACGCAGACAACAGCCCACAGCTGAAAACGTTCCTATGGAACCGGTATACGCAACACCCCAAGAAAAATTAAAACGTACTCAAAGTCTCCACAGAGCGAGATCTATACAAGTAGTATAATCAAAAAGATCTATACTCGTTGGTTGGCCTCGTCTCATTCTTTTATTACTGACACAACACTCTATCCTTTCAATGCACTGGTTTTAGTAAATAAGTTAAAAGTATAGTAGCGAATAAGAGATAAAGTGACCACATAAAATTAATAGAACATAAGAGTAAAATTTGTTTAGTATTACTTAAGAATAGAATTGATAACATCAAATAGGACATAACCAAGTAGATAAAAATAAACTAAATAAGGAAAAAATTAAGATAATAAATAGAAGAAGAAAGGCATAAGATAATAGAATTAAAACATAAAAAATAACCGGAATTTATTCACATAGAAGAATAATAATGAAAGTAATAAGTAAATAATATTTAGTAACATTAAATATTACATAGAAATAGTTAGCGAACTAGTAAAATATAGACATAAATACAGAAAATAGAAATGTAACGACCTAAGGTTATAAATAGGAAATAGCAACCTACATTAGTAGAAAAATAGAATAAAACTAGAATAACAAAAACAAAATAAGAACAAACTAATAATTAAATTAAAAAACCTAGATTAGACAACTCTTCTTACCTAACCCCTAATATAGATGAAAAATGAAATATAACTCCCTAGAATTTCAGACATTAACTAGAATAAATAAACTACGTAAAATAAGGAAACAACGTAGAAATAATTAGGCAACGTAGAGTAAGTGAATATTTAGTCTCTATTATAAGTTAAGTCGAACCACAAATTATAATCCACCAACACCGAAACCACCATAAAAAAAAAAGACTCAACTCACTAAGAACACCGAGAATCGACAGCCCAGGAATATGTAACTACCTGGAAAAGCGAACAAAGAAAATTTTTTTCCTGGCTCCACACAAAATAATAGGATATCCTAGTGTCAGTATAAACCAACTAAGAACAGGCCAATAGATTTTTTTTCAAGACCTCAATAATAACCCGTTAAGCTTAAAGCCGCTTAACACCACTTAGACTTGCCCAACCCCAAATATGAATCAGCGTCATAGAGAAATTGATGATCAAGCCCAAAAAACTGTCAAGTCCATTTTCCCTTTTACCTAAAATCTATAAGGGAGAACACAAAAGAAAAATTTTTTTATTAATAAATGAAAAACGATATCTCGCCATTTAGCCAAGAATTTTTTTTATTTTTTTATAAGAAATACAAAAAGAGAGAATAAAAGTAAAACTAAAATTTTGATAAAATAAAACGTACAAATTTTTGAAAAAAAAGGAGATTAAAGCTAATTACAAAAAGTCAAGGAGAAAAATTTAAAAACTATGGTGGTGCGGGAAGCTAAGTATCAACCAAGTTCTAAAAGAAACAAAAAAAGAGGGTAATTAGAAAATGAGGTCCAAATAAAAAGTGAAAATAAATTACCATGAGGCGGGGGAGCGTCCTCGACTTAATCCTGGGCGGGACCAAACGACACATCGGGGAGGTCCCAGTTTTCCTCAGCATAACCAGACGCCTCATTGGGAAGGTCCCAATCCCCTGGACGGAGCCGGATGACACGGCCCAGTTCTCCCGAATAAAATGATGCCTCACGTCTATATGTTTGCTACGTGCATGATAAGTTGGATTTTCAGCCAGCTTTAACGATCCAAGATTGTCATTGAAAATAATTGCATCTGCAAGTTCACTGAAACCCAATTCTGAGAGGAAATTATTTAAATATATCACCTCTTTAGTAGCTTCTGTAAGTCCCATGTATTCGGCCTCGGTACTGGATAGGGCTACAGTTCGCTGCTTTTTGGCTTCCCATGAAATGATGCAACTCCCGATCATAGTAACATACCCAGTGTATGATTTCCTGTTCCACGAAACATTTTAACGGGGTAGAGCTTCGCTTGAAGGAAAGTCCTAGGTCGAGAGTACCTTTAAGGTATCGTAGTACACGTTTTGCAGCTGTCCAATGAGTAGTATCGTGATCCTCGTTAAATTGACTCAGATAACTAACAGCGATTGCGATGTCAGGCCTGGTGGATACCGCAAGATACATAAGAGAGCCCATTAATTCGCGATAAGGCATGATGGACTTTTCTTCCTTGGAATTACAGGTTTGCTTTGTAAGCTTCGAATTCGGACATAGAGGAGTAAGTACGGGCTTGGCATCAAACATTCCAAATCGATGTAAAACTTCGTTGATGTAACCTCGTTGATGCATGGTTATGCCTTCCTTATCTCGTAAAAACTCAATTCCGAGACAGTATTTCACTTCACCCATGTCCTTCAACATAAAATATTTCGATAATTTCTCCTTAATGAAATTCATTTGTGCTGTATCCTTGGACAGTAATAAGATATCGTCAACGTAAGTTGCAATCAACGTTGCATTGTTTCCTTTTCCGATGCGATATATACAAGGATCTCCGCTACAGGGAACAGCGCCCAACTGAGATAAGGTTTGCTTCAGCGTGTTATACCAATATCTTCCGGATTGCTTCAGTCCGTAAAGGGATTTTTTAAGTAGAAGTACGTTGTTACTTGAACTTAAGCTTTTTAACATCTGTATAGCCTTGCGTTGAATGTCGTTATCAGCTGTTTCCATTTCAACGAGGTATTCCAGTGCTTTGGCTATATATTTCGGAGGTTAGAAAAATAATGTTTCTTCTATTGTGCTATTTAGATACGCAGTTGTAACGTCTAGATGATGAATCTTCATTTCCGTTTGAGTTGCGATGGAAATTAGGAGACGAATCGAACTTAATCTGGAAACAGGAGCGAAAGTTTCATAAAAAGGTATACCTGGTTTTTGAACAAAGCCCTGAGCTACAATTCTGGCCTTCTTCTTCTATACACTTCCATCCGAGTTGAACTTATTCCTCGGAACAAAACGGCTTCCAATTGTTTCGATGTTGTCTGGTCGAGATACAGTTTCCCTGGTGTTGTTTTTAATAACCAACTTCATTTCCAAAGCCATAGCTTTGTACCAGTCTTCGGATTCTGCTCCATATACAGCATTCTTGATGGGTACTTCCGAGAGAAATGCAGATTCCGATGTCGAATTTCCCGTTTGTGTCGTGATCATGTTGTAAACCTTTGTGGGTTTTCCCCTCACTCCAGTACGCTCAAGCCTTGGTCTTTCGCGTCCACGCCTTTCACTTTCCTGGCTGGTTTCCTCTTCTTCGTGGCTTCCGAATAGATCGTCAGATTCGTTCTTCGTTTGCTGTTCCAGTTGGTTGATGTTCTCTTCCAGCAACGAAGGGGGTTCCATAATGACTTTGATAAGGGGATTTTGTTTTTCAACTTCCAGACGGTCATCTGTGGAATTGAAGAAATCTTCGGGGATGGCTTCATAGTACTCAAGAGGTTTCTTCGTGTTAATAACTTTAATGTCTCGCGATATTACAACTTGTTTTATGGATGGTATCCAGATTCTATAGCCTTTAGATTCTTGTGCATAACCCAAGAAAATTCCTTCTTGACCTCGGGGTTCCAGTTTCCCAATTCCTGGTTTCCTCGATAGGCAGTACACCTTGCTCCCGAATTCGTGGAAATGTCTCACATCGTTTACTTTTCCGGCCCATAACTGATATGGCGTTTTTCCTTGCAAACTGCTAGTTGGTACTCGATTTCGAATATAGTTAGCGGTTGAGACTGCTTCTGCTCAAAATGTAGGTGGAAGTTTGGCTTGAATTAAAAGACATCTGGCCATTTCGCATAATGTGTGGCTCTTTCTTTCACATATCCCGTTCTGTTCCGGGTTGTATGCTACCGTGCATCTTCTTGAAATACCATGTTCCTTCAAGAAATCATCAAAAGTATTATTTATGCACTCACCGGCATTATCTGTATGTAACTGCTTTATTCTCTTTTCCTTCTGGTTTCCAACAAGTTGTTTATATTCTTTGAAATGCTTAAATACTTCATTTTTAGACCTTATAAATTTAACTTCCGTCCACCTTGAGTGGTCGTCTATAAAGGTAACACAGTATTTAGCACCTCCAAGTGATTCAGTCCTTATTGGACCACAAACATCTGAATGAATTATTTCCAGTAAATTTGTGCTTCGATCCGATGATATTTGAAACGGAGTATGGGTCATTTTTCCCTCTAAACATATATCGCAATTAATATTTGTGTTTGTACAAGAAAAATTCAAACCCTTCATTGTAATGTCTCGTTGAACTTTTTTTAAGTCAGCGAAATTCAGGTGACCAAGCTTCCTATGCCACTCGAGAAGTTTATTATTATTAATCGCGTTTCCGTATTTCGAACTGTCACCTACGTAGTTTGCAGATTCATTAAAATAGTACAAACCTCTGCTTTTTTCCGCGATCAATTTAGTTCTGCCCTTTTTGTCAATAACTTTTGCGTAATTTTATGTAAACAAAACGTCATACCCGTTTTCTGTGATTTTTGCGACGGAAATTAAGTTTGTTCTCAAGTCGGGAACGTATAGTGTGTCCTTAAGGTCAACTTTGACTTCTGACCCTAGGTAGTTATTGAAAAATGAAGCATCACCTTTTGCTTTAATTTCAGTTGTGTCCTGATTTGCCAAGTTCAACTTTCCACAACCACTTTGTGTTTCACCAAAATGTTTTAATTCCTTGCAAATATGACTTGTTGCACCGCTATCCAGACACCACTTCCTAGATTCCGATTCCCCGATGAAGGCTTCCGACGCACTTAAACTTAAATCCTCGGGTTTTCTTGCAAATTGTTGATTTTCGTTTTTAGATTTACAATCGATGGCTTTGTGTCCATACTTTCGACAACGATGACACTGGAACGGAAATTTTTCGTTTTTATTAGAGTTACTTTTCCTGTATTCACTTATGTGCACTTTGTTTTTGTGATGGTAGTTATGTTTTTGTCCGTGTTTCTGAACAAACTATACATTTTGAGTTTTAGTACTAGATTCACTACCACGAGAGTCACTTTCCTCTGTTATTTTAACCCGTAAGTTTTCTAGACTCGGTAATTCATCACGTGATTTGATCGCACACCGAAAGTTTTCATAACTTCATGGTAAACTGCACAACAACATCACTGACAACAAGTCTTGATTTAAATCTACTTCCATCTCTGTCAGTTTATCGACAGTGTCAAAGAACTTGTTAGTGTGTTCGCGCACGTTACTGTTCTCTTCCATGCGTAGTTGTATGAGTTGCTCTAGAAGCATCGATTTTCTAGCGGGACCTTTCGACTGATAAATCCCTTCGAGTTTGTTCCACATTTCCTTCGAAGTTATGCACCCCTTTACTTGCTTTAATTCAGAAGCACATATTGATAAAATAATTTCCGACTTTGTTTTGTCGTCATTTTTCTCCCAGGTAGAAATTTCCTTGGCACGATTTAAGTCGTCGTCGACTGGTTCCGGTTTGATTTCCTTACCGTTTACATATTGCCACAGATCGTTTTTTGTTAGCAATGCCTGCATTTGCATCTTCCAAGTATCGAAGTTCTCCTTGTTGAGTAACTCGATTCTTGTTGCGGAATTCATGGCGATTCACTTACACTTTTATTTATTTATTTTTTGTTATTTGTGCCTGGGCCCATAACCTGTAGGGAATGGCAGGTTATTTATTAACTAGAACAAAAATAGATGAAAACACACGTTTAGTCCGATAACAATTTAAGAGCTTTTATTGAGATGATTTTATAACTAAGTACAAAGTACAACCGACGCGTGCAAAATCTCTAATAGACTGACGCTTGTCAAGTTCGGATCAGTGTAAGTGTGTTCACTACACAGTACACGAATAGTCCATAGAATTGGCTGCGTGTATGAAAATACGGTTGTATTATTTCCAACAAAAATAGGATGTAAAAACTTAACCGATAACCGCCCAAGCCCCAGCCACCAAAACGCACCCACATCAACTTCCCCTGAGAAACTTCCTCTTCAAAGAATAATTCTCTTTTCCTTATGTTATATACCTAAAATAAATAACATTCTCATATAAATCCTGAAAAAGGGTAATAAGTAAAAAGTAAAAAGTAATGAGAATTCTGATATAAAACCTGAAAAAGAGTAATAAGTAAAAATTATATTTTATAAAATTCATACATAACATAAACATAAACATTTATTTATTTGAGCACCCGTGCCAAAAGCACGCTGAGCGTTGGGCACATCTTAGCGAGTTACATAGTAGATACAAATATATATTAGCAAAATTAAACACAAACAATTAAGAGCAAAGCATCGGAGGCATAGAGCAACTATAGTAGCAAGGAGCAGCATTAGAGCAGCAAAAGAAAAATCACAATTCCATAGCAAACTAATAAGAACGAAAACAATAAAAACAACAGCAAGAACACAAAAATTGTAGTATGATTTGTAGCATGATTTGTAGTATGATCTTGCAATATGTTATTACATATTGTCAGAAAATAGATATATAAAAATAGAAAGGCGACAAGTAACGGCGGGTCTTGGCGACTAACTAGTATATCTAGTATAAGCAACTAGTTAACACTGAGCACTTAAGGATAACTTAAGCTTAAACTTAACTATGTACATTAAACAAAATTGAATTACCAACTAGTGTAGGTAACCAAATTAAACATATGGTTGGACTAGAGATTAAACATAACATAAACATACTATCAAACAAAAAGGATTACCTTTTAGTGTACGTAACCAAGGAATACGTATGGTTGAATTTAAGACTAAGCATAACTATATACATTACTATATACATCAAACAAGATGAATAACTTGAGATTGGACATAACTGTATACTATCTATCAAAATGAATACTGTCAATCAAAATGAACTATGGTTGGACTAGAGAATAAACATAAATATAAATATATATATATGCTTAAACCATGATTAGCTTATCTACTAAATGAATTAAGAAAATTGCATCAGCAATTATCTTTACATTCCATGTAGCTTATAAAAAATTTTCTCATAAAACGACTTGGGATAAACAAAAGTGTCAACTTTAAACAAGGTCGTTTTAACAGAAAAATTTCCACGACAAATTTTTGCCTTCAGCAAAATTTGCCATTTCAACAATTTAATTAAAAAAATAAATCAAAAAGCAAATCGTACCTTCAGTACGATTTGCAGCGAAAAATTCAATATGTATGTACATACGTACACACATATTACGATAGAAACTTTCGTAATAAGAAACGCGCGCCGCACAAATGCACTACTGTATGTATATGCGCGTCGCGATTTCAAACGCCGGGACGGTGGCTGATGTTTTAAAAAGTGTAAGATTACATTTTTGAAGCCATTGTTCAACGCGAATAATTCTGGACATGTTTGAACAAGGCCAGAATTAAAAAAAAATTTTCTCAGGATAAGAAAATGCAATTTAACATTTTCGATCCTGAACAACGGCTCTTGGTCACGATGAATGTGACCAAGAGTTGAGTTGAATTTTTAGTTTTTTGGAAGACGGTCACCTCGTGCGGTGCGGCTTAAATAACTTTCGGAAAAAAGTTTTTGGTAGAAGGCGAATTTTTCGAGCGGTTCGGTTAACAAAAAGGTACCCAAGAGATAATAGTTCCCGATCTAGTTTTTAAAGAGTAATATTGTTTTTGAGTAGAATTACACTAGTAAGTTTTATGTGGTTGAATAACACCCAAGAACAATAGTCCTAGTCTCTAAAGAGTGAAATTGTTTTTGAATATATTTAATAAGTTTTTGTGATACGAATAAATACCCTAGAGAGAATAGCTCTAGTCTTAAAAGAGTGAAGATGTTTTGAATGCACCTAATAAGTATTTGAGAAACAAAAAGGGAACGCGTAATCAGACCAAGATTGGATTAGCAGAATTACCACCGAGGACAGAAACCAAAAGTGAGTTTAGATTTATAACACTTATAGATCACATCCACCATTACACGTTACATGGAGGCACCCAAATAATATTAAGCACTATAAGGAATCACTATTGGTTACTAAACGCCCGCAATACTATTAGGCATTGCATCCACAAATGTGTTGATTGCTTTCGGTTCAATGCAAGGCCTAATACTCAGTTAATGAGTTCTCTACCCTCAGCTAGAGTCAACATATCTTTACCCTTCCAAGACACTGGGGTAGACTATGCAGACCCGCTTGATATGAAAACATCAACACTAAGAGGAACGAAGATAACAAAAGCATACATCTGCTTAGTCGTCTGCTTAGCCACTAAGGCTATACATATAGAGCTCGTCTCTGATTTGTCCACACCAGCCTTCCTAGCCGCCCTCAAACGATTTGTTGCACGAAGAGGCCCCTGCTCACACATTTATTCTGACCGAGGTACTAATTTCGTTGGAGCCAATCGACTTTTACAGTCAAATCTAGAAAAATCAATCAAAGCAATCGAAGTCGATCTAGCTAACGAAATTGCTAACCAAGGTATAACTTTTCACTTTAACTTAGGCTGGTGTAAAATCCACCAAGCGCCATCTCTACAAAACCATTAAAGATACAAAACTCACATACGAAGAACTCTACACAGTCTTAGTTCAAATTGAGGCATGTTTAAATGCCCGACCTCTTTCCACTCTGTCCAATGATGCAACTGACTTTAATATCCTCACTCCCGGACACTTCCTAACAGGTCGTCATCTCCTCACAACATGTGAACCTCCCCCACTCAATCCTCTCCAAGATCCTCTCAAGAGATGGCAACACATTCAATCGCTCTCTTACACCTTTTGGAAGCAGTGGTCGAGAGATTATCTCAATAATTTACATTAACAAGAAAATGCCAGACTGAAAGGGAAAATATAAAAATTCATACTGGTCATAATGATTTAGTGCGAGCAGTCACCATTAAAACACCGAAAAATATTCTGACTGGCCCTATCACAAAGGTCTGCCCTCTCCCTTCAACAGATATCTCTCACCAGTAATTTAAAACCCCCACCAATATCTAACACTCTGTGGCAGTACGAAAAATTCAAAAACTACTTTTTATTTGAATATAAACAAATCCACAATCCGCCAAAAATCATTTTAAATTTGAAAGTTGACAAGTAAACATCAAGTGCGGTTTAGTTTCAGTTTTTAATTTATTTAATTTGTTTTTTTTTTGTTTTTTGTTTTTTTTTTGCAAGGAAGAACTCTTGGAGATTTTTAATTCCGAATCTTTAGACACTCTGGATGCTGGTCTACCTCCCACATCACCAGAACTTTTGCCTTTCCCTTCAGCCAATCAGGCCCGTGAGTCCTCTGCCACCCACACCAAAGAAGGCTCCCATAATGAAGTCAGCCATTGTACGGCCACCACCACACAAGGTTTTACCTGTGGCCAAGCTCTTCAGGACATTTCAAGCAAGGCCAGCTTCATCTGAAGTAAAAAGGCTTAAAAGGGAAACCAAAGCTAACGACTGCCTAAAATTCAGACCCAGGCCAAAAAATTATTGTCCAGGAATTCGAGTTCCAACTCAGCCCGTCGTCCTGAACAAAAATCGGCAACAAATACATCACTAAATATGGCAGACTTGCATATCATAACACGCAACAAACCAATGGACTCCATCTGCATAACAAAAATGAAGCCAAGTTCAAGGCAACGCTGCCCAGGAGTTCGGGTTAACACTCAGCCACAGCTGCCTACAGCATCTCTTACTAAGCCACTTAGTATGCTAGATCTAAGCACAATAATGGAACCAATTAACACACAAAGATCCACTAATAAGGCAGCACGCTTAGAAATTGCCATCAAAGCAACGCCACTAACAAAAAGCAGCAACGTGATAACTCAGGACACAATCAGGGATCCACCAATACCGTTTATGGACTTGCCAGTCACTCCTCCAATGGAATTTCAAGACCCCCGTCAACAAACATATAACCATCGCAACCATTAAAACCAGGGATACCAGCAGATATTAAAAATATTATTAAAGCCAGCCCTGACATTCTGAAAATAATGGAAACCTGCACCATACCCTGGGATAGAATACGAAGGGCAAAAACCTTCTTCCGCTGTCCTATCCCTGGCGGCTCATTCATAAAAGTAACAAGTGAAAAAGCTAGAATTGGTCTAAGACCAATTCTTATGATACCCTAGATGAATGCACGTATGAAATTTCGTATGGTCACCCATTTGTGCAAATTTTGATTTCTTGCATTGGTTTCTCGCATGTATTTCGAACTTAATTTTACTTTTTATTTTTAATGTCCGTGTACAAAATTTCAGTTTTCTAGGTGAACGCATTCTCGAGTTATCGTGCGCACAGACAGATAGACAGACGGACGGACGGACATGCAAAAATCAAAATAACTTTTAATATTATGCGTGGGTGTCCAATTCATTTTGCTCTACCATCATTATTTCGAGGTGTTACAAACGGAATGACAAACTTAGTATACCCCTATAGATTTCATCTAGGGTATAAAAAGGAAGAGATAAACACTTTACGTCATCAATCAGAACACAGTAAGTTGATCCAAAGCAAATCATTTATTTAAAATATTGTCTTTCTATCTACTTCTAAGACCTTTTTTTTGTGAGAGTGGAGGATGTTCAGTCCACATACATATTTGTAGATCTCTCGTGGAGATCCCGCCATCAAATTACATCCCTCGATGACAGCACCTTGTCCTAAAAAATACAAAAAAACAAAACCCCAAAAAGAATCATACTTATATATCAATATACTTATCTGAACAATGAGTTTCACCACATCGAATCCCTCCTACAAGTCATCCCGGAGTTCATTCTATCTATAAATATTCAAAAAGTATTAATATTTTAATTAAAATATATATTATTAACTACAAACTCACCAAATCACCTCCAGCATATTTAAATTTTTGTAATTTCATCTAATGACATTATGTCAAACAGCTGGTGTCGCCACAATCAAAATTGGACCAAATCGAACAAAGTGTTGCCAGGGCAACATATTATGAAGCTAGGACATAGCTGTTCACGGCGGCTACAGGGTTTTCCAATAAGAGGTGTTATTTTGATATTGAAAGCAAAATGTCATTTTTTGAGAGAAATGATCGGATCTTTATTTCATTATAAAGAGAAAAGTATGCCGTTAATAATGGAAAATAACATCAGCCTACAGGACCATATCCTTTTCATGAATATCTTCATACCTGCATACCTTCCTCTTTATAGTGAAATAAAGATCCGATCATTTATCTCAAAAAATGGCATTTTCCTTTGAATATCAAAATAACACCTCTTATTGGAAAACTCTGTATAAAAAGGCGGCGTGCCGCAGCAAAATCACCATTCGGTTTTCAGAGTCTAATCTGAAAGCATCCTCCACCAGAGTCTAATCTGTTTCCTATGCTTTGAACAAAAGTATAATTTTGTTTATTCCTTCATATAGAAGTTTAATTCTATTATTGTAGAAGTATAATTCTACTTATATCCAGTATCCAATTTTTGCCGCATATTATAATTTCAGAGTCTAATCTGAAAGCATCCCCCACCAGAATCAAATCTGTTTCCTATCCTTTGAACAAAAGTATAATTTTATTCTATCCTTCACATAGAAGTGTAATTCTATTTGAATCCACACTTCCAAAATCTGCACTTGATCGTGTAACAGAAGTTTAATTCTGCTTACACGCTCCAGGACGTTGCGACTGAAGTATAATCCTGCGCATACGTTTTGACATTCTCTGCAACAGAAGTGTAATTCTGCTTACACGCCTCAGCACGTTGTAGCTGGAGTATAATTCTGCCTACGCGTCTCAATTCTCGCTGTAACAGAAGTATAATTCTGCTTACACACTTCAGCACGTTGCAGCCGAAGTCTAATTCTGCTACATAGTTGCTCTCTTTCTCAGAAATTCTTACTCTGTGCTTAAATTTATCGCTAGCTAATTTCGAAGAAGTAAAAACTTTCTTCTTCTTCTTTCCAGGAACGAAAATAAGGACAGAGAATGTGGGCAAAGCAGCACGACTTTAATATTGAATTTTTATTTTTGAATTTTTCTAAATTGTCGTCATTGTTGAATTTTAATTGAATTTTAATAGTAGTATAGTAATATATAGTAATATAGTTTTAATAGATATTAAGTTATTAGTAGAATTTGAATTTTGAATTAAAACAAATGAACTGGGATATTTAGGTTAGGATATTGAATAAAATTTATAGTTGAATTAAAAACAAAGCTGTGTAGTAGCTGAGAAAATGCTTAAGCTTAACAGAGTAAGGGATAGATGGCGTTAGCGGCAAGTTGTGTTAGGAATAGATTAGGAAGATTGGAGAGTAGAGAAAGAAGAAGAGACGAGGAAGGGACGATTGTGACTAGAGAGGAAAAGTATCCATGTTATATAATAAATAGTTATGCAAAGGAATTTTATTTTATTTTGGGCCATCCTATAGGTGAGTTATCCATTTCCAAACCGGCACCCTCCCTTACGTTCGAGACTACATATATCTCACATCATTGGTAAGGTAAGTGGTGTAAGGGTCACTTCTGGGCCGGATGTGGTACTGTGTGTTTTGTAAGCACGAACCATTTTTTTTGTATATAGGCTGTGACATCGGCACGATTTGAGTAACCCACCCCACCAGCTCTCCCGCAATAGCCGAAGTGCAAGCGTGCTGCCCTGTGCCAATGCTGTTCACAGAGTGAGTTGTCAGCCCATGCTGACAGAATGGACTTCACGTCCAATAAATCTCACTCATTTCAATTCATTTTCATTTATTCTTTTATAAGTGGCATTGTACAAAAAGATATAAAAACTTATTTTAGTACAAGATTAATAGGTACATTATCCAATAACTAATATTATAAAAAACTAGACTAATAAGAAATTAATTAGTTAATTATTACTAAGATACAAAAGGAGCAAAAAAATTATTAAGCTTATACTTATTTGCAATGCAAAACTAAAAGCTAGACTGATTTCAAGTGATCGAGCACTTTTCATTTAAAATTACCAAACAAACCTGACTCAAACGACAATCTCAAATTTATTGGCAGAGAATTCCAAATAATAATGGACTGGATGAAGAACTGACGGTTAGATGTTAGACAATTATGTCTAGGCACTATTAAAGTAGTAACTCGACTTGATCTCGCAATCTGAAGTATATTATACAAGTAGCTGGGGTTCCGAGACTTAAGAGTCCCAGCCAATAAAATAACAGCGCGATATTTGAAATAGAGAATTAGGTTGCAACCAAGGATGGAGTTGGCGCCAGGAGGGACATGGTCAAAACGACGGAGACCAAAAACATACCTTATAGTAGCGTTGAATGCAGTATTTAGCTTTCGAGTATACTCATAGTCAAGAGAAGCAAATATTTCGCACCCATACGTAAAAAGAGGGACAAGAAACGTCCTGACCAGCTAAACGGGTTTTCGCTGGAGTGAAATTACTAGTCGCCCAGAGTGAACGAAGCCCACCATATACTTTTCTAATTAGAGTATTAATATGATGGCCCCAGGAAAGAGTTCTATTGAAGATAATTCCTAAGTTAGAAACGGAATCAAAAATTGGAATTTGCGTTCCATTGATTATGACAGGTGAGAAATAAGAAGTATCTAAAAATGTTTTGTATATGATTAAGCATTTAGTTTTAGTAGGGTTCAAGTGTAGCGTGTTGTCAATGGTCCACAAATAAATAGAATGGAGATCATCATTTATACAATTAACACCTTCTTCAGCTAATCCAATTGGTCTTGTGATGTACAATTGAGCATCATCAGCATAAGGGTGCAGTTTGCTGTACTTAACACAATGAAATAAATCATTGATGAAAAGATCCTTGGGGCACTCCTGAAGATACCAATTGAAAAGAGGAATTTCAATTTTTAGAATACACAGATTGATACCGATCCCTCAAGTAACTGCCGATAAGATTTGCAGCCTGGGGAGAAAAATTAAACTGCATTATCAGTTTTCTACATAGCTTGCTATGATTCACCGAATCAAATGCCTTAGAGAATTCCAAGAGCACTAACATGGAGAACTCATCCCTGTCAATGCAATCCATATATCATTGGTTATTTTAAGAAGAGCAGTAATACAGCTATGCTTAGGTCTAAAGCCTGATTGTTCTTCATTTAGTAAATTATGATATGCAATGTATCTATTTATCTGGGCAGACATAATTTTTTTCAATTACATTAGCTAAAAATAGTAAGATACTAATTGGTCTGAAATCGGTATTAGATGAATTTTTCGGAACAGGTATGACCTTTGAGAACTTCCACTGGTTAGGAAACTGAGATGACTAAAACACGTATTAAAAATGTGTGCAAGAAGAGAAAGAATATAAGGCAGGAGCATTTTAACAAATTTCGGGTTTAAACCATCACATCCCGTGCTGTCAGACTTGATTTCATAAAAAGCCATGAGAACGTCAATAGCTGTTACTCGGGTAAAATTAAATTGTGAAAAGTTGCGAGGAACACTAGGAATGGGCAATTCAGGGCTGCTTTGTGAACTCGAAGTTATTGCAGGTACCATAAGGAATTTCTTGTTGATTTCTTCCGGATCAATGTCGATATTATTTTTGGTTGAACAAACTACGCCGGCAGAACGTAAGTTTTTCCATAATTTTTTTGGTGATAGTTCAGTATCGAGCAATGAAGAAAAATACCTCTTTTGGGCCATTTTGATTTCAAATGTTAATCTATTACGAAGAACGCGATAGTCACACCAGAGTGTGGCAGCTCGCTATCGTTTCCACATGTCAAATGCTCTATTCCTGCGACGAATGAGGCTCATAATTCTAGGAGAAAACCATGGGCAGACAGGGTTATATATAGTTTCAGTTACCAATGGGACATACTTTCCATGAAGATAATGGATCACTTCAGATAGGAAGTCATTTTGATCAGCAGCGTCACACATAGTGTGAACACTATTCCAAGGAAGAGACTGAGCTTCATTATGGAGATTATCTAAATTTACTGCGCTATAATTAAAAAATGAAAAGGTATTAGGCTCCTGAATATAATGGGGTTGAAAATCATAGGTCATCATTATCATGTCATGATCAGATATACCTGCAAGTGACATCTGATTCATGAATTTAATTTTAGCTGGATTAGATGTGAGAAATATATCAAGAAGAGATGATGAGTGCATTGAAAAGTGAGTGGGATGTTCGTTAACTCGATGCATATCAGGCGAGTTTAACACAAAATTAAATTGGTTTGTAGCACTATCTCCACTGAGAAAATTTATATTAAAATCACCACCAATTACGATATTATTATATTGTGGAACAATATGTGTCAGATCGCTGATTAAGTTCGATAAATCTGCGTTCGGCGGCTTATAAGCAGAACCGATCAAGCATTTATTCAATCCTTGCCCCAACTCACAAAAGATATATTCAGCCTCCAAATTAGTATCTCCACTAGATATCAACCGTCTGCAAGATATACTAGAGTTTATGTATATAGCAACGCCACCACCTCGACGTAGAGACCTATCCTTCCGAAAAATTTTAAAACCAGGTATAGCGATAAGCTGATCACTCCTATGCTTCCATAACACAGAAACGGGGTCGATGATAAATGCTAAAGGTGAAATACGGCTTCGAATCGGTGTTGCATCCATTTCCTGTTAGGTTAAGTCCCATTATTCTCACTTAAGATTTAGGATATTTGATCCAATAAATCTATATTGTCTATTGGAGAGGGCGCGGCAATGGCAGAGAAAGTGAGTGATTGGTTCGATATCTTACTGCTTCGACATATGGGGTTGTCAAGAAGCTACATCCTCCGTATCTACCTCATGAAAGGGGAGTTTTTTGTTTTTTTTAGGGGGACAAGAGATTCCAAACACAGAGGCCAGAGCAGCCTATGGTGCTGTCCTGCTAGAAGCCCTATCACCAAAACCTTCATGTGCTCTTAATGAAGCGCATCAGGCCTTGGTGAGGAAGATTTTTGAACTCCTCTACAGATAGGAGGGCAGAACCTACAATATCCAGCCTGCTCCGAGCGAAGGTCGGACAAGCACACAAAAAGAAATGGGAGTGCTCAGTGAGATCGAGCAGCAGGGTTCTCAGTCAGGTTTGGTTTCCTCACTCCCAAAAGCTTCTTCGTTGAGCTTGGATTAAGCCTGAGTTACAATGTGTCGCTATCGCTAGACTCGGTCGCTGTCGCTAAATCTGTCAAAAGCTAAAAAGTACAGTGTGTCTCTAAGGGTGTTTCTGACGCGCAACAGTTGCCAGCTGCAGTGCAAATATTGGATTTTTTCGGGAAATTTAAATTTATGGTGAAAATGATAAGTTTTAAAAATTACTGTAGTACATAATAACTAGTTAGTTTAATTATTTGCTGTTTATATTTTATGATGAAAAAAAAAATTAACACATGTTACTATTATTACATGTATTAATTTTGTTTGCATCTAATAAGGAAAAGGACATTCGTGCTTATACTTTTTACGATACTTATATAAGAATATAATATTGTAATTTCTTTGTAGGAAAAACAAAATGTGGAAAATTTTATTGAGGATATAAGGGGTCACCCCATTATTTATGTTTTGAGTCATCCCGGATACAAGAATGTTCGGGACAAGATGAAAGCTTGACGGTCAACTTTGACATCATTGGAACATCAAAAGCAACATGGTCAGCATCAGCAATATCATGCGCGACCGCGTTTCGAGACAGTGTCACATCGTAACTCAAGCTTTAGGTTTCCCTCACAACTCTTTCGTTGTTCTACCCGTGCGTGCATTTAGCTAGAGAGGACTGGCAACCGAATCAAGTCACAATATTAAAGATAGGGTGTTTTGTTTCAATCCCGATTGTAGAGGGGCAGCTTCCGAGATTACTCCAAGATGAGCGACTTTATTCGACTTTGCGTACACGTTGTACGCCTAGGCTTTTCGTTTCTGCTTAAATTGCGGCATCCATAGTACGAGTACTTCATTACAACCCGAAAGGAAATTCCAGGTGGCTTTGCACTCCAGTACCAATTTTGAGGTTTCAAAGGCTTTGGCAGCAGATAGCAATCTTCTTGTTCTCTGTACCAGTCGCTAATATTTTTGTAAACTACATATATGATATTTAAGCATATTTCACGCCATTCCGTCAAGCAAGCATAGTAACTCACAACTCGCACAGGTCGAAAATCGAACGGGCTCTCGAAAATTCACCTATCACGCAAGAAAAAATTGTAGATTGAAAGATTGAAATTGTACATAGCTATACCGCGAAAATTTTTGTATTAATTAGCCTGTTGTGAAAATCTGATTAGTAGAGATTTGCTGGCTCTGAAAATATTCTTTAAAACAATCAAGCATTTTGCAAATTTAGATCTCTGCAATATTTGCTTTCATTTCTGTCGCCCTCGTTAAGAATAAGATATGACAAATTCTTTCTAAATCTATCCTTCAGTTGTTTTTTTATTCCATACTTGGTACTATACCAATTATAGTTTCATTTAAAATACAAAATATGAACTAAATACATCTAAAGAGTAGTAATGTTAAAAAATAACTAGTTTCATTCAGTTTATATAGGCTGATAAATAATACAAGTAACGAAAAGATATGTAGGTAATAAGTATGTATTTTATATATGTATGTACATACCACAACATTATGGATGGCTGTAAAATGTTTTCTTATAAGACTTAAGTCGAATTTATCTCTGTAATATGTAAAATACATACGTATTAAAAATATTTTAGAGAATAAAACACAAAAACTGAAACTGCACGTAAAACACTTTAATTTAAATTATATAACTGTAGTAATTTCAAGGCTACACTTAAAAACTGTAAGTGATTTTTATGACTTAAGTTTTGTATTTATCGCCAGTTAGTTCGTTTTCATTTCCCAGGATTTTTTGAACCAGTCAAATAGCCTCCATCAGCTCCAGATCCGGGAATGATACCATTAACGCAGCCTTCATCTCCTAAGTTTATACAGGGACGCCTCCGGTAAATGAACCAGTCATTCTGGAATGGGGAAACTGTGGAGCAAATAATACGAAATTAATTAAATCTAAAATTAATAAATAATAGTACTTATACACTAGACTTACAAATTTCAGGAATAGTTTCAACAACGTCTGAGGCTACATCTTCTTTCTGTACGTTTTCTTTTGAGCTTGATAGCAGTTTAGGAAGCGTCACTGCTGGCTCCTCTAAGTCAGTAGGAACGGCAATTCCTAAAGATATACCAAGGATGAGAATCAACGTCTTTAGTAAGAATCTTGCCATTTTCGTTTAGTTCGAAGCAAT
This sequence comes from Dioctria linearis, assembly GCA_963930735.1. Taxonomy (NCBI): domain Eukaryota; kingdom Metazoa; phylum Arthropoda; class Insecta; order Diptera; family Asilidae; genus Dioctria; species Dioctria linearis. The sequence goes on from OZ005741.1 coordinate 117,693,688, forward strand.
CAAATCGCGTGCCGATTAAACCGCAATCCGCGATAATGTCCATTGCTTTTATATATACTCATCTTGCAGTACACTTCAATCTTATCTACTTAAATGTAAGCACACTAAATGGAGTGCATTTTGATTTTGGATTATCTGGTTGGATAACTACGTCAATGACTGGTGTAATTGAAAGTAAATTAATTGATTGAACAGGTGCTTGAAATGTTTTCAGTATTCATGTTATCTATAGGTAGGTAGTACCCTCTTATTATACAACAACATATTCAACCCGCACACACCATGCTAATGGAGTTTTTCGTTGCAGGAAATTTACAAACATCACGGCTAACGATTTATAGTTACGAGTTGCAAACTCAAATATCATCAATAAAAATTCCATGCAACGAATGTTTGTCTTTTTTTAATTTCTGGCAAAGTTGTCTCTAAGCGTTCTTAAAATCTTAATTAAACCCGTATTGTTATATTGTGTAATGTGATGACCAGTATGGAAATTAACGCAATTCATAACTGCCTTTCTAAGGCAGTATTGTTTGAACATGGTTTATTTTTCTTCTTATTCTTTAGTGGAATTAAAAAAGGGTTAGTTAAGTGCTGATCTTATATTACATTAATAATTTAGGAAGCACAGAACTACTTTTTAAGAATTTTAATTAAGATTTCAATTTTCCATGCAAAATAGTATGAAAGATGTTACCATTAACGAATTTTGCAATAATCCTTTGAGATTATAAATGAGTGGAAGTTAAAACTCATTTATTTGCTCAAAATTATAGACAGAATAAAGTTAATAAAATAAAAAAATTAATGATGTAGGTAAGCAATATTCATATAGGTATAAAATCATTTTTAGTAGACTATACTTTTAAAAACAATTAAGTAAATTGTCTTATATCGACCATGAAACTCCATAAAGCATTTCTCGTGTAAAGATACATTGCAAGTGCTACACGCAGTAATTGTGTTGTTTTTGTTTTATTCTGTTTGCCTGATCTTTAATAATTAAATGCCTATCCTGATAGTTTTTGCGGTATACCTACCTATATATATATTTCTAATACGCATTGGACTGGGCTTGGACCATGTGACTCCATAGATAGTATATAAAGTGATGTAGCAACCTGTCTTCGGAGCTCTAATTTATCAAATTTAGAAACAAGTGATTTGCTTAGAAGCCAAACGTTGTTTATAACAACATTTAGCATCCAAAATAAAATAAGAATTTACCAGTTTTCCCATGACTGAACATCCTCCATGTCTATCGAAATATCGCCAACGTCAATTGGGGCGTGCAAAAATCAAATGTTGGAAAGTAGCCATCACTATGATTCACACAATAAACTGTTTCAAAATAATTTGTTACAGCTAGATATAATATCATGAGATTTTGAATTGTTATATTCTAGTACTTTAGGAAATCCGGTTGAGTTACGTTTGCCATTAATATAGTGCCAAAAATCCTTGCTATTTAACTTGATCTTAGATTCAATATATCATAAATACTGCTTGTACAAAAACCTATGAAGAAATTCAAATTCCTTTCTCAAACGCCTAAAATTATTTCAGTCATCGGAGCTACCTGACAGTTTAAATCTCTTATGCGCCTTATTTAGCATTTTACAAGTTTAATAGTGTTCTATTAAACCACTTTGGATGATTTTTTGCAGTTTTCATAATGCACAACTTTTAAAAATCCATTAAACATTTGCTGCAAGTTACCTTGTAGTAGTTCCGACCAATCTACACCAGAATAAAAAACATCTGAACTAATATAATCTGCCTTGGTAAAGTCAAAACACATAGTACTCAAATTATTGTCTAAAGTATATTCATAAAGAGTTAAATTTAATTCTATAGCTTTATGATACATATCCGTATTCACTAAACGTAATTCAATTTCATTAACTCTACATAAAACTTACGCAAGATCGAGAAATCTGCCGAGCATGTTACACAATTTATTTCTTTGCAATAAGTCTATACTGCTTAAAGTATCAACTACAAATTGTTCAATTTCAGTTGTAACGTTAGAAGGAATTAAAAAATCATTTTCTTCTCTTAAAATATAATTTACACCACTTAAATTAAATTCGCCTAGATAGCACATGAATTCATTATCATGTTGATTTGAAACTAATGAATAGACATTCAAAATGTGATTCTTATATACTATATCTAATTCTGAGTTGCGGCGATATAACTAACACAAATATTAAAAATTTCCTGAGAGTTATCTAATTTAAGTTTTAAACATAATTGTTCAATGTTATCATCATTGTTGTGACGAGAAATTTGTTCCATAAAAATTGCGATTTAACGGCAATCAATACTACTCCACCGCGCTCCATGCCAGTCGAAAGGGGACACCTATCCGTTCTATATACTTAATTTTGTTCAAGAAAGAATTTTTTGGGATTCTCCGGTATATAGCAAAAGCTAAAAAATGTTCTAATTTGTTATTTCATCACACAACCCATTAATTTTTGGTGACAAGTTCTTATTTTTCTCAAACTTTTCATTTCTTTCCTCTTTTTTTCATTTTTTTCATTTGTTTTTCAAAGCACTAAATTTCGCTATTTGGGACCTGTTGATGAGTCAAACCAAGACTTGAAACTTGTCACCAAAAATTAATGGGTTGTGTGATGAAATAACAAATTAGAATCTGAACAAAATTAAGTTTAACCCGGTAAAAAGTCCAAAAGAGTAATCTTTTTATTTATTGTTCTATATACAGTATAAAGATTGTCCTTATTTGGCCATGTTTCAGTGATAACAATTACATCACAATTATTGTCCAGTACAGCCAATGAAAATTTATTTACCTTTGTTCTCAATCCATGGGCATTTTGGTAGAATATGCTTAAAGAACATGACAAGCTTTGAAGTATCCGAGAATTATTATAATTTAAAAAATTAAGACGTGACAAGTCTTCATATGCAGGCAGTAAATACCCAATTATTTTGGAAACTTCGTTGCATTTTCCGATATAAAGTTTTTTTGTATATTGGAAAAATTACGTCAAACAATACCTGCAGGTCGAAAATCGGCTACCCGTATTTTGGAAATCAAGTGCTCTGGCACACATAGTTTTGAAGTGATGAACCTAAACCCCGATCTATCAGCGTCTTTTTTTAGCAAAATGCCTACATAAGATTAAATCTTGCGATATATTCGCTTTGGAAGCTACGAATTTGACAAGGGCCTCTTCGGAAGTTTCAGGATGAAGGCGAGAGATATGCAACCATTTAAATTTATTAACCACTCTTAACTCACTTGAAGGTGCTGCAGTGCCAACAATTCTGTGGCCTCTTTTCTTACTGCGAAATACAGTCCACTCAGCATTGACCTTGTCCAGACACCACATCAGTTACACTCTGGACGGATTTTGCTGTAGTTGGTGTTGATACCAGGGGAAGACCTATAGAAGTAATATACGTATCGTTCATAAGATTAGAGCATCCGACGGCAGGTGTTGGAGCCATTGCAGCTAAATGCGATGAACATGAATTACTTGACTGGTTAGAGTTTTTCACTGCACTTTTGTTTCGAATTTTAATGATTCACTATAACTTGCTGGAGTCTGATCGTGCTCAGGAATGCAGATAACGGATGAATCTGCTCGTTGATTTTTTTTATTTATAGTTTGCCAGTCTTAAGACTTTATCGATCAGAGCATCTATGGGTAGAATACAGCAGCTGGAGCATTTCCACAGTATGTTTTGATTGGTTTCTAATACTTTCAGACATTGATAATCTAATCTTGCACATCTTTTATGAAAAACACGATTACAAAATGCACAATTGACTTTTATTTTGCCCGTATTCACTGCATCACATTTACCACAATTGGTTGAAGTCATTTTAATTACAAATTACTAAAGAACTGTTGAGAGAGATTTATAAATAAGGAGCAAACGAACGAACGTCTGTACACAACCGATATTCGACCGATTATTTTAATCGCTTATAAGGAATTAAACTCATTCCGACTTTAATTTTCAAAAATTATTTTTACCTGAATCCTGCGTATGGGCAAGAGAGACGGAGCATGGTATGGTAAACACGGCAAACACTATCCTTACCTTATTCTTTCTGCGGTGATTGCATCTGCAGCCAACATAAAAACATCAAATAGCATAAGAAAACGTTCAGTAAGAAATATTTTGTGTTGGTACATAGCTCCAACTCAGCCATACGGCGAAAGAGAAAACTGTAAAACTTGTGCCATTCTTTTCTATAGGAAAATGGCAGTCCATTGTTACGACTGATCTTCCCCCGCCAAATTATTTTTTGAAGTATCTGATTCCATCGATTTTTTTTTCCATGGTATAATTGGAATATCCAGAATGGTAGCTACGGTATGCAGCTGGAACACATCAGCCAGGGCCGGACTGGGCCTTCCAACCGGCTCGGAAAAACTACCCCAAATCGGCCCCATTGTATTTTCAAAATGACTTTTCTAATACAAACAACCTAGATTGTTAGGCTAATTTTAAACTGAGCCCAGTACAAATAGAGTAAGATAGATTTTTCTAATCGCACGTCATTTTTACACTCAGTAAATCTACGTGTGGCCCGAATGGAGACTTTCCCTTTAAAACGAGCAAAAGAAATTTAAAATGTTTGCCTATCGAAGAGAAGTCGTCTGGAAAACGAAATACTACACATTAAATCAGTAATTTTATAGTGAGCCAAACAAAATAAAAGCACACTTTTCTTTACGTGCGATGGACACCGGTTAGTTGATATTAATTTTTTCACAACTTTTTCACAAGCCTTGCATTACGTAGAATGAACTGAAAATGACACTTCACATTTCAAATTCAAAATATTATTTCGAATTTAAGCACTTGTATTGCTCTAATTAGGTGTAGAATATCCATTTACCTCAGTATAAAATTTTTGTTAGAAACTCAGAAGCAGTTGACTAATTTGTCGCACTTTTAGGTATGTATTCTGACATTAATTCATTGTAAATTAATTTTAGTTTGTTTTGTGGTTGATGAAAAGGATGAATCAAAATGAATATGGTAAATATAAAAGTACGACAAATTTGAGTTGAAATGTCAAAATATGTGACAAAACTACACGCCCAAGCTACAACAAAGAGATAAGAACAACCCCCTCCCCATGGTCCACTATGAATTGCAACCAAACAAAACTAGTCTTATCCAAGTATTTTTCTTTAGCTTTAGTTTTAGATTTAACACTATGTTCTATTTAGATCGAGCACTTTCTTTTATTTTCATAATTTGTTGTTATAGCAGCTATAGTATTACTTTCTCTTTGAAAATTTCATGTGTCTACTTATTATCTACTGAGATACAACCCTCTGACAGATAGGCGATCAGACAGGCGGACGGACGGATATTGGAGGTTTAGTAATAGGGTCCCGTTGGCACCCTACCATACACAAAATATAAAAAAGTAGATCAGGCAAATGCTTATTGCACATTATGTGTAACCAGATACTAAGTAAAAAGGAACACAAATAAGGAAAAGGAACAAATACAGAATTCAGGTTAGGGAAAAATATCAAATTACAAATAAGCCTCTCATGTTTTTACGCTTATCTGTCAGATTATGCAAAATATCTTTATTTTCAATCGTCATTAGAATGTCTTTTTCGGAAGACATTAGCATGAAATTGAGAGAGACAGCTTTTTACTCTATTTAAAATAAACTTTAATTTAGAAAAGAACCTTTCGCATGCAACTTGTGAAATAGAAAGATTTAATAAATATTTTTATGCTTTTTCTAAATCAGGGTATGCCTCAGCATATAAATTTTATTTTTGCAGAGCATAGTAGCAGCAAATTATACATTGTTTGCAGAATCTGCGCTGTCGATCACTATTCCCTACTTCAACATCATCCTGTTCAGATTCTTCTTTGGTATTCTCCTCTGATACACAGGATTTAAAAAAACATTTTGCACACGGGCTTTAAAGAAAAAAGGAAAATTAAGTTCGAAAATGGGAGCAATCGGGTAACTTTTTCATAGGGTTGTATACAAAAATTTCTTTTTCACTACATATTTGGACACTGCCTGAGAACGCGTCAACGTAGAGTACTGAAATTTTGTACACTCTGTTTCCATAGAAATAGTAAATATAATTTTAAAAATGAGCTAAATCGGGCTAAATCCTTCTTGGTGTTCGCATATAGAAATTTGGGATTTTTATGTATACCTACTGTGAAATCGGTCAACCTTAGATATTTTTATCCTACTGAAAACTTCACAGACGGACGACCATACGAAATTACATACTGTCATCTAGGGTATCATACGAAGTAGTCTTAGACCAATTCTAGCTTTTTACTTGTTGTTTTTTTTCCTATTTGTTTTCTATGGCAACACTTCGCGCTTGTTTTCAAAAGTGTTTTTCGTTTCTCATCTTCGTTTTCATTTTCTCTTTGAAGCTTTGACTTTTTCGTAATTTTGTGTACTAATATCCCTCATCTTCAATATTCCACTAAAGCCTGTCAAAAATAAAGAAATGTTGAAATGCCATACAAAATATCAGCGGGTTCTAAGATAGCATTTATTAAATGAAACCCTATTTGGATGAAATAAATGAATAATAACCGGCCAAGTGCGGGTCGAACTCGCGCACGAAGGGTTCCGTACCATTGTACAATTTAACACTATGTACTTTTTATTTATTTTTTCAAATGAGAGTAGGCGTCATGAAAAAACGCCGAAAAATCACGTTTCTTGTATGGGGGGCCCCCTTTAATTTTTAATTTAATTTTATTTTAATTATTTGTTGTTATATCACCAATAGAAAAACACAGTCTGTGAAAATTTCAACTGCCTACCTAATACGGTTCATGAGATACAACCTGATGACGGACAGATAGTGAAGGTTTAATAATAGGGTTCCCGTTGTTACCCTTTGGGTACGGAACCCTAAAAATGAATAAAAATCGCAATTTAATTAAGTTTTTTTTAACATAGCGATTAATTTTACAGTCACAGTTTCAAAATGTTATGAGATTTGTAGTGCGGTGCAGTTTTAGTCAAGTATTTCTCACTTATTTACTCTCATCCCGTTAGTAAAGAAACCGGCCCTTTTTGCGCCATTATTCTTGGAATTTATTGAAAAAGTTTCTTCTTTCTACATTTTCCAGGTAATGAAATGAAAAATACTGTGCCAAACCCACACTGCACTACAAATATCATTACACTTCAAAACTAAAAGTGTAAAATTAATTACTCTGGTAGAAAATGAAATATACAATTAAGTTAATTGCACTTTTGTTCGCTGAGGTTTCATTTATTTGAAAAAAAAGTCTCATTTCATTTGAAAAAGAGTCATTTCATTTGAAAAAAGTTTCAACCCATGCGAAGAAGATTTCACTCCATGCGAAAAAGGTTTCATTTAATTTAAGAATAGTTTCGTTCAATTTGAAAATGGTTTTATTTGATCCAAAAATTTAATTTTAGTGACACACAACTTACTTACTTACATGGTTTTAAAATATTTTTCAATGATTGAAAACAAGAATACGTAAACTTGAACACTTTATTATTTATGAAAATTCAAAGAACGCAGAGAACCGCCTAGCGTGTCTTTTATAGAGATATTGAAAAAGGCCGCGTATCTCATGGCAGTAAGAGGATTTAGTGGGAAACACAATACGGCGGTCATCATCGTTTATTAGCTCAGATTCTGCCCTATTCCTATTATAATGAAATAATGCAACGCATGAGATGCGTTGCGTTGAACAATGCATACAGAATTAAAGAGCCGTGAGCTAACTTTCAAATTTTAATGTCCAATTTTTAAAAGTGGATCACAAATAATGTTATTCTTTCAAACAAGGAATGCTAGATTCTATGCTATATAGTAAATAGCGAACAATATAAAATTTGTGGCTTTTTTTCTGGAATTTGCAGTATTTAAAAAAAAAGAAGCAAGAAATTAATACAGAAAACATGTTTGCATAAAATTTGTATAAGAACGGTTGCCCCTATCACCCTTAGTTTTAAAACTAAAACAGGGTTTTTCTATGAAAAAAGTACTCGAAAGGCCAACAATTTTACTTATGAAGGAAAGAAGTGGATCGTTATTACTTTGTCCCCTACTGTTTGTATTTGAATTATTTTTGTAATCAAATTACCTGATTTTTTAAAAATGACAAAACAAACACAAAATTTAAGAACAGTTTTTGCATATTTATTGGATTTTCAATTTTGAACTTTGTTTTACAGAGATGTGCATGCAGATGACTGGTAATACCAATTTGGCCTCATCCTCGCTGCTTAGTAATGCGGACATATGCAATCTAAAATAATATAACTCTATTCAGAACCACAACAACAGATTACTTGATCTGATATTGTCCAATTTAGCGGAAAATGAGATAAGCATAGCTTTATCTGAAGACGTACTTTCACGTATTGACCCTCACCATCCACCTCTTGACATTTATGTATCATTAAATCGGCATGATTTCTTACCTATGAGGACAACACGAAAATTGTCTTTTCACACAGCGAGTTATAGTAATATCAATGAGCATCTGGCTTCAATCGAATTTTCATCAAAATTTTCCGCTGATGTTGAGAGCTCTTTCAAAAAAATTTTCTCTACTCTAGATAACTGCATAAGAACATTTGTCCCAGTAATAAAACCAAAACATGCAAAATATCCACATTTGTATAGTCGTGCATTAATTCAAGCTTTAAAGGAAAAAGAAAAATATCGTCGTGAATATAAACGCTTGAAACACCCTGAAATCTACAAGAATTTATCATTATTGCATCAATTATCAAAAAATTTGATTAAAGAATGTTATTGAAACTATTTGGATGGGATCGAGAAGTCCTTACACAATAATGTTAAAGCATTCTGGGCATATTCCAAGACAATGAAATCTTCTAACAATCTACCTACTGAGATGTATTACAATAATACGATTTCTAATACTCCCCAGGATACTTGTAATATTTTTGCTCACTACTTTGAATCCGTCATCTCAGGTAATAATCCCTCAGCAGGCAGCGGTGCCGCTGCACCTACCTATTCTCATCCAACCTCTTTTCCTTGTTCAATAGATACATTACCTATTTCTCCTGAAAATAATGTTCCTGCTGTTATTCTAGATCTTGATTTAAATAAGAAAGCTGGACCCGACACAATATCGAACATCTTCCTAAAGAACTGTTCCTCCGTCTTAAGCGCTCCTACAAGCGTACTATTCAACTTGTCATTGACCCACGGAGTTTACCCATCTGCTTTCAAGACATCGTACGTTACTCCAATTCTTAAATCTGGTGATCCTAAATCAGTAACTAATTATAGACCTATATCAATCTCTAATAGCTTGACTCTTGTATTTGAAAAACTTGTCCCTTTCCAGCTTGAGCTCTAAACAACATGGATTTCTTCCGGGACGATCCACCACCACGAACTTGGCACTATACACTGACAAAATTGTAGTTGCGCTCGATGAAGCGAAACAAGTTGACTCTATCCAAACTGATTTTGCTAAAGCTTTCGACAAAATTTCACACTCTCATATACTCCAAAAATTATCCAATATAGGTTTTTGTGATAATTTAGTTGCATGGTTCGCATCATATATCCGCGAACGACTGACGACTGTAAACAGTTGTCCTTAACGGTCACCAGTCCTGCCCTTTCTCTCAAACCTCCGGTGTTCCACAAGGCATCATACTGGGTCCATATATCCTTCTCCTCTATATCAACGACTTACCATACCTATTAAACACCCATTGTCACTTATATGCAGATGATGCTAAAAATTTTAACGTCATTCACACAGAAGAAGACTGTAAATTACTTCAAAGAGATATTCTTACCTTAGTAAATTAGAGCAAGCATAACTTCTTGCCGTTGAATATTTCCAAATGTAAAGTCATAACTTTTTCTAGAAAAGTCAATACCATATATTATGACTACACAATGGATGATTCATCTCTTAATCGCTTTACCGAAATGAAAGATTTAGGAGTCATTTTCGACCAGAAAGTATTATTTCAAACACATATCAACTAGATCACCTCGAAAGCATTTAAATTGTTCGGTTTTTATTCAGAATCTGCAAATCATTGAAGTCTGCTAATTTAATTTAAATTAATTTAATTTAATTTAATTTAAATAAAAACATTTCTTCTAAGAAAAGACGACGCTTTTCCAAAGAAGGAATACCAAATTTGTCGAGACGATTGAAATAGTTAAGATAGTGCCTTCTGTTTTATATAAAAGAAGTCCGGTGAATTTTCTCTGTACTGATTCAATTTGCTGTATATACAGGGTGTTTCCCCTTAGGAGGTCCATAGAGCGGGAGGTGATAGTACTCACCTAGACGAACCAAAAATTGTATGGCAGGGGGGGGGGGGGGCAATATCAACCGTTTAGGAGTTACAGGGTGATTCATAAAAAAAGCTAGGTTTTCACAAAACACCCTGTATATTAAAAACTACAGGGCGTATGGTCACAGTTAAGAGTTCACTGTATGCAGAACTTCATGGCCTTTCCAACGACAGCTCAATTAGCCCCATACCCCTCTCACCTCAGAAGTTATGAAGGTCTAAACTAAAAATTTCGGATTTTCTTTCCTTTTTTTTTACTTTGACCTCTATTATTTTTGCAAAATCGTGGTTAACATAACTTTTTTTTATAAAAACTGTAAACTGCAGACTCTCCTCTTTAAGTTGACTTATTACATCCTATGTGTTAACTGTAGCCGTTAAACAGTTATTAACTCATAACCTATTCAGGTCACACAGAAAAAAGACGATATTTTTTAAAATTACGTGCTAAGGGAACAAATTATCGTTGAGAATAGGTTTGATAATAGGTTTGAGAATAGGTTTAGAGCTAATAACTCTTAAAGAGCTTCAGATAGCACATTGGGTGTAATAGGTCAACTCAAAGAGAAGAGTCTGCAGTTTACAGTTTTTATAAAAAAAAGTTATGTTAACGACCATTTTGCAAAAATAATAGAGGTCAAAGTAAAAAAAAAGGAAAGAAAATCCGAAATTTTTAGTTTAGACCTTCATAACTTCTGAGGGGAGAGGGGTATGGGGCTAATTGAGCTGTCGTTGGAAAGGCCATGAAGTTCTGCATACAGTGAGCCCTTAACTGTGACCATACGCCCTGTAGTTTTTAATATACAGGGTGTTTTGTGAAAACCTAGCTTTTTTTATGAATCACCCTGTAACTCCTAAACGGTTGATATTGCCCCCCCCCCCTGCCATACAATTTTTGGTTCGTCTAGGTGAGTACTATCACCTCCCGCTCTATGGACCTCCTAAGGGGAAACACCCTGTATATACAGCAAATTGAATCAGTACAGAGAAAATTCACCGGACTTCTTTTATATAAAACAGAAGGCACTATCTTAACTATTTCAATCGTCTCGACAAATTTGGTATTCCTTCTTTGGAAAAGCGTCGTCTTTTCTTAGAAGAAATGTTTTTATTTAAATTAATACACAACCTTATTAATTGCCCTGGATTACTCCAAAATATTAACTGCCTTGTTCCATCTAGAGTCACCAGGTGCCCATTAACATTTCAAATTACTACCGCCAGGACCAATTTACGATACAAGTCCCCCTCTTACAGGATACAAAAAAATCATAACGACTTATTCAATGAACTTGACATCCTCGGTCCTAGTCTCTGTGCCTTAAAAAGAATTATTAGAAATGTGAGTCAGACTCCCCTCTCTGAATAACAGATCAATATTGACCCATTGAATATTTTTTTCTCCTCTTTCTTTTCTAATCCTTTATAATTTTAATTATTTTTTTTTTATTTTTTTATAATTTTAATTTAATGGTTCCCCCTTTTTTGTAATTTTTTGAATATTTTTTTTTATTTCCTTTTTGAATTGTTATCTAATTTAAAAAAAAAAAAAATTTTTGTTGTTGTAACATTTTAGTCTTCTTTTTCTTGATGAAATACATTAACATAAATAGTTGGATTTAATAATTTAACCGGTAGCTTTTAATTGTGACTTTAGTCTGTAAGCTATCGCTGTAATGTCATAAATAAATAAATAAATAAAAGGATAAACAAAAATCATGGTAACGCAAAAAACTATGTAGTGTATGTGCCCGTATAAAATATAGCATTATAACACATTATTAAAAGCTTAGAAATCCTTGTTGATAAATATACATTTTCCTTGCGTTTTTCGAAATAAAAATTATTATGATGTTAAAAAATTCCAAAATTTAAAAAAAACGAATGCTTTCGAACCACGTGATGCCAGATTTGGCATTTATAATACCATCTTAGTAGCTCGGAGATGTCCGGCTCTGACATGAGCAGATATCCTCAGAGCGCATACTTGAAAGCAATATTTCAGGTCATCTATGGTGAGCAGATATTCTCCATGGGGATAATAGCGGGGAGAATGGTTGAGTTGTATACCACAACCCTCGAAAGTGCTGCCACGCTTATGCTTAAAGGCATCGAGGTGGATGGCGGATTGTGCCGTTCCCACTCAGTGAAAGGTCATTTTTCGCGCGTCCCCATGCGAGCCCAACATGAAAACCTCTCGAATTCCTTTTGGACATTCGGGAAGGTTGATGGAAGGTACGACCCATTACCTTAAAAATTGCGAACGAGGGTCTCGGGCGGCGTATTTTCGGTACAAGCCGGGAGGCGACCATCAACTTAAATAAGGGACTTACGCTTCCAAAAGGCATATGTGGCTCAAGATAGTGCATTGACGTGGACAGCGGCCCCACTCGGAGGAGGACGATAGTGGAGCTCGCCTTTCGAAGGTTGTCGCGAGAGAGGCGGAAGCATCTCTCAAGCAGCTTTCGAACTGCGAGATGGTCGACTTGGATGAGACTAGCCTCTACAGTTGCAGTGGCTACGGGACGTGTGGTAGCACCATTTCGACTTGTAGTTAGTTTGCAGTTTCAAAGGAGATGGGAACCATTCCTAGAGGGAGAGAATTCGTAGCATATTTGACCAGCTACATTACAAGAAGAGCTCAGATAAAATCTGGATTATTCTTGTAAGGGAGCTGGGAGCTGGAAAGGCCAGAGTTGTTACTTCCCCAGCTTCAAGTCCTAAGACGAGAGTCTAATAAGAAGGGAAAGTACAACGATGCAGCTCATTGTGAGCGACTGCATAAGAAGGTGGTACAGGTGATTCATGCCGATTCAGAGCAGTTCATCAATGAGTTCATTGAACTTTGTGCTCATACTGATCTTTTCTTGTCAGCGATGCAGTTCGGCCATCGCATAGTAAACACTAACGTTACGGAATAAAGTAATTTTAAAAATTCATAATGTTAAGCGAGCATATTACAAAAATAAATTTGATTTAAATGTACCCACTAAAACTCTATGGCAGAATCTTCGTAGCGCCAACGTTTATTGCAAAGAAAAATCTGAAAATTACATCAATCCGAATGAACTTAATTCATATTTTGTTGAAAGCCCTCTACCGCGTGCTGACATACCAGCCCCTGAAACCTCGTTTCTAGCTCCAGAGTTTTCCTCTGGATTCTGTTTTCGGGGGTTGATTGCACCGAAATATATAATGTCGCTTATTCTATTAAATCGGAGACTGTTGGTTCAGATTGTATGTCTCCAAAAATTTATCAAATTAATTGCTCCGAGCATTATCAGCCCACTACTACATCTTTTCAAGACTTGTATTACTAAGTGCGTATGGAAAATTGCTAACGTGGTCCCTATACCTAAAAAATCTACCACTGTATCCCCCTCCGACTTCAGACGTATTAGCTTGCTGTATTAGTTTCGAAGGTATTTGAAAAACTTTAATGTTATCAATTCCAGAAGCACTTACGAGAAAATGAATTTTTGAACAACCTCCAGTCAGGCTTTCGGCCTGGATATAGCTGTGAAACGGCTCTCCTAAAAGTGTCTTCCGATATTCGTTCTTCACTCTACAACGGAGGGGTAGCTATATTGTTGCTTCTTAACTTTTCTAAAGCATTCGATAGTGTGTGTCACAACAAGCTACTAAATATACTATCCAGCCGTAATAATGTCTCGAATAGCGCTGTTAAACTAATGAAAAGTTTTCTTACCCAGAGAGCTCAAAAAGCAACTCTTGAGAGTGGTATTCATTCTGATCTTCTTTATCTCACCTGTGGAGTTCCACAGGGATCTATCCTAGGTCCGCTGTGTTTCAGTCTGTACATTAACGAATTACCTTAGGTCATCCGTGATGCTAAAATACATATGTATGCAGATGATGTCCAAATATATCTTTCTCGTCCTATCGGACTCATCGAAGATTGTGTGTCCTGCGTTGAGTGAAATATGTAAATGGGCTGTAAACAACAATCTCAATCTAAATCCTGCCAAGTCTCAGTGTATCGCCTTCTCTCATAGTCCACTTGATACTTTGTCGTTACCTTCTATCAAAATAAATGGCCTAACTGTCCCATATGAATCAAGAATCCGTAATTTGGGCATTATTTCAAACTCTATCATGAAATGCTGCGACCATGTCGACTTAACTCTATCTAAAATCTATTCTACCTTGCGTCGTCTTTGGCTATCTGCTAGAATTCGTTCTCCCAAATTACGTTGCCATCTAGTCAAATCACTGATCTTGCCATATTTAACTCAAGGTTGTCTTATATTTTCTTAGTTTGACTCTCGATGCTTTTAAAAATTAAATGTAGCATTTATTGACTTTATCTTTGGGCTACGAATCGTGTCTCTCATCTTAGTTTTACGTTGTTAGGATGCTCACTGAAGACTTATTTTGAGCGACGAATTTTAATGTTCCTCTACAAACTGCACAAGTTTTACACCACTGTGTTTGAAGGATCTTACATTGTTCAGGCCATTAGACTTTGGAGCGCTTTGCCCAGTAACTTGTAGAGGGCGAGCTCATTCGGCACATTCAGGAAACTGCTTATTTCTTACCAGACTCACTTCACCTAGTCAATGTTGTAGACTTGATTTTAGATTTTATGTATGCATATTTACCTTTTTACTTATTTACTTATCTTATTGATCTATCTAATTTTCTTACTTTTCTTATCAACATTATCTCTTTCTTTTCAAATAATGGATCAAATACCATTATTAATTTCTAGTAGTCATTAGTAAAATTGGGATAACGTATTTTGTTTTTAGTTTTACTTCTTAGATTAATTTGGTTTTTTTATGTGTCCAAATTTTTTCCCTTTATTATACGAATACTTACTATAAGATTGAAAATCTTGAAGTATTTTTTACATCTTAATAAATATTAATAATAGTAATAAGACTCTGGCACGATTGGCAGTAGAGGAAAGATAACTTTCCTTTGCTTAGTCAATGGTAGGAATGGGCTAAAATAACCGATTAATTGAATAACCGGTTAACCGGAAGCACAATAACCGCTCAAAATAGGTTATTATTTTTCCCCGGTTAAATCGGATGATAGGTTATTTTTCGCGGTTATTCTTGCTGATATGTAGTCAGTACTTTCCTCATGTAAAATTATTCTATTGTTTATATTTGTTGTTATTTTTTACCGAACAGATAAAAATGAAAGCCTATAGGCAGAATTTAAGCTGAGAATTTAGTATAAAATGTGTTTACGCACAATAGAAAGAAGTATTTGCACTTCAAAATTGCATTCATTTGCGAGAAACATAAGGTCAGTAGTTTTCTCTAACTAGCTGCGGGAAAAATGTGTATTATTATACATAAAATAATACAGATTTTCAGTGAATGGGCGCTCCATCCATAATTCATAAATTTCTGGATTTTCTTCATGTCATGGGCACAAACGGTAAAGAAATCTGTTGAATTTCCATGAAAACAAAAACAGCTGGAAACAAAAATGCATGCCTTCTTGAAATGTTGTCTTTTAATTGTTAGCACAGTACATAATCCAGATAGGGAAATACAGAGAATCATAAATGGATGGAAAAGGAGTTTTTCCATTTATGAAAAGGTATAATACATCCTTAATAAACGGAAGAAATCCTGTAAAAGATCATAAAATAACAAAAACCTCTTCAGGTAAAACATGCGGATGCAGTAAAGAAAGAAATAATTAGAAGGCAAAAGATAGGTGTCAGATACAACGTAGTAATGCAACAACTCACATTTCCCGGTACAAAAATATCAAATATAGGCAAGAAGCCAGACGTATCCGTCGTAAATAAAAATTTAGATCCAATTCAGTATTGGCTTGATAGTAAAAATGCTTTGCCAGCTACATACAAAATAGCTTTAAAATATTTGAGTATTTTAGGATCATCGGTTTCCTGTTTCCTCTGAGAGAGTAGTATCTGCATTAAATAATGTTTTTACTGACAACAGAAGTAAATTAACTCCGCAACATCTTAATGAAATAATTTTTCTTGGATCTTTACCTACAAAATATTGGGAGATGTAAAATAAAATACAATAAATTATAAAAATAAAATTGATTGTATTTTTGTTCGGTTAAACGGCCAAACCGGTCTTTTTTTATTATAACCGGTTAGGTTTTAACCTTTGCAGAAATTAACCGGTTAACCGATAACCGGTTATTTTTTGTTAACTGCCCATCCCTAGTCAATGGTGAGATGTTGGAAAGCTCCAAATTCAATCCTTTATCGAAACTAGTTTCAACCGAAGTGGGTATCAGGCTAGGCTTCCAGCTTATCGGCCGAAATATCTCCAGTGGCAGCTCTTTTCAACTCAGCTGGAGTTTATTCTTTATTTTACAAGCACAGCTTGAAGTTTGTGCTGTGCAGCCAATCACGCTGGCTGAGGGAAGGCGAATCTCCACCTGAGTACTTCTTCTATGCAACTAGATGCCGCACTGCTTCACGTGAAGTCGAATCGATAGTTGATGAATCTCGAGAAGTCCTCAATGGACAACAGTTATCTGAATTTATTCGAGGCTACTACAGTAGTCTCTATTCTGAATCGACGTTGACAATATCTTCGACCACTCATGAATTTCTTGAGAATATTCCTACTTTCTCTGAAGAGAGTAAAGAGCTTCTGGATAGTGTGATCTAATTGGAGGATATGATCGCTGCGACAAAGGATCTTAGGCAACACACTTCACCTGGTTATGACGACTTGAGTCCAGAATTCTGCATACGTTTCAGGAATTTATTAATTCCTGACTTTTGGCAGTCTTATATACGGTGGTTGATACACATTCAGATTTTCCTTCTAGTTGGAGGAGGTCTGTTATGCGCTTGATTCCATAGAAAGGAAATTTGCAGAGGAAGGGGAACTGAAGGCCAGTAACCCTATGCAATGTGGACTACAAAATCTTATGTAAAGCATTTGGGGTGATACTCCGCTCAGTGATTGCGTCGGTAATACACCCGGAACAGTCCTACTATGTACCTGGTTGTAGTATCTACGACAATATCGTGGTAGCCAAACATATGTTTGCCTACCATGAAGAGACAGGTACACAAATGGCTATGATTTCATTAGACCAACAAAAGGCTTTTGATAGCGTTTCGCACGAGAATCTCTTGACTGCTCTCGAGGCATTTGAGTTTCCGCCCAGGTGGCTCGATATCATCGGGAACGGTATAGAGATTGAGGGATTTTGATAAGCATCAAGGATCAGTTCTGGCTCCTATCTCCTTTCATCTCCGTATCAGACAGGGCTGTCCGTTGCCAGGTTTGCTTTATGATCTTTCGTTGGAGCCACTACTGGTGAGTATTCGTCGAATGCTCAGAGAATATTCAGTTTGTCTACAATATACCAATGTGAGGCCTCTTATATTGGGATATGGGAATGATCTTTCTATTTTCATGGCAAAAGATGAAGCTTTTCCGGTCGCTCATGCTATTTTCGAACAGTACGAGCGTATAGCAGGCAGTAAAACTAAGAGTCAAGGCTTGTAGTGTGGAAGATGGAGAGATCGTACACAAACTCCAAAGAACATCATGGCCTAATATTTACCTTAAGTATTTTTGTGTGTATATCGGACGCGAGTGCAAATCAAATAATAGCCGTATTGCCGCAGCTACACACCTGGCTGCTATTTCTCGGAGGAGATTTCGCCAAATTGGAACTAGTAATCCTGACACTGAGCGGGACGGTGCATTCGTTGTGAATAGTCCACCTCACACCCCGTTCAGTAGAATCAATACATTTATACCATGTGTGCTGCGTGACGTGCTTATGTCAATAAGACCTCCGGATGCAACAGATGGAAAACCTCGGGGTGAATATGGACGTGATGGGAGGGGTAACTTGTGAAGTAATCTACAGTTATCCCTCTATTTACAAAGATGCTGATGTAGCATTCAAATTGTTGCATCACAGTCTTATGTATCCTAATCAGTTGTCACATTTCGACAGACAGGTTCAGAGGATCTGCACAGTTGTGTTGGTGAAGGCACCATATTTCACAGGTTCTTCATTTGTCCGGCTTTGCAGAGCCTAATGGAACTCGTGCGCACTATGTGTCAGTTGATCCACCCAAATCACGCCATTACTAGAACATCGTTTTTATGGGGACCAAAGCTTTGTAGTCGGGTGAATTTTTTGATTAGCTTTGTGTTGACACTGGCCAAATCTACAATTCTATTATACTACATGAGAGTCGAAGATGGGAATCAGAGCACTGACCCACATCACCATGCACAAGTACTCAAAACGCACTTCGTTGACAGATTGAAAAGAAGCTTACGTCTTGAATATCTGGCCATGAACGCAGAAACATTCAACTGCACATGGCAACTATTACCATCGGTGCAGGACGGAGCTCTTGCCCTTCGCAGGTGATAACAGGCCACAGCATTTGCAACACTAGTCCACGGGGCTTCTCTCTGCTTTGGAACCATTGCAAACAAAAGCTGTGGAAAAGACAAACACTCCGTTAGAGATTTTGAGCTGGAGCGTAACCCCCGGAATATAATACAAGCCATGAAGTCTCCGAAGGCACCGACACATTAAATGGCCTTAACGTGCCGGGTACAGCATGCAGTAAGAGCTCACTCTCACGGCATTTTGTATACTCGTCATGGAGGAAAAAATAAAATTTCATCTTAAACAGGTCCTAAAGCCCAAAACTGTCGCTCCCACAGCAAAATAGGGTTAAAACAAATTGCAGCCAAATATGTTTTCTTTCTAATAGTTTAAAAAAATAGCATCTAGAACAAATTTATGGAAATTATAGTGTTTAAACAAAATACAAGCAACTTTTATATGAAAAACTCCTTCAGTAAGACAAGGCAAGAAGACTGTGGATGTCGAATGCTGACCGGCCCGCTGCTCTCTTTTTTCGACTTTGTTCATGGCTTGTATCTTGCGGGGGTTACGGCTGGAGGAATAATGAGGGCAGTTTGAAGAGGACTACGATACTACAGGCTGCCCTCACGAAACTCTATAACAGCATCGGTGGCATTTAATAAAATTATTCGTTTATAAATTCTAAAGTTATCATTCGGTGGTTTTTAAAAAATTCTTGTTAACTATTTCGATAATTTTTCATGGAGAACTTTTCTTTGAACTGCCACTTATCCGTAGATATAGGCACACATTCTAAATTTAGTATAATTTCGACCTTGGCATTAAAATTTAATTTGAAAATTATTTTGAAACTTTTTACATTTACCTTTAGCTTTGTTTTTAATCTTTTGTATTTTGTGTGTGCCATATTATTTAGTCTTATACCTTTTGTCACTGTTTACATTGTTTTAATTTTAAGATTCATTTATAACGTTTTATTAAAAAATTATAATAAATAAAAATAAAGGAAAACTAAATCGGCTGAACTATTTATTGAAATGTGAGGAAATTGTTGAGGAATATGCAACTCAGCAAACAGAAAATTCTACAGTTGTTCGACCATCCACATTTACGAAACCTACACGGCTTATTGGAAGATGCACCGTTTGTTCGAAGAATGGAATCCGTAAGAAGTTAAGATACTGGGGCCGGCCTCTGTAACATGGAGAATCTGGGAATTTGACAGATGAGAGATTCGTTTGCTTCGAATTCCTAATTCCCTAATTCTCCATTCCCAATTTACTAGCATGGTAGGAGAATTAGAGAAAACGTAAGAAGTGTGAAAAAGAGCGAATCGCCTGGGACGATTAAGGGTATCAGGTTTTCTTGTAGAGAGTTGGACTTTTTTTCATATTAGAGGTGCATCTATCTATTACCTTCCAATTTCGAAATAAATTGAAATTTCTTTTTTATAGGGGTAGTTTTTGATGGATGTAGGAGGGCAGGTTTTCTTGAGTTTTTCCGGAATAACGGGAGAATGGAGAGAAGAAGAAGAATGTATGTGGTATCAAAAAATGGGAGCTCAGGGCGAACAAGATAGGTGGAGGAAATGGGGCGGGGAAGGTGCGGGGATAGAAATGGGAGCGTATTAACGGAAATTTAAAAAGAATAAAAACAATATCAGGATCTGCAATAATTCGCAGGGTAAGCTCAGGATCTGTAAGCCCAATAAAAAAAAATAAGAATTCACTTTGGTAATTAGGTATGCATTGGTAATGGGTATTATAGCCTATAGTTCATTTCGATTAACGGTAATTCGCAGATTTGAGGTGCAAAAATATGGGTGAACAATTTTTGGGGAGGGTGTTTTGGGGGTTGGGGTCGTACCATCCCCCATACCGGGTTGTCAAAATTGCGTTGTGTTTGGTACCAAATTAAAGAGGCAGGAGAGGGTAATCGAGTGGTGTAGTTTATTTTTGATCGTTTTAACATCATAATTGACTTTTTACCGTCGAAAAAGGTTTTTTTGAACTAGGGTCATATACACCCCAGTTCCTATATTTTGCATATATATCTTCCGCTCTTTGTTTCACATCCATAAGTACTCAATTGTGGGCACTTTTGTCATGGGAAGTGAATTTCAACGACTTACCAGTTCTTCGCAATGATGAATTGAAAATATGCCCATTTTGTACCAAAAACGGTAATTTTTTCACCTTAAAAATGACTGATACACTTCTTTTACAGTTATCTCAAAAACCGTTTATCGGATTCAAAAATTAATTACATATTTAATTAGGGGACAAAATGTAGATACGATTTCATCCTGCACACAAGCTTTATGGTGTCTATTTAAACATTTTATAGCATCTCTTCTGTACTGGAAGACGAGCAACACAAAATCCATGTTTCTCTGTAAGTATTGCATGGATTTCCATAATATGTTTTTTAAATATAGCCAGGGTATGCAGTAATACATAATTCAGTTTTAAATTCCTAGATACCTAGATACCTTCAAAAAATGCAACAAAAGCAAACAATACTCTCAGTTGAGAGTTTTCCCACTTACTTTTCCATTTGCAAAACATCGCAGAATTTGAGAAGAACGTAGAGAATTCCCCCAAGTCTCTATTTCACTTGTTCTGTTTTGGAAAATGCTCCTAAACTAATTGAAAGCGAAGAGATCATAAATAGTTGTACTAAGAATAAAGAACGGATAAAATGTATGCCAAATATAGTAATGGAGGTATGTATATGGACCAAAGCACATGAAAATGTGGTGGTGGGGGAAAACGTCTCGAAGAAGTTTTTTGAATCTGGAAAAAAGCGTACACTACTGGAAAGTACTCGGCGAGACGTCCAATTCGGTATGCAAGCCGTATCAGAACCACCCCCGCTGGTACCTACCCCGCACCCTAAACTGCTACCGGAAAAAAAAATTTCTTCTACGAATTATGGTCGCCTGTGATTAGCTGAGCCGAAAAGTGAAATCGATTTTCCGATCGGACTTAAGCAGATTTAACCTGAAAGAATCTAGTACATTTTTTGTAAAAAAAAACATGAAAGTGTAGTAAGCTAAAACCAAAGTTGCAATATATTGGTAAAATAACAATAAACTTTGGCGACAGGAGTAATAAAACGGAGCAACCCGAAAGGTATATCTTGCCGTGATCATGAACTATGGTGACAGAAATCTTCGTGTTCAGTGAAGATATATATTGTCCTCGAGCGGCATTCTACAAACATGTTCAGGGAAATCCTTCCTGATCATCATGTACAGACATGATTGAATTTGTCTACTAGGCTTGAGGATAGGTTGTTGAAGTCTAATGCGGTTACTTGCGTGTCTGATTTGAGTGTGAGTAACTAACCAATGAGAGTGAATGCATGAAAGGAAGGGCACGACAGGTCCTGGTAGATAGCCGAGCAATTCGATCGTAAGGTCTCAAGCCTAGTTGTCGTGGTTTGGAATTTATCGCGACGACAAAGTTGAATTCGGAATAAAAGTGGTTCTTTACAGTTCAAGTGCGTGGGTGAACAAAGTTTTTGTTGTACTTGCGTTTTGATCTATAGTAATTTATAGATGAACAAGGTTTAAATTTATTTAATATGCATTGTGCGAAAGCTTAAGTGAGTGTGGATGAATCTATGTGCGTAATATAAACAGTGTAAATCCACTGATTCATTGTGAAGTTTATAAAAACCAATCAATAATTCAGATTAGTGAAATACTTTAGTTCGTCATATTTAATTATAATAGTTTCGCTGATTTTATAGTGATAAGTGAGTGCAGTGTATACATATAAGTTTATTTGAAGCATGGAGGAACCAAACGCTAAACAAATAGTGGAAAATGTTGCTAACTTCGCGATGGTAAGAGAAATAGGTCCTACACAAGGAAACAGCGAAAATATGAATGAGGTGGAATTGTTAAGGTTGGAGATTGCGCCGCTCAAAATGGAAAAGGCTTTTCTTGAACGCGTAAAAGGTGCGAAAGCGAACTTTCGGCTCCACTGTTCGGGAGCGATATCGAGACTGAGAGGCGTAGTGATTGTTCGGGAACAAACGAACAACAAATATGCCGGATGTGTATAATGAAGCAGTGACTCTAATATCCGACTTTGATCCAGCAAAATGTGATCTACAGGAGTGGATCATGAATATCGAAAATTTGAAGGATATCTACGCCTGGGATAAACGAACCATTTTATTCTTGTTAAAAATAATGACAGATAGAAAAAAGTAAATGAAAGTGTGTAAGCTTTTCTCTATAGTGTGACAGCATTAGCCTCAAAAGTTCATTTTTCAGAACCGGCGACTATTAAATATATTATACCCGGATTAACTGATCAAAATTTGAAGAACGTGTTGGTTGCATCAGGTTGTGTCTCAAAGAGTGAATTATTATTAAAATTTAAAGTCTACGAAGAAATAGAAACTCAGAATGCGCGTCGTGAGATTTGGAAACGAATAGTACAAGAACGGTGAAGCCATCAAGAAATAGAGAGGCAGATAAGTATCCTAATTAGTATGTACGAGAACGCATCTGTTGATTACTAACAGAAGGACGCATATGCAAGCAACATTAGACGATAATGGAAAACAAAGGAAACACGAAGAAGAAAGCTTTACTAATAAAAGTCATAGATTCAGCGCTTCAGAAAATCGTAGACGTGATGAAGAGGGACTTATCGCTGAATCGTACCCCAAAGTGAAGTATGCTACAAGTGTAAATAATTAGGACATTATACAAGTGATTGCAGTTTAGTAGGGTGTATCATAGATATGGAACATGAGAACAGTGAATACTACAAAGAAGCTTATATAAGGGACAAACCGGTGATGGCGTATTTGGATTTAAGTAGCGAATGTAGCACCATCAAAGAAGAAGTGGTAAAACGACTAGATCTGGAAATAACGGCGAGCGAAAGATTTTATACGGTTTTGGAGGAACAAAAACAAAAGTTATCGGACTGAGTGATGAAAGTGGATAATATTAAGATATATTATTAAGATTGAGATCGCGGTCGTTCCAAATTATATACAGACTGTTGCAGTGATAATTGGGAGAAACTTCATGGACAACACAGACATAAAAGCTGTGAAATCGTGGGGGAAGTTCGAGATTCTACCAGTAGAATGCAGATCACAGGAAATAAACAAGGATGTCGGTGGCAGTAAAGGTTTTAAAATAGCAGCAGAACGAAACTGAAAACAATCATCAGTTTTTTCTTCCTTAAATATAGAGGATATAAATGTGAGTAACCAGATATCAGATGAAAATCGGGTGAGTCTTCTTGATCTAATTAATAGATATAGATGTTGTTTTGCCAAAAATTTGATTGAAATAGGGAATACAAATTTAGTAAAAATGAAAAATAGTTTAAAGGAAAGAAAATAATAACATATCAACCATATCGTGCGCCCTACGAACAGAAACCAATGTTAAAAAAGATTGTTAATGAACTATTAAGCCTTGACATCATCCAACTCGTCGGGAAACTTTCCCCGTTCCTAATATTGAAGAGACATTAAATTCTTTAGCAAATAAAAAAATATTTACAAGTCTCGATTTAATGTCTGGCTATCACCAAATACCCATTTCCGAAGAGAGTAAGTACTTGATAGCCTTTGTTACTCCAGAAGGCCACTTCAAGTATAAATGAGTTCCTTCTGGCCTTACGAATTCGCCGGGCGATAATTATGCGACTGATGGCAAGAATATACAGACATAATTTCTTATATGGACAATGTAGTTGTCGCAAGCTAGAATATGAAGAAACACCTTGGAGTCTTTGAAAGACTTTTTGAAGAGCTGCGGAACGCGAAAATTGACCTTCTTTGGACATGAGATCACACAATGGTGTCCAACCTGGAAAATTTAAAACATCAGCCGTTGCTATGAATGAGTAAGTTAAAGACATCAACAATTTTTAAGTCTGACTGGTTATTTCCGCCGATTTGTGAAGGACTATGCCTTAATCACTGCATCGCTCAATATATTGATACAAAAATATTTCAAGTTTTAATGGACAGACGAAACAGAAATAGGTTTCAATAATTAAAACATATATTAATAGAACGGCCAGTACTTACTTTGTATTGTTATGGCCCGATATATGGAAGATTCTTCCAGCAGCCAAAGGCATCACAGCGAAATAATCAGCAATTGCTAAACAATAACCTCGCATGGTATTGTTCTGCAACTGCCGGTTGTTTTGCTGATTAGCCCAACAGCTGGCTGCGATGAGCGCTTCGTGGAGCAATCGACGATTATGATAATACCTCTCATGGTAATTATTATGTAAGGCGATTGGTTATAACTAAGCGACTCAGGTGCTGCAGCCGGTAGGACAAACGACAAGGTTGTTGTCGTTTCTTTACAGATTTACCAGGCTTACCAGATTGCTACATGCAGATCTGTGAACGATTTTCAGAGTTTTTCAAGTGATTCTATGCGTGCTGCATAGTATTTCTTGCCTGCTTTGGTATCACTGCCCGACTTGGAGTGATTTATGGCGGTTTTTTTTATTTGATCGTTAAGAGCTATTAGTGACAATGTTAAACTAGCGATCTCTGTCATCTTGAAAATCTTCCTGTCTTATCCGGCTCGAAGGATCAATGTTAAGTCCCAATGTGGGCTTAGCATAAAAAAGGGGCAGGTGCCGGTTTTATAAATGATAAGACAGGCATTTTCAAATAACAAAAATTCACTAGGTTATTTTATCACAAAATACTTCTTAAAAGCTAAGCAATTCAGTTACTTAACCCTAATTCCCCTCAAAAATTCACTTAATCTACTTTAATTCAATTAAACTTATTAATCTAGCACAAATTCAAAATATATTTTTGTACTTTGGGCCTCCACCGGCGATATTTTATTCCTTAATCTGTAATAGAAAAGAGGAATTATTATTAATCAACTCAAACCAAAGGGGTTAGAATGTTGGGTGAGTGAGCGTCATACAGCTGCTCAGAAAAAGGCTGGGATCAATTCTCCCAATACAGGATGCTGAAATACATAAAATATTAGAAATTTTGATTACTTTGTTAGTATAAAAGGGATTCAGAAATACTTCCCTTGGTTTTGTTAATCAAGACTTAATTTGGTTTCAGAGCCACCGATCTGTCTTGTCGCTTGGTCAAGTCGCAAGTGATTAGCTACTTCCAGTAACTTGCTATTTATAGGCAGAAACACAATAGAAATTGTGTCTGCCAGTGGCGTTGCTATGACGCTCGCGTCGTTTGTTAGATTTTTAGACACCCAGTGACGTCATCATAGTCTAATCGGAATATTTTACTATTTACTATATGAGCTGCCATTTTGAATCTGTCAAAATGGTTCATGGCAGATGTTTGGTTGGAATTGGAGGTTAGTATTTACGTTTGAATATTTATTTATCTTTTTATTAATGATTTTGTTTTCTTTTTTTGCATTTATAGATTCTTTGGTCCCTTAGGATGTTGGAGTTGGAGACATCGTGGGAAGATTAATCCACAACATGTAGTTGAATTATAGTTTTAATTAAAGTCTCAGATCGTGAATGATCTGAGACTTTTCTTTTTATTTATTTTTTATAAATGTTTTGAATTTGTTTATTTTTAGATAATGTTGCCAGTAGCATCGAGGGCTCCCTTTTGTTAAATCATCGTGGGAAGTTTTATCGAGTGATTCGTCGTGGGAAATGTTTTATTTGTGAGTTTTTAGTTGTTCTAGTATGTAAGTTTAGTTTTAGTTAAAAAGATTGTTCCGCGACGGAACAAGACTAATGACTGGTCTGGCGAGTGCCGTTTTATTATCAGTAATAGTGGTGTTAAGTGTACGTTCGGTTCGGGCTACTTAAGCATTGTTAAGATAGGTCATGCTTTTGTTGTAATAAATATTGGTGTACGTTTAAAGTAATTTGAGTAGTGCTTTCATTTGAAGCGAGTAAACCGTGCTTAATTGATTGGTTTATCATTTATTGAAGAAGTTATGATGAAGCGTTAGGTTTTCTTTACTTGAGTGCATTGGGACACGACAATTGGCTCAGCCGGTGAAACTAGGTAAGAAATTTGAGAATTTCTTACTGGTGGGTTTTTTTTTGCTGTTTGCAAACTTTCTTTCAATAATTTTTTGTAAGAAGGTGGAAATTTGTTTATTTTTTATATTGATTTTTTTTTAATTCTTTTACGTTTCAGGCATTTAAGTGTTAGATTAAGTGATTTAAATTTTTGCGTTTGTGATTTTAATTTTTTTGTGTGAAAATTACACTTACATCATTTGAGGAGTTGATCTTTATCAGCTACTCAACACAAATACACAAACTGGGAGCAAAGCTAATTTAGCTACTCCAAATACACAAACTGGGAGCAAAGCTAATTTAGCTACTCCAAACACACACACTGGGAGCAAAGCTAATTTAGCTACTCCGGTTATACACGTAGGTACATACAACAAACAACTTCTCGTGTTACAGGGCATCAATGCAGAGGGAACCGAATGAAACTAGATAATTCCTGAGCAAAGAAACATATCCGCGGAGAACAGTCAGCAAGGCAATATGACAGACGTGCACGAAAAAGTAATGGATCTAGTATCCAAGTATGTGCCCATGCTATCCGGACAAAGATCATCCAGGCTTTCGAAGGGGGTATATCGCTTCCTGAGTTGTAGTAAAGAACTACACGATCGACTGACACAAGTAGAGCAGCAGAAGATCTTCATCAGGTGTATAAAGTATCGCTTATCGGATGACACGTACTACTTGGTAAATTCGCAAGAGCCAAAAGATTTCGATTCTTTGCAGCAAGTAATCAAATCAGCTTACATGCCTAAAAAATCTTTTAGTGAATTGCAAACAGAAATGCTGGGGTGCAGGCAGAGGCCCGGCGAAGATATCAGGGCGTTCGCACACCGGATGAAGGAATTGCTCGATCTGATAAAAGCGGCGGTCTCGGCAAAATACCCGGGAGGAGATAGAGGTCTGATTGCAGAACTGGAGGCCGTGGCAACATTCAAAGTAGGTGTTGGCTTAAGCCGACTCAAGTATACCTTACGGGTCGGAAATTTGAATCGTTAAAAGGGGTACAGGAGGAAGCTACCTACTACGAAAAGGACTCGAAAAGGCTTCAAGGCATGGTACCAGAGACGCGGAAGGTAATACCGGAATTTCTCAGAGGAAAGAATATCAAATGCTTCAAATGTGGACAGCTTATCTCTATAGCATATCTCTAAAGAATGCCAGCCATATAGGCGCGAAACATCCCTCATTTCCAACCCCCGAATACATCTCGTCAGTGTCGCAGAAATCAAAGAAAGCGTTAATGGAAGATACCTAACGACAGATGAGGGGCTTTACTGCCAGTTCTGCCGAACACGGAACCACTATACAGAGAATCAAGAAATATCTAGCAGAGAAGGCCAACGAAAAATTAGATTCTCAGAGTAAGTTTGTCATAACAGTCCATTCGAACATAGCATCAGAAGGTAAGTGGAGACTTTTAATAGATACCGGATCTACCTGCAGTATAATTAAGGTTAATAGGATAAAGAGGACTACGCCTGTACAGATACATCACAAAATCAGAATTGGAGGACTGTTCGGATCCGCTAGGAGTTCCATAGGCTCTGTGAGGCTAAGTTGCAGATAGACAACAGCCAGCATGCCTGCAGATTTAATGTCATTAGTGATACGGGCTCAATTCCAGCCGACGGTATACTTGGAATGGATTTCCTCAGTGGCAGAGCTATAATCGACTGCCCAAATATGAAGCTGCGGATACAAGACGTAAGCAAAGGTATAGAAGAAAATGCTTCTTGTAAAAATATCGCAGCTTGTGCACAAGTGAGATCCACAGCTTGGCAGAGTAGCAGTCATGAAAATCCATATCCGGCCGATATAGAAAAGGAAAAAATCAACACGGCAGAAAAAATAGTACCTAAATGGCAGGACCCACTTCTGTTACCTTTCTGGGGGAAGATCTGTATCACGCCTTACGAAAGTTCGGAGCCTATCAAGTCTATAACCGAAGAATCTAGCGAAAGATTGACCAGTCAACACAGCGGAAATAGTCTGAAGGATAGACTTGCATTTGTAAAAATCGATAATGCAAGAGCCTGTCCGGTAAAAGCACAAAATTATTCGAATAATCAAGAACCGCTTAAGTATTCCGAAAGACCTGCATGGAGTTATGAGGGAAGGAAAAGTTTCTATCCACCACAAAAGCAAGCTCAGGGGCTTTGGCGAAGAGGAAAGCTTAAATTTCAAGAATATAGAAATAAATCGGTTAGAACAGAATTCAAGAAGAAAAGAAGAAGAAAGTTCCATGACACCTAATGAGGTAAGTGTTGTTAAGTGTCCAGGAAAAGGGACGATAAACCGAAGTTTTCCACAGTGGTCTTCAAATTTTGTAGGTGATTTGAGAGGCGGATTTTACAAAATTTAATTGACATAGCTCTATAGATTTACAGGTGAAGAAAAGAAATGCAAGGATATAAGGATAATCTAACGCCTGCTTTATTGGAGACTGAAAAAATACTACAACAGGTAAAGTAATATGAATAATAGGTAAGGAAATATCTACAAGAAGCAGTATATAGAGAATAAGATGTAATAAAAAGGGGTATCTGAAGAAAAACCTAATAGTGAAAAAGTATAAAGAGAAATAAGGAAATAATATAAAAAGATAAGCAATATGAATAGAAACTTTGTATATGTATGAATATATTATTGATAGTAAGTAATAAAGGTACCAATGATACTAAGAAAATGCATAAATATTTGAAGTAAAAAAAAAAGGGGTCTTTCGAAAAAGAAAATGTCGTAAAGAAAAATATATAGTGAATAATATAAATATCAATAAGAAAAAATGTTGTTTCTGTTATGAAATCATTCGAAAAATTATAAGATAGGTACAGGTCAGAAATACATACATACATATGTGTAAATATACTTATAAAAATTTAAATGTTAAAATGTACTGTGTTAGACTTAAAATTATAGATTAATGAAAATAAATTCGTAAGGTAAATGAATAACACCAGCAAACATTAAAGGTAAAGACAAAAATAAGTGAGATATAGAAAAATTAAAAGTTAAGAATGAAAGACTATCGCGAACAGTAGGTAAAAGCTGAGCAACTTTAATGAAATTAAAGCACACGTGGCAGATGCAGCAGTTCTGAGTCGACGTGGAGTAATTTGATCATCAGAACAATACTATGGGTGGTGTAAGAAACCATGAGCACCTGAGAAATATCAACTTGTCACCTTCGCCGTTGTCGAATTTTTGTTTAACTACACACGTTGATCGAACTGGGAAGGTGGTTTGAAGAAGAAAGTGTCAAAAACAAAAAAGTCATCTACTACATCATACTACATTAAAACCTCTTAGGACGAAGAGGAAGGCATTTCGTACACATCAGCAAACAGGTACCAAGCCACTGATATATCTAAGAGTTTCAAACAAGTTTAGAACCGAAAAACATAACACATCCAAAGGAAAAGATTGAAATAATTTGCAAAATTTTAATAAGTATCAAGTATGTAGTTGAACATTATAGTAATGCTTATAGGGCGGCCAAATCTAGACAGAGCGCCTAATAAGTTAAGAGAACCATGAACAAGCAGAATGCTACGCAGATGGAAGAAGTATATCACATTTCTTATGTATGGGTGGACTCTTGATATAATTGGGAGAAATGCATCGCGCATTAGGAAATTTTATGAAAATAATACCAAGTTAAGGGTCAATAAGAATAATTAAAAAATGAACATTATGAGTGAAAAGTTCACCCGTAAATTGACAGAGGAACCTATTTAAGGCTATTTAAGGTATCTGGGAAGACAACGAAGCTGATATAAAAAGGATCCAGGAAGCCATCAAGCATGAGGGTTCGGACAAAGTATTCCTTATCACGTCCACGTTGCGGTCTCACCTATTACAGGGTGTTGGTGCATCGCCACTCTTGCAATATTAGCAGGAATTTTGATCCACCTAAAACGTTGGTAGAAGAGACAGACAATGAAGAGCACCAGTCGACTGTCGAGATTGCCAACCATCCAGATGTCTAAACCAGTACGAAGTATGCAAAAGGAGTCATCGCTGGAAGAACCAGAACCGAACATTAACATCGAGATCATCCCCACAACAGCCAATATACCTACAACATCCCTGCCAAACGTCGTGAAAAAACTACTGGTACAGTAGGAGTGACCACATTAGGGTAGTAGATAAATATATGGAGCAACCCGTGTAGTTAGAAAGCAAGGTAAAGCGAAGCAAAGTCATAAAATTGTAATCATTGGAGAGATTTGTTAATATAAGATATAGTAAAAGGAATTTATTTTTGTGTTTTTGAATTGTTGTTATTATATAGTATTATACAGTAAGTAATGATTTCTAACAATGTAATACGTGTAAGGTAATTAAGCAGTACAATAGGTTAATCATAAAATTTTAAGGTAATAGAAATAAATAAAAGTAAAGAAAATTTAAAGAAAAAAAAACAGTTTTTTTTTTATTTAAGACAATGAAATAAATTGCATGTGAGACAAATAAAGAAGGTAAATTTGAAAAGAAGATATAAAGGAATATGAAAATAAAATAAAGAAGAAGAAAAATTGTAACATGAAAAACGAGTGTAAAAAATGAAATATAGAAAGAAAAGAAAATGTTAGGCAGAAAAGAAGAAAATGTAATAGGTATAAGAAAGAAATTTATAAAAGATGATCAAAAAATTGAAGAAAAGAAAATATGAAAATAGAGATGGTAAACATGTAATGATGTAATGCAATCTGAACCGAGCGTGAATTAAGATATTTTCAGTATAATTAATTGATTGCACTCTCCAGATCTAGTTCCCTGTGGAAACTAGTTTTCAAAGGGGAAAGGGATGTTATGTCCCGATATACGGAAGATTCTTACAGCAGCCAAAGGCGAAATAATCAGCAATTGCTAAACAATAACCTCGCATGGTATTATTCTGCCACTGTCGGTTGTTTTGCTGATTAGCCCAACAGCTGGCTGCGATTAGCGCTTAGTGTAGCAATCGACGATTATGATAATAATTAACCTCGCATGGTAATTATTATGTAAGGCGATTGTTTACAACTAAGCGACTCAGGTGCTGCAACCGGTAGAACAAACGACAAGGTTGTTGTCGTTTGTTTACATCCGCGTTGTGAGCAAAGAAAGTTTACTTCCGAGTATCGGACATAAAAAGACTAATGACTGGTCTGACGAGTGCCGTTTTATTATCAGGAATAGTGGTGTCAAGTGTACGTTCGGTTCGGGCTACTTAAAGCATTGTTAAGATAGGGCATGCTTTTGTTGTAATAAATATTGGTGTACGTTTAAAGTAATTTGAGTAGTGTTTTCATTTGAAGCAAGTAAACCGTGGTTAATTGATTGGTTTATCATTTATTGAAGAAGTTATGATTAAGCGTTGGGTTTTCTTTATTTGATGTATGTAATTTAGTATGTATGTATTTTAGTATGATGCAGTATCAGGGCAGGAGCTACATACGGATGCGGGCAGCTACAGGCGCGGATCTAGCATTGAAATTAGGGTGGGGGGGCATCTTACATAAAATAAATTGAGTAAATACAAAACAACAAAACATAAGTTGTTTACTTTAGCCACCGCAGTACTGCAGTACTAGGAAGGTTTCCGCATTAAGCAGTGTGGATGATGTGTCATTTTTTTGTATACTTTTTTTTTACAAAAAGTCATTTTTTAATAGAATAGTAGTTTAAGAGTGAAAACCAAACTTTTTTCAGTTTTACAGGCTGGCATATATTATATGAACTGCTCGATATGCTATTTCATGCGGGTGCAATTTTTTGTGTCAAAAATTATTCTTACGACGGTCCAACATTGAAAAAACCATTGGCAGGAAGTTGAAAAGTGATTCTAATAAAACCTTTCGAATTTCTGTTGAGTATCTATGAATATATTGTCTTTGGTAAAACACTTTTTATCAATAATTAATTTAAAAACATTTATTTTGGCAAACCCACTAATTTATTTATTGTTTACAGTTCTCTCTCAGTTGATAACTGGTGCTTAGACCGAAAGAGAACGCTATATAGAAGTGAGCCCGTTTTCTGCAGTGTATTTCTATGGACGCAGTCAGTCCATATTGTATATGTCAGTGGTTTTAGATAAGAATGCTGCAAATATTTTAGAATGTTGGGAATTAGGACTAAGTTAGGGTTCTGATTTGGTAGTGAGGGAGTCTGTTTCATTGCTTGGGAAGTGTTTCTCGAGGGTTTTGGACCACCCAAAGTTGGGTTTCAATCTCAAATTCTGAGAAAAACCTATACACATACGTCACATGCATACAATAATATTGTTACGTGCGTGGCCTTAGTTCGCTATTTAAAACACAATATGTCAGATATCATTTAAAAATTCGTCCTTTACTTAACTACTTTCACAAACAAATCAAATCAATTCTTTAGTTATTGCTAGCACTGTACGTCTAATTATCGCAATCCAAATAGTTAGGACTCGCCTCCTGGATGTGAGTAGCGCCGTATTTATACACTAAAAGTTATCCTTGAACCTTCTTGATTCTCGCAGTATTGACACATGGGGTCCAGGTGAACAATTTTCCGTTTGCCTCTTGTACCTCGCTGAAACCTGTATACTACGTCATTAATTCTAGTCACTACCGAATACCGTCCTTCCCAGTGTTGTTGTAAATTTAGAGAACGTCCCTTACGTCGTTTCGGGTTGTACAGCCAAACAAGGTCACCTTGATTGAATCCGGCTAAATTAGCACGTAAATCATAGCGGGTCTTTATCCGATCGGTATTTACTGCTAATTTTGCTGTCGTGGCCTCGTGTACATCAGCTAATCGCTGTTTGAGCTCTGATATGTAGTCTTCTGGCAACTTTTGTTCATCTCTGCTTGTACCAAATTTGACTTCGCTAGGTAAACACGTCTCCCTTCCGAATATGAAATTTGCTGGTGCTTGTCCGATCGTTTTGTAAACGGGTGATATATAAGCCATTAGAAATTTAGGAACATGATGATCCCAATGGACCTGATTATAGTTGACTACCTTCCTTAGATGTTCGATTAATGTTCTGTTGAAGCACTGTTCCATACTTTGATTTTGCTTTCGTTTTTTATCATCTTCATTATCATTGTGTTTGATTCCTTTGCCTTCAATTTTCTTGCCCTTTTTATCACCATTGTTATCCTTGTCATTGCCGCCTTTATGCTTCTTACCATCGTCATTATCAGCATCCTTAGACCCTTTACTTTTAATCTTTTTCTTTCCTCCGCTGTATTCGTCTTTGGATTTCCTGCCTTTCTTTTTTTACTGTTACCATCGTAGTCATCACCGTCTTTGGATTTCTTTCCTTTCTTCTTTTGACTGTCGTCATCGTCATCTTTGTCTTCCATCCGTCCGCAATGTTTCCATTCAGGAATGCAAAGACGTTGTGAGAAGGCTTCTGGTTTTCCATGGATACATCTTTTGCGGTTTGGGATTTCAAAGCCATGAGGTTGTCTAGTCTCTCGTCGCTTTCTTCTTCTGTTGATTGCATTTGTCCGCGTTTCCTGCAGTCGTTTTGAAGATTTCCAAGTGTACTACAATTCCAGCATCGTAGGAGAAATGTTCTGTGATGACGGCATTCTGCTGCGAGTCTGCTGCCCAGCGCGATACCTTTGCCCTTCTAATTCTCCTCTCTTCCTCTGGCGCTTCCATTCGTCTGCGTTTTCTGCAGTCTCTTAGGAGGTGTCCCGGCCTATTATAGTTCCATCATCGCAGAATACCACGTGAAAAGTGCTCTGTGATGGCTGCATTCTATTGCAAGTATATTCCTCCACCGAAATTTTTCTCACTCGTACTGCACTCCGATGAGCTTGCCTCGCAGTTTTATATGCTAATGTATATGCTGGTGCTTCTTCTGTTGATTTCTTTCCTGCTAGCTTTAACGCTTGTTGTAAATTTTGATATGCAATTGCGTTCGCAAATGCCTCTGTTGCCACTTCATTAAGGAAATCCGCATTTACGCTAGAGTATGAAAGATAAGCTAATTTTTCCACATCAGCCTGCAGTTGTTGTACTGATTCGCCCTGCTTTTGAATCCTGTTGCGTAACTGCAGACGATATACTTGTTGCATGTGTTCATCTCCATAACGTTATTGTACCCCTGTACTAATGAACTGCACTTACGTTGCTTTCCAATCGGTATAGTTTGTAATAGTTCTGATGCATACCCTCGAAGTACTAATACCAGAGCTGTGGCTTTGTCTGCATCATTCCATCCACTTACTTCGGAAGCCGCCTCGAATTGTCTCTTGAAAATATGCCATGAATTTTGTCCATCAAATATTGAAGGTTTCATTTTACCTGTACCGGATATTTTAATTCCCTCTTGCCGAAGCTGACGATGCTTTATCCTCTCCAAATCTACTTTAAAGTTGTCGAGCTGCACCGTGACATTTTGTTATACTACCGACACTTTTTGCTGCACTTACGGCACTTCCTGCTCGATTCCTTCAATTTTCAAATTTTGTTCGTTTAATGAGTTTTTCAGAAAATACTTCTGTTCCTCCAAACAACTTTCTAGACAATTCTGTAATTGTTCATCCCAACGGGATTCCAGAGAACTCTTTTGCTCATCTAAAGCTTGTCTAAGTCGCTCGGCTAGAAGATTCTTTAGACCTGTCGTTTGCAATGACCACTTCCCCAACTCCACTTTCAATTACTGTAACCGAAGCTCCTCTAGTTTGCGTCCCATTACTTTAGAAATTCACTCACAGTTTAATATAAAATTATCCTTAGGAATTTTCACTAAAAAAAGGAAAGTTTCACACGATTTCACAAAATTAATCATGGATGAGTAGCGCCGTATTTATACTCTACACATTATCCTAGAACCTTCCTGAATATTCCGTTCTCTGAATCCAAAGTTTACTAGGATTTCACTAACCTAAAGTTGCTCCCATTTCCAACAGATGTCGCTTGTATCACTTTGTGTCGCGTAACAATATTCATTGAAATAGATTTTTATTTTTTTAAGTTTTGGAATAACATTTTTTTGAAGTTGAATTATATAAATAAAAAAAATATAAAATAATAATTATAATTTTTCAAATAACTCAATTATTTAAATATTTTTCTCTTCAAATTTAAGGGTGACATGACCCCCCCCCACTCTGGATCCACCACTGAGCGGTTATGGTTTGGCTGGAATCTTGTTACAAAAAGAAAAGAAGCAGGTTTTGCAGCCTGCCGCTTATTTCAGTCGCGCTACAACCCCATCTGAGACAAAATATCACAGCTATGAGCTGGAGGTAGGGATGGGTAATTGGGACATTTTAATGGAACAGTTCCAACCTGTTCCAAGTACTAAAAGTACCTGTTCCAAAGTATCAGTTACACGTGTCCCAATATTGGTACGAAGTAATAAATGATTAGGATAGGGCCCACGAAAATTAAAAGTGTTTAAAAAAATACACCAACTTTGTAATTTATGATTTTATTCATCGGAGAAATTAAATTCATTATTTACGTTTAGAAATATTAATTGTTTTATTTTATTTGCACTTAATCTTGTTCTTCGCTCATTTAGGATGTTTCCAGCCTTCGAAAATATGCGTTCGCAAGGAACTGAAGTAGCTAAAGTGCATAATTTTTCTTTAGCTAACTCACTTAAATTCGGAAAATTCTATTTGTGGCATTTCCACCAATTGAGTGGATCTTCATTTCGTGGGATGATATCGTCTTCTAAATATCTTTGCATTTCAATAATTGCTTTCGACTTAGGGGTCCCTTGGGTGGGTCGCAAAGCTCATTTGCTATCAAAAGTATTCCAGACTGAAAGGTTCGGACTCCGGTTTTCATCAGTGAGAGTGCTTTGTTGATCATCTGTTGATTCATGTTGTTGTTGTGATAAATGTCTCATTCGTTGTCGCTCAGCTCTTGATATTCTTTCGGAAATTTCTGATATAATTTGTCCCTTGATCTTATCTGCATGTGCAATATCATCAAAACCAAAACATTTAAAGCGTGGATTCAAAAATGTACATTCAGCTAAAGTGTTGCTGTTTACGATGTTCCCCAATCGGTCCCGGACACCTTTATTTAGCTCTGTTACTAACTTATGAACTTCGTGTGTCCATGTTTGCCTTAATAGTTTTTGGCAGACGTCTAAAAGTCCTTTTGAAAGCACAATTACCATTGATGCTGTCAAATATTTTTCGCCGCCAACATACCTTGTTATTTCCTCTAAAGGTTGGAAGACTTTACAAGCTTCTCTTAGAATTTCCCATTCACTCGAGCTTAGCTCTGGTAAATTCGAGCTTAACAAAGCTATTGTTGCCTTTAAGGGATCTTTTAATTCCAAAACCTTTCTAGCATATAAAATGTCGAGTTCCATCTTGTCGGTACGTCTTGTATCAGTTTTTTTGAATTCTCGATACCAGAATTTCTTTGGTATGCAATTAATTTTGCAGTGGCATTAGAACTTCTCTTGAAATGGGAAACGACACACTTAACTTTTGTAAGTACAGCTGTAATTTGTGGAACTTTTAAAGCGTCTTGTGCGATCAAATTTAACGTATGCGCGAAACATCCAAAATGTTTCCACTTTAATTGGTTCATAATAACTGATTTAATGTTATTTGCATTATCGGTTACAGCTATTAATATTTTTTCTCTTAAGTTCCATTCTTCTACCACACGATTTAATTCTTTTGCCAAGTTTACGCTAGTATGGCTTTCTTCAAAAACTGCACACTCTAGAAGAATCGTTTTTAATTCGAAATCTTCATTTATATAATGAACAGTAATACACATAAAGATTTCCAATTTCGTGAAGTCCAACAGTCAGTTGTAAGACGAGCTTTAACAATATGTTTTGCTGTTTCTTTTGCATTCAATAAACACCTTTCATAAGCGGCAGGAATTATGGCTTTAGATATTGTTTTTCGGGTTGGCAAAACATAAGATGGGTTCAAAGCACGTACAAATTCTTTAAATCCTGCGTCTTCCACAATACTAAATGGCTGAAAGTCTTTTATGAAAATATTTATTAATGCTTTATCTAACTTTATTTTGTTGCTAACGAAAGTTTTTTTGGAATGTATGTAGTTATAGTGCTCTGCCTTGACCTTTTAGGGATGTTTTGGCTATCTTCTGCTGCTGGTATGCTGGTTGTTGCAATTGAAGATGAAGGTACTGCAGCTGCTAGTAGTAAAGACGATGAAGTTGATGGCCTTGGTTCGTCTTGTTCACTTATAAGATTGGTGAATATCGAAAGAACTGCACTTTGTTTTTGCAATTGCACACTTGGATGTTTTCTTTGTATATGTTTTTTTAAGTTAGTTGTGCTATTTTTATACGATAATGTTTGCTTACACAAATCACACTTTGCTGAATCTCTATTAATTATAGTGAAAAAGCTCCAAATTTCACTTGCCTTCTTACCCAACTTGACACTCATTTTAAAAATATTTTATTATTTCTAAACAGGTCTATAATCTGTAGCTGTAAATACAAAAAACCTACTATAATAAAAATAAATCCTACTATAATAAACCTAAATCAACTGTACTGTACATCTTGTATCTAAGGGAAGGGGAAATCAAACATTATAGCTGTGTTCTTTTGTGTCCGCAGAACAGAGCAGAACAAAAGCCACACAAAAGAACGCCTCATTCATTTTCTTGGAAGATGTATAAATGAAGCGAGTAGCGAGCAGTACAAAAAGTTCGCTTCAATCGACAGAACACTTTGTTCTCTCCAGTATATGTGAATTCTAGAGAAAGGTACACAAAAGAACACAGCTATTATCATTTGTTCTATTTATATTTGTATCTATATTTAAGACAAAGCAGTGTGTAATGATGAGCCTACCTCTGCCCTTGCTGCCTACGATACATTTCAGTCGGTATAGGCAAGCCTCCCTACCTACCATATGATATCTTACTCTTAACTTCCTGTTGCATGAAGTTAAAAGTAGCCTTATGTAGTGTGTCTGTTTAATGTATAGGCTGTATCAGTCGAAAATTTACTGGGAATTTATAAACTGCAAGGGGCAATATGAGAGTATTTGGTACTGGTACTGTCACAGCTATTCTGCAGGGGCAATATGAGACCATTTGGTACTGGTACTGTCACAGCTATTCTGAAAAAGTTAGGACAGGTCCAGATTGGGACAGGGCTGTACCTGTTCCAAAGTAACAGGTTGTTCCAATTTTACCCATCTCTAGCTGGAGGCGTTAGCTGTTGTAGAAAGTCTTGAGGGGTTTAAATACTTACACAAAAAGTTTAAAATAGTGACAGATTGCAGTTCTTTAATATTAACACAGGAAAAGAGAATCTTAATTCCAAGAATCGCGGTGGTGGATAAAACTAACAGAATTTGATTACGAACTCGAGTTTCGAGCCGGTCGAAAATTAGCTCATGATGATGCTCTCAGCGGAAATGTAGCAAAAGGAAAATCAGTCGAGAACATTGCAGAAAAGATGCATGCTATTAACATCCCCGAACAAGACAACAACAGGATCCTTGATAGCAAGAAATCCAAAAGCTATTGGATGGCACTATTAAAAAACATCAAAATTTCGACGGAATCAAGGGAACTTGGGAATTATTAAGTTTTCCGAAAATGAAACCGGTAGTTACAAAATATGTCAATTCGTGTATATACTGCCTTTACTGCAAACAACTCCCATCAGATCACCGTTATCACTTATATGCCTTTGAGAAATCGTCAATTCCATTCCATACGATTTATTGCGACTCCTTGAGACCTTTCCCAAAACGGAAAAAGGGTAAATTGTGTGTTATAGATTTTTTGGAGGCCTTCACTAAATTTATTATATTGAAGTCAACTCTATCTAAGTAACAAAGGAAGTTATTCGAATACTAGACGAAATAACGCAGTATTTTGGAATGCCTACGCAATTCATAAGTTACCGGGGATCGGCATATACTTCAAAGGAATTCGTGAATTATTGTGCTAATAATGCTATTAAAGATATCCTGACTGATGTACAAACTCCACCAGCGAATGGCCAGATCGAACGCTACTTAAAACAACAAAAACAGCCATCGCAATCATGTCAGAAGATGAAGCGGAAAGAGTTGGGACGTCAACATGGCAGCCATACAATGGTCTCTCAATTGTTTACAACATGGAAATACAAAGAAGACTCTACAGGAAATATTGATGAGGTACATAGACCACTGACACCACTGAAATCGCTTACATTATCATGGGATCACTTTTCCATGTCTCTTTTTGGTTTAACAACTGGATTCCACTGAACTTGAAATAATAAGTTCTCTGCGAAATCCGATACAGTTCAGTTTCAGTTCAGTGGATTTTCCAAATGAATCGAATAAAAATAGATGGCAATATAACATTTGTAATCCTTTATCTATCCCCCATAGCTACTTTTAGGGATAGCCAGACAAAAATTGCTTAATTTTATTTCCTTCAAAATTGAGTTTAAGGAATATTTGATGTTATAGGAGATAAGCTTCCAATAAAAAATATATATTTGGAGCTTGTTGAGCGTGTAATATGAATGTTAATGCGAAAATGAAACTAAAAATTAACATAGTTTTCACACGCCTGCCAACCAAAGTGACCCATATGAAATAGAAGATCAACTAGCTATGTTATACATGTCAGTG
Source organism: Dioctria linearis (assembly GCA_963930735.1). NCBI lineage: Eukaryota > Metazoa > Arthropoda > Insecta > Diptera > Asilidae > Dioctria > Dioctria linearis. Next base: position 117,734,009 of record OZ005741.1, read on the forward strand.
GTATAGACCAAGAAGTATGTATCATGAAGAATAAACTAATGCCTAATCTGCAATGTATGGTAAAACCACTTCGTCAAAACGACATGGATTTTTGTGTCTGCTTCCCACTCATGTACTTGAAATGTCATGCTTGCAAAAATGTTTCTTCTCTTTCATTCATTTGACGACATGAGCACGAGCTTATGTGTAGTAGTTAATCAGCAAAAACGATGTAGTAATACCTCAGGTGTATTCAGCATAATTTAGAACCATGTAAACTGCTGTAAACTGGAACTTGTACTTTAAGGGCCGTATTCACCAAGCAAAATTAAAAAAAATTTCAATTAAAGCTATTCACCAAGCACACTTACCGAGTCGATTTAATGAAAATTTAATTTTAATTTAATTTTAAGTGAGGCCTTACCCTCTCTTAAATAAATTTAATTTCGATATCAGCTGATTGAATTGTCATGCAGTCAAATGTCATATTTTTAATAGCGCAGTTAAAAGTTTGAAGAAGCAATTGCTTAATATGGGCTATTTTTAATTAAAACGAATTGTACATATATTATAAAATATTTTTAATAATACATAAAAACTTCTCTATTTATATAATACATAAAAACTTCTTTTAATTTTTTAAATAATATTTAAATTACGTGAATTCTCACGAGAAATGTCCGAGAAAGTCCGAAATGTCCGAAATTATTTATTTTATTAAGGTTGGTGAATAGCTACAAAAAATTAATTGCGGTCCCTCAATAAAAATTAAATTAAAATTAAATTTGTATTAAATGGCTTGCTGAATACGGCCCTAAGTCTTGAAAGGAATATTTTATATTATTCGATTTGTCCCAAACAATTTCTTAGTTTACTACACTGTAGTATAAATTATTGCGACCAAATACTTTGTTTGATGAAATTCTGCAATAAAATCAAGAAAGCAGTTACATTTATGATAATTGACATGTCAACAGCTGTTTAATTTGGCAGCTTACCACTACTTACATATTACGTGTATTTATATGCATTTTTCAGCAAATGATATCGTTTGACGACGTGATTTTACCATGCACTGTAGATTAGGCATAATTCTCGCCCTCCGCGACGCTCAAGAGGATGAGGTGAAAGAGAAAAGTAATTAGGAAGCGAATCACCGAGAAAGAACAACTCCAAGCAGGTAATGCCAACGCTAGTCACAAACCTCCTCGGAAGTAAATATAATGAAGCAGACCTAGTTCTCTCGTCTACAGGTCAATCACGGAAGTTAGTTCAACGATACTAAGGGCCGTACCAGATAAAGACCGTTCTTCAGCATGACAGGTATGTAGTCACATCCTTATATGATGCAACTAAGTCAGAAACCATACGAATCTGTTCATGCCGCCGACCACTTGAAGCCATGGTGTAACCTTGACGATATTAATTTTGATGACGAGTCTAATCAAGACGACGAATAATGAAACAGAAGTCAAGGGAAGAACAAAAAAAACTTTTATAATAATTAGGGCAAGATGTTGTGCAAGAAAAATAAAGAAAGGATAGACGAATGTTATTTCTATTCCTTTTATATTTTAATTATTTTTGGGTATGCCTTCTTATGCAATACGATTGGATACTATGGTCTATTTTGCTCATTCGTAATTGCGCAATTTGTCTTTGTGATGATTGTAGTCCCTCCATGCGAAGTTAAGGCTAGAACACAATGTGGCGCTGTAGCTCGTAGCTACATACATCAATAGAGGAAAAAATTTAAATGTATAAATCACTCATTTCACAGAGTAAATAGTTCAAAGTTCATGTTCAGTGAAGATATACAAGTAATGTGCTTGAGCGGCATTCTATAAACGAGTTCAGGGAAATCCCTCCTGATCAGCATGTATAGACATGTAGACATGTTGTAGTCTAGCGTGTCTGATTTGAGTGTGAGTAACGAATTAATCCCTGCAAACATTTTAGCGGATAGCTCGCTTTTCGAAGTAATCTCGAATTTGAGCAAGAAAGAAGAATTTCGAGCTTCTCCCGAGATTCCTTCGTTTCTGACTCTGTTACGAAGGAGAGTAAAATAGAGAGCTCAGAACGACAATTCCGCTTTTTGCCCGAGATTTCTCCATTTTTTTGATTTTGGAATTACAATGAAAAGAGACTACGTGCGTCTATGCTTCGAATTTACTGCTTCTTCGTTTCTCTCAGTAAGATTCAAATGAATTATAACTTACTGATAATGCTCAAAGCAAAAATACTTTTCTGCTTAGTGGCATGTGCTAAAATGTCCAGTGTTTATCTGATAAGTGATATAATTAAAGGTACGATGAAGTGACCAAGACAATAATGTTCATGGACCTTATTTTTCACTCAAAATGAATAAATGTCCATTTTCTCGGCTCTAATTAAATGTCCATAAAAACACGCTCTGCGCGAACCACTTACGACACGATAATAGCTCGCTTCTCTTAATATATAAGAAATATATAACACCACTAACCCAAGCACATTGTGCCCATAACTTCGTTTTAACATCAATTTTGGTTCATTTTAGGATGTAAAGCAATTCGCTGTCGAGAGAGAGTCTCGGGTTGATATTCGAGAATCATGTTCCTTTTACTACGCTGGTAGTCTGTTTTCCGTTCAATCTCGAAAATTTAAGCCAGAAATTACGATTAGCTAGCAAATCGTTTTCGAATCATGATGCTTGCAGGGATGGAAGTGAATGTATGAAAGGAAGGGCACGACAAGTCCTGGCAGATGGATCAGCAATTCGATAGTAAGGGCTCAAGCTTAGTGAAAGTGGTTTGAATTCGGAATAAAAGTAAATAAAGTAAAGTTGTTCTTTGTAGAAGTACTAAAAAAGTAAGTATGAGGTTGAAAGAAGAGCAAAAATTACGAATGTTCGTCGTCTTAGAATATCCAAAAATATAAACTGGGCCCGCCCGAAAGGGGGGCTTAAATTTTATTCTAGCACATTTTGGGAAATCTAGTCCAAGTTCGAATTTGTTTTTTTAGAACAATTTTGAGTATACGCACTCCTATGACACCCACGCCCTAATTGTGTATGGGTATATGGAATATGAATCTGATGGACTGAGTCGTTTGGGAGCCTTTAAGTTTACAGTGTTTTACAAATGTATGGAAACTTTCGAGGCTATTTTTTGAAATTTTGACCCCCCACCATTCCAACCCACCTCTCACTGTCTGGACCTGAAGTTCATACCAGCAGTAGCCCTTGGCGGTGCTCTTCACTGGAGACATCAAAAACTGAATTATGCTTCCTCTTTCATGAATTAAAAGCAAAAGAAGAAAAACTTTAATTCCCCGCCCCGCCTCGGTTCTCATAACATTTATAATAGAACCCTTGTGTATAGAACTATATAATGATTGCGAAACGAAGTTTGACTTATACCCTAGACACACAGCATGAACTAATGAATCATTTGTACTAACTATTCATTAAAATGCTGTGTGTCAAATAGTATATGTCATTATAGCTCGAAAATCAGATGATAATGAAGTGCATTAATGAAGTGTATTCCTCCTTCATTATAGCTATAATGAGGAAAAATGTGCTAGATTTGACATATAATGTAAATCTGGAGCTCCGCTGTGCATCTGCCGATTTGAAAAATAAGAAGAAGAAATGCAAAGAAATGCAAAACACAAATTATATTATTAATATTTTTTTTAATATAATGTCTTTCTCATTTGTTAATTGTTAAATTCGAAAATAAAATAAATGAAAACAAAGTTTATCGCGTTAATTCGATTCATATTGCTTCTTTAAGGTGATAAGTTTATCACAACCAGTTTGACACCTCAACTTAATTAAAGAAATGGCTGTGTGTCCGCAGTTTATAATGAATCATTATAGACTAATGAGTCGTTAGTTATTTCTTCATTAAGAGTGCTGTGTGTCTAAGGCATTAGTTACTTTACTTGTTGCTTGTAGAGGCCCTAATACTGCAGACGTAACCAAATGGTAAGCCAGCAGTGCCTCAATCCAATATAAAATCAACCTGATGTAGGGAAGGCTGCAAGTTTTTCTTAGAAATTTACTAGAAATGTTTTCCTTAAGCTGGCTTCCCACGGCGCGTAGACTTACGAGCTTCGCGCGAGAACGAGCCAACGCACCGTGGGAAGGGTCTGGCTCGAGGTGGCGCGAGCTTGCCTGTGCTGACGCGTCCGATCAATTTCGAGTCGGTAACTTAAAAGGAGCGGCGCGAGCGTGCCCGTGCGCTAGGTGGCTCGAGTTCGTCCGCATAAAATGGCTTGGCTCGTTAAACAACGCGCCGTAGAAAGCAAGATTTAGAATTGTTATGCATTTGTGGAGACCGATAACGGCACACATTGTATCTGAAATAACTCCAGTTCAGCCCACCAGACTGAATACAAATTTTGCCGAAATTTTTTTTATAAATTTCTAAGAATGAATGCTTATATCGCGTCTACGCTCATAAAAATTGTTAACGGGCCAAGCACCCGTTGTCGGCCTCCAATAATCCATAAAACTTCTAAAGAAAAAATTTCCAGTAAATTTCTAAGAAAAAATTGCGGTCTTCCCTACATCAGGGCGAGGCATTGTTGACTTTATATTGTAGCTGATTTTTGGCGACTGAGCGGGAACAAAACTGCTCAAAATGGTACAAGTGGAGCCATCTGGTATTATAACAAGGAAGCATTTTCACAAACACCATAAGGCCTAAGCACAATTGCGACGGAGACGGCAAGCGGCAGACTATTGCAATAATAGGAACAATTTTCTTCAGGAACATTTTATGAAACGTGTATCTTAGAATATAGAGCAAACAGGAATGGCGATAAGCCAGATTTTGCGTAATGAATTCCTGGTTGTGTTGGCAGTCCATTTTTACATGTATTTACATGCCATCCTTATTCTAAACAACTTGTCAATTTGCAAAAAGTAAACAAAGGTTTTGTGCGGAGCGTCTGTGGTCAAAAATGATCTTTTTCTACTTTATTCTGAAACAATTCACATAATTAATTTATATAAATCTTTGCTTCTATTAACAAAAAAGATAATTTAGGTGGTGCAGTTGGCTCAAACAGGATTCCCTAGTTCATATTCCAATTTATATTTGCAGGCACTGACCGAACACTTCATTTCTGTTTTTTTTAATTGATATGAAGATTTTGACAGGCACTAGTGGCACTATAAAACTTTGCACTAAATAAAGTTCAAAGATAAATAGTTTTAAAAAGAATTAATTCGGTATTTTTGTTAAATTTCACAAAAGAATTTTAAGTTGACCAAATCTGCTCACAAAACAAAAGCACATTTGACAATTAATCTACAGCTTTGACAATTTCTCTATCCAGCATCTCACTTACTCCTATGTATAGTCTCCTGCTCTTGACAAATTACGCTATGTACACGAATTTTACACGATTGAACCATTCCTGTTTACTATATATTCTAAGGCGTGTATACATAGGAATCTGTAGATGTCGTCGCCCGTCGGCCTATCTCGCTGTCGAAATTCAATTAATTCAGTTACGATGGTGTGAGAGGCCCACGGGCGACGGCAACTGCCAAAACCCTCGAGAATACTTCACAAGCCATGAAACAGACTCCCTACCTACCACATGCGAGGCCCCCCGTAGTCCTTACATTCTAAAATATTTGCAGCGTTCTTATGTAAAACTGACAAAAGTTTGATTTGAATAGCTCCTCCGCCCTAAACTACTCTTCATACAGAAAAATGGTGTTCCAATAATCTTAAGCTTGCTTTCTTATCTTGCGAACCGTAATAAAATTTTCATACCTTTTCTAACAAAATTATTTAAAATAATTTATCTTAACCAAATGACTACGATTCCTCAAACAAAAATTCTCAGCTGAGTAATCATTATAATGTCGCTGAGCCGTCATGGCATGCCGTGGGCTGATGATATCGAATGTAGCTACCTACAGATTCGGACTCCGGCTGCACATACGCACATGCAATTATCACTCAGCTGAGAGGTATTGAGCGTCAAATGGTAAGGTTACTTTGTAATCAAAACTATTTTATTATTTTGTTAAGTAAGATATATAGGAAGTTTATCATTTGGGAAGCTAAGGAACCAAGCTTTAAATTACCAGAAGACTATTTTCCTGTATGGATAGTAGTTTAGGCTCTATAGCATGTATAAAGTCAATGTTTGGCACTTTTCCATAAGTATCAATATAGAACATTTTAGAGAACAGACTCCGAACGCACACATATACATTTCTGTTTCATGGCTTGGGAAGTATTCTCGAGGGTTTTGGCAGTTGCAAAACCCTCGAGAATACTTCCCAAGCCATGAAACAGAAATGTATATGTGTGCGTTCGGAGTCCGTTCTCTAAAATGTTCTATATTGATGCTTATGGAAAAGTGCCAAACATTGACTTTATATATGCCATAGAGCCTAAACTACTATCCATACAGGAAAATAGTCTTCTAGTAATTTAAAGCTTGGTTCCTTCCCTTCCCAAGGGCTACACCTCCAATATACCTTACTTAAAAAAATCATAAAATAGTTTTGATTACAAAGTAACCTTACCATTTTACGCTCAATACCTCTCAGCTGAGTGATAATTGCATGTGTGTATGTGCAGGCGGAGTCCGAATCTGTATGCAGCTACATTCGATATCATCAGCCCACGGCATCTCATGACGGCACAGCGACATTACAATCACTACTCAACTGAGAATTTTTGTTTGAGAAATGGTAGTCATTTGATTAAGATAAATTTTTTTAAATAATTTTGTTAGGAAAGGTATGAAAATTTTATTACAGTTCGGAAGATATGAAAGCAAGCTAAAGATTATCGGAACACCATTTTTCTGTATGAATAGCAGTTTAGAGAGGGGGAGGTATTCAAATCAAACTTTTGTCAGTTTTACATAAGAACACGGCAAATATTTTAGAATGTAAGGACTACGTTGGGCCTCGCATGTGGTAGGGAGGGAGTCTGTTTCATGCCTTGTGAAGTATTCTCGAGGGTTTTGCAACTGCAGATTCCTATGTATACACGTTCCATAAAACATTCCTGGGGAAAATTGTTCCCCATTAGTCTGCCGTTTGCCGTCACCGTCACAAATGTGCCTAGCCATTGACGTCTTTATGTTCCAGGCCGTGAACACAAAACGATTTTGCTACTTACACTTGCACTTCTCTTAGCATTTGTTCTTATGGAAAAATGCATCACTTTCAATTTCAACCTTCTGCACAATGTAAATAAGCCTACGTACTAAAAGTTTTATTCAGGAATTGTGCATTTGTGCATTTACCAGCATAAAAATCTAAGTACTTTGTTTAATAAAATTGTTAATATTTTTTCACTCAAACCTAACACTAAACATAAAAATGAGAAAATGTGTTGAATTCTGTTGCCTTCGTACCAGCTTTCATTTCTCTGTGTATTTTCTCACAGGGCAATGAAAGCTCACTTCAAAGTGGGAGCAAATAGTTCTTAAATCAGATCTACTTTTGTTTGAAACTGATTTTCTTTTGAAAATGTATAAAAACCTAAAGTATAAATTATACTACCATAAAGGCAACAAATTTCCCTATAAAATATGCTAATATTTGAATTACCTTTGAATTATAATTTAAAAGTTATGAAGAGTTAAACACAGAAAACCGTTGCCGTCCGTTCGGTTCACAGCGCTGTGAGCAAGCGCAGCTTGTGAAATCATGAGGCGAATGTGTACCTCTGCCGATTCATTTATTAAAAAATACTTTGAGTCATGTTTGAAATGAAAAAACTGAATTATTTGATATGGAATGTGGGAAATATTTTTAAATTGATAGAAGCATTACGGGATAATATAAAAAAATGGTTAACATTGTCTTTTTGTCTTTATTATACTTAAGAAGTTACTGGGTGTTAAACATTGAAAGACTTATTTTTTTCATATAACTCAATAGGCAAGCACAAAGCTCTGATTGTTTTCCAGTGTGATTTGTGGTATGAAGGCAACAGAATTCAACGCGTTTTCTCATTTTTATGTGTAGTGTTATGTTTGAGTAATAAAATATTAACAATTTTCTTAAAGAAAGTACTTAGATTTTTGTGCTGCTAAATGCACAAGGAATTAAATAACAAAATTCCTGAATAAAACTTTTAGTACGTAGGCTTATTTAAATTGTGCAGAAGGTTGAATTTGAAAGTACTGCATTTTTCCATAAGAACAAATGCTAAGAGAAGTACGAAATCGTACCACTCAAATACATTCAAAGAATTCGATGTCACGCCCTGGAACATAAAGACGGCAATGGCCTAGCCCTAGGCCTATATAGATCGCACCACGAAAACTGAGCTTCAAGGCCAGGGAAATTTCAGTTTGGGGTTGCCGCTTTACCACTTCATCCTGAGCAAAATTTTGTAATTTTTCCTTTCCAATAAATTTATTTTATTGATTTTCTACAACGTCAGATAAATTTCATCCCCAAACATTTTTTACGTTGTGTTACTTAAGTTAGAGAGTTTATTTACAAATAAATTTGGTTATTCTAATCAGTTATATGCCGATATTCTTACTCTACACTTGGAAATACGCTACAAATATTGCTTGGTTTGGTCTTTGATTACAAAAAATCTCTGATTAAACTTTATCTTCTATTCTATGTCATTTTTATTTTATTGATGAAGCTTATTGATTAAAGATTTGTTTTTGAGAAAATCACAAAGATTTCCCTTAAAATATTTCTCTATCTCTTTATGAAACTACACAAATAGTAGAAGTATTTAATAAATATAAATATATATAAAAATTTTCATTTTTAAAATTAAAGCAAATAAGATATTTGAAGTGAACTGAACCAATTTGAAATTCTTCATATTGCCGCATCAATGTAATTTATATTCACTCTGGTTGTAAATTAGAATTACAAATTACTTTTATAAGTTCTGTGATGAAAGTTATTTATAATAAATAATCTTTTTACAAGAATATGTAACTCCTACAATTGTGCACATTTTTTACAGTGCAGTGTAAAAGAGTTTCCTCTCTCCATCAAGTTTTAGGATCCATTGTTCCGAAAAACTAGTAATTTCGTCTTTTGGATCAAAAGCAGGCAACATTTCGTTTACTTCAAACGGATGTAACAATTTTTCATTTAGGAGCTCCGAAGGTCGAGAGTAAAATTCAATTCAAAAGTCAACTAAAATATTATGACAGCGACTAAGTGCGTCGACATGTTGCATTCGACTACTAGAACGATGTTCAATTTCATAATCGTAGTCTTGCAATTCTAATACCCATCTGTTTATTCTAGAGTTAATGAGTTTTTATCAATTAGGTGCTAAAGCGTTACAGTCGGCTACGATTTTAAACTTGATTCCAATCTTAAATCTTCTCAGAGCGTAAATAATTGCATGTGCTTCTAACTCATAACTATTGTAACGAGACTCACAGTCCGTCGTTCGTTTCGAGAAAGAGAAAATTGTATGCATATGACCATCCTCTTTACGCTGCAGTAATTCAGCACCAAAACCTAAAGAGCTTGCATCGCAATGCAACTCGATATTTTCATGAGGCGAATAAATCCTTATAAGTGGCGCCTCAATAAGTTTTTGTTTCATTGTCTCAAAACATCTATGCTTTTCTTCACTGAATATAAAATCTTTATCTTCCCTAAAGACGTCATAAATTGGTTTGCTAAGTAAAGAAAAGTTTTGAATGAACTTTCTAAATAAGCGCATAATTCTAGAAAACTCCTAAGTTGTTTCATATTCCTGGGGACACTAAATTCTTTAATTGCTAAAAGTTTCACAGAATTCGGTTTTATTCCTTCCTCTGAAACTGAGTAACCCAAATAACTAATTTCGTTATATAAAAACTTACATTTGTCTCATCTAAATTCGCAAAAATTTTATGAATATAACGCTGAAATACCGATGGGGTATTTTTAAGACCAAAAGGCATTTGTAAATACTCAAATTGCCCTATAGGAGTAACAAAACTCGTATGTTTTATTGAATCCGTTGCCATTTGCGCATGATGGAAACCATTTCTTAAATCTAAACTTGTAAAATATTTCTTATCCTGAAGCCGATCAATCCAATCCTCTATTACTGGTAGAGGGTAATTGTCTCGTTGTATAATTCTATTTAAAGCTCCGTAATCAACGCACATTCGGAGTTCATTAGTATTTTTCTTTACTAAAACTATAGGAGAAGAATTATGCGAACCGCTAGACCTTATAATTTGTTTTTCTAATAAATCGCTAATTATTTTTTTAACTTCCTGTTTATCAAAATAAGATAGACGTCTAGGTGTGTACGATATTTGTTTATCACTAGAAAGTTGAATTGACATTTCGTAATCTGTTTTTGGTTTGGATGGTTTTATCATAAATAAATAGTTTTCCTCAAAAGTCCCGTAAACAAGCTTTCTAGTATCATAAGGTAATTTTGGATTGAAATCGATTTCAATCGAAGGCACATTTATATTTTCTACATCAATTCCAAGGATTTCGTTGAAAGATTCCAAATCTTCGTAAATCACAGAACTATTAGAACCAATGTCTAATTTAGTATTACTAGCTTTAAGAAAATCACGGCCCATAATAGAAGCCTGTCTCATCGTATTCTCAGGTACGACGTAAAATTGCATATTGGAGAAAGTATCATTAACAAATATTTTCGTCTCAAATAAACCCAAAACATTTAATCTACTTTCGTTAAATATATATTGTTTATGATCTTAATGGAAACAAAATCTGGTAATAAATTTCTCTTAATCAAACTAACTGGACTCCCATATCAATTAAGGCTTTTACATTTAAGTCAATGCCTACTCCTAAGTTTTCATTGTCAAGAGTACTATATAAAAAAAATCATTTGTAAGATTATTTAACTTAATCATCGGGTTATTAACGACGACTCGAACTTGCCCATTAGACACTGCATGACAATTTTTATTCATGTCCAGGTTTTTCGCAATTATAACATGTTGCACGTAGGTACTCGCTTTTGTTTGGGAGAATTTGTAAAAATATGTCCCATCTGGTTACAGTTGAAAAACTTGAAGACCGTAGATCGCTGTAGACTTGTTTCGAAGGAATTTTAACATCAGATTCGGTACGAACTCCTCGGAAGGGTTCGGTACCTTGGTTTCGTGGCTAGATACAAGTAGGTGATTTTGAATTTCCAAAATGTTGAAAATGCATCAACAATTCACTAGAGGATTCAAATATCCGCAAAGAAAGAATTTGCTGTATAGCAGGACCTCGAAGACCCTTAATAATATATTTAATTAAAGCCCTATCACTCATCGATCCACGTTTAGTAAGGTTTTTCAACATAATCTTCGTAACTTTCTTTTTCCTGTTGACAATAGCTAAATGAATGTCCGTAATTGGCTGAAAAGCCTTCAGAAAGTCCCCTTAAAAGTCTTCCCAACTAACAAGTTCATCTTCTAGACTAAGACTCCATATTTTAGCTGCACCTTTCAAAAGTAAGCACGCTTAGTGTAAAAGAGTTTCATCTCTCCACTCATAAATATTTTTATATTTTTTAAGTTTTTTGATCCATTGTTCCGAAAAACTACTAATTTCGTCTTTTGGATCAAAAACAGGCAACACTTCGTTTACTTCAGACGGATATAATAATTTTTCATTTAGGAGCTGCGAAGGTCGAGAGTAAAATTCAATTCAAAAGTCAACTGTTTTATTTATATTTTAAACTTCCACAAAATACATATACATTTTAAAATGTCGTCCTACCGATAATCAAGCTCAACTCTACTCACTTAAAACCTTTTACAAGATGTCGTCCTAACAACTCTGACCCTTAAACTCTTCTTCGTCTTCTCTCAGTCCATGCGCCTACGCTTACCACCGTTCTTATGGCTTACAAATGAAACTATATAGAGCTCCTTAAAGTCTCGTTACAGTGACTTACACATTAGTCATCAACATATTAAAATATCCTACAAATGAAGGAAAAGAAAATAATATGACGTCATAAATATTTATTAAAGTGACAAGAAAATAAAATAGTAATTCAAGTAATACCGCAATTTAATTTTTTTTAATGTCAATGATTTTTGAAAGCTCCTTTACCATTGGAAATAACACAATGGGGCAAACATATAAATTTCCCTCTGATGACCTTCACTTTTCGTGACGCGGGCTATAGATAGCTGATCTGATAGATCTGTTACTAAGGAAACGTCAGAGCCCCATTGCAACTGTTATTCCAGGATAATTAGGCTTTATTCGATTTTCTATGAAAGTTTAAAATTGCCGAAAATCTGCAAAGCATTTATATTTACACATTTTTTAAAGCAGAACCATTTATTATTTTTTATAAATATTATTGAAATGCTGCTCAACAAACTCACGTGAAAGTTTAATATTTTCACCTATGAGTGAATACATACTGCGGAAGATATCAATTCATGTTTGATAAAACAAAAAGCTAAGGCAAACTGATTTATCGCTACCAATGTAGGTCATCGTTTAATTTCAGTTTCAAGTGAACTAGAACAGCGGTATTTAAATGAATGAATGCAACGTAAATTGGTGCCGCAATAAAATTTATGCAAGTTCTCCCAAAGTCGTTATTACGGCCTAAAGAGAGGGGAAGTTCACAATATTATCAATAGTTTTTAACACTATCATGCTGGTTGACCAGTCCAGAAAATGACGGAGCTCGTGCTGGACATGTAAATTTTACCATTCATTTTCTTGCTGCTATAGATGTAAATGTATTTGTAAACTCAATAAATTTATAGTAATTTTCAGGTCTGAAAACGTATTTCAATTTTTCTTTTAAAATATTATTTTTGTGGTTTATTTTGTTTTGACAAATTGAGTTTGGTTTACTTAAAAGGAGAAAATTTGCTTTTTAAATACTTTCGTTTATCGCGTGCAATGCATTATTCTTTGTTGTTATATAGGAACTTATCGTATTTTTGCCATTAGAAAAGTGGAGTTTTGCTCAATACTACAGATATAATTTCATGCTAATAAATCCAGTAATACGTCGATTTACGCGAGGATAGGGGCCTGAAAAGTAGTTGTGCTATGGGAATCCTGGTTCACTTTCTACATACAAAATGTGTCCCATTTTCTCAGACTCATTTTGCATCTTCTTCTTCCCTCGTATGGGGGTATGGCTCTCAATTTGCTTTTGGAAATTTCTATATCGCTCCAACACAGCATCTGACACGCTCGAGATTTACCATATTCAGTAGAAATATTGCACCGTGTTATGAAATTCGGCAACTACAACAGCAACAACGGATGATAAGTTGCATTAGATAAGTAATGGAAATTGTATTGACGCAGCCTATCAGAAAATTTATGGTCTTCAGATGCAATGACTCGACTTAACTTCTAATTTGGTAAACAAATTCGCACAGCCGAATAATGTAAACAAATTCGTACAAATTTCCAATTTTTTTAGATTAAAAAAAAAACACAGCAACAAAAACTGATATTAATCTGTAGAATATGATGTCTTAGATCCGTAGTGAAAGTTATAGTTGAAAACAAACTATAACGTAAGTTGTGGATTAAAAGTTTTGATGATATCTATCTGTAGATATCTTTTATAAATGTTCACCTCATCTGTGGGTGATATAATAGCATTAGAATCTCTACTGCTCCGGATCAATATCAGTTCATGTTTGGTATTTATAAGAATTTTCTTGTAATCTTCAGCGAATCCCAATAAATATTTCAGAGGTACACAATAGTTGAAGAGTTCATTGGTCTGTAAAACGGATGAATCTGGCAGTTAGTCGTTGAGAGTATCCTGCTTACATTTGCATTTAGCGATACGTAGTTTTTAAGGTTGTCGCAATCCGAAGATTTCTTATATGATCGACTTCCACTGCATTCAATTCATAGCGTATTTCCGCAAAAAAAGGTAGGGTGGAGTTAGCTAATTTTGTGGTTGCTGAAATGGTTCCATCCAGCTTTGATAGCGACCCCTCAATGGAACAAAAACTCCTTCTGGGTAGAAGATGATGTTATAAAGAGATACGGCTTACATCGCTGTTTTTAAACAATGCTAAAAACGGTGAATAGGAGTGATGTTCAAATTTAGTAATACTATAGTCAAACCTATCGTCTTGTGTTATGTCAAGTATTCCGTCATTAGTCATTCACTGTTTCAACGTTAACCCTATCGACTGTAAATAAGATGTATTTGCGAGTGTTAATGTAGGTCTTGATCGCTTTACGGTTGTCCGCTGACTAATGATCTTGACTGGCCCACACTCGTATTTATCATTATTGTACATATATCAACATGCTGTGGCTTCAAATGTAACCTGATGGTTATAGTCTCTCTTCTGAAGTTGATTAAGTCACCGTCTTGGTCAAGAAGCTTCAATGTTAGAGAAATTATACGTATGGTGTTCACAGGTAAATAGATTACATTTTTGGGAACCTCCACTTTTTCAAACCCTGGCCCCACGTTCGGCGAGAACTCATAGAGAGTGTGTACATGTGTGTTGTTGATGAACGATCCTGATATAATATTACATTCGATGCGTACAGTGTTTTCTTTAATGATGTTGATTGGCAACTCTGATATATGCACTGTATTAGCAGACAAGCTTCCTTTACTGAATACCAGCAGAAGAGCTATGGATCTCTTTTTCTTAAAATGTATTTCCTCATTTGTCTTTACTTCACTCTTCAACCTACTATTGCTGGCCTTTATCGCAACCATTATCCAACCAACCATAGGCGGCGGAGGGTGGTGTAGATCTTTGATAGGTTAGAAATGACGAGATCACAACAATTCATATTAGAGTTTAAGGTGATCCTGAGGTTACGGACCTTATCCACATAGTGAATTGAAAAACAATTCAAAAGAATAGGAGGAAATGATGAAGAGTCAAGAGTCAAGAGTCCCCACTGCCATTAAATTTCTTATTTTCCTACGTGAGTACTATCACCTCCTGCCTGTTACGCAGACGAATCCCAGCATGCTTCTTCTTTTAATGAAAAATATGTTTAAAAAACCGGTCAAGTGCGAGTCGGACTCGCGCACGAAGGGTTCCGTACCATCGTACAAAATTGAACACTATGTACTTTTCATTTATTTTTTCAAATGAGAGTAGGCGTCATGTGAAAAAATAGTGTTGTCGTTTGAGAAAAAATGCCTACTTATGATAATAATAATGAATGAGAATAAAACGATGAAAAAAAGGGCGAAAGAATCACGTTTCTTGTGAGGGACGGACGGAGAGCGAAGTCTTAGTAATAGGGTTCGCGTCGTAATCCTTCGGGTACGGAACCCTAAAAATAAAAAAAAAAAATTAAAAAAAATAAAAATAAATAAGAAAATTAATTGAAGTATTGGATGTTCGAATGCATTTTCTTTAAAAATCCGTTAAATCTATTAAATTCATTTCAGTTGCTATAAATGTTACCAACGCACCACACAAACGAAATAACTACTCATTTCATGTGTGCATTGGTAGGCTCAGTATAAGTGCATGGCCACACCGCCGCACTGCACTTTGCTCGGCACATAGCGCAGTACAAGACCAATCATTCCCAGCACATCGCTCCTTGCACATCGCGGAATTAATGGCCACACTCTGAATTAAGCTAAGATATTGCGAAAGCGCAGTCCAGTTTTCGTTAAAGAGTATAGACAGAATTCAACACTCCAGTTGCAGTTCATCTGAAGAGGACGACATTTTGTGTGAAGTTAGTAATTGGAATTCAACAAATTTAAAAAAAGACAAGCCACATTCATTAAATTAACTTTAAGAGAAGTAATTTGGGTGAATTTCTATAAAGATCTCCGAAGAGGCCGATAACGGTTTTACAAATATGTATATGCGCACGGACGTATCTTCATTTGATTATATTTTAGACAAGATTCACGGACAAACTGTGGAAAATTGGAAGAATTTCCACAATCAACCAATAGGAATAATAGATAGACTAATGATCACGCTACGCTAAGCATTAAAAAATAAAAAAATTAAGAACAGTTATTGAATGTTCAAAGGCATATTCAGACTTTTCCACATTCTGCATGAAAAAATCTCTGAAAATTCATTCCGATAAATAAATGCCTTATTACCATTTTTTTAAGGCAGTGGGACAGGAGATTCCATCCCAAACACGGAGGCCAGAATGGCCCATTGTGCTATCTTGCTAGAATCCCTTTCACCAAAACCTTCCTGTCCTTTTAATAAAGTACATCAGGTCTTGGTGAGGAAGGTCATCTACAGATAGAAGGGCAGACCCTAGAGTATCCAGCCTACTCCGGGCGAAGCCCGGACATGCACACAAACAGTGTTCGGTTATCACAGGCTCTCCTTCTAGACAGGGGAGACACTCACGGCTGTCGACAACCACCATCCTTGTTAGATGAGCGTGAAGTGAGCTGTGGCCGGTGATGACGCCAACCACAGTTCTACATTGTTTTCCTCTGAGGCCCATAAGAAAATCGGAGATATTGCTATTGGTCCCATCAAGAAACAGTTTTGGTTCTGCCATCTCTGCCTATGAAAATCCTCTTTGATGAGAGCTCCAATACTGGAGGTGACAACGCCTGCGCCGGCTCCGGTCCGAGGAACGGAGAATCAGAGTCAGCCCTCGCTAAAACGTCAGTCCTTTCATTCCGCATGACCAGGAACCCACAGAAAGGATACCTTGTTGTGGATATACAAATTTTCCACAGACGACCTGCAACCCCCAGTAACTTAGATATTATCCGAGGCCAACTCAGAGCCATCGAGGCTGCCTGACTATCCGAAAGGATAGCAATGTCCTTTCCCTTGATCTCCATGTCAAGGGCTATCTTGGCTGGCATTGAAATGACGAAAGCTTCAGCCTGAAAGACAGTTGTTTATCTTCCAAGAGAGTACTCCATCCTATGCATGACAGGTTCAGGAAAGTAGACATCGGCCACAGCTCCCTTATTAGTGAGAGAGTCGAAGATGAAATTTTATAAAGCAGACCGGGAAAGGCTCCCTCAGTTCATGATTCTCTTACAGGAAATTTATATGACTGCTTTTCACGTGCTTGGTGACCGAAATGTATCTTTCCTTATTTATTGGTAGAAGATCGAATTTCCCAGGGATGGCTGTAGCGATATGCTTAATTTTGAAGTTAGTGTCATATCCTGGAACAATCCTGATAGCAGAGGTTACATGCATTATTGACTGGTCCTCGGTATTAACCTGTTAAAAAATAAATTATGAAAAATGATTGGAATATTATGATACTCAATATTTACCTGTGAAGTGGACTTGTTCCTCATTCGGTGCAAACGCTTTTTCACATATATGACAACAAGGATTTTCCATCTACAAACGCCTTTCCTCTTTGGTTAGTTGTTGCATTGGCGTGATATTGAATTTTTCCTATATAGCAATATAGATACGATCTTTTGCAGCTCTAATGCAAACCACTGTTGACAATTTTCTCCTCGATATGCTCGGTAATATGAGAGCTGGGCAGCATGTTTGCAATGGAAATAAAATATTAGGCTGAGCACTTTATGCTCCTGAATACGCTGTGTATTTCGGTTTTCATTGTTTTCATGAATAGATTTCAAAATATATTCAAGGTCAGCATACACAAAAAACGGCACTGCATTCTTATAGTTATTATTATTGAATTCTAACCATTTGTTTTAATCTGATGGAAATATGATCCTGCAGTCGTTTTGTTTCTCACATTCAGGAATATGTAAAGCCAATTTTTTTGCAGAGTTAAAATAAAATAAACATTTTTCGCATATATACTTTCTGCACGTATGTTTCGAAGTATGTCGCAATACTAGGAGTGGAAGATATTTAATCCAAGAGAAATTATATGCGCACTATCACCGTTGTCATCCTCATCGTCCATATTATAGTTATCTTGGATCATAAGGGGATTTACATTACACTCCACCTTGTGTTCTGTAAGTCTAACTGGAACAGTGGTGAAGGAACGATCTTTATCCAGCATGAATACGTTTATTGATAAATTTTTCTGGTTTACAAACTATACAATTTGTTCAAGCATCATAGGAAATGTTATTCCAGTTAAGTAATGCGGATATTATTATGTCTTATCGGAGTTAGCAGTTGCAGGATATAACGCTGATGCTATGGCGCACGCGGAGCATGCTTCATCATTATTCTTTACATTAACGCAAGCGTTCTTTGCTGCAATCTCCTTTGATAGAGGTATAAAAAAAGATCCTCGCAGCTGTTCAAACTTGTTGATACGTACCGCTAAATGTATTACTGAATTCAGTGCCCAGCCACTGTCTTTTTCTTAGAACTCTTCTAGCGGAATGAGTATTGAATCGTAAATGTTGACTTTATACCACTCATTTATACTATCATCTGTACTAATTGGAGCAGCTCTTGCTCGGAAATATTTAATGTATTTTATAACTTCATTCATAGTCAGCACTTTGCTTAATAAATTCACCGCGCATTGTTGTATAAACTTTAATATTAAAATCACGCTTTAGAGTGTTCTTAATAAAGCGCATAAATAATTCGGCAGCATCTTGCATAAATAGCTTCGGATCGATATGTTATATATTTACAATAACACCTTATCAAATTCTTCCCGCGAACGCTGTGTTTATTTCCTCTCAATTTATGAAATCACTTCTTCTTATGCGCTGTGTCATTCCTCTACCTCGGCGGGGAGCTCTCAATAGCGCTTACAATGCTTTAATTTGCTCGAGAGAGCTCTCGAAATGTCGTTTCCTAGCACTTTTATTACACTTCCGAAACGCACCTTGCAATTTATGATTTGCACTTTATTGCATTATTTATTGAACTTTTTAACAATATTGTTTTTATTCACTGAATTTGTTTCTTTCAAACACTTCGACACATCCTTCCGCAAGTTTTTAATCATTTCAGAAATTTTATTTACTGGAGCGGTTGTCACTTTTATTTTTGTATGTTTTAAACTACCATTGAGAATCAGTAAAACTGACTAAAACGGGCTTTCGTTGTTTACTGTACGCGAATTTGTAAATTTGTTTACAGCGGTGATATCGAATTACGTGATAAATAGGGTGAATCATTCGATTAAATTTGTTTACTTTATTCAGCTGCGCGGATTTGTTTACACAGGTGTCCATGACTCATTCAACTTAAACGCGAATTTTTGAAATCATTATCAACATTGAAGATGAATACAATTGTGGAAAACTAACAGAGATTAACACAAATGAACCATCTTGCTTTGTTGTGCTATAAGAAATTTTATTAAAGAAAAAACAAATTTTTACAAAAAGAATGTCTTGTAGCTTCAAACTGTGTCACCTTGAATGAACTTTTAACTCGTATTAATTGGTTCGAGTCGAGGAGTTAGATGATCAGAAGCGCCAAAGGAGCTTTATTAGTGGGGATGTTAGATTGAATAAAGCAGACAATTTTCTGATGCCAAGTAATAAGAAGTTTAGATCTGAAGTATACAATAGGGGCAGTAGAATAGAGATTCGAGCGCAGTCGAAACTAGATCGTTCAGACAGTTAGCAGGCTCTGTAAGTGAAAGGATGTATGAAAAGACGAGGGATATTAAGGGTTGATGAGCTGAAGACCAGATAACCGTTGGGCATGTTGCGAGTTGGTTAATTCCTTTCTGTTTTTAAGCCTTCTGAATTCGTTTGGTCATCTATTAAAAAAGAATAGTTGTGACTCCTACGCGTGAGTTTCACTAAAAGTTGTTGTTGTTGTGTTTTTTTTTCATCTAAAGAAATTGGGAATCTTTTATTTACACAAAATCATAAATTGCTCAATTTGTTTCCCTTACTCGGCTGCTGTGCGAATTTTTTTATCAAATTAGAAGCTAAATTGTGTCATTGCACCTGAAGACCAACAATTTTCTGATAAGGCTGCGTCATGTTAGAGCGAGACAGATGCTGTATTGGAGCGAGATAGAAATGCTCAGTACAAAAAATGGTCCAAAAGTACCAAAAGTGAGCGCCGTACCCTACATAAGGGAAAAAGAAGATGCAAAATGAGTCTGAGAAAACGAGACAATTTTGTATGGAAAACGTGAGCCAGAATCCCCATAGCAGAATTACTCTGAAACATCTCGTGCAAACCGAAATCAAGTAAATCAGGAAGAACTTACACAAGCTTTTAGAAAAATAATTTGTGAGTGTAAATAAAACATCATAAATGCAACAGATTTTGTTGTATATATTTTAAATTATAAAATATTTTATGTTCAACAGTTCAAAAATTTAGTTTTAAAAAATATGTACAAAAAACACAACAGAGTCATAAATAAGCATCCTTGCCTTCAAATTGAAAGGAACTCGAAGATTAAAGAATTATAAACATGAATAATTAAAACTACATAAATTGGGGCGTATTATTTAAAAAAAACAAAATGCCTGACCGTCTCTGTAAGCACACAATAAAAAATATTTCTCTAAAGTGAGTGGGAGTAATTTGTGCCACCATGCGTTGGTATTTTCCGATAAGATTACGGAAAGTTCCACCTTGGAAGAAGTAGATTAGGTTTTTCCACCCTGAAATGTAAGGAGTATTCCCTAAAATGTAGGGAATTTTCAGCTGTTTTGCTTTCTCCCCTAAAGCTTAGTGCTACGCCTTTAAAAAAACATAAGAATGAGCTGAATAGCTCATTTCTTATGTACCATAAAGCTACCATATATTTTTAAATAACTTTTGTCTATACTCACTAACACCTGACTAAAATACTTTGTGCCTAAGCGCCTGAGATTGCCGTTCGTGATGAAAGAGTTTTAGGGTAGTAAACGTGGATGGATTTACTTGGGGGTTTTTGTTTATTACGAATGAATGAATGGGAGCTTTCCGATGGGGTCAGTTTTGTTTACATTTTTGGGGGATTTGGGGTGCGGTTGTCCAATTGGGGTCGTGTTTGATACCAAAATAAAGCTCTCGCTAAGTGCTATTAAATAGCATATTTTTCAATAACTTTTATCTACTCACTAACTCCTGACTGAATAGCTTCCTGCCTGAGCGATTAAGAGAGTTGTTCGAAATGAAAGTGTTTCAGGGTAGTAAACATGGATGAATTTACATGGTTTTGTGTGATGAGAGAGAAAGAGGGATAGAGTGGAGAGTCGAGAATGGAGAATCGAGAATCGAGAGCGAGAGAGTGTTTAGAAGAATAGATGGCACAAGAACTAGATAGCGCATGGCATACTAGAGCAGAGTATACAGATTGTGAAATGGGTAGTGCATTCTGGAATGGACAATAACACGTTTTAGAGCGTGCCCAAAAAAAGAAAATGTTTTTATAATAGAAGTTTTGTATACATTTAATCGACTTCCTCAACACTTCAGATACGAAAAAATATGAATCACCCGACGTATACATCATTTCAAATCTCAAATCTCATCCATATAAATTGTGTATACTTTTTTTTGTACTGCATGCGACATCTAGTTCTTTTGCCTTCTATGATAGAAGTCATGACTAAAAAGCGGAAAATAAAATATATTAAAAAAACTTTTAAATTAAATAAATTTTTGTATATAAAATGCACTAAAAAGTAAAAAATATTTTTTTCTTTCTCTCTGATATACACGATAAAAGTTTTATTGTAAAATAGGAACTGATTATAGTTATAAATGTCCAGACTTTCTGACAGTCCACCCATCTCACGATAACGAGAGAATGCCACTACTTAGAAACTGAAATTTTGAACACGGCCTTTTAAAAAAAATTGCAGATCAAGTTCGATAATGGGACGAAACAGGTAATACCTTCGTAGGGTCGGTTTTATTTACATAATTGGGCACTGCCAGAGAATGCGTCGACGTAGAGAGTTGAAATTTTGTAAAGGCGTTTTCATAAAAATAGTAAAAAAAAACTTCAAAAATGAACTAAATCAGGCAAACTTTTCTTGGTGTTGTCATACAAAACTTTAGTTTTCACTCTATTTTATCTAACATATAGAGTATATTACTTACTTTCCTTCAGATATTTAAGGAAACATAATTTAAAACGCCTTTTCTGAGCCTATTCATGTTGGGATAATTGCTATTACGGCTTTGTATAAAGCCTCATAAAATTTATATGTTATCATTATGAAATTAAATACGGTAAAAACTCTTAATATTATTTATTCAGAACAGAGACGAGTTTTTATCCTTAAATTTTCTAGATAGTAGGTACTGCTCGAGGAAAGTAGCTCGGATGTTGGTCCAGTTTTTCATAATCTTATTTTCAGTAGCCTTTAATGAAATTAATTTGAGTAATATAGTCAATAATCCTAACTACCTATTTTCATAAGAAACTTTAAATATTAGAAACATACAGGAAAATCTGAAATTGGAGGTTATGTTTTACTCTTGATAACACAAACTTGCGTTGCATTCGAAAAGTGCTCGCGAGTACTTTACACAGCCTAATGGAACACAGCTACTTTATCCACGCGTGATAACGGACGGCAGGGCGAGCGCTTGATAATTATCAAATCATATGTTACATCGTCAAGCCACGTCCGTTCCGATAATTTACACGTGTTAAAACCCTTCCAACGATAATAGTATTGACAGGGTCAAATATGTGAATTAAGTATATTTCGACCATGAACTGAGGGACTTGATCACCTAGGAAGATGAATCAAGTCAAGTTGCTTCGTAACTTCGTTTCAAGTCAATGCGCCGATTTATTATTTTCGTTGCAGTAGTTTCCCTCGATGTAATCTCTATTTGTCCTCCTTTGTTCGTTGGGGCTCATAATTAACCCTCAGTTCGGTTTGCTATCGTCTTTGTTCTTTTGAGGTGTGCTTTGTGACTTTCCAACTTTCCGTTTCACTGTCGTCTTTTGATTTACAGCTGATGCGCCTTATCAGCCGTACCTCATGTCTTTCTCCTTTTGGAGTAAGTTGTTATTAGGAGGGCGCGGGAAGGAAATATGAGAGGATAGGATGTGGATTTTTGGGAGTGTTTAGGAATCAATGGTTCCTAAAGGCCTAAACACAATTACGACGACCGGCGACAACTACAACTACAACAAATATGAAACACAATTGCAGCGACAACGAAAAATAAGAAGATATCTCTTGATATGGTTTGGTTGTCTCGTACTGTAATTGTGGTGAAAACATACATACGTTTTTTTTCTTTTTATGGGTTCTCCGAATTTGTAAGTTACATATATAAATATTCGTGCTGTCGAAAGCACTCAATCAACCGCTCTTCAAAACTCATTTTTTGTTTATTCACTTTAAATTTTATGTTGCCGCCTTTTTCCTGCTTGACCAAGCCAATCCATTGCCAGTAATCAGTGCGATAAACTTAAAGAGCCATAAATATTATCACAGTTCAACATTACCTATTTCGCGGGCCTGCACCCTTCGATTTCAACAATATTTTGACAAATAATGTCAAATAACTTCACGAGCTAGATACTATTATTTCTTTATATCATGGTCAGTGCTTTTAATCTAGAAATATCTTTTCCTTTGAACAGCTGTTTTAACCTTATAATCCAAAAAAAAAGGAGGACAGTCTCTAGCCTCAGAATAATACATGAAATCAAACGAGTTTAAGAAAATATTGCAACTGGCGTGGACTCACATTACTAAACTAGGTCACCGCAGTACTAGTACTAGTACTCTATTCATTGCCTATGTGTATCAATGATTTTATCTGTTTTATTATCAAAGCCCAAATATAGATCTTTTCTTATTAATAAATTCAACTGCTAGGTTGGTAACCGTATACGCAACACTTTGCATTTGCTTTGTTTGTTAGGTAATTTGAGTATTATAGTAGCCCTACTTTCTTCTTTTAATATTTTTGTTTCTTTTTTTGCTCTTTTTAAATTTTTGGTAGTTATTTTTTTATTTTTTAGTTTTCTTAGTTTCTGTTTGTCAACCCCGACAGACGGCCTCGGTGCCAAGGTCGTAGGATTCTAGCTAGATCTCTATAAGATAAGAAGGAATTTTTTTGTAATGAATTCAATAAACCATTATTATTATTATTAATAGGCTATATCGGAATAACAGTAGCCATCATAGATGTAAACATCATATAAGTAACAGTAGAAACAAAGTTATAATCGTTAAAATAACTATCTATTTCCCCCTTAAAGAATACCAGAAAAGATAGGACTACGATGCTGGCCGAATATTCTTGTGTATTCCACTACGATTCAAAACAAAATAATTTTCTTTCTCGGATCTACTAATCATATGTAGCTATATACTTATATAGCAGACGAATTGAGAATACTAGAAAATTTCTATATTTCATTGCGTGCCGAAATAAGGTTAAATTCTCTAAAAACATTAAACGAAAAGTTGCTTGTGATCATTTTGAGCAAAAGTCAAACGAATGACACAGGAATGGAGGAGTTCTGTGAGGAGTCTATCCTTACAGGTTAATATAGAAGGAAAAAAAGTAGGGCATAAGTCGGGCGTTAGCCACTGTAACCGATTTTCTTCAAACTTTGTGAATAAGTTACAATTCGCTCGCAAATCACAAATATCTCATTTATTTTTTGCGGAAACTTAACTTTCCGATATACTTCATTTTAAAATCGCGAGCTTTGCACTGCACACCGCCATACAATTTGAAAATAAATACTCTTCTTCTTCTTTTAAGTAGAAATGAAATGCTCTTATTGGTGGGTATATACATACCTTGCCAACATTCCCTACATTTTAGGGAAAAGTACCTAGGCTTTGTGGCAACAATTGTGCAAATTTTTTTGCTGTGTATGGTGAAGGTTTGATTATTAAGCATCCATTTCTAGAACGATTCGTCTGACAGTAGAAATGATTATATTTAATTTAATAGAAGTACATATATGTATGTTCTGAAGAACTTTTAAGTACAATAAAAGCTTCTAGGTCTGATTGTTATCACAATATACGTAAAAAACCTCAATTTTTGTATGGTAAATACCAAAAAGGGGTTACCCGATTTAGTCCGTTTTTGAAATTGTATTTCTTATTTGAATGAAAACGCTCTCTGCGTCGACACGTTCTCTTTATATAGTAAAAACCAAATTTCCGTATGGCAACACTACGAAGAAGTTACCCGCTCTGTCATATTTTCGAATTAAAATCTGGATTTTTTTTTAAAATGGGCTTGTGTAAAATTTCAGCTCTCTAAATAAACGCGTCCTCGAGATATCGCGAGGACAGACAGATGGACTGACGAACAGATTGACGGATAGACGAATATGCAAAAATCGAAGTAAATTTGAATGACAAGCTTAGTACAAATACCCTATATATTTAATCTAGGGTATAAAACAATTCTGTATGAAAATCTGCGTCGAGTTTAGCCATTTCGGTAAGATCTATAATTTTTATAAATTAATTATAGTAGTGACCAAAATTACCTATATACAGGTTTTTAATTTATCTAGTCATTTATGGAGTACCTATAAGAATAAAATAAAATTGGAACAAAATTTGTCACCTGTAATGCAAAAGACTATACTTTCGAAATCGCATGCAAGTCCTAGGTAGTGTTATAATTAATTATATACAATTGCCTATGAATGTAAAATGCGGACATTAAAGCTGCTTCCCACCTGCAGTTTTAGTTTGTGGTCAGTGGTTGTTCCATTAGTAGAGTTCCTTCAATCCCGAGAGGAATGTATGGAGACCGGTTATTCTTATACATACTTTAGCATGAAAGCTTTCCATTAAATATAGTCGTTCTTACAGTCTCTTTTAATGTACATGCGCACATCACATCCTAGTATCCTACTGTATTCATCTGAATGTTTCCCAGCATCCGACTGGGAGAGCTTCCCAAAAAGTGCATCACTGAATTCTAAAGGTTTATGTGAATGTGTTTCTTTAAGTGATTTATAATATGTATCTCTCTTGGATCACGTAACAACCATATAATTTTGACGTTTCAACAGTGAACATTTTTTGTGTTTATGTTGCAATTGTTGGTCTTGCATTGTGTTTAATTATTTCTATTAAATATGCGCGGCGAAGAAACTTACAGGCGAGTTACTCGTGAAAAGTTAGTTATAAGAGGAAATACAGCTATTCGGACAGTGAATTCAACTACGTCATTCCTACCAGCTCTTGAAAGGTTTGTATTTTTTCTTAGTGGTTTTTAGCTTTTCGATTATATTTGTGTATAGTTGAAGGTTGCTGGTGAGTAGTAGACATTTTTGTGTTTATATACAGGGTGTTTAGTTTTAAGTAAATCAGGTTAATTCTGACCTTTCAGCCAGAATTAATAAGTTTTTTATGAACGATTAACTAGTATGTTTACCACACATTCGCTATACTAACTGAAATATAATAATCTATAATATTGTTGTCTACTCGATAGATATTTTCGTGTATAGTCTCTTTAATATTGGTTCATATAATATTATTGTAAAGCTATTTAAATCTCGATGGCAAAAGGCTCAACAAAGGGAAAAAGACACCATTTATTCTAAGAAAATAAGGAGAAAGCTAGGATTGATCTAAGACCAATGAATTTCCGTATGTAATTTCGTATGGTCACCCGAAATCATCGAGAAATACTTCCCAAGCCATGAAACATAAACCCATATGTGTGCGTGCTAGTCCGAGTCTCTAAAATGTTTTATGTTGATTCTTATGGAAAAGTGTCTGGACATTGATTTTATATAACTGTGGTTATCCGCAAGCTACTTTCTATTAATGTAAAGCTGAGACCTTGTCAAATCTCTGTTGATGCCACATTTCATTTATTGCAGTATGTACTGTCTATCCTATTTTGGATTCTGAGTGTTACCGCAAGATTAATACTGCTTTTAATGATTGTGTGCGGTTTATATATAGGTTAAACGTTATAATCATATAACCAAGTTCAAAGATACTGTTTTGCGCCAGTTCCTTGGGCAATAATTTGAATATTAGGGTATTGGTATTTTTCAATAACTTGTTAATACAAGTTATCTTTCTTATCTGATCGAAATTTTTGAATTTCTACGCTCATATAGACGTAAAACCCTCCTTATACGTAGAACTTAATACATTGTAGGGCAGCACTCCTTTTTTGTTGCAATAATTCGATTATGGAATACCTTTCGCAATCATGTCAGGGGACTTGGCAGGACGCATGAATTATTATTTGCACTGTGTAGGCATTTTTCTGTTGTGGAGTAATGCGATAATGAGCACCGTTTTCTCAAACACTTATTTATATTTATGTATATATATACAGGGTGTTTACGTCTAAGCGGTCTATAGAGCAGGAGGTGATAGTGCTCACCTAGCCGAACAAACAATTGTATGGCAGTGGGCGGGGGTGGGGGTTCTCTCCAACCGTTTGGCATATGCAGGGTGATTAAGAAAAAAAATCTAGTTTTTCATAAAACACCCTGTATCTTAAAAAGTACAGGGTGTACGGTCTGGTAAAGAAATTTGAAATTTTTGCTTTAGATCACCAGAACTCCGAAGAGTAGAAGATTACTGACTGAGCAGTCGTTGGAAAGGCCATGAAGTTCTTCATATAATGAGCTCTTGACAGCAATCGTTCACCCTGTACTTTTTAAGATACAGGGTGCGAAGGAACTCTTTTATTCTCCACTAGAGTACAAGTTCTTGGACTTGGACTCTTGTCGTAATTTAGCAATGGCACTGGTTCATGGACCAGTACCTTGAGGAATTGTGCAAGGGTTCTTGGACCGTTACACTGTTTGAACTGCTTATTACACTGCCTATAATTAGCGCGGTGTATGAAGTAGAGACGACGTATAGAAAAAACACAATTTTCTATTGAGAATCAAAACTTAATGCCTGCTTTATTTTCCATTATCGGCTTTTTATATGATCAGTTTGCTGATTATTACAAATAAGCGATAGATTGTACATTTTTAGTCGCGCCGGACTAAATATTTATTTGTGCGGAAAAATGCTGACATTTCCAAATCGAGTGAATCGACCTTATTTACAATTAATGTAATATTTTTTATAATTGCTGAATATACAAAATTATTGACTTTGAATTGAAGAAATGCAAGAATGAAAGAAATTGAACAAATTATATTATGACTAAATTATATGGAAATTATTGTATGGAATAAATGCGTTGTTGTATGTATGTATGTTATGCTGCCTGAACATCTTCCCCTTGTTGAACAGCTTGTTCAAACTTCCTCATCACGAATGCTAATTGTGAAAGGCTCTCCAGAACTCTATGTGGGTATAGCTCAGTCCAGACTTGCTGCATTTCTGTTTTCCCTACCTGTATATCAAGCAGGCGGCAATAAGTAGTCCAATGACAAGTGCTGAGTAGCCCAAGGTGAAATGATGAACATCGACTGGCTTGATTTCATTTGGTAACTGTTGGTTTCTTTGTAGTTCGGCAATACCCTCGCTCAATTTTTTGAGCTCATCCAAGTGAGCTTGATAGCGTATAGGGCTGTGCTGCATTTCTTTCAGGTGCTTTGATGAAATAAGATCCCCCAGGTTCTCCGTTGACAGAAGTGATGTTCGCATCGCGCTCGGGTAGACATTGTGGGCTTGAATTGTAGTAACCTCTTGCTTTATTGCGCAATTGCTCTGGATTTTCAGAATTCCAGATCCTTCAAGCATCTGCGTTGATACGGTTTTTTTGCATACCACATTTATTGACGTTTTTTCTTTTAATGAGTAAATCCATCGGTTGGGATTAAATAATTGTATCCACTTGGGACTGTTTTCAGTCTCCATTACCTGACAGTTCGGTGAAGGTGTTCCCTGATTTATGAAACTCATTTCACAGGCGCTGATGTTGGCTCCCCTTCTGTATATAGGGTGTTCCTGTTTACACATGTAAGTAGCCCTTTCCATGGTTTCACATGTGGCTAATTCTTGTTCGCTAAGCGGGTAGTATTGGTCCCGATGCAGGTTAATTACTATGAAATCAGCCGAAGGTTTGGTAGCCATAAAGGTGTTATTGATTGCCACTGGAACAGGAATAATTCGAAATAGTTCGAATTCTTCATATGCAAACAGTGGGGCAGTTTGATTCTGAATATTAC
The DNA here is from genome assembly GCA_963930735.1 of Dioctria linearis. NCBI lineage: Eukaryota > Metazoa > Arthropoda > Insecta > Diptera > Asilidae > Dioctria > Dioctria linearis. Next base: position 117,762,897 of record OZ005741.1, read on the forward strand.
GTATTTTTCGGCGACTCGACTTTCTATAGTCATTAAACTGTAGATCTGAGTCAAAGTTTCGCGATTCCCTGGGAGCCTTAAAGTCGCTGGTAAATGGTCCTTTATCGTAATTAGTTCTTGTTTTAACTGTCTCGGAGAAAGTAGCTGAGGATTTATCTTGCCGTGATGTGTGTCTATGATCACGTCTAGCATGGTAGCTTGCACGCGTCGATAAGTTGATGTCATTAACGTTAACTGTATGGCTGATGACATAAATAGCTGTGCAAGTCTTTGTTGATGAAGCTCTTCTCTGATGTTGTTGATGTTATTGATTATTTGACATAGGCGAAAATCTACCTCATTGAACTGGTGTCTGATGATTTCTTCGTCCTTCTTCAAAATGTTGGCAGTGGAATCAATTAAGGATGTTTGATTTTTTATTAAGCTCACAAGTGATCCTCGTTGTTTCTAATATTGTTAATAGTGGAGGCCATATTTTCTGCATATTCAGAGTCAAGGACTCCAAATAGAGAGTTGGCTATATTCCCTACTATATCCAATGGGGCTCTAGCACTACGTTTCCTTGGATTTGATAAAAGTAGTTCATTATTGCTGATCAATTCGGTCTGTAGAATCGTGAATTGCTTCAGAATCAGCGAGCAGTAGAATGTATCTATTGAGATATTACAGATCTTTTGTAGTTTGTTGATGCCATTACTAATGCTGTTGAATTCCTTCCAATAATTGTCCATGTCGTAGTACACCACTAGATTCCACTCATTAGAGATCAAATGGGTAGAGCCTAAGTTTTCGAAATATATGCCAGGCTGAGATTTAAACGGCGATATTTCTACTGGTGAATTTCCTAGAATCGGCAGTATGAGACACGTGAATAGGAGCGTGGTGAGTGCAGAGCTTGCCGAACGTCGTGATATTTTGGCAGGTCCTGGACTTGCGTCCTCTTGATCTTTGTCAGCTCTGCGTCTCGGAAACCTTTCCTGTGTTTCATTCGCTCGTACGTCATCTTTATCCTCTACTGGCAAAGGTGCCAGTTTATGTATAAGTCTTCTAAGTGTTGCAGACGTGGTTTTGACGTCAGCAACTCGAACCGAGTCCTTTCCCTGAATTGCCTTTTTCTTTGATTAACACCATCATGCCAGGGCGAGCGTGCATGGATTGCTGCTTCTACTTGTGTCTTTGCTGCAGCTCACATAGGTATTCGTGAGACCATCGACGCCAAAATTCGTGCCTTATATGCGACACCATTTTCCATCTTCCTGCTGGACCCACTTGTTGTGTACTTGAATGTGGATCAATTCTTGAAGTCAGGGGCTCCCCCACAACAAAGTGTCCGGGTGTTAATGCTGTCAGATCATTCGGATTGGACGATAACGGGGTTATTGGCCTCGAATTCATTATGGCTTCGATCTCAGATGTGAGTGTAGTTAACTAGAGAAGCTGCAGCGACACCCTTGTATAATAGCGATTTTGCTGATTTTACTGCTGCTTCCCATAATCCACCGAAATGTGGGGCGCGTGGTGGGATGAAATGGAACTCCATACCCTTTCCCTGGCACATTGAAGTATATATATATATAGTATAGCGAAGGAACTCTTTTGTTCTCCACTAGAGTACAAGTTCTTGGACTTGGACTCTTGTCGTAATTTAGATATGGCACTGGTTCATGGACCAGTACCTTGAGGAATTGTGCAAGGGTTCTTGGACCGTTACACTGTTTGAACTGCTGATTACACTGCCTATAATTAGCGCGGTGTATGAAGTAGAGACGACGTATAGTAAAAACACAATTTTCTATTGAGAATCAAAACTTAATGCCTGCTTTATTTTCCATTATCGGCTTTTTATATGATCAGTTTGCTGATTATTACAAATAAGCGATTGATTGTACATTTTTAGTGGCGCCGGAAAGAATTTCCAGACGAAATTTAATACTGCTAAAAATTTATTTGTGCGAAAAAATGCTGACATTTCCAAATCGAGTGAATTGACCTTATTTACAATTAATGGAATATTTTTTATAATTGCTGAATATACAAAATTATTGACTTTGAATTGAAGAAATGCAAGAATGAAAGAAATTGAACAAATTATATTATGACTAAATTATATGGAAATTATTGTATGGAATAAATGCGTTGTTGTATGTATGTATGTTATTCTGCCTGAACAGGGTGTTTTGTTCAAACTAGCTTTTTTTCTTAATCACATTGTATCTCCCAAACGGTTGATATGGATCCCGCCCCTGCCATACGATTTTTGACCATTTAGCTGAGTGCTATCACCTCCTGCTCTATGGACCACCTAGACGGAAACATCGTGTATATCTGTATATTTTGTTGTTTTTTTTTCAAATACTTTTACTTACTTTTCCTTAAATTTTTGTTCATTTTTTGTTTTCATTTATTTTAATTTTTCTTATGAATTTTATTTTTGATTTGCATAGTTCTTTATTTAATAGGTATGCATTAATAAGAGATAATAATCTTTTGTATAGAGACCAGCAATAAATTATTATATATGCATGCAGGGAAATAGTCATGCAGTAATTTTCAGGTTGGTTCGTTACCTTCCCAAAGGCTAGCTACACTTACCACATTACGTTACTTAATGAAATAATACAAAAGTTTTGATTAAAAACTAACCTTACATTTTACGGTCAATAACTCTCACCTGAATAATAGTTGCATGTAGTCCGAATTGCCAGGTACATTCATTCGATTTCATTTCATCGGACCATAGCACATTCCATATGCAATTATTACTTAGCTCAGAGCTTTTGTTAGGGAATCGTAGTCATTTGGTTAATAGTACGTTTTCACTAGGCTTTACGTAATTTCGAGCAAAAATTTCGAAATTAAGAGACCCTTTTTTGACTATGTTTTTAGTAATTTCGTTGACAGCTCATTGGTATTTTCCTTGTTCTCAAACCAAAACAGGAGCATTCATCATAGCTATGAACCACAGTTGGAAATTTTGAATTGAATAAAATGCCACTGTACCAAGAAATTTTGGATGCGTTCGTCCGAAAGTACGTAATTTCTATGTTCTATATAATGTTTTATATTGATACTTATGGAAAATTGCCAGACATTGACTTTGTTTATGCTATGGATCCTAAACCACTATCCATATAGGAAAATAGTATTTCAGTAATTTTAAGCTTGGTTCCTTACCTTCCCAAAGGCTAGCTACACTTACTATATACCTTACTTAACAAAACAATAGAATAGTGGAGAAAGAAGAATTTTAAGAACTTTTATTTTTAACGATTCTAAATCAAATTTATAAATACAAGAAGAAAAAACAACCGCCTCGTCCGGAGTTTGAAACCGGGACCTTCCGCTTGCCGGGCGACTGCTCTTACCACTGAGCTAACGAGATAGATGATTTTCCCTCTTGCATTTATCAAATGTGTAACTAGCCTACTAATCCACGTTTGCTTTCATTAACCAGTAACGATGAAGGCGCACAAATAAATTGTAAATTCAATTTTATTTATTTTTCCCGCGGATGGGAATCGAACCTACACTTGTTAGAATCGGTCAATGATGGGAGAAAGAAGAATTTGAAGAACTTTTATTTTTAACGATTCTAAATCAAATTTATAAATACAAGAAGAAAAAACAACCGCCTCGTCTGGGGTTTGAAACCGGGACCTTCCGCTTGCCAGGCGACTGCTCTTACCACTGAGCTAACGAGACAGATGATTTTCCTTCTTGCATTTATCAAATTTGTAACTAGCCTACTAAGCCACGTTTGCTTTCAGCTGGCATTAACCAGTAACGATGAAAGCGCACAAATAAATTGTAAATTCAATTTTATTTATTTTTCCCGCGGACGGGAATCGAACCTACACTTGTTAGAATCGGTCAATGATATAGAATAGTTTTCGAACTTAAATCTACATTTTTTTAAATGGCCGTGTGCAAAATTTCAATTTTCTAAGTGAACGTGCTCTCGAGTTATCGTGAGGACAAATAGACGGGCGGACGCACAAACGGACACACGGACGGACATGCTAAATTTGAAATCACTTATAATATTATGCGTGGGTGTCGGATCTGTTTTACTCTACCATCATTATTTCTATACATTACAAACGGAATGATAAACTTAGTACACCCCACAGATTTCATCTACAGTATAATAATAATTTTTCCAACACGAACAAATATTCAGTTTAACTTTTACAATGTACCACTAAAAATGTGACAACTGATTAGGATGCATAAGACTGTGATATGACAATTTATATTTCACATCAACATCTTTGTAATTAGTTAGATAACTGTAGACTATTCTACTAGTTAATCCTCCTTGCTCTTTTGGACATAAGAAAGAACATATTGCTAATATCCTAAAAGGTATGTGGGATGATCGATGTGCAACGCGAATGCATTTTTCACCTCAGTGTCACTAATCAAAAGTTAGCCAATCTCTTCCGTGCAAAAGCAGCCAGTTCGTTTAACTCTGGATTGTGTGGGTGTATTAAAAAATTACTGGAAATATTATTAACATCGCCTAAAACCGTAAGTCTGATAGGTATTTGTCACCAACAATTCCTCGAGCATTACCATTACCATCGTCCGCTTCACCAAAAGGTGTATATAGATTTTGCTTAGAAAAGTCCTACAAAACTTTCTTCAAAGGTCTCAGACTTAGGCAATCGCACGATGGAAGAGTTAATCAAGTAATTTATTACTGTGGTTTCCATTGAAGAGAATACAGTCGCCATGAATTTACAAGTCTTTTCAGAACCACACGGCTATTATTTGAATTACTTTAACGGCCAATAGACAAGCCAAAATATGGCTATTTTTTTATTTACTTTCGAATACAATAGACACACCCAAATACTAATGTCACCAAAAGGTGGCAAACATTACATATGAACATATCTGGCTTGAGTCTCTTCAATTCATAAAAAACATGCAGGCCTTGAAAGCTCAACCAAATGATGGACACTGCAGCATCAGCATCAAATCAGAATAAAGATGCACCGTCGAACCTCAGAAAGAGACCCTGGAGATAAGACATCAGTGGAAAATGACACCGCTGAAATAATTAGTACGTAGTAAATTACTTGTTCTCATTTTTATACCCTAGATGATCTCATAGGTTCTACTAAGTTTGTCACTCCGTTTGTAACACCTAGAAACAATGACGGTAGAGTAAAACGGATTAAGCACCCATGCATAAAATTAAAAGTTATTTTGATTTTTGCATGTCCGTCGTCATCCGTCCGTCTGTGCGCACGATAACTCTAGAACGCGTGCACTTAGAGAGCACACAGGCATTAAAAAAACAAGTAACAGCTAGAATTGGTCTAAGAGCAGTTCGTATGATACCCTAGTAGATGAATACCCGTATGTAATTTCGTGGTCACTGGTCACCAATAAGTGCTAGTTTGATCATTGAAGTGGTTTTTCGCATATATTTCTAGAACGGTTTGTCGGACAGTAAAAATGATTATAACCAATTTCATAGGATTTCATATTCTGAAGAACTTTCAGTATAATAAAAACGTCTAGGACTGATCGTTTTCTCAGTATACGTAAAAAACCTAAATATTTATATGGCAACACCAAGATGAGATTGCCCAATTTAGCCCATTTTTGAAATTGTATTTACTATTTTTATGAAAACGCCGTGTACAAAATTTCCGCTTTCTACGTGAACACGTTCTCAGGCAGTGTCGAAGTATGTAATGATAAATGAAATTTTTTTTTGGCAGCCCCACTAAGGAGTTATCCGTTTGTCCCATTTTCGAACTTAATTTCAGTTCTTTTTTAAAGCCCGTATGCAAAATTTCAGCTCCCTAAGTACATGCCTTCCCGAGTTATCGTGAGGATGGATGGGGGGGACAGACGGACAGATGGACATGTAAAAATCAAAATAACTTTTAATATTATTCGTGGGTGCCCAATCCATTTTGCCCTACCATAATTATTTCTATGCCTTAAAAACGGTATATAGGGTATAATGAGTAGGTATGTACAATAAAAACAATTGAATTTAATTCAATAAAAGAATAGACATGTACATAAAAGAGTAATAAGAAAATTCAAGGGAATTTAAAAAATATAATATAAATATTCAGGAAGGTACACATAAATTTACTAATTAGTAAAAGCGTTATTAATTTCTGAAAGATATTGTGAAGACAAAAGATCTATAAATTCATACTTCACTATATTTTGTTAGAGAAAATTACTGCACTCACTACACAACTTGTGTATGAGAACTTGTCGTGATTAAAATTAAGCATACAAGGTATTCAATTTCATAAAATTTTAAGAAGTAAAAATACGCCTTGATCCTGAGTATTGTTCAGTTTCACATAAATATTTGGCAAAAATTATAATACAGTCCAATTTTCTAGAAATCTTAATAGGCAAGGCTGCATGGAAAACCTTCTGGCTTTCACTGAACGAAAGTGTAATATTCTCTCAATTTCTGACATTCTGCAAAAATGGCAAGTCTTTTAGGACTATCAGAAGTAATTTACTATAGCACTTAAAGGTCTTGGTGTCGAGGTGTTGAAATATTCCAGAGAGAGCGTCGCGCTGTTACGATCATCATTTGTGAAGGAATCGCAACAAGCTACTGCAGCTCCTACGCAAAGTTACCGATAGCTTTTTTGTAAGTGACTTCAGTTGCTAATCGCGCCGAGCTGACATCGCATCGGCAGCACTAATAACTGCACCCAACTCACACTATTGTAATGTCAGATCCAGATGATCCCCGAGTAGCATAAAAATAGGTACTAACACGCATCACACCAAGAAAATTCTAATTTCACAAAATATAATATGATTGCAGTAAAACGCCTTTTTTTATTGTATGAATACAAGAATTCAAAATACAGAAAGCTGAAAACTTCAATTGGGCCGCAAAAAGGTTTGGAATTAAGCCGCGGTTTAACCATGCCCTATCTAGATAAATAAAGCTGCGCATCATCTTCATATAAATGTAATTTACTATGTGTAAATGTAATACAATCAAAAATATCATTTATGAGGACGGACAATAAGAGGGGCCCAATATAGAGCCCAGCGGGATCAGCACATATTTGGCGGAGCATCGAGCTTTTCTCACCAACCTTAACTGAATAAAATCTTTCACTAAGATAACTCACGATAAGCTTAACTGCATGATACGAAAAATTTAATGTTTGAAGATTTTTATAATTTGATGACTGATACAGTCAGTATCGAAAGCTTTAGAAAATCTTAAAGTAGTATGTTAGTAAAATTCTTTTATTGCTGTTATTATCAATTATTTTAATTAGAGCAGTTGTGCAGCTCCATACATATATCCAATTCGAAAGCCCCGATTGCTGTGTATTCAAAAGATTGAGGTATGAAATATATCGGCAAATTTGGATACACAATACATAAGCTTTTATATGACTTTTGGAAAATACAAAAGAGTATGTAGGTCCGAATTCCTTCGTTGAAGAGTTGGGTACCGGGATCACATTGAAAAATTTACAGGAAACAAGACAAGCATGACCAGGTGAGGCACGCATTGACTATGTGCAAGGGCAAGAGTAGGAAAGGTTATAGTAGTTTGACAAATTTAGGTTTTATGTTATTATTACCAACCGAGTTTGGCTTAACCACTGACCTATAGGAAAGAATGTCACAAGTTTAATAGTTTTCTCTTTCGAGCTATGGCCGAATTGCAGCTACCAACATAAAGTATCGCTTACTGAACGTTTTCTTATGCCATTTCATGTTCTCATGTTGGCTGCAGATGCAATCACCGCAAAAAGAATATGGTAAAAATAGTGTTTACCATGCTCCGTCTCTCTTGCTCATACGCAGGATTCAGGTAAAAATAACCTTTTGAAAATTAAATTCGGAATGAGTTTAATTCCTTATAAGCTATTAAAATATCACTTGAACACAAGAAAATATATTTTTTTAAATTAATTCGATTTTCAGGTGTAAAATTTCATCTGATTTGTTGAGTTTTACATATTTTTTTATATAGTAAACGTTTTAAAGGGTGCTCAAACCCTGATATATAGAAATAAAAATGTGTGCCACATGAAGTAGCAAATCGCTCAGTCCATTGTTTTAATGGTACCCATTCACTTACAGTCCGCCTGCAGGTCGTGGATTGTTAGATCTGGACTGCAGATGAGAACTGATGTAGGTCATACATTATTCAGTTTAACTGACAGTCCACACCTGCAGGCCATGTCTGTCAGTCGGCAGCCTGCAGGAAAACTGCAGTTTCGCCACACACTATCAGTTCGCCTGTCCAACATCAAATTTCAAAGCGATAAAATAGCTGTTGCAAAGAAAAACAAGTTGTGCGCTTTGTATATTATATTGTTTTTATTGAACAAAAAACCGACAAAAATTAAAAAGAGATTTTGGGTGAAAAATTGGCTCTTAGAATGCGAAAAACATTCTCATAAGAAAAGGTTAAAAAGCAGTAACACGGCTGATTTAAAGAATTATGTTCGTATGGATGACCGGTGCCTTCAAATATTATTGAAGTTGGTTTAACCTTACATTAAAAACAAGTAAAAAGGCTAGAATTGGTTTAAGACCAATTATAAGTAATACCCTAGATAAATGCCCTCCCCGTATGTATGCACGGTCCATCGTACAGTAAAAATTATTATAACAAATTCCATACAATTTCCTATTTTGAAGAAGTTTTTATTTCTACAAAAACGTCTAGGAGTGACCGTTTTAACAGAATACGTAAAAACCATAAATTTTTATATGCAACACCAAGAAGAGGTTGCCCAGTTTTGCAACTATATTTACTATTTTTATAAAAAAGCCGTGTATTAACTTTCAGCTCACTATTAGGAAGTGACCAAAAATCTAGTGTATGGAAACCCACCAAAGGAGATACCGGATTTGTACCATTTTCGAACTTAAATTTACCTTTTTTTTTAAAGCCAGTGTGCAAAATTTCAACCCTCTAAGTGCACGCGTTCTGGAGCTATTCTGTGCACAAATCGACGGACGGACGGACATGCAAAAATCAAAATTACTTTTCATATTATGGATGGCTGTTCAATCCATTTGTTATGGTCGTAGCGTATTGCATATAGCAATATACTACATGACATACTGAAGCGTGTATGCCGGCTGGCTGCTGTCCATATCAGAAAACTTGAACGCACCCCGACCGAGAGAGATGCGTTTCCTCAAGCTCAGTATGGCATGCTGAGGTGATAAAGAAGAAGAAGAAGCATTCGAGGGTTGGCAATATGTAAAAGATAGGAACAGCCATTTTGGTGACAAGTCGGTAAGGTCTCGAGAAGTCAAAAAATAAGTGAGAAGGAAAGGGAATCAAAGGAAATCCGTGACTTAGTAGGGTCATCGGAAAATATTGAAGAAAGTAAAGGAACTAAGGAAATCTGTAAAGTTTAATAGAAACTAGAAAAGGGATTGGGAAAACGACCTTGCAGGAAAGCACTAGTTGCATCGAAGAAGTTTAGGAAGGAAAAATAGCAAGAAAATATTCAACGGAACTGAAGTTGCTGGAAAGGAAAAATTTAGCTAGAAGTGGAACATAAAATGCCAGAAAGTCCGAGGGATTCTTTGGAAAATAAGAAAAACCACGGATGGGCAACCACTTGGCTATGTGACGGCGGAAAGTAAGCCGAAGAGAAGAAATACAAAACAAAAAGGCCAAATAAGGTGTCTTCAAAGAGTTATATCTACAGAAAGTATCCGAAACCACTGGAATACCACTTAGTGCGAAGAAGCAGAAAAGTAGCTGGATGAAGCTGTAAGGTATAGAACATAGTGATAAAACTAGGCCTCAGGCAAAGCTGGCGATCCCTCGGATAACCAAGATCCAGTTCAATATAATTTAGGAAGTGAGTTCGTTATTTCCCCACCAATTGATTTTCCGGAGCTACTCCAATGAGTTTTTGTATGGAAAGGTCTTTTCAGCACCGCCTAATTGTTGAAAATTGTACATGCTAGTGGACAAATGAAAAATCCACCAACTAACATAATCCTCAAAAGAAAACAATTCGCCTTATTTCTTATGTATAGTACAAAGTAAATATTTCACACTAATAACAAAAAATATTAAACAAAGCAATTCAATGGAAATTTACCAAAAAAACAAGTTACGTATAGAAAAAAAAACTATACTACTTTCCTTAAGTTCCTTGATATCATTCAAATTTAATTGGAATAAAAACCCACCCAAAACTGTAAAAATTTTCGTTTACAATATTCAATGAAAGTCTATATATTTGAATTATTAGAGAAAATCATATTAATTATATTCATTACTCATTATATAAGTGAAACAAAAAAAAAAATAAAGAAAGAAAAAGAAATACTTAAAACATAAGAAAGAATCAAAGCAAGAAATGCAAGGAAAGGTAATATTATAAAAAAAAAAAAAAAAAAAAAAAAAAAAAGGGACTAAAAGGAAATTTTTTTTATATGGTAATAGCTTGCGCGAAAGAGATATGAAAGAGAGTTAGGTAGTTAACAGTCAGTAGGCCGGCCAAACAGGTACCCTGGCGGGGTATTATAGTCTAAAAGTACCACCCTCTTGCTTATTATTAGGAAGTGAGTGTCCTAGCAACCAACTTGAGCGAGGAAGATTTTTTTGGTATATATATATGTCATTACTTCTTACATTTACAGTGCTGTCTTCGTCTAAGCATCTCCAGGGAGCTCCTTCAGGGGACTAAGACACGTAAGTCAAATTCTACAGAAAGTTTCTTATTGTGCCGAGGTGTAAGTAACCAAGGAAATTTTTTTTTATAATACGTTAAATTTTCGAATGGAGCGTGAATCCACGCGGTATATAAAATTGGTTAACAAAAGTAAAAGTGTGGTAGCTTACATATTAGAGGGCCTTTAGCATTATTTTCCTAATCCACATTGTTTATTAGAATTAGAATTGTTTAGTAGAATAAGTCGTTAGCTAAACTCATTGTAACGCTATTTCTAAGGGCATCTAAGTTTTTCATAACAATAACCATGATGGTGTTTACATACAACTACATAATTGCCATAAGCCGTTATTATCAATTGATGTCAAGCAGAATCGCATGATGTTTTCGTATTGAATTTTAAGTAACTTTATTTAGCCGATCGGGTTGTAAAACGCTGACATGGATATTGTATTGGTAAGAGAGGACATTGGTAGAAATGCGAACTAGAAATGTTAGTTAAGATGATACTAAGTGATCATAAGGTTAATTAAGATTGTGTGAGCTACGGTACGAAATATTCCCAATTGGGAAGTAAATGTAATAAAGTGTTGCTTTATAACGTCATGAAGCTCTAGTGTCTTTTGGATTCTCCTTAACTCTCCCGGAGCCCTCTCACATGGGATGAAGGTCGTCTAGGCTCGCCTAGTCTCTCTCTCTCTCTTTACAGGTCAAATAGGGACTCTGAATAACTATGCCCCTCAGAGTCAGATGGGAGGATGGGGCCGGCAAAGAAGGCAAAACATCTGCGCCTTCTACAAGGATATGGGTAAGTGACGTAAGGGTCCCTTCAGGACCGAATGTGTGCCGGCTTTTAGTTGGATAGGCACGAAATTTTTTTTGATTATGGCTGACGGCAGCGGCAGGTTTTTCGTGGAACCTCCCCACACTCTCCGCCAATGAGCCGAGGCGAGCCAGCGTGCCGCCCTGCAGTTAACGCTGTCCGTCGAGTGATCTGTCAGCTCATGCTGACAGTCCGGACTTTACGTCCAAAGCTAATCGCTCAACATAGTTCCATAACACATTTTGTTCCAGCAGAATTATCTCTACGCGTTGCAAGCGGAAAGACAAACGTAGAACACCCTAAGATTTCAACCAGGATATAAAAAGAATACCAGATTAAGACGAGCAATAAAGAGACTTATCGCAACCTTAAAATTTTTAGGCACTGGACGTAGCATCGAAGATTTAAAATTCTTGACGACGCAAGCTTTGGGAACCATTCTAGCGGAAATATGTCAATACATTTATAATGCTTTGAAAAAATTTACTGCATTTTGATTTGATTTGCCATAACGCCTTATTATTACGAAAAGCCGGTAATAAAATCCTCCTTTTTGACCATTTTTTAGATTTTTGTATGCTGGATTGGGGCTAAAATATTTACGGAAACAAAAGTTCCAGACGACGGCCGCGGACGACGATACAGCAATACACACTATCAGTTACTTAGCAATTTCGTTGGACTGCAGCAAAACCCTCGAGAATACTTCACAATCCATGAAACAGACTCCCTCCCTACCACATGCGAGGCCCAACGGAGTCCTTACATTGTAAAATATTTACAGTGTTCTTATGTAAAACTGACAAAAAGTTTATTTTTTTCATGTGGGAGTCCTTCTGAAGATTATGTGTAAACGTTTTAGTGGTCTGAACATCTGTGTAATAAATGCTAGAAGTATTCGGAATAAAGTTGATGAATTGCGGCTGATCTTCGGGGGCTCTGACGTACACGTTTTAGTAGTTAGTGAGACTTGGCTTCATGATTTAATTCCTTCTTCTACCGTGAGAATCCCGGGTTACAGCTTGTTTAGAAATGATCGTGATGATAGAGCGGGTGGCGGTGTTGCTATATTCGTCAAAGACTGTATAGGTTCCAAGTTGGTACACTTTTCTACTACCGGATCTATTGAGTTTTTATGTTTGGAGCTTAATACAGGGGCAGATAAATGCATTATATGCTCTGCATACTGTCCTCCTAATGCATTCAACCTTAGTGATGCTGAGGAATTTGGAAATACTCTCACAGAACTGTCACATCGGTACGCCAACGTAATTGTTGGAGGTGATTTTAATATAAATATATTATCCCAGTGTACTAGGACTTGCGGCTTTCTCTCATTCCTATCATCCCTTCACTTGAATTTAGTCAACTCTGAGCCAACTTATTTCTTCACATCTAATCCATCTCAACTTGACTGTTTACTAACATCTGACCCCAGTCGTGCTCTATTTCATAACCAACTCAATCCCATAAGCACTATGGATCACGATATCCTGTTCTTGTGCTTCGATATGAAATTTACGCAGCCAGCAAATGAGCATAACTCTGTCTTTCGTGACTTCAGGAGCATACCGCTGGAAGCCTTGGCTGAAGAGGCTGCAGTTTTCCCGTGGACAGTGATCTTTGGGACAGCAACGCCTGATGAGCAATTGGAGCTATTTTACAGGTTAACAAATTACCTTTTCGAGAAATATGTTCCTCTTCGTAACAGAAAGGTGAGCAATAGCGTCTGCCCCTGGTACTCAGGAAGGATTAGAACTCTGATAAATGAGCGTGACTTCCTGTTACGTCAGTACAAAAGACTGAAAACAATTCAATCCCTTACATTGTATAAAAAGGCTCGTAATAATGTTACCTATGCTATACGTAATGCTAAGCGACACTATTTTGGGTCAAAATTAAATCCTAATCTACCATCTAAGATCTTGTGGAAAAATCTGAAAGACGCCAGAGTCTATGAAAATAGCAATAGTGAATGCCACTTTAGCGCAGATGAGCTCAAAAACTTCTTTAGTTCTAATCCAAGTAACTCAGTTATTTCTTCTGATGATTCCATGGTCCCAACCCATCATGCTCGTGACCTATCTATCTATCTACTTTGGTTGTCTGCTGGTATTCTGGACACCAAAATCCGCTTAAAGCTGGTTCGTAGCTTACTGGTGCCTCATTTTACGTATGGTAGTGTAATCTTCCCCTCGTTTGATAGTAACTGTATGAGGAGGTTAGAGGTTGCCTTTAACGACTGCATCCGATTTGTGTACAAATTAAGAAGATTTGATCATGTCACACAGCATAGAGACACACTGGTTGGGTGTTCACTTCGTGTTCTTTTATTAAAAACTTCGCTAATTTTATTCTACAAGCTGAGACGTTATAATAAACCCGAATACTTACGCTGTCCCTTGCAGCCATTAAACTCTTCACGGTCCCACGGTTTCCGGGTCCCGCGCTTTGTGCACTTGGTCATGAAGAACTCCTACTTTGTACGAATTATTCGTGCTTGGAACTCACTTCCTCGGTCAGTTCAGGGTGCGCACTCCGTCAATGCATTCAGGAAGGCTTTAAATTCCAATTCGCACAATATTAATATGTGATGAAAAACTCCGTTTGTATGCTCAATCATCTTCGCTTTACCCTCTTTGTAATTTTTCACGTTTTACTGTTTACTTTGTTGCTCTTTCTTGCTATCATTACTTTTAATCTAATTGTTTTATATTAGCATTTACCTTTTATATTCACATACAATCTTCTTATTAAGTTTAGATATACATATGTTTTTGTAATTAACTATTAAAATTGTTCTCTCTCCCGTAAATTTATAGTACTTAAAAGATTTGTAATCTTGTGTACGGATACTGGCAATAAACTTTTGTAACTTTTGTTACTTTTGTAACTTTGTAAATCATAAGTTTTAACTGCGGTCTTTCTTTTAAAATATGTTAAATATTTTTTCAACTGACTCAAAGTCGTTAAATTAAAATTTATCAAATTTGCACAAATAACTTAACATAATGTTATGCTAACCACATTAGAAAACATTTAAAATATTTTGGAAACATTGTTTTGAGAAATACTCATTGACATTAAATAAATAATCAATGTTCGATTCTACGTCTTTTGCGAACTTTTCTTCATCACAATGGTCACCGGTTTGCAAATTATTATTAATTTCAGAACATTGAGTTTTGGTTGCAGTAGTATTATTGATTTTAATTGAGCTCTCGTTTTTATTTGTTTGAGAATTAGCCGATGACTTACAATTTTTTACATGGCATCTTTGGCCACTAAAAGTACAAAATTCATTAGAACATATTTCGTTTGCAATACATTTTAAAGTTAGCAACTTATTCTCTGTTAAAAAATGATCATATTTTAAGTGGAAAACCACATGGTTTACTGTTCTGAATGTGTTCTTACATATAAAGCAAAAATACATATTTAATTTTCACGATATTGCTCAAATCGAGAAGAAACTCCTATTAACTTACTGGAAGGTTATGATTTATTAATTTTGTAAATTATAAATGCTCAAGAAATTGTAAAAATTTAAGAGATTTGGGTCAAACTTAAGATTGAATATATAAAAGGTTTTTAAAAGAATATCCATTGCCTGTAAAAAATTATATTCAAAAGGAAGTGGAATAAACTTACTATCTAGTAACAAATAGTATTGAGAAATCGCTGATCTATTAGAGCCTGCTGCAATCAAATGTGGTTGCTTACTGTTAACTAGGAAATAGTTGATTGGCGTATTGACCTAAGAGAAGGAAACTAGAGCTAGATAAATATACCTAATATTTTAGTTACTTACATTTTCGAAATGATTAATTGAATCAACACATTGTTGAAAAGTCAACCTTTTAGTCTGTTTAGATCTGGGTCCATATGAAGTAGATGGTAGTAATCTCAATAAAGCCAAAAGCTTTTAATTATGTCATTCCAACCTATTAAATAATTTTGTTTATGCCAATATTAAATTATTAAATTTCCTGTGATTTAAACTTAATACCAAATTTTTCAAACGTTTCTCCAGTTATAGATCTCAAGACATTCTGAATATTGTCATTATAAAACGGCCAATTCTGAAACAAACTCTGAGTACTCTCTTTAAAATGAAGTTCAAAGTCATATAAAATCTAGAAAAGGTTTAACATTAAATATATTTCTATAAACAGAGAAAAATTCTACACTTACCAATTCAGCTTTATAAAAAAAGCTAGGGAAGCATTCAAAGAGGTTAACAGGTTTTTGTAAAAATTGTGTTCTCTTATCTACAGTTTCTTTCAGTTTAAGTTTTATGGCATGTAATTGCGATTCTACCACACAATTTCTGAAGAATTGCTTGTCTTCAGTATTCAATTCATTTCCGTTTAAGTCTGCTTCAACGTCTTCGATCTGCTTCGTTTTTTTTAAGGAGCCATATGTCCCTTCAACTTTGTGTCGCTTATTATTAATATTTTTTAATTTGGAAGCTAAAAAACCACTGTTATGCTCTGGATCAAAAAAAATATCCTAAAATGGGTAAATATTTTTATGTAATAATTCACTTTTGTTATATTAAATAATTCTTACAATCCCACCAATTTTGCTTGGGGAAGCTTTGAATGAAGGAAACAGTGAAATTGCTGCTTTGGCGGCCGCTATTTTCTCTTCCTTCTTCGGGTAATTTCCACAATTATTCCTTATATAATTACTCAACTGTTTAACAAAAATTCGCCTGTTTGCTTTTGATAATATATTTTCCTTTTTATATTGAGCTAAAATAGCTATACCTTCGTCATCACATTTTAAATAATCCTCTAAAGTCAAACAAAGCATTTATTTTTAATATATGTTGTAAGTTTTCTCCATACCTTTTGATTTATCAATAATTCAGAACCACGAACGGCATCACATCTTTTTACAAAACCGGCGTCACATCTGTCTAAATTTGTAGTCGAAATACTATCACAGTTATCTAAAATGCAGACTTCAATGTGAAAGCAACTGCATCTACTAAATTGTTGTACAATATCGCCTAAATCGTCTAAATCAATCAGAATACCATCAACTTTCAAACTAATTGTTAATTCTTCGTTTGAGGTAGATTCATCAAAAAGTTCTAAACAATTACTGAATACTAAAAATGTAAACATTTCTTACATTATCCATCAAAAAATATTTAAACACAAGTTTAAAATTTTGATTAAATACTCACTTGAGTTATGTATTTCACTTGAACTTATGTTTTCAATTTTTATAAATTTATGAAAAAAACTCTTCTTTTTACTATTACACACCACTTTTAAGAATTTTATGTTAGCCATTCTATACAGGGTGTTTCCCCTTAGGAGGTCCATAGACCGGGAGGTGATAGTACTCACCTAGACGAACCAAAAATTGTATGGCAGGGGGGGGGGAGGCAATATCAACCGTTTAGGAGTTACAGGGTGATTCATAAAAAAAGCTAGGTTTTCACAAAACACCCTGTATCTTTAAAACTACAGGGCGTATGGTCACAGTTAAGGGCTCACTGTATGCAGAACTTCATGGCCTTTCCAACAACAGCTCAACCAGCCCCGTACCCCTCTCCCCTAAGAAGTTATGAAGGATTTTCGGATTTTCTTTCCTTTTTTTTTACTTTGACCTCTATTATTTTTGCAAAATGGTCATTAACATAACTTTTTTTTATAAAAACTGTAAACTGTAGACTCTAACATACACGGCGACCCTACCACCAGGATTATTTTCGATGTACTCTTCAATACCTATAATTCCAAACATCTTAGTTAATTCCAACGCTTATCTGTTTGATTTAAGTCTCTCTTGAAAAGGTTTAAGTAAATGCAGAATGACTTAACTCTATTGTCATTAAGACAACTTCCCTCGAAATTACGAAAAAGCTTAGTTTTTCAACGCAACTATAATTTACTGTAAGCGTCTATACTATTTAAGTAGTTAGTAACTAGAAATGAATACTTACATAATTCCTTACGGAAATATTGTTGGATATAGATTTTTGGTGGAAAGATTTTATTTAAAGCTATAGGTATTTTCAAACAATGTATTTATCAAATTAGTTAAATTAGGTTTCAAATATAATTTGCAAACCGTAATTCAATCGAAGGCACATAGGTCAGTAAACTAGGACCAGATATTATAGGAATGATTGAAATTGAGACGAACAAATTTTGTGACACTTATCTCCAAATGACGTAAGCACCGAATTGACAGATGAATTGGTCATAGCCTTGTTAATCTTTGTATCATTAGGTCAATACAGGTATGAAATCTACCTGGCCTTGGCATTGATTATAATAATTTTATTTTTATGTTACGAGTAATATTAAATATTGAAATAATTATTGTACAAGTTATGTGTGTTATTATTATAAGAAATTAATAAGGCCGGTCTTGTAAATACGACATTGAACATCATACCAACCTAGTACTGTTATGTGTTATTCCATACATAATATATTATGTCATATACAAAAGGGATATTTTTTGCTTATAATTTTATTATTTTGCTATTATTAATTCTTTGTAAATATTTGTAACTATACTCTACTTGTAACTTACCTTTTAAGAACCCTAAATTACTTACATATACATTCACCACCGTCGAAGTGAGCTTTTTGTTCATACATATATATACTTGGCCTATCGTGCCTAATAATGCTAATTTGCCCCCATGATTCCCCACGTGGTGGTTTCTAAAGATTTGCTGTCGTTTACTTTTTTGAACTTAGAAAGACGAATGTCTCCCTGCGGCTAGGAAATTTACGCTAATTTCAACGTCTTGGAAATCGATTCGCTTGCGTGCGTTGACCACTAAAGCCCACAAACATTGTTACCACTGTTTCTCCTGGCGTAGAAAATAGTTGGCATTTCCTCAGACAATTTAGTCAAGGCGGTAAGGTAAGAGCTACTATTTCTATACAGTTCTAACCACTGGTCAGTTGGCAGTCGTCTACCATCCAGAATGGACGTGATATAAAATAGTAATATTTCCTAATATCGAAACTTGCTCAAAGTTTTTCTTTCGTATATTCTTATAATTTGCTTCAGTGGATTTTCTTAAAACTTTAAGAATCAGAAAAAAATTGGATATTGTCACAAATTAAATGAAAATGTTCAATTCAAACCAGCAACATTGGTACGGCGGTAATAACAACAGCATTTTTCGGAACACACGAGGAGTCTCAAATTCTAATCCATCACTAGAGAGACCATCTGATATCCATGTGGAGTATGAAGTTGCAGTACCAATTGTGCCGTCCTTTAGACATACACCCTATCATTCATTATGGGATCTCCATCAGTGGTAAGCTCCAAAAGTGATTATTAGTAGTTTGATTACCATAATTTAGTGGGACGGGGTTTACACTATAAGTTTGAAACCTCAGTGACCGCAAGAGTTATTTTCACATAAATCGATGTGAAGGGCGCGCAATTCGTGTATAACTTTTCTAAATATTTTCTTGTCGCTTATTAGATCTAACGGTTAATTGGAAAGGATAGTAGGTATAATGGATGGCTTTGGTATATATATCAGAAGAGCGGTAATAGTATATCAATTTTTTTTAATTAAAATTATGAAATAGAAAATTAGTAGCGACATAAAAGTGGTCTGAAACATATAAAAATATATAAATCGAATGATTTTATGTCCATTTCCAATTCTTACCAACCATTGCGAGATATTTATGGTTTAATGGGTCTATACAATGCCGAAAGTAGAGTACGTAATGTCTCTTGTCAACCAAAATATTTCTTTTACTAATCGTTAGTTTTATTACCATAATCATTCAATTGTTAATTATATACGAGGTTACAACACTACTAAGCTAAAGTGTCTTTCATATGGATCGCTAAGTTGTATGGAATAAGACGTATTTCTGTATGATTAAATGGTTCACTCATCGGAAAATTGATTATTAAAAATCGGAGAGATGCTCTCCTCAGATATAGACAACATAAAAATTGTCTGCCCTAATGCAATATAGTAGCCAGAATTTATTGTGAAAGTGAAATATTTATTTCAGCTAAATTGGCGTTCAAGGAATCAACTTGGGTCGAATTTTGACTATAAATACAAACTAATGCGAGTATTCTCTTAATTTTAACTTGATTTGAAAGGGTAATGTATTTATGATATTTTGAGCTGTTGCTAATGTGCTAACTCATTAGCACAAGCTTCAGAACTTTATTAATACAGTTCTTAATATACTGACAGCTATAAGTGAATTAATGATAGAAATATGATGCAGTGAATGCGTGAGTAAAAATAAATAAATTGATACTACAAAGATCACATATTATATATTAGGGATAGATTTAAAATTGGGCTACAGCTTACACTATTTATAGCGTTTTTTAATTCCACCTACATACCTAGTTATTTATGTAACTCAAAGTTGTAGTATTATAAGGTCTTAGATTAAAGCATTAAGGACCGAGTATTTCATGTAAAAGCCGTGCAGGTACATGACCGTGTAACATTATCTACTGATTTGACTGAGAGTGAGAAAGAAGGAATGCAATTTAAAGATGGTAGTGTCAAATTTATGGTGTGCATCTGGGATGCTCATTGGAATTTATATTCCATTTCTAAAATGCAACTGATGAAAATGGAAGAAAAAAATTCAGCGGGCGCAGTTTGAGAATTGATGATTTGATATTATATATTACTTATAGGGCGGTATACCGAATTATATTAGACAAACTAAGTAAAATTATTATAATTTCCGATAAGTTGTTGTCCCTTTCAATATTTCTATCGGTTTTTATCACCTGTATAGACATTTTCACATTGTTGCGACGTTTTATTAAGAACCCTTTGAAAATGTAAATACAGCAATTGATTTTATCCAAAGGCTTAGATTAATTAACAATTAACACGTCGCGCTTGGCTCTATTGAGGCATCATCAGGTTACTAACTAACTATACCTAGCTAGTGATCTGATTATTCATTTTTAGTATGTTAGCGGATCTAGTAGGGGGCTATTTGAATATTCATTTAATTTAATACGTTTTTTGATAATATGACTACTTTTATGTCAAACTGCTCATATTTGTCTAAAATACTTCCGCCATTTTTTTGTTGTAATAATTTTAAATTATTAATATTTGTCCTCTGGTTCATTTGTTTCATGTCATTTTCAACCCCAGAAATATTCTCTAAATATCTAGTTCTGCTTTTTTGTTTTATGTGTTTCTTTTCTTCAAGACAACGCTAGGACACATGTTTCAAATGTATTGCTGGTACAAATATACCAATTCGAATAGGAAGAAATCATTAATTTTCCTTACTCATCGGGATTATAAGACTGGAAAGCCGTCTCTAGTAATATTAACAATCGCACAAGTATCCTGACTGAATTCTTCTCATAAACACAAATGGACCTTCTCAAAAGGCGGTCGGAAAATTGGTCGACAAATGGAAAACTATTATAGAAAATTTTAGAAAATATAGTTGTAAAAAATTGTCTTATAGCCAAATAATAGCATTCTTATGGGACATGATATTTACTTACATTTAGTGTATTTTACATCCTCCATCAGATCCTACCATAGAGTATTATTGAGTTTGCGATGGTGTACAACAAAAATAAATTTGTCTTGCTTGTTTGTGCATTTGTTTGTCGGTTTTCATGTTAATTTGAGAACAATTTACTGCTAAATGAAATATTCTTTTTACGGTAATTCTATGAGCAATGTAAGTTTCTGGTATATCTAATCTAAATAACCGAAACTCCTTTTTGGGGCTTACATGTAAGAATTTCGCGCTATTCAGTGATAGGTCAAAATGTTCAGCAAAAATTCAGCACCAGAAAAAGCCTTTTCGAATATCACTCCAACGAATTGTGCTACCTCTTACATATTCTATGGCTATCGCCAATGCTTTATTGTACAAATACACAGCTCTTCGTTGCTATTATTCTTCAAATGAAAGTCCGCTCTATGATTTGCCCACCCCAATACTATTTGACAGCTCAAGCCATAAACTGTGGCGATGGCCATGGCTATATGGAATGCGTAGACGCTGTGTTAGATCGTAGGTACATGTATTATTTTATTTTGCTGAGCTGCCAGCATTCATGTATCACTAGCAGCATTATATGCTCCCTTAAAAAGTCCATACAGCCATTTGCTTGGTATATTCGAATACGGAATGAAAGTTGCAACTCATTGTTATCCTATATAAGCAGCGTTGAATTTTTTGCTACTGCAGGTATAACTTAATAAAATTTTTAATTACAACAGACCTGAACTCATTAATTCCGACTGATTTGCAAACCCTGGAGTTCTTTTTGGAGCGCTATTCAACATTTGTGCTTTATAAGTACGATGTTTATAAGTTTATAAGTAGACTGTCCGGAAACACTTATAAGGGCACGTGTTATAACTAACACTTTTTATACCCTTGATAATGAAATCATAGGGTATACTACGTTTGTGATTCCGTGAGTAATACATAGAATTAATAAGTAAAAAAGCTAGAATATGTCTAAGACCAATTCTTATGATACCCTAGATGAATGACCGTATGTAATTTCGAATCATCCATCTGTAAAAATTTGATTTTTGAAATGTTTTTTTGTATATATTTCTAAAACGGTTCGGTTCGTCGGACAGAAAAAATGATTATAAATAATTTCATAGGATTTCATATTTTTAAGAACTTTTCAGTACAATATAAATGTCTAGGACTGATAGTTTTCACAGTATATGTAAAAATCCTAAATTTGTATACGGCAGCACCAACAAGGGGTTGCCCACTTTAGCCCATTTTTAAAAATATATTAACTATTTTTATGAAAAGACCGTGTACCAAATTTCAGCTCTGTACGTTAACGCCTTTTCAGGCAGTGTCCAAATATATATTGAAAAACGAAAATTGTGTATGGCAACCCTACGAAGGAGTTACCCGATTGGTCCATTTTCGAACTTAAATTTACTTATTTTTTTAAGTCTATGTGCAAAATTCCAGCTCTCTAAAAATGTTATCGTGCGGACGAACTGATAAGTGGACGGACAGACGGACATGCAAATATCAAAATAACTTTTAATATTATATATATATATTATATTTCCCTCTACCATCACTATTTCTATGCGTTACAAATAGAATGACTAACTTAGTATATCCTTTGAATTTATCATCTACGGTATAATAGAGCAAAACGAATTGGACACCCAAGCATAATATTAAAAGTTATTTTGATTCTTGCATGTCCGTCTGTCCCCGTCTGTCCTCACGATAATTCGAGAACGCGTCTACTTAGAGAGTTAAAACTTTGGACACGAACTTTAAAAAAAAAAATTAAGTTCGAAAATGGTACCAATCGGGCAACTCCTTGTGAGGTTCCCATACAATAATTTCGTTTTTCGCTATATATTTTTGCATTGCCGGAGAACGCGCCGACCTAGAGAACTGAAATTTCCTACACGGCGTTATGATAAAAATAGTAAATATAATATCAAAAAATACATAAAAAAAGCTTTAAAAATAAATAACTTGTGTAAATAAAATGCACTAAAAAGTAAATAATAATTTTTTTCTTTCTGAGTGATATACCTCATGCTACAACTCAGATTAAATCTTAAAAGTTTGGGCATCCATAACTATAATCACTTTACATAATTGTGATTATAGTTATGGATGCCCAAACTTTTAAGATTTAATCTGAGTTGTAGCATTTCTTATTTTGCAACTTTTCTTGTGTATATCATTGAGAGAGAAAAAATATTTTTTTTACTTTTTAGTCAAATTTAGTTATAAAAGTTATTTATTTTAAAAGTTTTTTTTTAATATATTTTATTTTTTCTCAGCTTGTACTACTTTCATTAAATCGTTACGAATTTAAACCTACTTTTTCGGGCTAGTTGTTGTATTTATTTCATCTAGGTTGAATATCCAAGTCGTCCCATTGTCACAAGAGTCCACTCTCAATGGCACGTGTACATTGTACATTATATTTGTTAATCTGGCGAACAAAATGATAAGCCATTATGTGTTCTTTCATTACTATCCACATATTTTCGTTTCTTATCACTTTTATAAACTCGAATGATGTTTTTTACATCCATTTGATAAGCTAAGTTGTAACACTTAATTATAGGTAATAGGTCATAGAGCAGTTTTGATTATGTTTTTTAAATTTTCAACTGCCTTTAGATTAATTTGAAATGATCATTTTAGAAATTTAAAAATAACCGAAATAAATAGATTCAATTTAACTACTACGAATGAAAAAATGCTGCTGTTGAATGATACAACGAGATAGATGCGAGAATGAAACATTTTCAGAGCAAATTTTCGATCCTTTGTGCTAATTTAATAGCAATAAACAACTGTAGCTAGTTTGAATAACAAGAAATTTTGTATGTATTGGAAATAAAAGCAAAACATATCGTCATCTGAGAATTTATTTGCCGTATACATATGCCAATGACACCAATTTCGATAAAACAAGTTTAAAGTTTATGTTCTTATTTGGAAATATGGTACTATAGAAATATTTAAATCTTAAAATATAATATTCTTAATAAAAAGATCTTCCAAATTTATAATTTTAGGATCCCGGCAATGACGGTTTTATTAGTTATAGGTATTTAAAAGGCATGTCGATTACTCCAACTTTTGTACTGAAAGAATTGGAATTATACACGTACGGCAATAACTGTGTACATAATTAGGACTTCCAGAGGATTCGATTTTATCAAGTCGAAATAGTGTGTACAAAACTATATATATAGACGCTAGATATATAAAAGAAAAATCAATGAAGTCTGATAGGAAAAATCCACAACACAGTCGTGAGTTAACTTCTCATCGACTGTTTTGCGGGTTTTCGCTATACGATTTTGACGATTTTTTTTTTTCCATTTTGCTTTCATATAGTTTTTTTCTTCGATCTGATCTAATCGAGCTCCCCAACAGATTCAGATCTACCATTACATTATGTATCTAATTGCTTAAATAACTTAGATATTTCAAATAAAAGATGATTTTTAATCGGTTTAAATATATTTACAAAAAGGTAACGAAATAAATAATCAATTCTTGATAAAAGCAATAACAGAAAAATTCAAAAATTCAATTCAATTTTCAATAACCTGAAAAAACTATTAACTTTATTTTAACCACAGTATTATAATATTGCTGATCAATCTCTTGTAAAAAAGGTACTAAACACCTTGTATACATTAGCGTAACTAGGTAGTGGCCAGGGTGCCCCCCCCCCAACGCGAGCTGCCTCCCCCAGAACACGGACTGCCTCCCCCAGAACGCGGACTGCCCAATTTTCCGGAAAGGAGGCCTTTTTAAGTTTTTTCGATTCCTATCCCAACGGATTCAATAATAAGGCTGATTATCTTTATAAGGAAGTTTTGTGCGGATTTAAAAATTCAGTAATATTCTTATTATGTTACATTATGAAATAAAACTATATTAGCAACTCTAGACAATTGATATTTCGGGAAATAACGTAAAACGCTACGTGCAAACATCGAAGTAAAACTTGGGTCCTCATTCCATTTAAGATGCTCAAAGAATCGAGAAAAAAGTGAGTAAGCTTGCTTTATTATAGGGTTTTCACATAACTTGTCACATCGCGCAACTTGAAAAACGCAGCAATATGAGTGATAATATGGGATATATATATATGTACACGACATTAACCACGAGCCCATTTGAGAGAATTTACAAAAATGTATGCTAACTTTCTATAATACGCAGAACTGTGCGCAGAGCGTGAAAAATGTTGTGACAATTTATTTTTATTTTAAGAGACCTATATCTTACTTTTACCACTTAAATTGTTACTTGCTAGCTCGACCGACTGTGAACGAAACTTTTCCGCTATGCGTCGAGTTAAAACTTGGTTAAGAGCAACTATCCTAAGCCTAGGCGTACACGCTGCACATTTTACGGCTGAGAGGCATTCGGGGAAGGGAAAATTCCGAAATGCCAAGTTTCGATCTGCAGAACGAGCAGCATACTAATACTACTGGAAGTACGGAATATATGAATGTCGCTTGGGTTCATTGGAATTCAAAAAAGAATGCACTTTAACCAATTCGCCAATTACAATACGTATGTACTAATCTATTTACATGTAGCCTCGGCAGCCCGGTTGGCGAGCGCGCTGACTACTATCCCAGGGCTCCTTGGTCCGAACCTACCTCGACACGGTCCTGCGCTATTTCGTCATACCTATGTAGTTTCCTGTCGACTATTTACACAATAATTTAAATGTCTGACTAAACTGAAATTAACAACAGGAAGGAAAAAGAATCAACATTCAACGAGAATTATAATAAAGAATGGGAAACAATTGAAAACTGTTCGTTGTTCCTCTGGCCTCTAACATCAGAACCTCGACAAAGACTGCCCTATACCAAAAGCTTTTCTTTTTAAAATCGTCCCGAATGTACACACGTGTACCTGAATTTGCAGTGGATGAAAAGTGCTGATCTATTCCTTTTGCTCTCTTGGAAGCGGAGTTAAGGTTTCAAGTAGGGAGACTATGTAGATATTAGAACATAGATGCATTTGGAAATCCAATACCTACTTAGATATAGACAGATAGTAAAAATCTAGAATTTACAATACAATACAAAAATGTTTTATTGAAAGACCATGGCCAAAGCCACGTCCTTAAACGGTGTGTACATAGAATTTGTCAAAGCTAATACCCTAGATGAATGCCCATATATAATTTCGTATGGTCACAAATGTCTGCAACTTTGACTTTTGAAGTTTAAGTTACTTTTTTTAATTACTTTGGCGGAAATTATGTTTCTTGCGGGTTCTGTAACTTATAGGCGGAGGCGTTTATTTCAGTATTTAACCTGTAACGACTCTTCGTAGGTATCTTGACTTTTTTTTTCTTATCTTTTCTGTTTTTTTTTATGTAGGCTCTGCAGAATTTTGTTTCTTATCTACATTATTGTTTTTTTTTTTACTTGTAGCTATGTTTTTTTTATTCTATTTCATTTTTTAGTTATTATTTATTATTTAATTTTAATTGTTAAAGCCTATGTGCGAAAGTTACGCCAATGTTTGTATCATTAATTTGACCTTGTCTCACATTATAACACACAGCTTAGGAAAATAAATTCTTTGCAGTTTCCATTATTTTTTTGGATGGTTTTTTAATTATGGATGCTGTTTTATACTCAATTTCTCGTAAGGATATTTTATATTTGACAATAAAATGATCAGTTTGATTATATTGAAAAAATGTAATTACTGAAAGGCACATTTTGGAAATTCTGTCTCGAATAGTTTTATTTTTTAGCAGTCTTATTAAGGAGATGAGACTATGTATTTCGACTCCCTTCAAATGCCTATCAATCACAATTGTTCAATTTTTTATTGCATCGAAATACGTAATAAGAAGCAATGAATATACGATAAAACAAGTGTAATCAACAATCTTTCCCGTATTTTCTCTAGATAATACTCGTACAGTAAACCAATATTTGAGTTCTTGAAGCATGTATTTGACATAAGGTAAGCTAATTATTGCATACAAAATTGATATTTTCGTACGTTTTTTGCCGCATACCCCAAAAAATGGCATATACTTACTACAAAACACTATGGTTATTACTGTCTTTTTAGGTGATATACGTCAAAATTCACAATAGGTATCTCAGAATCCATTAAAAATTAGTAAGAAAAACGGAATACATATTTGAAAAGACCATTGTTGAAAACCTTTGAATTGAATATTAGCTTAAAATTCGTTAAAATGGCGTACACGGCAAACAAATTCTCAAGTGACAACATTTAGATTTAGAATTAATCGTTCTGAGGCCTTTTCTTGGTCGTCTGCTAGCCTTTTATACTCCATTTTTATAATATTTTGATAAGATGCAAAATAATAAATCGAAGTCATTGGTAGCTTAACTAATCTGTTTCAATAATGTTTTCATTGCTTTCCGGAAAAAATCCATTGCTTAATTTTTTTTTTGAAATTAACTTAAAGATATCATTAAAGTAAAGTAGATGTGTAGCGGCCCTCGTGACTTCTGTGCAAGAACCACTACTTTCTTTTGAATGTGATATTTATGGTCTGGTCAACACATAACGCCCGAAACTTGTGATGTTAATAAAAACTTTTATTTGCTGGCTATCTATACACTAATTTTACTTTTTACAAAACTAATTATTAATTCTTGACTTCGATCGATCGCGGAGTGAAACCACTGGCATGAGGGTTGTAACTAGACTGTGCGGGTTTCTAATGCTTTCGCGCACTCGTCACACGTAACGCGTATATAGTGTGCTTCTGTCTGCTGGGGCGTTAGAAAATAGGAATTATTTAGCACTGCGATTACGTTCAGAGTTAGTGTTGCATGTTGCGTTCGTTTAAATTATCTAGCGAGTCTCT
This sequence comes from Dioctria linearis, assembly GCA_963930735.1. NCBI lineage: Eukaryota > Metazoa > Arthropoda > Insecta > Diptera > Asilidae > Dioctria > Dioctria linearis. The sequence goes on from OZ005741.1 coordinate 117,790,788, forward strand.
ATAGATGGAATGCAAAATTAGACGTGGGTAGAAATGAAATATTGAATACAGGCACGATTTCAACTTATTTAAATTTTGAATATTATTTATGTTTTAAAATGTACACTTTATTTTAAATAGTGAGCTGTAAAGGATTTAAATTTTTAACGTACCGTTTGATTGACTACATCAGAGCTTTTAAAGAAAAAACAAATAAGTGTCACCATTTATTTGAATAAAACCAACTTAAATCTGACTTAATTTCACTGCGCTTGTGCCCACGAGTCAAATACAGTATGAACGTCCAAAGAGTTTCTCTTTTCTCTCTCTTTCTACACTGTAAAAAAACGTGCGCAATTGTTGCCACAAAGTTTAAGAATTTTTCCCTAAAATGTAGGGAATATTCCTTAAAATGTGGGGAATATTTCCAAAAATGTAGGGAATATTCCCTAATAATTTATATGTAGCTGGTATGGGACATTAAAACAAGTTTTCTTCTTTTCACCTCGTATTCTAAGGAGATACAGATAGTTTACTATAATACGAAGAAAGTTCATAATCTATTCACCAGCCTCAAAGATCGGGATCCACATGAATTACAGTCTAATGTAGTATATAAAATTAATTGCAAGTCGTGTGAAGCATGTTATATTGGCCAGACTAAACAATTGTTAAAGAAAAGACTATACCAACACGGGTATGATTGTAGACCTACTAACAGTCACAAAAAACAGATGACAGCCCTAGCCAAGTATTTCGAAGAGAGACCATGTCTTTGATTTTAATAATAAAAACATCGTGGACTATGAAAATAATTGGTACAAACGGAATATTAGTGAAATGATATACATACAGCTCAATGACAACAACATTAATTTTCGGACTGATACTTTAAACCTAAATCCAGTCTATAGGACACTATTAAACTCATACAAAAACACTTTAATGAGTTATGATAAAAGAGATTGATGTTATTCTAGTTTTGATAAGGTCTTACTCTCACTTTGTTATACTAGTACTAGACTATCCGTTTTCCTATATTTTTATCTAGCATGCTATCTGGCAGCCGTAAAATTGTTTAGATTTTTTGGATTCTCCTTACAATTTGTTAAATTCTTTTAATTTGTAATTTTAATAATTATTATAATTCCTATTTATAATTTCTTGAGCTAATTTATTGGGAAGGGTTACTAGAAATTCAAACCAACTTTTTATACTAAAATTTTATATGAATTTATTCTATATCTTAACTCGACACTAGGAAGGCGCACACGATCTTTTCTCAAAGAAAAAATTACACAAGACAGAAAGATTATTCTTAGACTCAAACTTATCCTACCTAACTATACCCCTGAAAATATCAAATATAGCTAGCAGATGTTTCAACGAATTTCGAAGAAATTCTTTGTCTCTTATTTTATTATTTTATTGAAAGCGATCCTTTATTTTATTACTTTCGGGAAAATTTCAAAGTGAAATTTTCCGGACTAATTTTATAGCAGCTAGAGTTCAGTGAAGCTGCATACATCTTTTAGCCAGACAAATAATATTTTAAGGTGATTCATTTTTGAAATTTATTTTAAATAACATTTCCAACATAATTGATAGATAATTTTAATGTCTTACTGTTGTCAAATGAATTCTTTATTATGTATTTTTATAGACCTGAAGGAGCGTTGAAATACAACGGGAAACGTTGGTGAAAAGAAGAAAACTTGTTTTAATATCCTATACCAGCTACATTTAAATTATTAAACTCAGGGATACTAGAATTCCTCATAAATATTCCCTAAATTTTAGGGAAAAACACCTAAGCTTTGTGGCAACAATTGTGCACATTTTTTATAGTGTATTTCCAGTTAGAAATTTCTAAATATCATTTTACCCCAAATTTCATAACTACCCATCGTACCCTATATACCTATTTTTTGTAAGCTCATACTCCATATTTTCTGCCTCAATTACTGATTATTCGACTAAATACAACTGCAAATTAAAATATCTTTAAAACCCTTGTGTCCAAAGCCAAAATTCTCACAAATCATTTGCTGAAGGAAAGTACAATTCCTGAAATGGTGGACAATCTAATAGACGAATTTACAATTGACAAATTCCGTTATTAAAGTCACTAAACGCCCCTCCAGGTACTAGTTAAATGGTGCAAAATTTCCTATCAATATGTGATATTCGTTCCGCATGAAGCGGATAACAACCAGGCAAATAAGTATATTTCTAAAGTCAACTTAGTATGATGAATCACAAGACACAAAATCAGATAAAAGTTTTACGAAGCTCAGGTCTAACTTCAATTAATCTTGCAAATACTTTTACTCTTAAGAATATTAAAAATAAAAATATATATTCCTCTCTAAACTCTCTAAACATACTCTTCGAGGAAAGGAAAAGCAATTTCGTTGGCACAATAACTACACCATCCACCTTCAATCGTAAAAGCAATATTTCCCTGAAGTGATAACTTAAACATATTACACAAACGTTGCCCGATTTCGCCACAAACTTTTTTTTTAAACTACAAGACATTATCAGAGAATTAAAATCTCTCCAAAATAATAAAACTCCTGGTACTGGCCATGTTCCAAATTCAATGATAAAATCACATCGAAAGAAAGGTTAGTTTTGTCTGAAATTACAAATCTTTCCTTAACCGGAAAAGCGTTTAAAGTATGCATGTTCACAGAAAATTCCACCCAGCTCTTGGATGTAAGTTATATAACATAAACATCTGATTTTCCCCGTCTGCGTTATTGCGGAGTTCTTTCATTGGACCGTGAAGCATCAAAAGTTATCAGCAATTTCCAATATGATGGAATGAACCTATGCTACAGAGAATGCAAGGTATTCTCATTACGAACCGAATTCCATCATTAGTTGACGAAATATCGATGGTAAATGAGGTGTATGTGACCCAAGTGCATGAAAATGGATTTTCCGGCGACAAAAACGTCCCAAGAAATTTTCCTGAATCAGGAAAACAGTACACCATCAGATAATTTTCGGCGAGACCTTTAATTTGATATGCAACATGCCATATTAGAACCACGTGCCCCCGCCCCGAGGGGTTCCTACCCCCACCCTAAAATTATACAAAGAGAAAAATCTTCCACGAATTGTAGCTGGTAATAAGCTGAGATGAACAGTTAACCCCGTTTTTCAATTCGGACCTTATCCTACCGAGTTAGAGCCGATCTAAAGCGCGAAGAATGTAGTACCCAAGTTCGAATAGATAAAGACTTAGTACGTTTTGAGCCGAATTTTAGGTATGTTGCCATAGAGATATCTTAATAAAATTTACACGGTAGATAACCAATGAAATGAGGAAGTTTTTAAAATAGGTTTGGGTGAAACATTGGTGGTACATTGCATTATTTTGAACTTTATGGAATTTAAAAATTTCTTTTGGAGCAATGGTATGGGCTACAGAATCAAATCCTTTTGCATTAGATGAGCCTAACATTCAGCTAAATTGAAAAAAAAAGCAATTAATCTCAATTATTCAAGTCACTATGACCAAAAATGTGTCCGAATTAGTAGTTCGGTGAAAAATCATAACTTCGGGAACTACGCAAAATCGCAGACCATACAAAGGGTGATTTGGACATCATTTCTCCGGGCACCATGTATACATATATCAGTGATAAGATCCAAGCAACTTATATTATCCGTAAAAGGAATAGCAAGAAAATGAAAGAAGATTTGGTTTCATGTGCACAGTGAATGTGCAGAAATGTGGTCCTCCCAGCGCATTATGGAATGCCTAGATGCATACCATTCTGTGCAATCTAGCCAATAAGCTCAACCTGTCTTCCACTATTTGGACTAGCTTCATGTTTTTTATATTTTCTAAAACAAGTTGATCGAATTTGATTGGTGGTTTCACAAAAGTCTTATTGATTTCTTTGGAAGGTTAGTAGTATTTATCCAAAAACGAAACTTTCTTATTATAATATTTGCTACTGTTTGTTACTATAAAGCGTTAACTTATCGAAATTTTGTAATGAACTATGGTTATATATATGTATTTTTAACTAGAATTGCTTTTGTCTATTTCTGGCATTCTTACAATATTGTTATACACTTTTGTTTACACTTATTTTGAACAACACAATTCTTGCTTAATTTCATATGCCTTACGAACATCCCTTTTTTATAATAATATATTTTATTATTTATTTTCTCTATGAGTTTTTCAGGTTAATTTATTTCTAATTCCTGAATTTGCCAATGAACTAATTAGTTGTTTACCTTTGTATACCGATGATGAAATCATAGGAGGATATTCTAAGTTTGTCATTCCATTTGTAACTCATAGAAATAATAATGGTAGAGCGATATAGATTGGAAACCCACGCATAATATTAAAAGTTATTTTGATTTTCGCATGTCCGTCCGCACTATAACTCGAGAACGCGTTCAATTAAAGAGCTAAAATTTTGCATACGGGCTTTGAAAAAAAAGGTAAATTTAAGTTCGAAAATGGGACAAATCGGTTGGTTAACTCCTTCGTAGGGTTGCGATACAAAAATTTCATTTTCACTAAATATTTTCAGAACGCGTCGACGTAGAGTGCCAAAATTTTGTACTCGGTGTTTTCAACGTAATGGTAAATAAAGCTTCATTAATGGACTAAATCGGCCAACCCCTTCTTGATGTTGCCACATAAAATTTTTGGTTTTTTACATCTACAGTAAAAACGATCAGTCCTAGACGTTTTTATTGTACTGAAAAATTCTAGTTCTAGAAATGCGGAAAACCACTTCAAAAATCAAACAACACAAATGGGTGCCGTACGAAATGACATACGGAAATTCATCTAGAATAGAATAGAGTGGAATAAAATATATTTCTTTAGTAGTACAAAACATAACATGATATTAACGTACAAAGTGATTCGGAATTGTACATATTTATATAAATAATTGTGCAATATTAAATTTGGGGAATTACATTAATTTACTAAAAATTAACTTAACTAACTAACTTTACAAGGAGAGGGTCCCGACTTGTCATAACAGATTTCGTCCAAATTCACAGTATAAGCAGGTCTTCACTAGAAATGAAAGTGACGCAAGTGGGAGCTCCACATGACCAAACGAAACCGCAATAATGCATAACGTAGGGGAGCCCGGGGTCTTGTAGGCTCAAATTTGCAAATTTTCGAGGGACTGTTGCAGTTAAATTGCAATAGAATTTGAACGAAAGTGCCAAATTCATTCGGGTAAAATGCCAACCATAGAGGAGGTATGTAGATTTTCGAATATGTAAGCGGCATTTCCATGCGTTTTCAAAGATCGCCTGTAGATCGCGAAAAGTGGGTATGCAAAATTTTTATAGATTTAATTTTTTTTAAATAGGTAAATGACATCCGATCTTCCTGAAATTTTGTACAGATAATCTCTTATTTTTCAGGCAGAATTTTGGCCATCTGAAATTAAACTTCGCAACTTAATCAAAAGAGGAGGGAAAATATGATCAAAAAATCAGAAAAAATCACAAAAAAACACACAAAAGGAATTTTGCAAATCGGATAATATTTACCCCACCTCCCTCAGAACACCTGAATTCGGGAAATGCGAAACTTTTTCCCATTGGTGTATATGAATGTCCTTTTGACATTGAATTTATCATCCGTTTTTGATGAGATTTTGAACACAGATGGTAGGATATAAAATAAATACCACCACCCCTGCAAAAATAATTCATTTTTTTATTATTTTTGTTTTTTTATTATAATAATATATAAGTAACTCACCATGGGTTACCACTCTGTAACTCGCTGCCGTACGAATCTCGTAATAGTTGCAAAAACTCGTGAACTTAGCAAAAAGAATTTTAAAAATCGGTTGGAAAAAGAGATGAAGGTGGTAGCTTTACAGTATATGCTGCTAATTAATGTAAGTTGAAAGTAATTTAACAAACCTCGTAATCTTATTTTGGAAAATGCTCCTAAACTAATTGGCGTAATGATTTCTGGTTTTCTGTATATGAAAGATAACAGATTGTAGATAATTGTAACGTAAAGAAACCGGCTTAACTGTTGCGAATATACCCGCAAGATGGTAATTATCAAAGTTGTCCGAAAAGTGTTAATCTTAACTCAAGGTTCACATACATTATGCATTATTTCGGTTTCGCTTGGCCATCTGGAGTTCCCACTTGCGTCACTTTCATTTCCAGTCAAGCTCAACATATACCTACAGTGAATTTGGACGAAATCGGAGATGACGAGTAGGGAGCTTCTCCTTGTTAGCCAAACTAAACTAACGCATAATTATAAATTTAAGAAGAGACTCTTTTTCTATTAGCTTACTAGTAAATAAATTTATGGAGCTGAGAGAAGAATAAAAAAACAAAAAAACATGTAAGTATATCAGTTAGAAAAGAAAAAAGTTATGAAATAGCAATAACAATATGTATGTATCCAAGTTGTGCCCCAAACGCTTAGGATAAGTTTAGTGGTAATTTTGATTTGTAAAAGACTCTCTTATCCTGTTCGCTGTATGTTAGCTGGCAAACGATTGCACAAACGAATGCCCGAAGTAAGAGCGCTTACCATATTGTGATTTACATCGAGGAATCGAAAGGTTTATGTGCTGGGATGATTGTAGGAAACTCAATCTGTCAAATAGGTATGAGGGCTGCTCGCTGTATATAAGCCTATGAAAAAATTTCAGTCTGTAATTTATTATATAAGTTTCTATTGGACAACCAAGCAAGGACGTTACATAAGGAGAGATGTGACTATATCGCTGCAATTTGAAGACAAATCGGATTACATCATTGAATACAATCAAGAGTTTTCTACGACAGACTGAATCGAGATCTGAAAATATCGTACAGCCATTAGCTAGTCTAAAGCTTCCCACACACGATACAACCACAGAATATGCTCATGTGTCGCACTTGGGTATATCTTAGCAGCAGTAGAAACAGCCACAGTCAGTGAACAAGATGTGTGCGTTCACAGAAAGAACTGGTTGCGCAATGAGGTCTGTGTTAATACGGATGATAATTTGATATTTTTTAGAAACTTCGTGATTTTATAAAAATCACATCTCGATAACAGAGCAACCGATTTTTCTGATTAAAATGCCGAATGAAGCTTAATGTTTTTTACTTTTCATAAAAAAATATAGCGGGACGGAATGAAAAAAAAATTGTTAATAGTAGAATTTTTCAAAACAATAGTATTATTTACTATTGAGAACTTCTAGGTCTTTTTTTCTGTATAAGTAATTTTGGAGCTAGAGGCCATATCTATATGTACAAAAAATACGATGGTGTTTGGCCCCGTTTTTGAGATATGACTTTTAATGTCACCATACACCCAAAGCGACCTGTATGGGAGCACTGCATTTAGGGAAATATAGTTTTTTGTTTTCTACTGGGGACCTCTAGCATTTTTTTTATATTTTTGTTTTGAAGCTATACGTCTTTGTTAGTCAAGCTGGACAAATTTCTCGGAATTTCCATTTGAAGAGCAAAACAAACCAACTTCAGGACTAGGGAAGCTCAAAGCAACCTGTTGACGATTGGATGGCCATGCAACTTCTTGAAGTGGCTGGCTGTATATCACCATTTATTGTTTTTTGAATATTTTAAGGTAGAAAATACAACAGACTTTTTTACCTACCCCCACCACCATATTCATATTCGCGCGATTAACTAAATTGGCAGCAAAAATCCGAAATGTATCACTGGTTTTTTTATATCGTTCGCAAGAACTACACCCCCACTCCAATGTATCTATATATATACATATATATCTAACACTTCAAAATGATTTTAATTCGATTTTTTTATTAGTTTTTAAAAAAACATTGAGCAATATAAATTCACAATTCCCAGCCAGTTTCTTTGCTCCTAGTACTGTGCCAGACGCTTTTTCCGATAAAAAAAATTAAAACGAAAATTATTTTATTATGGCTGTAATTTTTATACGAGCTAGTTTAGTAATCGAACCACATGAAATTAATTTGCCAAGCAGAATTTTGATTGATTATCAATAGCCAGATCGATTGGAATTAATGTGATAGGGAATAAATGCGTTAGAAGAGTACGGCCGATGAGACTTTGGTTTTTAACGAAAAAAAACGTCTGGCATGGTGATAGCAACGAGGAAACTGTCTGGGAATAGTGAATTTATATTGTTCGATGTTTATGAAAACATGAAAAAAATCGAGCTAAAATCATTTTTAAAACTATTTTTTTCACCTGTGAAAGGGAAAGAGCACACGTCAACGCAACCCCTCTTACCAGCCAGACGGGCTGCATGACTATTGGCAAAGTATAAATAAATATAAGTAGAGACAGAGGCGAGCAAAATTGGAAATTTTCCGTGTTTTTTATACTGATAGAGGAAATCTCATCTACTTTTGTCTTTTGCATGAATGGGGGAAAAGAACTTGGCTATGCATTATTGTAAACAAAAATCGAGAGAATGTAGGATTACCCGAACGACAAAATCTTATAGAATTCCTCAAAATCCTATCAAACTATTCATAATAATGTACATTGGGTAACCCTACCTCCATTTGGCAAGAATGGGATAAATTTCGCATTGAACAACGCAGATGTGATATTTCTGTCAAATAAATTTCCCCGAATTCAGCATGAGATTCCCCCACTTAATCCCTTTCGAGCACAACAAATGTAAACAGGAAAACGTGCTGTTCACATATCATAGGATTACACTAACAAACATTAGAATTCCTGCGAAAAACATTGGGACAATTTCTGAAAATCGTGTTTTCATAAAAACGCGGGAACATTTTATGAGCGCAAAATCAGAAAACTCCGCCCATTCTCTCTTATTTACGAGAATAAATCATTTGCCTTGCCATTCCATTTCGTTGCATATAATCTTCGCTTTCACATTTTTTTTTCTTATTCGTAAAATGATCAAAGAGGGTTTGATTTTTTTTCTCTTCCTTCCTTCCTTTTCTCGCCGTGTACATTTAAATGGAAAACGATCGGAACACTCCTCTGTGTCCTTTCTTTTATTTAGTTATTCTCTGCTATTGGGATAGATACTGTAAGGAAAGGCATTCAAACAAGTAAAAAAGCTAGCATTGATCTGGCCAATTCTTATGATACCCTAGACGAATGCCCGTATGTAATTTTTTATGGCAACCTCTCTGTGCAAGTATGATTTTTGAAGTGGTTTTCCACATATATTTCTAAAACGGTTCGTCGGACTGTAAAAATGATTATAACCAATTTCACATTCTGAAGAACTATTCAGTACAGTAAAACCGCCTAGAAATGATCGTTTTCACAGTATACGTAAAAATCATAAGTTTTTATATGGGAACACCAAGAAGGGGTTTGCCTAATTTAGTCTATTTTCTAAATTTTATGTCTAACTTTAGCATGTATGAACCTGTTAATCGCATGTGTATTACTTTAAATAATATAGCTGAGCATTTTGTTCTTGACGTTTCTAAGCATGTTTTAAAATAACCGGCCAAGTGCGAGTCGGACTCGCGCACGAAGGATTCCGTACCATCGAACAAACTTTAACACTATGTACTTTTTATTTATTTTTTCAAAAAAGAGTAGTAATGCTGTCATTTCAAAAAAAAATACCTACTTATGATAATAATAATGAATGATAATAAAACGACGAAAAAAACGCCGAAAAAATTACGTTTCTTGTATGGAGGCCCCCTTTAATTTTAAATTTTATTTTATTCTTATTATTTGTTATTATATCGCTAATAGAAATACACAGTCTGTAAAAATTTCAACTGTCTAACTATAACGGTTCATGAGATACAACCTGGTGGCGGACGGCCAGACAGCGAAGTCTTAGTAATAGGGTTCCCGTTGTTATTTAATCTGTTTTGTTTAATGTGCATGTAATTTCATCCGGTGCTGGGTTTATGTTTAGTTTAACATATTAATACTAACACCGAATAAGTGATGAAAGGCATGTATTGTTGAGCGTTTATTTATTAAACGTGTCCATGCAGCAAGCTTTTGTTAAGCTAGTTCTGATAGCCAATTGATATGAAAACACCGTGTACCAAATTTCAGCTCTCTACGTAGACGAGATCTCAGGCAGTGCCCAAATATATAGTGTAAAACGATTTTTTTTAAGGCATCCCTACGAAGGAGTGGCCCGATTTGTACCATTTGCAAACTTAAATTTACTGTTTGTTTTTAGAAAGCCCGTGTGCAAAATTTCATTCCTCTAAGTGAACGCGTTTTCGAGCTATCGTGTGGACGGACGACGGATGGACAGACGGACGGACGGACATGCAAAAATCAAAATAACTCTTAATATTATGTATGCGGATGCAATCCATTTTGCTCTACTATCATTATTTCTATGTGTTACAAACGGAATGATAAACTTAGTATACCCTATAGATTTCATCTAGGGTATAAAAACTAGCCGAACTGAAGTAATTGCTTTAAAACGTTGCTACTATTTATTGTTACTACAGTCAGTGGCAAGGCCGCAAATTTGGGGGCGGTAAACTCTCAATTGGTGATTGAAACCGAACCACTATCCGGTAGGCAACGATTCAGAGCTACCATTTTCAACGTCATTATCGACAGAATAGTTGCAGAACTACAAAGACGTGATTCTGCTTATGAGAACTTCAGTAAAAGTCTTATTTTCTCATGAAGCTAAGCTAATACGTTGCAATCTCAAAACATTCGCTAGGGCGAACGGAACTTGAAACTGAAAGCCTTCTATTTAGGATTTTTAGACGAGTTTATGGAAAACAAGTTCATTATGCAGAATCATAGTCACAAAATTAGTGAAAGAATTATTGAAATCGGATAAAAAACTACGAAGTTATAGCAATTTTAGTGCCGCATTCTCAAAAACGCACTCTGACATGAACGATCCGCTGATGACGTCAGGATACACAAGACAAATAATTCGTGGTGTAGCGCAGTGCGAGTGTAGTCGCTGCGCTGCCGTAATAGAAAGCACTCGGGATTGGATTTCTTTTAGATTTATTTCTTAAAATGTCGTCTTATAAATATTATATTGTGCAGACTGGCATCATGCGTCTTGTGTACCGTGACGTCATAACTTCAATAACTTTGTCATTTTTTTACGGATTTGCGTCATTCAAAAGTAGATATACTCAGAAATGTATATTGGTTTTGATCTGACATATTAAATTTGAATATCTTGTAGTAAGATTGTTCTCCATCGTATACTTTCGTACTGATTTTTAATATTTCTAACTCTCCTTGTTTATTTTCTAAGGTTGATGTACGTTAAATAAATGAAAAATAACGGTAACATTTTTGTGTTATTCAATTATTTAAAAAAGGCCATTTTTGCCGCCGAGGGGCCCTGAGTCTTCATGCCCGGACCTGTGTCTACGGTAATAACATTTTCCGAAACTGATTACCAGGTGAAGAGGACCTGAACTCTTTCCTGCTGATTATACCAACAAAATCTCTATAATGTCTAGGTAGGCCAAATCTAGGCCTAACATTCTTCTTTCTCTATCTCTTTGAGTGTGTTCTTTATATCAGTTCATTTCCCCCACAGTTCTGTAAGATGTGGAGTGATAATTCTATATGTGAGAACAGTGCATTGTCCAAATATTGTTCCTATACGAGAAAAGTAACCTTAAATGTTAACTCATTTCCGTTCTTAGGGATTGTTTTACAGTTCATCGTAATTCGAACTCTCCAGTGAATCATAGCCTTCGATATGTATTTCAACTAAAAGATTTGGTAACGTTTGTAGCAATCCATGTGAAAACAAATCCAATCAATGCTTTCTCTGTTAATCTCTACCCTGATCCCTATTATTCTATAAAGCATATTAAAACTGATTTGGCTGACAATGAACTTCACGTAATTTTGAAAAGCAACAATAACACCTAACAACTTTAAACTCGCATGAGCTAATATTGTCATATTAAAATGCTGGAAATGGCTTTAGTAGTCGTATAAAGCACAGCCGCATGAGTTTTTAATTGCACAACTAATAACATGTAATTAAATACATACAAATGTACATACAGAAGGCTCTAACTAAGTTGTTATGTGCGGAATTTTATTGAAGTACTATGGCAGCTGTAAATTCCAAAGCATTCGCATGTAATCAAATTTGTCATAGCATGTGTCCTATCAGTCAAACCTAAAATACGTTACCGTGCACTTTGGTCAAACAAGCCCTCACAATGTCTGGAATTCAATTTTTCTAAACATGAAGTAAGATAAAATGCTGGTCAAAGGTAAATCACACGCATATATTGCACTATTTCAAAGTTAAGGGCAATGTCCTCCACACAAACTAATCAATAAAACGGGGAATACCAGGAATTGTTTTCTAGTCATTGACCCTAAAGTTCATGTGGCCCAGGAGTAATTTTCAAGAGAAATAGGTAATATGACTGGAATCGAAATTTCAAATATCTGGAAGTTTACCTTTAGGTTATTGACTCTTCTCATTGGTGTCAATGCACGCTGGAAGAGTTTTAAAACCTGTCAGCCCTTCCACGCTCAGTGAAAAAACTTTCTGGTAGAAATCTAAAAATATCGTTCATACGCATGAAAGCAGTAATTGCAAGATTTAGGCCATTGATAATTTTGGGGTTTCTAGAGGGGCGGTTGGAATTCGTCATTAATTGCTTTATGGCATGAGGTATAAGAGAGTAGCCCAATTGTCGAGGTAATGAACATTATTTGGCACTTCTTTTTTATCGCATGAAGAAAACTAAAGTTGATTTTACCAAGTGCTTGAATTATTTATAATATTGTTTATTTTTTTTTCATAAAAGAAGCATACGTTCTAGTTCTTACACTATTTACACGCAACAGGCCTCTTAAGCATTTTTTTTCTTTATAGCTATGACTAGAAAGTAGGCTACCTGGTTGTTATAAATCATGCTTTGATCCAGGTTTTGCATGAAGATTTGCATTAATGTGAATGTGATAATATCAGCTTTTAGTATATTTCTTGTTAATTTTTTTACTTTCTAGCTTTTTACACAATATTTCATGCTAGGTTTTAGCAAAACTAAAGCTCCAATGTAGAATACCAGAATTTCTGTCTAGGTCTACATCCAGCTCAGCGCCGAAAAGTTTGTGGATATTCCCGGGACAGTTTTCACCAGTGAATAGATATACTATTTTAAATATTCACTTTTTATGGAAAGCGGCCTTTATAGTCAAAGACATCAACAAACTTTCGCCTCGAGCTGAGTCTGGCTTTGTTCTCAATATTGTCTTATCACTCCTAAGGGTGAGGTATTGAAGGGTATATTTAGTTTGTGTCCGTACTTTGTCTGTCCGTCCGTCTGATCGAATATCTGTTTGAGAATGTGTTGACTTATGGTGAATTGTTTTCAACAAAACCGAACAGGCACTGAGCTGAATCAGAGGCTGTCAGATGTACAACGCACTTAACCCTGTCGCGAATGGGGACAAGCTGAAAAGAATACAAGAAAGTAGAGTAGGTATCTAAAAATGACCGCCCATTATGATTTTTATGAACAAAATGAAACACTCTAATAAAATATTTGCACTTTAACAAAATATCCACATATCCACACTTTGATGAGAAATAATTTCGATTTGACGTTTGACTCCGAGGCGTAACCAAAAATTTTCATAGAACAAGAAAGTTTAAAACTGGTGCAGAAACTGAGCATAGAGCCGCGTTCAGTGTCAGTGTGGTGAAGAAAACACTTTAGGTTTAGGAACCGAACGAGTTACGGGTCAGTTCATGTTAAAAGAATTCACCATTAGAGAGCTGAAATTTTGTACATAGCCAAGTCCCAAAATGGGGTTGAGAATTTCATCAGAGCTCCCAAAGTCCTTGAGGTACATTACTCTCAAAATAGGCATTAGCACACAATACTTACCAAATGCGTTAAACATAAAAAAATGTGGCAATCTAAAAGTAAAGCAGAGGCAAATCTTAAAATATAATTTTATTATCGGCTTTGAACCGTCGTACATTTAAATTTGCTTAGAATTTTGAAGTTTTCCTAAAGAAATTAAAAAAGTGTGAAGTCCCCAAAAAGCACTCTCTTCATATCTCTAATAAGAACGTCGATAGCTTATTACTTCATCATTTCACTGAAAAAAAATATGTTTTTGCCGAAAATTTCGAATCAAGTGACTCACTACAGTTAGAATGTAATACTTAACGTACGGTTACACAACTTTTACTAATATCTTTGAAGCCGAAAATGTTGCGCCTGCAGCTCGATGCTTACAGCTTATTCGTACAGCCGAAGTATCAGATGTTGTAATGTGTAAACATCTAAATAGAAGGTTGCAGGAGCAGTATAAAAATATTAGTTTGGTTGAAACTTTTGTTGCGGTTGCGCGTGCAGTTTTTTTAAGATGTTGCTTAAGTTTGTGCGGTGAGTAACCAAATTTTAATTTCAAATTCTTTTAAATCAATGGTTGCTGTGCTTATTATTATTTTAAAGAATGGAAAAGGTAAATTGGAAAATCCGTAAGATAATGACATCTGTGAATAGTGCAATAAATATTTATTTATATAATTTTACCTTCTGCTAAGAATCTCAAAGTTATAGCTAACCGTTCAGTGGGAGATATTGCTTTACAATTTCTTCAAAACTGTCAGGTGATAAACGCAAGAATTTTTACAAAAAATGTTATCTTCAGTACGTAATTCTTTCATTAAATTATTTATGGGCTCAGTTCACTGTTTATTAGCTATCTATTTTTCACCCAACACCTTTTCCTTTTGATTGAAGTTTTTTAGCAAAATTAATTATAAACAAGCGGCAGCTTGCACTTCCGGATCATCGAAATACATAAATTTTGTCTACCAAACGCTTCAAAATGTAACCGGAGACTCTTGACAATGAAAGCTGCGCACAGTAAAACCTGCAGCTTGTGTAAACACCTTTAAAACTTTTTCCGAAATGTTGTGGCTTCTGAGATGCATGCAGCAAAAATTGCAGAAAAAACTGCAAACCGTACTGATGAGTATACGGTCTCTGCCGATTTAAAACGCCCTCTTTTGCAAAGATTTTTCGTTTGTAAAAAGAGTTTCTTCCACTCAATTCTCCAGCTGCGGATTTAGCATCAAACTCGGTCAATTTTATATTGACTAAATTCGCAATCAATTTATGTCATAGCAAAATTCTCTATGAAAAACTGCAGGTTGCGCGAAACTTTATTGGACTACGTGTAAACACTACTGCAACTTTTGCAGCTGAGCCTTAAAATCTGCGTAGCAAAAGTTGCAACGTGTAACCGTACCTTTAGATGCATTCAGCACTGTTGTTGGATCTTCCAAAAGTTGGGCAGAAAACGAAGCACCTGAAACATCAATGGAAATTTATTCTGTTGTACATCATCAGTTGGATACTTTTAAACTTGGAGGGCATTGAGACTATCCGGCTCATGGCGGATAAATGTGGAGACTTCAACCATGCTTTGCATGACTATATTTTGTTCCAAAGTCAGTCGGTCAACTTTTTGCACCAATTCATAAAGATAAAGCAAACTATATTAAGCGTCGATGAAATGAAAGGTGAATTAGCAATGTACTCGTACATAAATTACAGGAAGAGGAATTTTACATTAGAAGTTTAATAAAATGAAGAAAATTTGTAATGATAGTATTTTTCTTTTTTAATTGACAAACATTTTCAGTTACTTTTTATTGATCTTTCATATAAATTTATTGGTTTCTTTTCATGTTGTATTATATTGTTGAAGTTTATTTTATTTTTGTTTAAAAAAAACTTGAGTTTAATAAATCAATAAATAAAATTAATCTAATAAAAAAATGTTTTAGTTAATTTCATATCTTGCCTTTTCCTTATTGAAAAATATCAAAACTTGCTTCTGTTTGCTGAAAATTTTATTTATTCCAACAATTTTTAAATTGCGCAAAAGGGTCAGGTCATTCCATACAAAATCGTCCAAAATTTTTGAATTTTTCGGTTCGACCATCACGGATTTTTTTTAAAGTTAACGCGTTTGAACATCTTATATAAAGTATATGTAATGTCCTAATTTTCAGCATCCTCTTCTTCGTACTTCGCGAGATTTGCAAGTTCAATATTTCATGAAATATCGTTGTAGAGTTAACTTTAAACTTTTTAAAGGGGATGAGTTGAAGTATCATAAACCGGAGATAAAATACTCTTGTTAACAAAAACAGATCCGTTTGGACTGATGTTGGACTTTCAGAGTTTCTATGGAACACGAAAATAGCTGACCCATTTTTTTTTATTTTCTTCTTGTCACTAAAGTTCTTTTTTATTAATAACAGTATTTTTTTTTATTATTATGATACTTCAATTCATCCCCTTTAAAATGATACCGAAATCATTAAATTCGGTTGGTTACTTCCAGAGTTATAGAATTTTAAAGGTAACTCTAAAACGACATTTCAAGAAACTTAGAATTCGCATTTGCGCAAGCGAGCCAGTTGAAAATTAGGATATCACATAAAACTTTCAAACATATTAACTTTCAGAAAAATTTGTGATGGTCAAACCGAAAGTTCTGAACGCTTTTGCGTGTAATGACACAAAAATTTTGTAATTTTTGAAACTTATTCACTTATGTGACATATAATAAATATCCAAAATAGTCCTTCGAAAGTGTTAAAAGTTAAGAATCAATTGGTTCGGGGAAATTGTTTAAAATATTTTTGGTGTGTCTTACTGCTGACATCATTCAAGTTTTTACTCTACTTCCACTGGACAGGTTATGGCAAAACCTCCGGAATTTCTCATATTCTCACAAATACATAATATTTTCAAGGGCTAAGTTGTATTGCGTGGTTCGTTCTGAGATATGGGTAAAGTGGAAGAGGTAATAGGACAGTTTCATTTTAATCGGTTGTTGAAAACAAAATGTATGTATTTTTGCTCCATAATGAGAAGTATCGCTCGTGATGTTTTTTTCTTTTTTTTTGTACTATAGTACATAATGTAATTTGTTTAAAAGAAGCTTATTGCATTCATACAAGACAAAAGAACAAAATAATTCCAACATATGTGGTATTATTTGCGTAAGATAACACATCCATAAACAAAATTAACGATATAATAACAGCTTGCTGAGTTGTTCGTACAGACAATAGTGTGGAATTTTCTTGGCTGTATTGCGATAATTGCTTTTCTGTACATTAATGCAATTTGCAAATTTATTGAAATTTTTTGAGAAATTTTCCACTGATAATTGATTTACCATATAAATTTAATTAAAAAATTTGACAATTCTTAATGCAATTTTTCTTTAAGTAAATTTGTAAGAAATCAAGAAAAAAATCATACATTTTGAATTTTTGCACCATGGACCGATTATGTATAATATTTGAACACACCACATCACATAAAAATTTTTGATTTAAGGGGAGTTACCACCAAAAAACAGGTAACGATTTCTGTTCTTAAAAGCACTGTGAAACACAAACGCATAGAAGTATGCAATTTGAAAATTTAAACAAATCAATATATGTACATGCAAAACTATATGATGCTGTAGTATTCGTGTGCATTGTACTCCAAAGCATTTCGGGCATCTGCACAGCCGTAGGATCGCATAGGCATGGTGAGATTTTAGATTTGTCTGTAGGAATAGGAATAGGAATAGAATTTTTTTGGAACTTATGAAATGTTTCTACGTGAGGAGCAGGCA